>JARQOD010000005.1:253396569-253436720 GCA_033576555.1 Oophaga sylvatica | reverse complement strand
CCTACTTTACCCATAAATGCAGGCTTTACTGACAGAGGTGCACATTCACCCAGAAATTCAGATATCAGCCTAATAGAGGTATTTCACATTAGGTCAGGACTCACCAGAATTGAGACCACCTTGACGATGGTTGGTGGGCTTTAAAAAGTTTGGCCAAATGTTTATACTAAGTGTCTCAAATTTTTCCTTATACTCCAAAGCCATATTGCTATTCAAATTTCATGTATGACCACTTTAGTGAAATAGCTGTACATCTAGTTCCACAACCAAATCATGTAACGGCGAGCTGTTAAAGGGAATCTGTCACCCCCAAAATAGCCATATCAGATAAAGATATGGCTGAATAGTGCATCCCATAACTAAGCTAACGGTGGGTATCATAATCATGATACCCCCGTTTTCATATCAAAATACCTTTTTAAAGTTGGTGATTGTAGGTGTCAATCACTGCAGTCAGGTCAGGAGGGCAGCGGTTTTCATGTCCTCCCCCGCCCCTGCTCCTCGTCATCTGTTGCGTTACGCCGTCTGTGAATAACACAGACGGCGTTAGGTTCCCGCAATTGCGCAGTTCAAAATCCGGCCCTGCGCATGCGCAGTATGCTTTGCCCAACAGTGGGCAAAGCATAAAATGACTACAGCACATGCGCTAGTCTTCCTTGCCCCGGAAATTACTGCTTGCCTTGGACGACTTCCGGGGCAAGGAAAGACTAGCGCATGCGCTGTAGTCATTTTATGCTTTGCCCACTGTTGGCAAAGCATACTGCGCATGCGCCGGGCCGGATTTTGAATTTGCGCAATTGCGGGAACCTAACGCCGTCTGTGGTATTCATAACGGCGTAACGCAACAGATTCCGAGGAGCGGGGCGGGGAGGACATGATAACCGCCGCCCTCCTGACCTGACTGCTGTGATTGACACCTACAATCACCAACTTAAAAAGGTATTTTGATATGAAAACGGGGGTATCATGATATATGATACCCACCGTTAGCTTAGTTATGGGACGCACTATTCAGCCATATCTTTATCTGATATGTCTATTTTGGGGTGACAGATTCCCTTTAATGTACCTGTAATGAAGAAAAGAGGAATTTGGCTAACATACATTATGCCACCCAACACCGTAATATGGTGTGATGTTCCTTTATAAAGTCCCCTTCATTGCAGTGCCTATGTGGCCTCCAAACAAATCACAGGCTATCATTGCACCCAAGACAAAATCAGAATTCATCCCTGAAGAAGAAAAACCTCCATTCCGGCTTCCATTGTCATGTTGCTTTGCACCATGATAGCCTTTGAGAGCAGTGACATGTAGTCAATGGAATAGCTATACCAGGATGGCTGGCTCATAGCCCAATGATGTGACCTTTACTGTAAGTTGTATTATTTCTTCCTCTTTTTTGTATTTTTGTGTTTTTATGTGGGTTTTTTTGGCCTGCATTGGAAATTTCTTTGTACATTTGGATTCATGTTAATAAAGTAATCTATCTTTATCAATCATCTATTTTTTATTTCATTATAGATTTAATGTTTGATTTTTTTCTAAATATATATATTGCTCGGGTTGGTTGTTATAGAATTAGTTATGCCGAGAAAACATTCCCTAATCCATTATGCCACCTCCACCAGTCTGACATGTAGGGTTTACCGATTCATGTTGCTTATGCCAAATTATGACACTATCCAGCAAAGTCACCAAAGGAGACTCAAGGTTTCCAAAAATTCTATATAAACAGCAAAATAAAAGCAGCAACACTCACCTGTGTTGTGAATGTTTTAGAAATGAATTCTGGGCAGAAAGCTCCCTCTGGTGGTTACAAACAGTACTGAACCATTCAATGAGGATTGGCAATCAGGAATCACAGACTGACTGGATATAAGGAGGTTTTCCCCCATCATGGTTGCCGGTGATCAATTGTTCCTGTCTCAACGTTGTTTCCTGGTTCACTTGGAAGCTTGCTGAGTCTTGCCTCTTCTCCTGCTCTCAGATAAGATATTTTCTGTTTTTTGTTTTTGTGCTTTCCATTTGCATATTTCGCTGCATTTCTGTGAGGTTGGCCAGGTTCCCCTCCCCGAGGGGGCTTGGGCTCCTCTCGGTTCCTCTGGAGCCACTGTTGTTTGTTCATTTGCCTTTTCCAGTTTTTTTAGTGGCTGCGGCTTAGTTTTGTTACACCAGAGAACTAATTTAGGTGGTAGAGGTTGTGTGATCTCAGGTGTTTTTGCAATTAGTAGCGTTGGCTTTTTTTTAGGGTTTTTTTTGGATTGCAGTAAGTATCCTTCCTATCCTTTTCTGTCTAGGCAGATTGGGCCCCAGTGTTTGCTCATACTATTTTCTTTCTGTGTCTGTATTTCCTCTTGTCTAACCGCCATTACATGTTTGGGGGCTTCCTATGTTCTTTGGGGATCTGCTCCAGGGCAGATAGCTTTCCTTTTTCTATCTTTAGGCATAGTTAGCCTCTCAGGCTGTGACGAGGTGTCTAGGACCAACGTAGGAACGCTCCACGGCTGCCTTTAGTTGTGGTGGTTAGTCAGGGTACTGCAATCCAGTAGATTCCAACCTCTCTGGTTTATTGCCGTTTTTGCCTGCTCTCCTCAGCTACCAAAACATAACAGTATCACCGGCCTAACTGAAAATTATATGGTACTCACAGAAGGGAAAAAATAGTAAAAAGGAAAAAAAAAGGGGAGTTGTCAGAATTTATTTTATTTTTTTTTCTGTTTGTTGCATTTTTCCCTCTTTTTCTCTGGGTGCTGAGGAGGAATTTTTTATTTTTTTTTCTCTCAATGGAGTTTGCACAGTTGTCTGGCCGTGTGGATCAGCTTGCCACTGAAGTTCGGAGTATTGCTACATATCTTGCAGGGTTGCTGGTTGCGGAACCGAGGATCCCCATGCCAGATTTGTTTTTGGGGATCGAGCTAAATTTCTGAATTTCAAAAACAACTGTAAGTTGTTTTTTGCCTTAAAACCTAAGTCCCCAGGAACGCAGCACAGCAGGTTCAAATTGTCATCTCTCTCCTGCGCGGCGATCCTCAGGATTGGGCTTTTTCCCTGACACCTGGGGACCCTGTTTTGAGTAATGTTGATACATTTTTTTCTGGCTCTGGGGTTATTGTACGATGAACCTAATATCACTGATCAAGCTGAAAAAGCCTTGTTGGCATTAAATCAGGGGCTTGAGGACACTGATTTGTACTGTCAGAAATTCCGAAAGTGGCAGTTCTGACCAAATGGAATGATGATGCTTTGGCAGCCCTTTTTCGGAAGGGTCTGTCAGAGAATGTAAAAGATGTTTGGTGGGTTTCCCTGTTCCCTCTGGTCTCAATGATTCTATGTCATTGGCGATTCAAATTGACAGACGTTTGCGTGAGCGTAGAGGTATGCGTGGAATGGTGTTGCCTTGTGAAACAGCTTCTGAACCCATGCAGTGTGATAGAGTGGCTTCTGGGGCACAGCGTCATGAGTTTCGAAAACGCAATGTGTTATGTTTCTACTGTGGTGATGCCTCTCATGCTATTTCAGTCTGCCCTAAGCAGGGAAGATGTTTTGCACGCTCAGTTGTCTTGGGTAGTGTTCAGACTAAATTTCTGTTGACTGTTACCCTGATTTGCTCCCTGTCCACATTTTCTGCTCAGGCTTTTGTTGATTTGGGAGCAGCTATTAACCTGATGGATTTTGATTTTGCTAAACGTTGTGGGTTTCCCTTGATACCCCTACGGAAGTCTATTCCCCTGCTGGGGATTGATTCTACCCCTTTGGCTGAGAATAAACCCCAGTTCTCTACTCAGGTGATAATGAGGGTTGAACCTGATCATCAGGAGAGTTGCAAATTTTTGGTGCTGTATAATCTGCATGACATTATTGTACTAGGTTTCCCTTGGTTGCAGTCTCATAATCCTGTTTTGGATTGGAAATCGTGTCTGTAACCAGTTGGGGCTGCCAATGTGTTAATGCCAACACTCCTGTTTTTTCTGCCTCTCCCCAGGCTCAAGATGTTCCTGACTTTTTGACTGATTTTTCTGATGTGTTTAGTGAAAGTAAATCTGCATTCTTGCCCCCCCATAGGAGCTATGACTGCGCTATTGAATTAGTGCTAGTAGTATAGGAGGTATACCTTTCGTCAAACTCAATCTGACAGGTCGTCACGCCCCCTATCATTTAATCCGTCTCTCTGTGATTTGATCTGCCTGGGAAATCAGGACTGCTGAATGTGGGAATTTCAATCAAAGTGATTCATGAATTTATTCGTCTCTATTTATATTTTATCCAACGCCTTGTGGATTTGATCAGCCTGTGGGAAAAGATGTATCAAGGCGAATCTTGGTTTTATAAGTCTCTTTTTTGTGGGGAACTTTTAAGTTCAGCAGTAAATGTATGTAAAGGGATTTTCTAGCAGTTGGTGTATTAAATCTGTGTGTGTGTTTCACTCGCTGTAAAGATATAGCTTAGTAGTGTATGTACAGACTAAAAGGAATTTATTCTATAGTATTATCCGGTATATATAAGAAGTTTTAGTGAATTAAAGATAGGCTACGTATTAGCAGAAGTGTAGCAGTGTTGTGTTGTTTCATGACCTGTAAGTACAATTAAGAGAAGGTCGATGCTATTTAGATGTGGTAATTCAGTTGCTAGAAAGTACACATAGTAATTAGCCCTGTATTGTGTATAGCCAGCCATGTACAGTTGAGAGAAGTCGCTGCTATTTAGATGTGGTAATTCAATTGCTAGAAAGTACACGTAGTAATTAGCCCTGTATTATGTATAGCCGGCCATAGTCCTGGCATGTCGGACAAGTCCTTTGATCAGGCTATTTGGGAATCTTTTAAGTCCAGCAGTAAATGTATCCTTTGATCAGTCTATTGTGTGGGGTAAAGCTGTATCAAGGCGAGGTAACATTATGAAATGGTCACCTCTAGACAGGCACAACCAGATGTCATTATATGTTGGAGTAAATCTCAATATTATATGATAGTATGCAGCTCATTTTATATTCATGTATGTGAAAGACAAACTTCTCAGCATGCCGATGTATCTACTCTCAGCTGCTATTTTAAATAGTTACCATACGAATATTGTAGCCAATCAAGCTGTATTAAATTGATTACTAACACGATTCCAGAAACTTTATGACAAATTGACAGCAAATTCGTTATTTTGGGACAGGTCTAGGCCTCTTTTTTAACAATGCTAACCCCATCAGACATGAAAGACAGACAGCGCTTTTTCAAGAAAACTGTCACTGTGGGGCTTTTCTCTAGCCCTCATCAGTGTAGCCGTTAGGATACACGGACCCCTACAACTCATCCCTATGGTGTAGTGTAATGTAGGTGTCAAACAGATCATCGCTTGTGTTTGGAAAATAACATATTTCATAGATGGGGGTGACCCGCTGAAGCATTTTTAAACATTTCACCATTTCACGCCACTCATGCACCCACAGCACACTTATGGGTACCCGCACCGCTGCAGCTAGCGCTTTTTAGCTAAAAAAGGCATGATATAACTGCCCGCAGGTGATGTTTGTGACCTTATTTGCAACATTTTCATTATAGCACGACGGGCAGCCATGGAAAAAACAACCCTGAAATTCAAAAACTATGTGCTGTCCGTTAACATACGCAAAGCATCTAGAAAATATTGAGCGAGTTGCTTCACAAACCCTCTCAAGGCGTGCTGTATGCCAATGTTCTCGGTATGCGCTGGCCTATTTTGGTACATGCCCACGCCTACACAGCGATTTTGACCACCATGCAACAAAAATCGGGTACAAACTTTTTAGCATAGCGTGTTTCTGACTCTCAGCTGCTATTTTAATAGTTACCATACAAATATTGTAGCGAACCAAGATGTGTTAAATTGATTACTAACACGATTCCGGCAACTTGATGACAAATTCAGAGCAAATTCGTTATTTCGGGACGCGTGTACTGGCCTATTTCGGTACATGCCCACTCCTACGCGGCGATTTTGACCACCATGCAGCAAAAATCGGGTACAAACTTTTTAGCATAGCTGTGTTTCTGACTCCAAACCCTCTCAAGGCGTGCTGTATGCCAATGTTCTCGGTATGCGCTGGCCTATTTTGGTACATGCCCACGCCTACGCAGCGATTTTGACACCATGCAACAAAAATCGGGTACAAACTTTTAGCATAGCGGTGTTTTCTGACTCTCAGCTGCTATTTTAATAGTTTTCCATACGAATATTGTAGCGAACCAAGATGTGTTTAAATTGATTACTAACACGATTCCGGCAACTTGATGACAAATTCAGAGCAAATTCGTTATTTCGGGATGCGTGTACTGGGCCCATTTCGGTACATGCCCACTCCTACGCGGCGATTTTGACCACCATGCAGCAAAAATCGGGTACAAACTTTTTAGCATAGCTGTGTTTCTGACTCTCAGCTGCTATTTTAATAGTTACCATACGAATATTGTAGCGAATCAAGATGTATTAAATTGATTACTAACACGATTCCGGCAACTTGATGACAAATTCACAACAAATTCGTTATTTTGGGAGAGGCCTAGGCCTATTTTTTAACGATGCTAACCCCCTCAGACATGAAAGACAGGCAGCGCTTTTTCAAGAAAACTGTCACTGTGGAGCTTTTCTCTAGCCTTCATCAGTGTAGCCGCTAGGATACACGGACCCCTACAACTCATCCCTATGGTGTAGTTTAATGTAGGTGTCAAACAGATCATCGCTTGTGTTTGGAAAATAACATATTTCATAGATGGGTGTGACCCGCTGAAGCATTTTTAAACATTTCATGCCACTCATGCACCCACAGCACACTTATGGGGTACCCGCACCGCTGCAGCTAGCGCTTTTTAGCTAAAAAAGCATGATATAACTGCCCGCAGGTGATGTTTTTGACCTTATTTGCAACATTTTCATTATAGCACGACGGGCAGCCGTGGAAAAAACAACCCTGAAATTCAAAAACTATGTGCTGTCCGTTAACATACGCATAGTCATCTAGAAAATATTGAGCGAGTTGCTTCACAAACCCTCTCAAGGAGTGCTGAATGCCAACGTTCTCGGTATGCGCTACATACATGACCCGCTGTATAGCCTGGGATGAGCAGCGTTCTTGCTGCACAGGCCTATTTTTAAAGATGCTATGCCCCCTCAGATATAAAAGACAGGCATGTTGGGACGTGTCCCGGCCTATTTTGGCACATGCCCACCCCTATGCATCGATATTGAGCACCGTTCAACAAAAAACCAGGTACAAACTTTTTAGCATAGTTGTGTTTCTGACTCTCATGCCATGCCAGAAAGGCCTATTTTGGCACAGGCCCACGCCTATGCAACGATTTTGACCAGCATTCAACAAAAATTGCGTGCAAAATTTTAGCATACCTGTGTCTCTGACTCCCATGCCGTACCAGAAAGCCCTATTTTGGCACAGGCCCACACCTATGCAACGATTTTGACCAGCATTCAACAAAAAAATTGCGTGCAAACTTTTAGCATACCTGTGTTTCTGACTCCCATTCCGTACCAGAAAGCCCTATTTTGGCACAGGCCCACACCTATGCAACGATTTTGACCAGCATTCAACAAAAAATTGCGTGCAAACTTTTTAGCATACCTGTGTTTCTGACTCCCATGCCATACCAGAAGCACCCAGTGCCATGTACTCTAGCCCATAATATTTCACAACGGGTATGGGACCTACATAGCTTTGTTTTCTCAGGTATTAAAAAAGTGTGGAAAACTGAAAATCCCGAGGCCTGAGGTAATTTACTGAGCTTCATGGGATAAAATTTAGCGAGTCTATGAACCTTATAGACAAATCGGGTAGCGTCACACACAAGACCACGACACCTCGGGCTATCACATTTACCGGTAGTTTTCAAAAACCACTGCCTTAACAATAAAGTAAGAATCGTGGCGACCTGCATTGTGGGCTATAAATGTATACCCTGAAAATTTACTGCTGGTACAACTATCATCCTCAAACTCCCAGCGCTATCACAAACACTATTACCTACAGAGGCGGTCCCCGCGAGAATTTCTGGATGTGTGTATCAAGATGCTCCCTGCTTTGACCGATTGTTTGCTCGTGAATGCTGACATTTCCAGGGTCATCATAGTTGTGTAAATGCGCTGGGGCTCGTGTATCGGCCCCTAGGGTGTAATGCGTGATCATTTTAATTATTTTTCAACTCATAACCATACGTTCTCAGGCAGACAGGTTTATTTCACAGAAGTTGACTGTACAGTTGCATAATTTTTGTTTAAAATCATACATTTGCATAATTTTGTTTAAAATCGCACAGTTCTGCGATAATGTCGGGTGTTGGACACGCACTTATCAGTCTTTCATACGTGTCGCAGAAAGATTTTAGTCTGTTCTGCGCGAGTTTATTATGCACGTACTGTGCAGACATGTCAAGAAACATTTTGGCGTGTTCAGCAGTCCATACGGGTGTTGGTGTGTAAGGTGATCGACCATCATCCTTCTGCTTCTTACACGACGGCGCGATACAGCGCGTTTCTTTGGCGGTAATGCATCGGCTGAATTGGCAGCTTCTGCTTCCGCGTTGCTATTTGCAGATTCTGTAGCTTGACACAGACGTGTATTCTCGCGCCTACTACTCTCAGTATTCCCGGGTGGGCGGTTGGCGCGTCGCTTTCTCCACGATCTGCGACACACCTGAGTGAAAGAGGCTCCGTTCTCACTTCCGCTCTGTTCTCAAATCCATAATTGCGCTGTTGCAAAACTCGCGAATGACGCTCCTCCGTAACTAAAGAAAAGATACGTGGTGTAGTTAACCGCTAAGCGGGCGAGATATAGGAAAAGCTACAGGCCCCACTTTACTCTGATTTAACGCGATATTTGTAAAGCTACCAGCACCGATTATCTGTGAAGTCGACGCATGATTGTATAAGTACACTATAGAGCGGCCTAGTCATATATACTTACAAGTATCCCCCGGGTGCTGGTCTACAGAGAATGCTGAATTAACAGACATCTCGCTGCTCGTTCGCCGCCGTATGGGGCTGATTTTTCCCTCAAACTGCAACCTCACGGGCGATACTTTACCAGCTGTAAATAAAATATAACATACATGAATGCGCAAAACACTCACAAAGCTAACGTGACACACGTAAATAAAATATATCTACTAGTTACCGCTGAAATGTTTAGCTGCATGTATAAGTACACTACAGAGCGGCGTAGACATATATGCTTACAAGTATGAGACGTGTAGTGCACTTCAGAGACTGGTGAATTAAACGGTGTGGAGTTGCTCGGTCGTTGTCGTATGGGGCTGTTTTCTTTTTCAAGCTGCAGCCTCCGGCACGCTAGTTTAACAGCTGTAAATAAAATATAACTATTAGGCGCCTCAGAAATGCTATCTACACGGGCCACACGCACAAAGCTAAATTCGCAAAGCTACCGTAACGCGCGTAAATAAAATATATCCACTAGTTATCGGTGGGGGTTGCCGGGTACAGGGGATACAAACACATATCACCCGTGTTTCAAGGACCCGCTACCTTTTCTATTCCAGCGCCGTGTGCTTAGCGAATCACTCCATCTTTTAGGAGCGTAGGGAATCGCGCGAGTTAGTGGGTTATAGTTCAGTTCTACGAACTCGACATCTGAATCCTGGGACCCTCCACGATCTCAACATCGGAATCGCGATGCTCGAGCGGCTCAGCCGCCACAGTGTTTTCAACCGGCCAGTCCGCTTGGAGGCGAGGTGTATCTGTATGAGAAAATGTATTTAATTACCCATCTAGATACATAGGTTTAAAACATCTGATATAGCTATAGGTTTCTTGCCTGTGACAGACTGGTGAGAGCTGGAGGCTAGTCGCCCGCTAGAAGAGTTGCCATCCTCTAACAGGTTCGGCGTAATGAACCGGTTCTCGTAGGAGTAGCCTGAATGGACTCCCTCTTCTTAAATAAGAAAGAATGAAATATATCATTTATATATACAAAGCGCAGACTCAGACAGCCCGAGACAATACGGCGTACACTATATACGGTGTAAAACTTACCCGATTGTTCTGGTGAAAGCAAAGCAGAATATTGACCGCGAGAATATCTGCACTCCATCTTGAATAAAAAGGGTCCGCTATTGAATTAAAGCAAATAAAGATCATGTATGAAAACACGACTAACCTGTTCATGCAAATACTACACAAACTTAAATGTAATTGAAACAAACGCGGATATTCACGAGACATAAAAATACTCACTTGAGACCAGTTCAGATCTGCCGTGTGTCCTGTGAGGTGCGAACCCTTACAAGTGCGTGTTGTATTGATTGTGACCGGCTTGTATTTATTAGCCCTAGCAGAGAGAACCCGCCCTCTGTCAATGCCCCCACGCTAGGGGCAGAAAAAAACATCCCATTCATGTTTTACAGAGGGATCATGGCGGCTAACCGCGTTGAAACAATATTAGAGAAGCAATATTTCATGACTGAACCCCCACCATCATTACCCGGTAGCTGTAAATTTATAACGCCTACTATTAATATTAATAATTAATATAGACTGCTGCTAAAATCCATACAGTTAATTTATTTTAGCTGACAGGTTCGTTAGCTAGACATGTTTTAATAATATAAACCTGTAGTTATATACGCTGCGTTGATAAGTTGTAACACGGCAGATCTGAACAGGCCTCAAGTGAGTATTTTTATGTCTCGTGAATATCCGCGTTTGTTTCAATTACATTTAAGTTTGTGTAGTATTTGCATGAACAGGTTAGTCGTGTTTTCATACATGATCTTTATTTGCTTTAATTCAATAGCGGACCCTTTTTATTCAAGATGGAGTGCAGATATTCTCGCGGTCAATATTCTGATTTGCTTTCACCAGAACAATCGGGTAAGTTTTACACCGTATATAGTGTACGCCGTACTGTCTCAGGCTGTCTGAGTCTGCGCTTTGTATATATAAATGAATATTTCATTCTTTCTTATTTAAGAAGAGCGAGTCCATTCAGGCTACTCCTACGAGAACCGGTTCATTACGCCGAACCTGTTAGAGGATGGCAACTCTGCTAGCAGGCGACTAGCCTCCAGCTCTCACCAGTCTGTCACAGGCAAGAAACCTATAGCTATATCAGATGTTTTAAACCTATGTATCTAGACGGGTAATTAAATACATTTTCTCATACAGATACACCTCGCCTCCAAGCGGACTGGCCGGTTGAAAACACTGTGGCGGCTGAGCCGCTCGAGCATCGCGATTCCGATGTTGAGATCGTGGAGGGTCCCCAGGATTCAGATGTCGAGTTCGTAGAACCGGACTATAACCCTCTAACTCGCGTGATTCCCTACGCTCCTAAAAAATGGAGTGATTCGCTAAGCACACGGCGCTGGAATAGAAAAGGTAGCGGGTCCTTGAAACACGGGTGATATGTGTTTGTATCCTCTGTACCCGGCGACCCCCACCGATAACTAGTGGATATATTTTATTTACGCGCGTTACGGTAGCTTTGCGAATTTAGCTTTGTGCGTGTGGCCTGTGTAGATAGCATTTCTGAGGCGCCTAATAGTTATATTTTATTTACAGCTGTTAAACTAGCGTGCCGGAGGCTGCAGCTTGAAAAAGAAAACAGCCCCATACGACAAAGACCGAGCAACTCCACACCGTTTAATTCACCAGTCTCTGAAGTGCACTACACGTCTCATACTTGTAAGCATATATGTCTACGCCGCTCTGTAGTGTACTTATACATGCAGCTAAACATTTCAGCGGTATCTAGTAGATATATTTTATTTACGTGTGTCACGTTAGCTTTGTGAGTGTTTTGCGCATTCATGTATGTTATATTTTATTTACAGCTGGTAAAGTATCGCCAGTGAGGTTGCAGTTTGAGGGAGAAATCAGCCCCATACGGCGGCGACCGACAAGCGAGATGTCTGTTAATTCAGCATTCTCTGTAGACCAGCACCCGGGGGATACTTGTAAGTATATATGACTAGGCCGCTCTATAGCGTACTTATACAAACAATCATGCGTCGACTTCACAGATAATCGGTGCTGGTAGCTTTACAAATATCGCGTTAAATCAGAGTAAAGTGGGGCCTGTAGCTTTTCCTATATCTCGCCCGCTTAGCGGTTAACTACACCACGTATCTTTTCTTTAGTTACGGAGGAGCGTCATTCGCGAGTTTTGCAACAGCGCAATTATGGATTTGAGAACAGAGCGGAAGTGAGAACGGAGCCTCTTTCACTCAGGTGTGTCGCAGATCGTGGAGAAAGCGACGCGCCAACCACCCACCCCGAGAATACTGAGAGTAATAGGCGCGAGAATACACGTCTGTGTCAAGCTACAGAATCTGCAAATAGCAACGCGGAAGCAGAAGCTGCCAATTCAGCCGATGCATTACCGCCAAAGAAACGCGCTGTATCGCGCCGTCGTGTAAGAAGCAGAAGGATGATGGTCGATCACCTTACACACCAACACCCGTATGGACTGCTGAACACGCCAAAATGTTTCTTGACATGTCTGCACAGTACGTGCATAATAAACTCGCGCAGAACAGACTAAAATCTTTCTGCGACACGTATGAAAGACTGATAAGTGCGTGTCCAACACCCGACATTATCGCAGAACTGTGCGATTTTAAACAAAATTATGCAAATGTATGATTTTAAACAAAAATTATGCAACTGTACAGTCAACTTCTGTGAAATAAACCTGTCTGCCTGAGAACGTATGGTTATGAGTTGAAAAATAATTAAAATGATCACGCATTACACCCTAGGGGCCGATACACGAGCCCCCAGCGCATTTACACAACTATGATGACCCTGGAAATGTCAGCATTCACGAGCAAACAATTGGTCAAAGCAGTGAGCATCTTGATACACACATCCAGAAATTCTCGCGGGGACCGCCTCTGTAGGTAATAGTGTTTGTGATAGCGCTGGGAGTTTGAGGATGATAGTTGTACCAGCAGTAAATTTTCAGGGTATACATTTATAGGCCACAATGCAGGTCGCCACGATTCTTACTTTATTGTTAAGGCAGTGGTTTTTGAAAACTACCGGTAAATGTGATAGCCCGAGGTGTCGTGGTCTTGTGTGTGACGCTACCCGATTTGTCTATAAGGTTCATAGACTCGCTAAATTTTATCCCCATGAAGCTCAGTAAATTACCTCAGGCCTCGGGATTTTCAGTTTTCCACACTTTTTTAATACCTGAGAAAACAAAGCTATGTAGGTCCCATACCCGTTGTGAAATATTATGGGCTAGAGTACATGGCACTGGGTGCTTCTGGTATGGCATGAGAGTCCGAAACACAGGTATGTTAAAAAGTTTGTACCCAATTTTTTGTTGAATGCTGGTCAAAATCGCTGCATAGGTGTGGGCATGTGCCAAAATAGGTCTTTCTGGTACGGCATGGGAGTCAGAAACACAGGTATGCTAAAAAGTTTGCACGCAATTTTTTGTTGAATGCTGGTCAAAATCGTTGCATAGGCGTGGGCCTGTGCCAAAATAGGGCTTTCTGGTACGGAATGGGAGTCAGAAACACAGGTATGCTAAAAAGTTTGCACGCAATTTTTTGTTGAATGCTGGTCAAAATCGCTGCATAGGTGTGGGCCTGTGCCACAATAGGGCTTTCTGGTACGGCATGGGAGTCAGAGACACAGGTATGCTAAAAAGTTTGCACGCAATTTTTTGTTGAATGCTGGTCAAAATCGTTGCATAGGCGTGGGCCTGTGCCAAAATAGGCCTTTCTGGCATGGCATGAGAGTCAGAAACACAACTATGCTAAAAAGTTTGTACCTGGTTTTTTGTTGAACGGTGCTCAATATCGATGCATAGGGGTGGGCATGTGCCAAAATAGGCCGGGACACGTCCCAACATGCCTGTCTTTTATATCTGAGGGGGCATAGCATCTTTAAAAATAGGCCTGTGCAGCAAGAACGCTGCTCATCCCAGGCTATACAGCGGGTCATGTATGTAGCGCATACCGAGAACGTTGGCATTCAGCACTTCTTGAGAGGGTTTGTGAAGCAACTCGCTCAATATTTTCTAGATGACTATGCGTATGTTAACGGACAGCACATAGTTTTTGAATTTCAGGGTTGTTTTTTCCACGGCTGCCCGTCGTGCTATAATGAAAATGTTGCAAATAAGGTCACAAACATCACCTGTGGGCAGTTATATCATGCCTTTTTTAGCTAAAAAGCGCTAGCTGCAGCGGTGCGGGTACCCCATAAGTGTGCTGTGGGTGCATGAGTGGCGTGAAATGTTTAAAAATGCTTCAGCGGGTCACCCCCATCTATGAAATATGTTATTTTCCAAACACAAGCGATGATCTGTTTGACACCTACATTAAACTACACCATAGGGATGAGTTGTAGGGGTCCGTGTATCCTAGCAGCTACACTGATGAAGGCTAGAGAAAAGCTCCACAGTGACAGTTTTCTTGAAAAAGCGCTGCCTGTCTTTCATGTCTGAGGGGTTAGCATCGTTAAAAAATAGGCCTAGGCCTCTCCCAAAATAACGAATTTGTTGTGAATTTGTCATCAAGTTGCCGGAATCGTGTTAGTAATCAATTTAATACATCTTGATTCGCTACAATATTTGTATGGTAACTATTAAAATAGCAGCTGAGAGTCAGAAACACAGCTATGCTAAAAAGTTTGTACCCGATTTTTGCTGCATGGTGGTCAAAATTGCCGCGTAGGAGTGGGCATGTTAGCATTGTTAATTGTTTAAAATAGCAGCTGAGAGTAGATACATCGGCATGCTGAGAAGTTTGTCTTTCACATACATGAATATAAAATGAGCTGCATACTATCATATAATATTGAGATTTACTCCAACATATAATGACATCTGGTTGTGCCTGTCTAGAGGTGACCATTTCATAATGTGACCTCGCCTTGATACAGCTTTACCCCACACAATAGACTGATCAAAGGATACATTTACTGCTGGACTTAAAAGATTCCCAAATAGCCTGATCAAAGGACTTGTCCGGACATGCCAGGACTATGGCCGGCTATACATAATACAGGGCTAATTACTACGTGTACTTTCTAGCAATTGAATTACCACATCTAAATAGCAGCGACCTTCTCTCAACTGTACATGGCCGGCTATACACAATACAGGGCTAATTACTATGTGTACTTTCGAACAAATGAATTACCACATCTAAATAGCATTGACCTTCTCTCAATTGTACTTACAGGTCATGACACAACACAACACTGCTACACTTCTGCTAATACGTAGCCTATCTTTAATTCACTAAAACTTCTTATATATACCGGATAATACTATAGAATAAATTCCTTTTAGTCTGTACATACACTACTAAGCTATATCTTTACAGCGAGTGAAACACACACACAGATTTAATACACCAACTGCTAGAAAATCCCTTTACATACATTTACTGCTGAACTTAAAAGTTCCCCCACAAAAAAGAGACTTATAAAACCAAGATTCGCCTTGATACATCTTTTTCCCACAGGCTGATCAAATCCACAAGGCGTTGGATAAAATTTAAATAGAGACGAATAAATTCATGAATCACTTTGATTGAAATTCCCACATTCAGCAGTCCTGATTTCCCAGGCAGATCAAATCACAGAGAGACGGATTAAATGATAGGGGGCGTGACGACCTGTCAGATTGAGTTTGACGAAAGGTATACCTCCTATACTACTAGTGCCTGGTAGTAAATTCCCTAAAGGTCGCCTTTTTAACTTGTCTGTACCTGAACATGACGCTATGCGGTCTTATATCAAGGAGTCATTGGAGAAGGGTCAGATCAGACCATCTTCTTCATCGTTGGGTGCCGGTTTTTTCTTTGTGGCCAAAAAGGATGGTTCATTAAGGTCGTGTATTGATTAACGTCTCTTGAACAATATCACTGTGAAATATCAATATCCGTTACCCTTGATTTCTGACCTGTTTTCCAGGGTGAAAAGTGCTGCTTGGTTTACCAAGCTTGACCTCAGGGGGCGTATAACCTTATTCGCATTAAGCACGGGGATGAATGGAAGACGGCGTTTAATACCCCAGAGGGGCATTTTGAGTACCTAGTGATGCCCATTGGGCTCACTAATGCTCCTTCTGTCTTCCAGTCCTTCATGAATGACATTTTCAGGGATTTTGTGGATAAATTTCTGATTGTTTATTTGGATGATATCTTGATTTTTTCCAATGACTGGGACTCTCATGTGAAACATGTTCGGACTGTGTTCCAGATTTTGAGAGAGAATGCTCTGTGTGTGAAGGGATCAAAGTGTCTTATTGGCGTACAGAGGATCTCATTTCTGGAATTCATTTTGTCTCCATCTGTTATTGAAATGGACCCGGTCAAGGTTCAGGCCATCTGTGATTGGGTCCAACCTACTTCATTAAAGGCTCTTCAGAGATTCTTGGGTTTTGCCAATTTTTATCGTAAATTTATTGGTAATTTCTCTGTTATTGTTAAACCATTGACTGATTTGACCAAAAAGGGTTCTGATGTGGTGAATTGGCCTCCAGAGGCAGTCTCTGCGTTTCAGGAACTTAAACAGAGATTCACTTCTGCTCCTGTTCTACGGCAGCCTGATGTTTCTCTGCCATATCAGGTGGAGGTTGATGCCTCTGAAATTGGGGCAGGTGCCGTTTTGTCCAAAGAGTTCCTGAGACCTCTAAAATTAACCCTTGTGCTTTTTTCTGTCGAAAATTTACTCCAACTGAACGTAATTATGACATGGGTAATCGGGAGTTATTGGCCATGAAGTGGGCTTTTGAAGAGTGGAGACATTGGCTGGAGGGAGCCAAACATCAGGTGGTGGTCCTCACGGACCATGAGAATCTGGTTTATCTGGAATCAGCCAAGCAACTTAATCCTAGACAGGCCAGGTGTGGTCTTGTTTTTCACATGTTTTAATTTTGTGGTTTCCTTTCTTCCTGGCACTAAGAATGTTAAGGCAGATGCCCCCTCGAGGAGTTTCCTTGCGGACTCTACTGAGTTATCTGATCCTGCTGTTATTTTGAAAGAGGGTGTAGTTCTTTCCGCCATCTCGCCCAATTTGAGACTGGCTCTGGAGGGGTGTCAGGAGGATAAACCCGAGTGCTGCCCTGTTGGGAAATTGTTTGTCCCAGACCAGTGGAAGAAGAGTGTGATGTCTGAGATTCATTGTTCCGCGTTGGCCGGTCATCCCGGAATTTTTGGTACCAGAGACTTGGTGAGTCGGTCCTTTTGGTGGCCTACTTTGTCTCGTGACGTCAGGGAGTTTGTGCAGTCCTGTGGGACTTGCTCTCGCTCCAAGCCTTGCTCTCGCTCTAGCGGTTTGTTGATGCCATTGCCTGTGCCCAAGAGATCATGGACCCATATCTCTATGGATTTTATTTCCGACCTCCCTGTTTCTCAGAGAATGGCCGTTGTCTGGGTGATTTGTGATAGGT
This sequence comes from Oophaga sylvatica, assembly GCA_033576555.1. NCBI lineage: Eukaryota > Metazoa > Chordata > Amphibia > Anura > Dendrobatidae > Oophaga > Oophaga sylvatica. The sequence continues at coordinate 253,419,313 of JARQOD010000005.1, read as the reverse complement.
TTTCCAAGATGATACATCTTGTGCCATTGCCTAAGTTGCCTTCCTCCTCCGAATTGGTGCCTTTGTTCCTTCAGCACGTGGTTCGGTTACACGGCATTCTTGAGAACATTGTGTCTGACAGAGGAGTCACGTTTGTTTCCAGATTTTGGAGGACTTTTTGTTCTAAACTTGGTGTTCAATTGTCTTTCTCCTCTGCTTTTCATCCTCATACCAATGGACAAACTGAGAGAGCAAACAAGACATTGGAGACTTATCTGAGATGCTTTGTGTCTGCTGATCAAGATGACTGGGTCTCATTTTTGCCTTTGGCTGAGTTTGCTCTTAACCCCTTCACCCCAAGGGTGGTTTGCACGTTAATGACCGGGCCAATTTTTACAATTCTGACCACTGTCTCTTTATGAGGTTATAACTCTGGAACGCTTCAACGGATCTTCGCGATTCTGAGACTGTTTTCTCTTGATATATTTTACTTCATGTTAGTCGTAAAATTTCTTCGATATACCTTGCGTTTATTTTTGAAAAAAATGCAAATATGGCGAAAATTTTGAAAATTTTGCAATTTTCAAACTTTGAATTTTTTTTCCCTTAAAACAGAGAGATATGTCACACAAAATAGTTAAGAAATAACATTTCCCACATATCTACTTTACATCAGCACAATTTTGAAACCAAAATTTTTTTTTGTTAGGAAATTATAAGGGTTAAAAGTTGACCAGTGATTTCTCATTTTTACAACAAAATTTACAAAGCCATTTTTTTAGGGACCACCTCACATTTGAAGTCACTTTGAGGGGCCTATATGGCAGAAAATACCCAAAAGTGACACCATTCTAAAAACTGCACCCCTCAAGGTACTCAAAACCACATTCAATAAGTTTATTAACCCTTCAGGTGCTTCACAGGAGCTGAAGCAACGTGGAAGGAAAAAATGAATATTTAACTTTTTAGCCACAAAAATGAACTTTTACAAACTTTTTTTTACTTTCACAAGGGTAAAAGGAGAAAATTGGCAGATAAAGTTGTTGTGCAATTTCTCCTGAGTACGCCAATACCCCATATGTGGGGGGAAACCACTGTTTGGGCACACGGCAGAGGTCGTAAGGGAAGGAGCGCCGTTTGACTTTTTCAAACTAAAATTGGCTGGAATTGAAATTGGACGCCATGTCGTGTTTGGAGAGCCCCTGATATGCCTAAACAGTGGAAACCCACCACAAGTGACACCATTTTGGAAACTAGACCCCCTAAGGAACTTATCTAGATCTGTTGTGAGCACTTTGAACCCCAAAGTGTTTCACAAAAGTTTATAATGCCTGGGTGTGAAAAAAAAAAAAAATTTCCACAAAAATGATTTTTCCACAAATTTTTGATTTTTCCCAAGGAAATTGGACCCCAAAAGTTGTTGTCCAATCTGTCCTGAGTACGCGGATACCCCATATGTGGGGGGGGGAAACTGTTTGGGCGCACGGCAGGGCTTGGAAAGGAAGCAGTAACGTTTTGGAATGCAAACATTGATGGGGGTCATGTTCCGTTTGTAGTGCCCCAGATGAGCCTAAACAGTGGAAACCCCCCAAAAGTGACCCCATTTTGGAAGCTAGACCCCCTAAGGAACTTATCTAGATCTTTGGTGAGCACTTTGAACCCCCAAGTGCTTCACACAAGTTTATAATGCCCGGGCATGAAAATAAAAAATCCTATTTCTTTCCCACAAAAATTATCTCTTAGTCACTAATTTTTTATTTTCCCAAGGGTAACAGGAGAAATTGGACCACAAAATTTGTTGTCCAATTTGTCCTGAGTACGCTGATACCCCATATGTGGGGGGGAACCACTGTTTGGGCGCATGGCAGAGCTCAGAATGGAAGGAGCACCATTTGACTTTTTCCAACCAAAATTGGCTGGAATTGAGATTGGACGCCATGTTGCATTTGGAGAGCCCCTGCTGTGCCTAAACAGTGGAAACCCCCCACTAGTGACCCCATTTGGGAAACTAGACCCCCTAAGGAACTTATCTAGATCTTTGGTGAGCAATTTGAACCCCCAAGTGCTTCACACAAGTTTATAACGTAGAGCCGTAAAATTAAAAAATCATATTTTTTCCACAAAATTGATCTTTTCACCCCAATTTTTATTTTCCCAAAGGTAACAAGACTCCAAAAGTTATTGTGCAATTTGTCCTGAGTGTGCTGATACCCATATGTGGGGGTAAACCACTGTTTGGGTGCATGGCAGAGTTTGGAAGGGAAGTAGTGACGTTTTGGATTGCAGACTTTGATGGAATGGTCTGGGGGAGTCATGTCGCATTTGGAGAGCCCCTGATGCGTCTAAACAGTGGAAACCCCCCACAAGTGACCCCATTTTGGAAAATAGACCCCTCAAGGAACTTATCTAGATGTGTGGTGAGCACTTTGAACCCCGAAGTGCTTCACAGAAGTTTATAACGTACAGCCGTAAAAATAAAAAATCCTTTTTTTTTTTACAAAAATGATTTTTTTCGCCCCCAATATTTTATTTTCACAAGGGTAACAGGAGAAATTGGACCCCAAAAGTTGTTGTCCAATTTGTCCTGAGTACGCTGATACCCAATATGTGGGAGTAAACTACTGTATGGGCGCACGTCGGGGCTCGGAAGGGAAGTAGTGACGTTTTGGATTGCAGACTTTGATGGAATGGTCTGGGGGCGTCATGTCGCATTTGAAGAGCCCCTGATGCGCCTAAACAGTGGAAACCCCCACAAGTGACCCCATTTTGGAAAATAGACCCCACAAGTAACTTATCTAGATGTGTGGTGAGCACTTTGAACCCCCAAGTGCTTCACAGAAGTTTATATCGTACAGCCGTAAAAATAAAAAATCCTTTTTTTTTTTTTACAAAAATGATTTTTTCGCCCCCAATATTTTATTTTCACAAGGGTAACAGGAGAAATTGGACCCCAAAATTTGTTGTCCAATTTGTCCTGAGTACGCTGATACCCAATATGTGGGAGAAAACGACTGTATGGGTGCACGTCTGGGCTCGGAAGGGAAGTAGTGATGTTTTGGATTGCAGACTTTGATGGAATGGTCTGGGGCGTCATGTCGCATTTGGAGAGCCCCTGATGCGCCTAAACAGTGGAAACCCCCCACAAGTGACCCCATTTTGGAAAATAGACCCCACAAGGAACTTATCTAGAAGTGTGGTGAGCGCTATGAAGCCCCAAGTGCTTCACAGAAGTTTTATAACATACAGCCGTAAAAACAAAAAAATCATTTTTTTTTTACAAAAATGATTTTGTCGCCCCCAGTTTTTTATTTTCCCAAGGGTAACAGAAGAAATAGGACAAATTGCACAATAACTCTTGTGGTCCATAGTACGCTGATACCCCATATGCGGGAGTAAACTACTGTTTGGGCGCATGGCAGAGCTCAGAAGTGAAGGAGCACCGTTTGACTTTTTCAACGCAGAATTGGCTGGAATTGAGATCAGACGCCATGTCACATTTGGAGAGCCCCTGATGTGCCTAAACAGCAGAAACCCTCCAATTCTAACTCCAACCCTAACCCCAACACACGCCTAACCCTAGTCCCAACCCTAACCACAAACCTAACCCTAACACACCCTCAACCGTAATCCCAACCCTAATCCTAATCCTAACGTTAGCGCCAACCCTAACCCTAACTTTAGCTGCAACCCTAACCCTAACGGGAAAATGGAAATAAATACATTTTTTTAATTTTATTATTTTTCCCTAACTAAGGGGGTGATAAAGGGGGTTTGATTTACTATTTATAGCGGGTTTTTGTGATTGGCAGCTGTCACGCTAAAAGACACTTTTTATTGCAAAAAATAGTTTTTTGCATCACCACATTTTGAGAGCTATAATTTTTGCATATTTTGGCCCACAGAGTCATGTGAGGTCTTATTTTTTGTGGGACGAGGTGACGTTTTTATTGGTACCATTTTTGAGCACGTGACATTTTTTGATCGCTTTTTATTTCGATTTTTGGGAGGGTTATAATGAACAAAAATCAGCAATTCATGAATTTCTTTTGGGGGAGGCGTTTGTACCGTTCCGCATGTGGTAAAATTGATAAAGCAGTTTTATTCTTCGGGTCAGTACGATTATGGCGATACCTCATTTATATAATTTTTTTAATGTTTTGGCGCTTTTATAGAATGAAAACAATTTTATATAAAAAATTATTATTTTTGCATCGCTTTATTCTGCGAGCTATAACTTTTTTATTTTTTCACTGATGATGCTGTATGACGGCTCGTTTTTTGCGGGACAAGATGACGTTTTCAGCGGTACCATGTTTATTTATCTCAGTCTTTTTGATCGCGTGATATTCCACTTTTTGTTCAGCGGTATGATGATAAAGCATTGATTTTTTGCTTCGTTTTCTTTTTTTTTTTTTTTAAGGGGTTCACTAAAGGGTTAACTAGTGGGACAGTTTTATAGGGGGGGTCGTTACGGACGCGGCGATAACAAATATGTGTACTTTTATTGTTTTGTTTTTTTTTATTTAAAGGAAAGAATGAATTTATTGGGGAATATTTTTTTTTTTTTTATGATTTTTTTTACCACTTTTTATTTTTATTTTTTTAACTTTTTTACTTTGTCCCAGGGTGGGACATCACTGTATTTTAGCAGATCGCTGGTGTGACAGTGTGCACAGCACTCTGTCACACCAGCGATCGCTCTGGCATCGCTGCAGGCTTCTCAGTGCCTGCTCTCAGGCTCGATGTGTCGCGCTCCCCTGAGACCCTCAGAGCAGCGCGACACATCGCGCTGCTCTGAGGGTCTCAGGGGAGCGCGCAGGGAGCCCCCTGCCTGCGCGATCCTCCCCTGTGCCCCGGGTACACCGCGATCATGTTTGATTGCGGTGTGCCAAGGGTTAATGTGCCGGGAGCGGTCCGTGACCACTCCTGACACACAGTCACGGGTGTCAGCTGTGATAATCAGCTGACACCCGGCGGCAATCAGCTGCGCTCCCCCCGGGAGCGCAGCTGATCGCCCATGACGTACTATTCCGTCCATGGGAATTAGGTCCAGGGTCACATGGACGGAATAGTACGTCTGATGGAATAAAGGGGTTAAATATAGGGCAAGCTCTGCCACTTTGATGTCTCCATTTTTCTGCAATTTTGGGTTTCACCCTCGATTTTCTTCGGGACAGGCGGAGGCTTCTGTCTGTCCGGGTGTTGACTCTCTTGTGGAGCGTATGCAGCAGATTTGGGACCAGGTAGTGGAGAGGTTGTCGCTCTCTCAGGAGAAGGCCCAGCGGTTTGCCAACCGTCATAGGACTGATGGTCCTCGGTTTAAAGTGGGGGACTTGGTCTGGTTGTCCTCAAGAAATATCCCTATGAGAGTTGCATCTCCTAAGTTTAAGCCTAGGTTCATTGGACCTTATAAGATTATGGAGATTCTTAGTCCTGTTTCCTTTCGTTTACTTCTTCCAGGGATATTTAAGATCCATAACGTGTTCCACAAGTCCTTATTGAAGAGGTTTGTCGAGCCAGTGGTTCCTATGGCTGCGCATCATGGCCCTGTTTTGGTTGAGGGCAATCTGGAGTATGTGGTTGAGAAAATATTGGATTCTCGTTTTTCTAGACGGAAACTCCAGTATTTGGTTAAGTGGAGAGGTTATGGTCAGGAGGACAATTCTTGGGTGCTTGCTTCGGACATCCATGCTAGGAGACTGATCCGTGCGTATCACAGAGCTCATCCTGACCGACCTGGTTGCACGAATGAGGGTTCCGTGACCCCTCCTCAAGGAGGGAGTACTGTTGTGAATGTTTTAGAAATAAATTCTGAGCAGAAGCTCCCTCTGGTGGTTACAAACAGTACTGAACCATTCAATGAGGATTGGCAATCAGGAATCACAGACTGGCTGGATATAAGGGAGGTTTTCCCCCATCATGGTTGCCGGTGATCAATTGTTCTTGTCTCAACGTTGTTTCCTGGTTCACTTGGAAGCTTGCTGAATCTTGCCTCTTCTCCTGCTCTCAGATAAGATATTTTCTGTTTTTTGTTTTTGTGCTTTCCATTTGCATATTTCTCTGCATTTCTGTGAGGTTGGCCAGGTTCCCCTCCCGGGGGGCTTGGGCTCCTCTCGGTTCCTCTGGAGCCACTGTTGTTTGTTCATTTGCCTTTTCCATTTTTTTCAGTGGCTGCGGCTTAGTTTTGTTACACCAGAGAACTAATTTAGGTGGTAAAGGTCGTGTGATCTCAGGTGTTTTTGCAATTAGTAGCGTTGGCTTTTTTTTAGGGTTTTTTTTTGGATTGCAATAAGTATCCTTCCTATCCTTTTCTGTCTAGGCAGATTGGGCCCCAGCGTTTGCTCATACTATTTTCTGTCTGTGTCTGTATTTCCTCTTGTCTAACCGCCATTACATGTTTGGGGGCTTCCTATGTTCTTTGGGGATCTGCTCCGGGGCAGATAGCTTTCCTCTTTCTATCTTTAGGTGTAGTTAGCCTCTCAGGCTGTGACGAGGCGTCTAGGACCAACGTAGGAACGCTCCACGGCTGCCTTTAGTTGTGGTGGTTAGTCAGGGTACTGCAATCCAGTAGATTCCAACCTCTCTGGTGTATTGCCGTTTTTGCCTGCTCTCCTCAGCTACCAAAACATAACACACCTGCCCAGATCTCAGAACAAATGCACTACAGGATGCAGCCAGCCCATTAAAGCAAGATGTTAGCAGCACAGGTGCAAAATACCAGATTAAACAGCCACTCTCCACATACTGCACAGTGTCTGATTCACAGCCTATTAACCACGCCCCTACTATTCGACTGTCGAATAGTAGGGGCGTGATTAATAGGCTGTGAACCAGACACTGTGCAGTATCCTTGTGTGAACGGCACCCTATGCGGGCTTCTATTGTGCGATTGTATACTGGGCAGTCACCCCCTCCTTGGATGGGTATGTGGAGAGTGGCTGTTTAATCTGGTATTTTGCACCTGTGCTGCTAACATCTTGCATTAATGGGCTGGCTGCATCCTGTAGTGCATTTGTTCTGAGATCTGGGCAGGTGAGTGTTGCTGCCTTTTTTTTGCTGTTTATATGCCAAATTATGACCCTGCAATCAGCATGTTGCAACATATCTTGATTCATCTATTTGAGGCAGGCATAATATGCAGTCAACCATATTTTTATGCACATCTCAAAAAGGAGGGCTCTGCTGAAAATTGTCTGATAGAACTCAAAGTGACCCTGTCTGCTTCATTAAAATCAATGGCTCGTTCGTCAGATATACCTGAATTCCGTTTTTCAGGGCTCCAGACAAAAGCCCCAATAGAGTTGTTTGGTAGAAGCATAATGTGAACCTGGTCTTAACAGGCTTTAACCCCTTAACGACCAAGCCATTTTGAAGGTTAATGACCAGGCCAATTTTTACATTTCTTACCACTGTCTCTTTATGTGCTTATAACTCTGGAACGCTTCAACGGATCTCGGCGATTCTGAGAATGTTTTCTTGTGACATATTGTACTTCATGATAGTGGTTAAATTTCTTCGATATAACTTGGTTTATTTATAAAAAAACGGAAATATGGAGAAAATTTTGAAAATTTTGCAATTTTCAAACTTTTAATTTTTATGCCCTTAAATCAGAGAGATATGTCACAAAAAAATAGTTAATAAAAAGCATTTCCTACATGTCTACTTTACATTAGCACAATTTTGAAGTTATAAGTGTTAAAAGTTGACCAGCGATTTCTCATTTTTCCAACAAAATTTACAAAACCATTTTTTTTAGGGACCACCTCACATTTGAAGTGAATTTGAGGGGTCAATATGACAGAAAATACCCAAAAGTGACACCATTCTAAAAACTGCAACTCTCAAGGTGTTCAAAGCGACATTCAAGAAGTTTATTAACCCTTTAGGTACTTCACAAGAATTAAAGCAATGTGGAAGGAAAAAATGAACATTTAACTTTTTTCCCCAAAATTTTTCTTTCAACACAATTTTTTACATTTTGTCAAGGGTATCAGGAGAAAATGAACTACAATATTTGTTGTACAATTTCTCCTGAGTACACCGATACCCCATGTGTGGGAGAAAACCAATCTTTAGGCGCACGGCAGTGCTCAGAAGGGAAGGAGCATCATTTGATATTTTGAATGTCAAATTGGCTGGAATCGAGAGCGGACACCATGTCGCGTTTGGAGAGCCCTTGATGTACCTAAATAGTGGAAACCCCCCATAAGTGACCCCATTTTGGAAACTAGACCCCCCCAAGGAACTTATCTAAATGTGTGGTGAGCACTTTGAACCCCCAAGGGCTTCACAGAAGCTTATAACGTAGAGCTCTAAAATTAAAAATCATATTTTTCCACAAAAATGATCTTTTCACCCCAAATTTTTATTTTTCAAAGGGTAAAAGGATCCCAAAAGTTATTGTGCAATTTTTCCTGAGTACACTGATACCCCATATGTGGGGGTAAACCACTATTTGGGCGCATGGCAGAGCTCGGAAGGGAAGCAGCGCCATTTGACTTTTTTGGCTGGAATTGAGATTGGACGCCATGTCGCATTTGGAGAGTCCCTGATGTGCCTAAACAGTTGAAACCCCCACAAATGACCCTATTTTGGAAACTAGACCCCACAGGGAACTTACCTAAATGTGTGGTGAGAGCTTTGAACCCCCAAGGGCTTCACAGAAGGTTATAACGTAGAGCCGTAAAATTAAAAAATCATATTTTTTCCACAAAAATGATCTTTTCATCCCACTTTTTCTTTTCCAAGGGATAAAAGGACCCCAAAAGTTATTGTGCAATTTGTCCTGAGTACGCTGATACCCCATATGTGGGGGTAAACCACTATGTGGGCACATAACAGAGCTTGGAAGGGAAGCAGCACCATTTGACTTTTTTGGCTGGAATTGAGATTGGACGCCATGTTGCATTTGGAGAGTCCCTGATATGCCTAAACAGTGGAAATCCCCCACAAGTGACCCTATTTTGGAAACTAGACCCCCAAGGAACTTATCTAGATGTGTGGTGAGAGCTTTGAACCCCCAAGGGCTTCAAAGAAGGTTATAATGTAGAGCCGTACAATTAAAAAATCATATCTTTTCCACAAAAATGATCTTTTCACCCCCAATTTTTATTTTCCAAAGGGTAACAGGACCACAAAAGTTATTCAGCAATTTGTCCTGAGTACGCTGATACCCCATATGTGGGGGTAAACCACTATTTTGACGCATGGCAGAGCTCGGAAGGGAAGGAGTGCCGTTTTCGAATGCAGACTTTGATGGAATGGTCTGCGGGTGTCATGTCAAGTTTGGAGAGCCCCTGATGTGCCTAAACAGTAGAAACCCCCCACAAGTGACCACATTTTGGAAACTAGACCCCCCCAAGGAACTTATCTAGATGTGTGGTGAGCACTTTGAACCCCCAAGTGCTTCACAGAAGTTTATAACTTAGAGCCGTGAAAATAAAAAAATCATATTTTTTTCCACAAAAATAATCTTTTTGCCCCCAAATTTTTATTTTTATAAGGGTAACAGGAGAAATAGGACCCCAAAAGCTGTTGTGCAATTTGTCCTGAGTACGCTGATACCCCATATGTGGGGGTAAACTGGTAAAAAATGCTTTTTTTAACTTGTCCCTTTATGGGACTTTCACTTTTTTACTTTTGATTGCAGTTACAATGCATTGCAATGCTCCAGCATTGCAATGCATTATACCTATGGTGAAAGTAGCTAGATGACCTGGGGGTTGTCATGACAACCCCCGGGTCATCAAGGTAGAGATCGGGCCCTGCAATACATTGCGGGGCGCCGATCTGAGGCAGAGGGAGCTCCCGACCCTCTGCCTCTCCCCTGAGTGCTGCGATCGCGCTCGATCGCAGCAGTCAGGGGGTTAACAGCCAGGGGCGGCGGGGGCGCTTCTCCCGGCTGTTAGTGCAGGAAGCTCGGCCATTGCAGCGCTGAGCTCCTGCACTGATCGGGCAGAAGAGGCTGAAATTTCAGCCTCTTCTGCCTGATCGCTGCTGTGTTTGGTCAGTCACATTGACTGACCAATCACAGCGCTGTAGGTGTGGGGACCGACTGCAAAGGTCCCCGCCCCTCTTGCCGTGCCTGTTAGCTGTCATAGACAGCTGTCGGCACTGAACTACCACTGCGTGTTTACACGCAGTGTTAGTTCAAAGGCTGGACGTGCACAGTCCGTCCTGGTGCCAAAACTGACACCTTGCCATGACAGACTGTGCATGTCCATGGACATTAAGGAGCTAAGATATGGATCCGTTTTTCTGTACAGTTCTAACATAAGTACCTCAAAAGCTACAATCAGTCACAATATGTAGACGTAAAAATGCTTTTGGTGACAGCAAAACACTAGCGTTAGCTACCTAGTAGAGTTCAGCTTCAATTAATGACAAATGCCATCAAGTTCGATCTTATCCCCAACGGGAAGGTGTGACTATCAGCCACATCATTAGGATGCAGACTTTTTTGGTACCCTTTTTCACATGAACAAGCCTTAATCATTCCTTATAAAAACTGTTTTTTTACATCAATTTTGAACTTTCAATCTACGGGACTAAGATGAGGAAAACTTATTAATAGACGCACATTTTTTGGTCTATCCATGCAAGAGAAAATGAAATCTATTTGCACTTACAAAAGGAAACCAGATATACATTAGTAAATTTAACATTGGTGTGGCGGATTAGCTACCCACTTTTAGAAAATGGTAAAATGTTACAAACTTTGTCACAGATATCACCAGAGACAAACTTTGCAACATTTTGACAACAGAAAATGTAGCAGATAATAAATTCCCCAATAAGTGTGCAATAGTGATGGGCGTCCGTCGGGTTCGCCGGAACATCTAAAAAACACAGACCACATTCGAATGAATGGGGAGCCTGAACATCCATTGTTTGCCACACTGTCACCTGCATGACAGAGCGACACACGGGGGCTCTGATTGGCGTAAGATCATTACCGCCGGTCAGAGAGCTGCGGTACCCATGCTGTCAGATGACAGCGTGAACTAGCAGTTATGACTGGAGGTAAAAAGTTTACCTCCGGTCACAGGCATCGGCTGATGAGAGAGTACTACTCCCATCAGTCTGTGCCTGTGTCCGTTGAAAATAGTGAGAGCAAGCACCGCTGATGGGACTATTCATTAGTTGATACCTGTACTATAAATACATTAAAAAAAAATTCTTTTTTTGATAACCGGCGCAGGCAAAAGTGCAGCTGCAGGCTGCAACAACCTGCTGTCTGTCATGGCTAGTTGTCAAGAATCGAGGGATCCTCAAGACTTTTTTAAAATTATTTACCATATATACTCATGTATAAGCCGACTCGTGTATAAGCCGACCCCCTAATTTTGCCTCAAAAAACTGGGAAAACATATTGTCTCGCGTATAAGCCTAGGGTGAAAAATGATTATGCCCCCATATGATGCTCCACATATTATGCCCCGTATGCTCCAGATTATGCCCCCATATGTTCAACAGATTATGCCCCCATATGCTCCAGAATATGCCCCATATGTTCCACAGATTATGCCCCATATGCTCCATATTATGCCCCCATATGTTCCACAGCTTATGCCCCCATGTGCTCCAGATTATGCCCCAATATGTTCCACAGCTTATGCCCCCATATGCTCCATATTATGCCCCCATATGCTCCAGATTATGCCCCATATGTTCCACAGCTTATGCCCCCCTTATGCTCCATATTATGCCCCCATGTGCTCCAGATTATGCCCCAATATGTTCCACAGCTTATGCCCCCATATGCTCCATATTATGCCCCCATATGCTCCAGATTATGCCCCATATGTTCCACAGTTTATGCCCCCTTATGCTCCATATTATGCCCCCATATGCTCCAAATTATGCCCCATATGTTCCACAGCTTATGCCCCCATATGCTCCATATTATGCCCCCATATGCTCCAGATTATGCCCCATATGTTCCACAGCTTATGCCCCCTTATGCTCCATATTATGCCCCCATATGCTCCAGATTATGCCCCATATGTTCCACAGCTTATGCCCCCATATGCTCCATATTATGCCCCCATATGCTCCAGATTATGCCCCATATGTTTCCACAGCTTATGCCCCCATATGCTCCAGATTATGCCCCCATATGCTCCATATTATGCCCCATATGCTCCAGATTATGCCCCATATGTTCCACAGCTTATGCCTTTATATGCTCCATATTATGCCCCATATGCTCCAGATTATGCCCCCATATGCTGCACAATTATGCCCCACAGTGTAGGCCTCATATGCTGCTGCAAAAAAAAAAATGACATACTCACCTCTCGTCGCTGGGGCCAGGTGCTGGTGTTCTGAGCAGGCGGTGACACCGGCGCGCTATGGGGGACAGGTGCCGGTGTCAACGCTCGCTCAGGACCCCGGCACCTGAGATATTTACCTGTCCTCGCTGCGCGCTGCTCCCTCGGTCTGACTCCTCTGGCTGTGAATGATCTGGCAGGGGGCGGGGCGCGCACTAACGACGTCATCGCACCCTCTGCCTGATCATTCACAGCCAGAGGAGTCAGACAGAGGGAGCAACGCGCATCAGTGGCACGGGGACAGGTAAATATCACCCCTCCGCCTCGCGTCCCTGCAGCCTCTACTCTTCTCCCGGCGCTCTCCGCAGCGCTTAAGTCCTTCAGCGGTCATGTGCTACCGCTCATTAAAGTCATGACTTCAGTGATGAGACCGCTATCCTCACCAACTGGCACACACTGACAGGAGTGTAATTGCATAAAAGGTGACATCAACCCCACAAATATTACCCTACTTGGTACCACCACAGGGCAAGTGGGAAGAGCGAGGCTAAGACCCAGATATGGTGCATCTTATTGATGTGCCATTTCTGAGGTGGCTGTGGGCTGATGTTCTTAGCCTGGGAGGAGTACCAATTTCTCTGGCCCCTTCAATAACTAATAATATCAGTCCACAGCTTTCTGTTTAGCCTTTTCTAGTTTGAAATTTTCTGGTTCATCATTTTTTTCTTGGGTCACTCCATAAAATAACCATTAAAGGCTAACCAAACACCTGTGAGCTGATAATAGCCTGGGTATCTTTAGGGATATTGCAATCCTTAACAGAATATTTACATCAGCCCTTAGCCGTTGGCTTTCCCTCTGCTGTTTATGAAAATTACAGTGGATCACGCATATTTTTTAATTTATTAACAAGAGCAGGAATGTCACATCATAGCAACTGTTTCTTTGCTAGCGCCAGAACCGGACTGATGAATGCCCGTGACTCCGGCACTTAGCATTCCAGCTGTAAGGGTTCTGGATGCTCCATGGAACCTGTTTTGCCCTTGTCCAAGATGGAGTCTGGTACTTCACCCAGCCCTTGAACTTCCTGTGTGTCCTGCTATTTAAGTCCGGGTCAGGAGATACTCCTTGCCTGAGTATTTTGTTGCTGCTGGCTTCTGAGCTTCCTCCTGGTCTCCTACTGGAGTTCCTGCTGCTGCTGCTCATTACTCAGTGCTCTGCCTCTCCACTTTCAGCTGCCTTCAGTCCTCTGTGCAGTTTCCTGATCTTGGCTGGTTGTACTTATTGTCCAGACTTCTAGTGTGGAGCTACTCATCTCTGGAACTGCTGTGGTCAGTAAGAGATTCTAACATTGTTATCACTTCGTGGGCTGAGGTGCAGGACTTGAGTGGGACTTTTCAACCCAAAAGGTACATTTAATAACTTTCTCCTGTTAATGCTCCAACTGTGTATTCTAGACTTCTATGTTTAAGTGCTGTGTGCACTCTTGCTTCATATTATTGCTGGACTTCTACATTCAAGAGCCATGTGCATTCTTGCTTCATATAGTTGCTGGACTTCTATGTTTAAGTGCCGTGCATACTCTCGCTTCATATTACTGCTGGACTTGTGTGTATTAGTAGTCGTGGCCCGCTATTAAGTTTGCTGTATATTTCTGTTTTGTGCTGTGCACTTTGTTACAATTGCAGGAAAATCTCTGTTAGTTTTTGTTCCACTTCTTGCTTTGTTAAATACACTTATTTGTCTCAGCTTTGGTCTCAGATTTGTTTTATCCCATGCAATCAGATTCCATAGTTCCCACATAATTGTTACTCCGGAATTCAATAGTCCGCCATTGGGGGCTATCGTGAAATCCGGTGTTTTGAACTCAGGTAACCAACCACTGGGTCACCGGGTAGCTGTAAGGCCCAGAAACCTCATGGGAAGCTTTGAGGGACATTTTAAGGTTACTGAAGTTTCCAGCTGCTGGATCACCTGGAGGTTGTGAACTAAGGTTACTTTTGGTGCGCATTTTACTGTACTTGTTAATAAATATGTGAAAAAACTTTGTGCAGTCCCCTGTAATTTTCATAAGCAGCAGACGGAAAGTCGGTTGCTGAGGGCTGATGTTAATATTCTGGGAAGGAGGGAAATATCCCTAAACGTTCCCAGGCTCTTAATATCAGCTTACAACTGTTTGGTTAGCCTTTACTAGTTATTTTATGGGAAGACCCCCGAAAAAAATGACTTTTGATCCCTCAATAATTTCAAACCATCAAAAACTTAACAGACAGCTGTGGATTGATATTAATAGCCAGGGAAGGGCCAGGGAAATTGTCCTTCCTCCCAGGCTAAGAACATTAGACATCAGCAACTGCAGAAATGACACATCAATAAGATGCGCCAAATCTGTCGCTAAGCCTCACTCTTCCCACTTGCCCTCTGGTGGTGGCAAGTGGAATAATATTTGTGGACTTGATATCACCAGGTGATATCAAGCCCAGGGGTTAGTAATGGAGAGGCATCTATAAGACGCCTCCATTACTAACCCCATAGAAAATTTTGAAGTAAAATTTGCAATAAAAATCAACACCATGCTTTGCACACTTATTTAAAAATGAAAAAGAACACTTAAAACCCACCTTATGCGTATTCCATTGAAGCTCTTGTCCCCTGTAAAAAAACAGAAAACCATAGACAACAAAAATACTCACCTTATGCCATATCCACTGATGCCCATGTCCCCTGAAAAAAATGAAAAATAATAAACAACAATATCCCTCACCTGTCCAATGTGAAGATAATCCATACTGTTCCACGACGATCCAGATGATTTGCATAGCAAACACATCAGTGATGTGACCATTAGCCCTGACAGCCTGCACACATTGACAGAAGCATAATCGCTCCTGTCAGTTTCTAGTGCTAAGCTTTCATGAGAAAATTCACCGGAGTTCATAGCTGAATCCTAACATAGCTAGCTTACGGCACTGCTGCTAGAAAACTTAAGCTCCTGTCAGTGTGTGCTGCCTGGCAGGAATAGCGGTCACATCACTTATGTGAAAGCTATCCAAATCATTAGGATCTCCATGGGCCAGTATAGTTTATCTTCATATCAGACAGGTGAGGGATATGGTTGTTTATTATTTTATTTTCTTACGGGGACATGGCATAAGGTGTGTATTTTTGTTGTTTTGTATTTTCTGTTTTTTTTTATTGGGGACAAGGGCTTAGCCGTAAGGTGAGTATAACTGTGCTTTTTTATTTCAAATTCAAATAAAGAAGTTTGTGTCTATCTTTCAAGTAAAGGATTTTATTCTGGTTGTGTCTTTTTTACAATCTAACTATGGGGTTAGTAATCGGGGTGTTTTATAGATGCCTCTCCATTACTAACCTGTAGGCTTGATGTCAGCAGCCATGAAAAACCTGATATCAACCCGACAACCACTACCCCACTTGCCACCGCACCAGGGCAAGTGGGAAGAGCCAGGCAAAGCACCAGATATAATAGATGCAGCTTTTATGGGGCGGTTGCAGGCTACTGCTCTTTTTAGGCTGGGGGCAATATCCATGGCCCCTTTCCAGTCAGAGAATACAAGCCCCCAGCAATCTGCTTTAGCTTGGCTGGTTGTCAAAAATGTGGGGGTCTCGTCATTTTTTTAAATTTAATAATTTAATTATCTATTTATTAATTTATTTAATTATTTATCAATTTAATTATCTATCTTTCTCGACCACTTCACCACCTGGCTACTCCATTTCCTCTCTGCTGACATCCCCACCATCATCATGGGCGATTTCAACATCCCCATTGACACTTCCACGCCGGCTGCCTCTAAACTTCTATCGCTCACGGCTTCCCTCGGCCTCACTCAATGGTCCTCTGCGGCCACTCACAAAGATGGTCACACGCTGGACCTTATCTTCACCCTCCTCTGTTCCCTCACTAATCTCACTAACTCATCACTCCCCCTGTCTGACCACAACCTACTGACATTCTCTTCCCTCTCCTCTGTTAGAACGCATCCTCCACTCCACAAACTCACCCACCCTCGCAGAAATCTCAAACACCTCAATTTACAATCACTCTCTGAGTCCCTCCTATCTCTTACAGACATAGCCTCACTTAATGACACAGATGCTGCCACATTTTATAACACCACAATAAAAGCCACACTTGATTCGGCCGCCCCCTCACGCAGAGCAAAACTCGTACAATCAACAGGCAGCCCTGGCTGACCGGCCTGACCAAAGAACTGAGACGGGCTTCCAGGGCTGCCGAGCGGAGATGGAAGAGAACCCATTCTACCGAGCACCTCAACGCATACAAGCAGTCCCTTGCCAGCTTCAAGTCCACGCTCTCTGCCGCAAAACAAACTTACTTCGCATCTCTCATATCCTCCCTGTCTCACAACCCTAAACAGCTCTTCAACACTTCAATTCTCTACTGCGTCCCCCAGCACCTCCTCCCTCTCCTCTCATTTCTGCTGAAGACTTTGCCTCCTTCTTTAAGCAAAAGATTGAAACGATCAGAGAAAGCTTTGGCCCGCAGCAGCCAATGCCCCTCTTAGCCACTCAGCCCTGTTCTTCCAAAACCAGCTTCACCACCATGACAGAAGATCAGCTCTCCACTCTCCTGTCAAGATCACACCTCACCACTTGCGCGCTTCAACCAGTCCCGTCCCACCTCATCCCTAACTTTGCCACAGTCTTCATCCCTACTCTCACACACCTCTTCAACCTTTCACTTACAAATGGTGTCTTTCCTTCATCCTTCAAACATGTCTCAATCACTCCCATCCTCAAAAAGACCTCCCTCGACCCATCCTCTGTGTCTAACTATTGCCCAATATCTCTTCTCCCCTACGCCTCAAAAAAACTGGAACAGCATGTATATCTCGAACTGTCCTCCCACCTCTCCTCCTGTTCACTCTTTGACCGTTTACAATCCGGCTTCAGACGCATCACTCAACTGAAACTGCCCTAACTAAAGTCACTAACGACCTGCTAACCGCCAAGTGCAAGCTACACTACTCTGTCCTCTTTCTCCCGGACCTGTCTTCTGCCTCCGACACCGTGGACCATTCCCTCCTGCTACAGATTCTCTCATCTCTTGGCATCACAGACTTGGCTCTGTCCTGGATCTCATCATACCTAACAGACTGAAATTTAGTGTCTCCCTCTCACACACCACCTCCTCACCTCGCCCCCTGTCTGTCGGTGTTCCTCAAGGCTCAGTCCTGGGACCCCTACTCTTCTCCATCTACACCTTCGGCCTGGGACAGCTCATAGAATCCCACGGTTTGCAGTATCACCTCTACGCCGATGACACGCAGATCTACCTATCTGGACCTGACCTCACCCCCCTACTGACCAAAATCCCACAGTGTCTGTCTGCTATCTCAGCCTTCTTTTCTGCTTGCTTTCTCAAACTGAACATGGACAAAACAGAATTCATCATCTTTCCCCCACCTCATTTTTCCCCTCCACCAGACCTATCCATCTATGTCAATGGCTGCTCGCTTTACCCAGTCCCGCATGCTCGGTGCCTTGGGGTGATCCTCGACTCTGCCCTCTTTTTCAAACCACATATCCAAGCCCTCGCCACCTCCTGCCGCCTCAAAATCAAAATATTTCCCGGATCCGCTCATTTCTCAACCATGAAACCACAAAGCACTAGTGCACGCCCTTATCATCTCCCGCCTCGACTACTGCAACCTCCTACTGTCTGGCCTCCCCTCTAGCACTCTGGCACCACTCCAGTCCATCCTACACTCTGCGGCCCGACTAATCGACCTGTCTCCCCACTATTCCCCAGCCTCCCCCCTATGCCAGGCCCTTCACTGGCTTCCTATTGCCCAGAGGCTTCAGTTCAAAACCCTAACCATGACATACAAAGCCATCCACAACCTTTCTCCTCCATACATCTGTGACATGGTCTCCCGCTACCTACCCACACGCAACCTTCGATCTTCTCAAGATCTCCTTCTCGACTCCCCCCTCATCTCTTCTTCCCACAACCGCATACAAGACTTCTCCCGGGCTTCCCCCATACTCTGGAACTCCCTGCCGCAAAACATCAGACTTTCACCAACAACGGAAACCTTCAAGAAGAACCTGAAGACCCACCTGTTCCGAGAAGCCTACAGCCTACAGTGATCCTCAGTCTACTGAACCATCGCACGACCAGCTCTACCCTTTCCTAGTGTATGCTCACCCATCCCTGTAGACTGTGAGCCCTCGCGGGCAGGGTTCTTTCTCCTTCTGTACTTGTGTGTCCCTTGTCTAGCACGTTTATTGTACCTGTCTATATTTTCCCTTTTCATATGTAAAGCGCCATGGAATAAATGGCGCTATATAAATGTGTAACAATAATAATAATAATAATTTAAAAAATGGCTTGGAGACCGCTCTATTCTTGATAACCAGCCATGATAATGCTGACAGCTGAGAGTTGCAGCCCGCATCTGTTAGATTTGTCTGTTCTAGTTATCAAAAATAGAAAAGACTCCACATAACATTTATTTATTTATTTATTTATAGCACAGGCGCCAGCTGATGAATAGTCTTATCAGCGGCACCAGCTCTCTCTGTTTTCAGCCACAACAGGCACAGCTCGATGGGAGTCGTACTCTTTCATCAGCTAACGCATGTGACCAGAGGTAAACTTTTTACTACTGGTCACATCTACTGGCTCACACTGTCATCTTATTAGGGTCTGCGGAACGCACCAGATAAATATAAATAGTGGGTGCGTTCGCAGCCTGGGGTCCACCGTGCAGGTAGAGCCTGCTGCTAGTAAGATGGCGGTATAGGCGAACTCTGTTACTTCACAGAGTCGCAAATATAAATACTGTGGCACTATATGGCGGTTTAAGCGAACTCTGTTACACCACAGAGTCGCTGAGGTAGAGATGCCGAAATAGGTACTGTATCCTGTTAACTCCACAAGGATACACAGATAACTGTTGTGCGGATAGCAGTCTGTGGTCATGCAGTCAGAAAAGCAATCAAGCAATCTCCTCACCGGAGAAGCCGGTATTCTAGGGGCTTATTTCAGCCAAGCCCTAAACACGTGCACACAAATCTCCTCACCGGAGGTGCCGGTATTCTAGGGGCTTATTTCAGCTGAGCCCTAACCACATACATGCATGATCACACTGGCGCAAAGCATATAATGCAATTGACACTAGCGCAAGGCCGTGCGGCTGTGCAACCCTTTTATAGCAGCAGCAACTGCAAGACCTTCCTGGAAGAACAAATGGAAGCCTGCCCCAGAACTCAAGCAGGTTCAGGACCTTCCAGGAGAACCAATGGGAGTCGCTGCAGTAGCTGAGCATGTGACCCCTGATCTCCTATGAGAGATCTTACCCTGGGCATGCTCAGAAAGGAAAGCACAGGACTTAGTCCCAACTGAGTCTGCTTGCCGCTGACCTGCACTAGTTACAATGGCAGGACCTGGAGTGGCAGCAGTCATCCTCTGCACAGCACTAGACTGACTGAGACACTGGGACCGACGTCTTTGCTGAGCAGGTTCCACTGCGGCCGAAGACGGATGGGAGACCGCAGCGGGGATAGCTCGAGATTCCCCTTGTGCAGGAGCGGGAACTCGACCCCTAACACATCTGACATGGGAATCACAGCTTCTGACCAGCGGTAATGATCTTACCATCGATCAGAGCTGCTTATGATTTTTCGCGCTCTTATGCAGATGACAGTGTGGGAAACACTCGATGGTTGGGGTGCCAAACCTGAACAGTAACATAGACTTCCTGGAGAAGTCCATGTTCAGGATCCGTGTCCAAACACTAGGTGTTTGGTAAGCACCCCAAACTTAACTGTTCTGGTTGACCCATAGCTATTGTCCAGTAAAGTGTCCTCAAAATCTTTCCAGCTACAATTCTACATAAAATTGCTTGTCACCGAATCATCAACATAACCTAAATTGTCATCCATTTATCAGCTCCCCAAAAGTTTGACATAATAAAGCAAACCATTTTATTGCAGGTACTGAAAGTCCAGTACCTGCAAGACCCCATGGATAGAGTAGAGTCAAAAATGGTGTAGTGGAAGACAGAGACTTTACTAGCTATTTTGATTGATAGGACCTCTTTTATGGCTCCTCTGTAGAATTTTTACAACCTCCAATGTTATGATTTTCATTGTATTTCCATGGGCACCATGTTACAGCCCTATATATAGAAGTTGTACTGAAATATATATTAGTAAGCGCAAAAGCCCCATAAGGCATCCATGATGCCGATTTGTGGGATGATAAATGTCCCACACAAAAGAAGAAAGATACCCGCTCCAAGGGAACATGTATATAAAGGATGAAAGGGAGCAATCAAGTGAATATAGTAAAATGCATCTTTTTATTACAAAATACATTATAAATGATCATGCAAAATTACAAAAACAAGAACAGTAATAGACTATAGCAGGATTACCAAAGACACCACAGGGAGACCAAAGGAGTCCATTCTATCTGGCCCAGGGCTCGTTCCTTAGCGTCTCCCGTCTTGGTAAGCATCTCACCATCACAGGTTATTGTTGGACTTCCAACTATACAGTATATTCCATGAGTACTTTTTGACTCTATTTGGGATGCTTAACCTTGATGCACGCTACCTATTGCACACTGTCACTTTAGATTTATGTATATCTCATTACATTTTTGATGTGCTAGGGAACGCTTTGGTCTCCCTGTGGTGTCTTTGGTTATCCTGCTATAGTCTATTACTGTTCTTGTTTTTGTAATTTTGCATGATCATTTTTAATGTATTTTCTAATAAAAAGATGCATTTTACTATATTCACCTGATTGCTCCCTTTCCTCCTTTATACACATGAAACATATATTAGTTGTGTACATGAGGATGTTGATTAAAATATTGCAATATGCTAGCAAAACCTGTAAGTTGCAATTTACAAAGCAACCGTTGGGTCGCCACACATAGACACATAGTATAGACATCCTTTGATGGGGTATCACAAAACCATAATACAACACATCTCAGTATAGGCTGTGCCAAAAGGAAAGGTACAAAATGGAAAAAAAATCATTACATGAGGCATATGTTATATGCCACATGCATTTTACAAATGAAATGTAGTGATGATAAAATGAATTGCAATTTTTTAAAAAAAATTCTAATTTAACAAATTCAAGCTGTCTCTTCAGTCACTTCTCAGTCTCACATCTGCTACCAATTGCTAACATTTTGGAAAAGGTGTGTGCTATCACATTTTCCATCTAGTTGTGACCTTTGGCAATTATTTTAACCTAACTATAACCTTATGCATAAAACAAAGTCTGCTGGCATCTGTTAATTGTTTTCTCTAGTATCTTTTGATGTACACTATCAACCATAACAAAAGAAATATTTCAAACTGTTATAAAATTACCTTTTTTACTCCAGCATTTGTCTGCCTTAAAGCCGAGTAAATCTTTTCTTTACTGACCAGTAACAATTATTCTTGAATGCAGCCCTTGCCAGTGAACTATAATAATAATAGAAGAATAACTTATAGTAAAAATATATGGAAAATATAAAAAAGGGTCAAATTTGTAAAAGTTTGAAAAGGTCATTGAACAGATTGAAAAGAAAAAGACATGTGTTATACATTATCAAATTATTATACAGAAATGGTGTTCCCATCTTTATATTATCAGATACAAATACACTATTACTGTATTACATACTGTTCTTGTCTTGAGCAAAGCAGTATTTTTTAATTCTGTTACATAAAGGGGATGTCCACCTTTGGGGATATTTTTGTCTTACTTAAATGTATAGAATTGGGGCTAAAATTAATATTTGCAATTGGGTATTATTAAGAAATTTTGCCTCATATAGCTGGTCTATTACACTGTCTATTGCTGGTTGCAGAATGAGTATGGCAAAATTATCTTTTTTTTTTTTTTTGATGTGTTAGGGACTAGTGATGTGCGAGTATGCTTGTTGCTCGGGTGGTCCCTGAGTATTTGGAAGTGCTCTGAGATTTAGTTTCTGTTGCCGCACCTGCATGATTTGCGGCTTCTTGACAGCCTGAATACATGTGGGGATTGCCTGTTTGTTAACCAGGCTAACCAGCTCACCCCAGCAAGTATACACCGGACGCCGGGTCGCGCTATAGAGATCTCCACGACCATTAGAGAACACCAGAATTCCTGAGGACTAAAAATCCCAGGGGACCCCAGAGCTGATACGTAACAGGGCCAGGAGGACGGAGTTCAGGCAAGCAGGGACTGTGTACTTCAAGAGGGGGTCAACCACAAGGTCAGCCAGGTGCAGGACAGAGATTACGTTAGGGCCCCGCATAGCCGGCCAGAACTTCATTACAGAAAGGCAAGGAACAGGAGGGCCAAAAATTAAACCCGTGGGAGAATCTTGGGGTGCACCCTCACCCTATCGGCTCCCGGGGTTACCTGCAACATCTTCAGTAAAAGGGACCCAAGTTACCCCTTTGTGTGTGGGGTCCCTCTTCTTGCCCACCCTGCCGGGCCCC
>JARQOD010000005.1:253239264-253396469 GCA_033576555.1 Oophaga sylvatica | reverse complement strand
CCAGTATGCATTGGAGGTGCTGGCTTGCCCTGCTGCCAGTGTATTATCGGAGCGCGTCTTTAGTGCTGCAGGTGGTGTACTAACAGACCGTCGCATGCGACTATCCTCCGATAATGTAGACCGGCTTACTTTTCTGAAAATGAACAAGGCATGGATCTCGCCAGAATTTGTCTGTCCGTTTTCAGATTAAATAACTGGTTCGCAACGTTATCCATGTCTCCTGTTATGTTCATCTTTCTACCACCTGAACTCTACTCCCTGGGCTCCAACACTGCCAGTTGCTGCTCAGAAGTGTCGTGTCCACAGAACAAAACACAAGCTCTACTGTTAGTGGGGTTCAGTAACGCCAGCTGTTCCCCTGCTGTGTCAACGGCAAGAAGTGTCCTGTTCCCGACACATGGACAGAAAAACACATGACCAACATGCTCCAAATAGGGAAGAGCCGTCACCCTGCTTGTTATGCTGAAAACATGAAATTGTGAATTTTGCAGGCCTAGAATGATAAATTTTTAAGAAAAATATGGACAAATAATAATTTGTCATCACAGCGCATATCTGCACATGTCTATTAGAAATGGTAACAAAAAATAAAACATAGTCTACTCTTCACATTTTTAAATTAATGCATAAAAGTACATTTCAGACTTATGAATTAATGCTTTTAAAGGAACTTTATCTGTACCTGTAAGATAATGCACTCAATGGATGTACGAATCATTACATCCTCATCATCATCATGACGAGTTTTATTTATGACAGACATTATAAAATACACATACTGATGCCAACTGTAACTTCAAACACCATATATGAAATGGCCAGCATGTAAACATGGTAATAATGTCCAATAATAAATTATTACATCTAGAAAGTGCATCATGCATACTGACAATAGGTACTTATACCTGCAAGTGCTGTTGAAACAACCACAAGAGATATAAATTAATACTGGTATATAGGTATCACAGTGCATAGTTACTCATGGACAATGTTGATGTAATACTGTATGTCAATTAAGTCAGCGTCAACCATTAGGCTTGTTAGTCTTGTACATTGTTAAAGAGGGAACGTAATTTTTTGGTTTGTCATAGGTGTAGTATTACACATTAAATTATTACTGCTGTATATTTTTTGGCGTCCCTAGTGCGCAATAACGCAGCCTAACCTCACATTTGATAGTCAGCTAATTGCCACACGCTACCCTACCCTACGCGTGACAGTAGGAAGGTAGTGTTGACGGATAAAGCTTTGCGCAAACAGACATTCTTTTACCCTCTTCAACACTCTACAAGCAAAAAATGCATGATTTCAGCCGCAGACTTTATTGACGTACAGTATAACATCGGCATTACCCATCAGAGGCTGTCCACTGTCTGATACAGACATAGAATATACCTTTGCTATCCGTAGCCTTTGTTTCACCTACACTTGCAGGCACACACTTAAATTGTGACAAACAATGCCTAATGTTTTTTTAAATGGTTATTTTTTATTGTACATTATTGTGTCATCAATCACATTGATGAGTCCATGCTGGACATGTCATACATGCTATAGAAAGTTACGATTTTATGAACTTAAATAATTAAATTGTCTGTGACTGTCACATAAAATTTGCGATGATGATGATGAGTGACTATTACAAAATCCATTGTCTTCACTATGTTATAGTTTAACATTGCGTTCCTTAAGCATTATTCATAAAAAATAAAATGTACTTTTATTCTTAAATTTACAACACTATATTTTGTTACCAATTTTTTGGGTGTTGTGTTGTTCCATTTATTTTTGGCATGTGCATATATGCGTTTAGATTTGTATTTTCTTTAGTTTTCCTTCTTGAAATTAGAAAACATGTGTATCTTTGTACCGTGTTAGCCAGTAGATAGAAAAATATTTAGACTTCAGAGTCAGCAGTGGTTCATACCTTTTTATGGATAACTGAAAAGATGGAAACAAATTGCAAGCTTTCAAGGCTACTCACGTCTCTTCATCAGGGAAAGACTAACTAAAAAAATTAAGCATCACATATTTCTATACACAACAGGACACAGGAATATTGCAATAGGTAAGACAAGTAAGTGACGTGTATCAGAACTGTCATTATCTCACAGGGATGAACATAAATATTCAAACAGTTCCTAGATAAGGATAGAAAGTTTGATTGCCCTCTCATTGGCGTATTTTTTGGGGTTTTCATGACCCTGGAAGGGCATAGACGCAGATTCCTTAATTGATATAGAATGACATAAATCCATGTGATCTATTCATTCCATCACTAACAGTGTCAAAGGTCATGATGAGCTTATATTCTGAAACCTTTGTACGTTTCTCATATTTGAAGTTATATTTTAATAACAGTAATTCCATATCCATGATGCTATGACCGGGCGGGCATACAAAAGTCTTTTGCCACAGCTAAATTCATTAATTTATCTGTGATTGTGTGGCGCTGATAATTCATCCTTGTTCTCCTTTTTGTTGCCGGTCTCCCCTCACTTGTCCCTCCCTCACTTGTCTTAGCTATTCCTGTGTCCTGTTGTGTGTAGAAATATGTGATTCTTCATTTTTGGCTTTACTCTTAGCCTGATGAAGACACCTGAGTAGTCTCGAAAGCTTTGAATTTGTTACCATATTTTCAGTTAGCCATTAAACGTTATCAACCACAGAGGACTGTCAAGTATAAATATTTTTCTATTCTTGTAATTGAAATTTATCATTTTATTGTTGTAGTAAAACTTCATTTATTCTTGTTTGAAGTACATACATTTGCAATGGCCACGTAACAAGGCAATAACTCAATATTTTATGCCTACACCCTCCTTGACCCTGGGCTCCAACACCGCCAGTTGTTGCTCGGAAGTGCTGTTAGCACAGTCTACACTTGCTCCTGTGTTACTGGGGTTCAGTAATGTCAGCTGTTCCCCTGCTGTGTGAACGGCAAATAGTCCTGCTGCCTCCACCATGTTCTGTTCTCATCCCTGGGTTACAACACCGCCAGTTGTTTCTCGGAAGTGCTGTTAGCACAGTTAACACTTGCTCCTGTGTTACTGGGGTTCAGTAATGTCAGCTGTTCCCCTGCTGTGTGAACGGCAAATAGTCCTGCTGCCTCCACCATGTTCTGTTCTCATCCCTGGGTTACAACACCGCCAGTTGTTTCTCGGAAGTGCTGTTAGCACAGTTAACACTTGCTCCTGTGTTACTGGGGTTCAGTAATGTCAGCTGTTCCCCTGCTGTGTGAACGGCAAATAGTCCTGCTGCCTCCACCATGTTCTCTTCTCATCCCTGGGTTACAACACCGCCAGTTGTTTCTCGGAAGTGCTGTTAGCACAGTTAACACTTGCTCCCGTGTTACTGGGGTTCAGTAATGTCAGCTGTTCCCCTGCTGTGTGAACGGCAAAAAGTCCTGCTGCCTCCACCATGTTCTGTTCTCATCCCTGGGTTACAACACCGCCAGTTGTTTCTCGGAAGTGCTGTTAGCACAGTTAACACTTGCTCCTGTGTTACTGGGGTTCAGTAATGTCAGCTGTTCCCCTGCTGTGTGAACGGCAAATAGTCCTGCTGCCTCCACCATGTTCTGTTCTCATCCCTGGGTTACAACACCGCCAGTTGTTTCTCGGAAGTGCTGTTAGCACAGTTAACACTTGCTCCTGTGTTACTGGGGTTCAGTAATGTCAGCTGTTCCCCTGCTGTGTGAACGGCAAATAGTCCTGCTGCCTCCACCATGTTCTGTTCTCATCCCTGGGTTACAACACCGCCAGTTGTTTCTCGGAAGTGCTGTTAGCACAGTTAACACTTGCTCCTGTGTTACTGGGGTTCAGTAATGTCAGCTGTTCCCCTGCTGTGTGAACGGCAAATAGTCCTGCTGCCTCCACCATGTTCTCTTCTCATCCCTGGGTTACAACACCGCCAGTTGTTTTCTCGGAAGTGCTGTTAGCACAGTTAACACTTGCTCCCGTGTTACTGGGGTTCAGTAATGTCAGCTGTTCCCCTGCTGTGTGAACGGCAAAAAGTCCTGCTGCCTCCACCATGTTCTGTTCTCATCCCTGGGTTACAACACCGCCAGTTGTTTCTCGGAAGTGCTGTTAGCACAGTTAACACTTGCTCCTGTGTTACTGGGGTTCAGTAATGTCAGCTGTTCCCCTGCTGTGTGAACGGCAAATAGTCCTGCTGCCTCCACCATGTTCTGTTCTCATCCCTGGGTTACAACACCGCCAGTTGTTTCTCGGAAGTGCTGTTAGCACAGTTAACACTTGCTCCCGTGTTACTGGGGTTCAGTAATGTCAGCTGTTCCCCTGCTGTGTGAACGGCAAAAAGTCCTGCTGCCTCCACCATGTTCTGTTCTCATCCCTGGGTTACAACACCGCCAGTTGTTTCTCGGAAGTGCTGTTAGCACAGTTAACACTTGCTCCTGTGTTACTGGGGTTCAGTAATGTCAGCTGTTCCCCTGCTGTGTGAACGGCAAATAGTCCTGCTGCCTCCACCATGTTCTGTTCTCATCCCTGGGTTACAACACCGCCAGTTGTTTCTCGGAAGTGCTGTTAGCACAGTTAACACTTGCTCCTGTGTTACTGGGGTTCAGTAATGTCAGCTGTTCCCCTGCTGTGTGAACAGCAAACAGTCCTGCTGCCTCAACTTTAATTTCCATGGGTACCTTCTGCTACCCATCCGGGTTCCAGTACCGTCAGCTGGTTCTCCGCAGTGCCTTTGGCGT
Source organism: Oophaga sylvatica (assembly GCA_033576555.1). Taxonomy (NCBI): domain Eukaryota; kingdom Metazoa; phylum Chordata; class Amphibia; order Anura; family Dendrobatidae; genus Oophaga; species Oophaga sylvatica. The sequence continues at coordinate 253,391,755 of JARQOD010000005.1, read as the reverse complement.
AGGTGCCTCCATGTCGGTATCCGAATGCCAGCAACGTCTGCTGGTCCTTGGTAGTGCTTTGGAGCACAGGTACCTCCTGCTTAGTAACCGTGTCCCAGTAACGTCAGCTGGTCCTCGGTTGTGCCATTGGCTCTTTTCCTTCTGCTGACCCTCCGGGTTCCAGCACAGTCAGCTGGTCCTCGTTACTTTCATTGGCTCTTGTACCTTCTGCTACTCATCCGGGTTCCAGTACCGTCAGCTGGTTCTCCGCAGTGCCTTTGGCCTAGGTGCCTCCATGTCGGTATCCGAGTTCCAGCAACGTCTGCTGGTCCTTGGTAGTGCTTTGGAGCACAGGTACCTCCTGCTTAGTAACCGTGTCCCAGTAACGTCAGCTGGTCCTCGGTTGTGCCATTGGCTCTTTTCCTTCTGCTGACCCTCCGGGTTCCAGCACAGTCAGCTGGTCCTCGTTACTTCCATTGGCTTTTGTACCATCACCAACAGGACAAAGAAGGTTAAGACAAACTACAAGATACAGAACAAGAGACAGAAGAACAATAAGCAGAAGATCAAAAAGCAGAAGAACATTAAGTATAAGACCAAAATGAAGAGCAAAATATATGCTCTAAATTCTAAGCAGAAGAAGACTAAGCAGTGTATGGGGTGAGTCCGTTCCTCCTCGTGGTGCCCCTGGAAAATGCCTGATGCTGCTGCAGGCTAAACTGAACGCGGACAAATACTGTTGTAATTAAAATCTTTTGTGACAGCAAGAACGGAAGGATGAAAATTCAGAGTTTTACAGATTACAAGTACAGGAATGTCTGTCACAAATAAGAATATGATGAAAAGGATGAATAGGAAGAAGATGAAGAAGTAGAATATGAAGAATAATAACTGTTTAATAAGAACAATATAAGTAATGTTAACAAAAAGATGAATAGCAAGAAGTTTTAGAAGATTAAGAAGGTGAAGATGAAGAATAATTTGATGAGAAAGATGATGCTGCTGAAAATTATGAAGGAGAAAGTGTGTGAAAAGTTAAAAAGGTGAAGACCATGGAAGTTGTGAAACAGACATATTTGACAAAATAGAAAAAAGGTTAACAACATTGTCAATTTGTTCGTCAATCCGAACGTATTTCCTAAAAAAAAATAAATAATGCTATTCCATTGGATTGGGTCAAACATCTATGCCTTTAATGTCTCCTCAACCTCCCCCAATACATTCTACATTACTCTTTGTTGTTTTCCTTCATGTACAATTAACCAACAAGACAAGAATGGTTTTTTTTTAATTTCGATATTTTGTTCCCATAGACTTACATGGGACTTCCGGTATCGGTATCGGGTATCGCCGATATTTTAGTGATATCGGCGATACCATTACGATTCCGATACTTTAGGATATCGGAAAGTATCGCTCAACTCTAGTGATAAGGGATAGTTGTAGTCCCTGGGCAGCTCCCCTAGTTCTAGTCAGGAAAAAGGATGGAAGCATGAGAATGTGTGTGGATTACAGACAAGTAAATCGCATTACACATAAAGATGCATACCCTTTACCACGTATTGAGGAATCTCTAGCTGCCCTAAAGTCTGCTAATTACTTTTCCACCCTTGACCTCACTAGTGCATACTGGCAAGTAGCTGTGGCTGAGGAGGATGGGGAAAAGACGGCTTTCACCACCCCTATGGGACTCTGTGAGTTCGACAGAATGCCGTTTGGACTAAGCAGTGCCCCTGGAACGTTCCAGAGAGTGATGGAGTGCTGCCTGGGACACCTCAACTTCGAGACTGTGTTACTATATCTGGATGACATGATTGTGTACTCCAAAACATATGAAGACCACTTGAAGCGCCTGGTGGAGGTATTTGAGTCGCTGTCCCAGTATGGGATGAAACTAAAGCCTTCCAAGTGCCACCTGCTCAAACAAAAGATACAGTACCTGGGACATATCGTCAGCTCAGAGGGAGTAGCGCCAGACCCCGAGAAGATCACCGCCATCCAGAAATGGCCGGAGCCTAAGAACCTCAAGGAGGTACGTCAGTTCCTGGGACTGACAGGATACTACCGGAGGTTTGAAAAGGACTACACTAAGAAAGCAGCGCCTCTGCAAGACCTCCTGATGGTAAAGTCCCTCAAGAGCAGAAATTCTCCTTTCCACTGGGTAAAGAACAGGCTGAGGCATTCAAGGACATGAAGGAGATCCTGACAGGTGACGAGATCTTAGCCTACCCTGACTACAGCCAACCGTTACTGCTGTATACAGATGCCAGCAATGAAGGATTGGGAGCTGTCTTAAGTCAGAAGCAAAATGGCCTAGAGAAAGTCATCGCCTATGCAAGCAGGAAGCTCCACCTGACCGAGAGGAACCCAGAGAACTACAGCAGCTTCAAGTTGGAGTTCCTAGCACTGGTCTGGGCCATTACCGAAAGGTTCAAGCACTATCTAGCCTCTAGCAAATTCACGGCCTACACTGACAACAACCCCCTAATGCATCTGGAAACAGCCAAGCTGGAAGCCATGGAACAACGCTGGATGGCTCGGCTGTCAAACTACCAACTCACAATCAAGTACCGGGCGGGCCGCAAGAACGCCAACGCTGATGCCCTGTCCAGGATGCCTCACGAGTCAGACACAGAAGAAGAAGTGGACGACCTGGAAGAGATTGAACTACCTGCCTTTCACAGGAATGGGATGATCCACGTGCAACGAGCCTTCAGGAGGCAGCGTGGTAAGACGTTGAATCCTTTACCTCACCACAGTTGGAAGGAGACCCAGGACAGTGATCCGGTTGTCAGTCATATCAAGGAGCTGATAACTCAAGAAGGTTCCTCCCTGGAGAAGGATGCGTCTCCACAAGCAAGGCAGCTGTGGAATGAGAGAAGCCGGCTGTTCATCTACCGTGAGAAGCTGTGCCGGAGGTACGTCAATCCAAAAACCCATAAGATGGTATGGCAGATAGTAGTTCCCAGAATGGACATCCAGATGGTGTTGGAAGCCTACCACGATCAGGCGGGGCACTTTGGCTGGAAGAAGCTAGAGACCCTGTTGAAGTGTCGTTTCTACTGGGTGGGAATGCGCAGCTCCATTGAGAAGTGAAGCAAAAACTGTGGACCCTGTGACCTCAGAAGAAAAGACTACAGCAGCAAGAAGGCACCCCTGCATCCCATCAAGACGACTCGACCCTTGGAGATTGTGGCTCTGGACCATGTCAAGTTGTCACCCAGTCGGTCAGGATACTCCTATGCCCTGACCATGGTGGATCACTACTCCAGGTTCCTGGTGGTCGCCCCTGTAAAAGATCTGACGACAGAGACAGCAGCAAAGACGTTCCAAGCGTATTTCTGCAGACCACATGGATATCCTGAGCAGGTGCTAACTGACCAAGGCCCAGCCTTCGAGGCCAAATTGTTCAAAGAGTTCTGCCATCTGTACGGATGTAAGAAGATAAGAACCACACCGTACCACCCACAAACCAATGGTCTCTGTGAAAGGTGAACCACATCGTCATAGACCTGCTGAAGACCTTACCACTTGATGAGAGAAATCAGTGGCCAGACCTACTACCTGACCTGGTAGATCTGTACAATCACATATCTGTGAGTTCCACCAATTGCACCCCAGCTTATCTCATACGGGCAAGACCAGGAAAGCTGCCCATGGATCTGGAGCTTGGTGTTGTAGACCCGAAGCAGATGTGACCACCGAGGACTGGGATATCGACCATACAGGAACAGTACAGAAAAGTACAGGCCTGCGTTGAATTAGTCTCAATCGGGTGAGAGACAAGCAAGAGATTCGCTACAACAAATGTGTGCCAGCAGAACCCTTCACACCTGGTGAAGTCGTACTGAAAAGAAAGAGGAGGATGCACAAACTTGACGATCAGTGGGAAAGAGAGCCCTACACTGTGTTGAATTCAAGGTTTGATAACAGGAAAACGTGTTTAATCAGTAAAGATGGAGGGAAAACGACTACAACTGTATTCAGAGATCACCTAAAGTTGTGTCCGGATCTGTTAAAACTCCAAGAGGAAGAACCTGTCATCAATAAGGAGGAACATGGCGAAGCAGTCATACATACGGAATTGGGAGATTTCCCGGTGATTGGCCCCGAATTGGAGAAGCCGTTATCATCCCTGTACTCCAATTCTATCAACAACAAGGATAACCTCTACATCAAGTTGAGCCTGTTGCCGCAGCAGAGTCTGTTCCAGAGGAACCTGCTCCAGCAGAATCCCAAGAAGCAGAATCTCAGGAAGAAGGATCCCCTGCAGAGACAGAACCGGATAACCCAGCCCAGAGTATACTTGCCAGTCCTCTAGAGAGATTAAGGCAATTCTATAACCTACCAGCATGTAGAACAGACAGGGACACTGACACCACGCATACCCCCGCACTACATAAGTCGACCCGTAGTACGAAAGGACAACTCCCTGCAAGGTATAAAGACTAGGAAAACTCCTAATAACAGTAAATAGTTACCCTAGAGCTATTGTACATAATTGTAATATATTGTTATTTCTATTATGCCTTACCCAGTTGCTTACTAATTTGTCTTTTGCTTTTAATGCCAATTCAGGTGAAATGGACACTGTTTACTTGTTTTTCCATTACCCTTTGAGCAATCTTTCCAAAAGAGACTCAGACTTTTCGGTTGCTCATCCCCTAATTGTTTTTACCATGTACCTATGTACACTGTGTTCCAAATTATTATGCAAACATTGTTTAGGAGTGATAAGGTAAGAATTTTTTTGTTTGTCAGTTAAACTCATTGATGGTGATGTGTGTCAGGGCTCTTTATATCACTGTAAGCAATTGCAGACACCTGTGCTAATTAGTTTGGCAGGTGTGTCCAATGAAAGGCAAGACTACTTAAGAAGGCTGTTCCACATTAATAAGCAGCCTACATTTTCTGCCAAAATGGGAAAGAAAAAGGATGTGTCGGCTGCTGAGAAGCAACAAATTGTGGAGTGTTTAGGTCAAGGCATGCCTACAATCAACATTGCCAAGACACTTCATCGTGATCATCGCACAATCAAGAAGTATGTAGCTGATTCACAGTACACACGTGCGCGTGCTGATAAGGGAAAATTGAGGACTCTTTCCTACAGGCAATTACGTCAGGTTAATAGAGCAGCGGCAAAAAAGCCTTGTCATAGCAGCAGACAAGTTTTTGAAGCTGCTGGTGCCTCCAACGTCCCCCAAACAACAAGATGCAGGATCCTTCAGAGGTTTGTAGCTGTGCGTAAGCCATCCTGTCGACCTCCTCTATCCACTGCACACAAGCAGAAACGGCTCCAGTGGGCCAAACAATACATGAAGACTGACTTCAAAACTGTTTTGTTCATCGATGAGTGCGTGCAACGCTCGATAGTCCAGATGGATGGAGTGGAGGATGGCTGGTTGATGGATACCCCATGCAAACACGGCTACGGCGCCAACAAGGAGCAGGTGGAGTAATGTTTTGGGCTGAATCATGGGGAGAGAGATTGTCGGCCCCTTTAGGATCCCTGAAGGGGTAAAGATGAACTCCATAGTGTATGTTGAGTTTCTCAAACAGCACTTCCTGCCACGGTTCAAGAAGAAGAACCGTGCATTCCGCAGCAAGATCATTTTCATGCATGATAATGCACCGTCTCATACTGCATATAAACAATCTGCATCTCTGGCTGCTATGGGAATAAAAGGGGACAAACTTATGGTGTGGCCCCCATGCTCCCCTGACCTCAACCCCATTGAGAACCTCTGGAGCAAACATCAAAAGGAGTGTCTATGATGGCGGGAGGCAGTTCACATCTAAGCAACAGCTCTGGGAGGGTATTCTGTCCTCATGCAAAACAATTGAAGCAGAACCCATCCAAAACCTGACAAATTCAATGAACGAGATAGTTCAGAAGCTCCTTTCGAACAAGGGGTCCTATGTGCAAATGTAACATCACCTAGAATAAAGTTTTGAGTTGAAAACTGTTTGATTTCAGTTTGTAAGAACCTGCTAATGCTTATCATTTCAAAAATGACCATTTTTTTGTTCTTTATTAAAATGAAAAGGTTGAAAACTCTGCTGTGCATAATAATTTGGAACATGCATTTTGAGTGCAGTTTGAGTGTTTTATTTTTTACAAAATATACTGTTATCATAGGCAGTTTGTACAAAAACCTTTCAATTGTACTCTAATAGTTATTTGACTGGAAAATTGCAATGACTGAAATTCATATAGGTAATTTGGGAAAATCTGAGAAAATATTATTTGCATAATAATTTGGAACACAGTGTATATAGTTATTTATTTGTCAACATTACGACATTGGGTTTTCATGGCAATGATCGGGCCCTCGCAATGATGTCATGTTGGCGCTATCGGAGGGCAGAGGTGGCTCCCTCCCTCTGCCTGTCTTCTAAATGATGCAATCGATATCGATTGCAGCATTTAGGGGGTTAAACTGCTGTGAAAAGTGTGGGCACCGCCCTGAAGCACAAACATGTTTCTCATCATAGAGACAGAGAGACACATACTGTTTGTTCTTCAGTGTGACCTGTGGGCAGATCTTTTCTTGTTTTCTCTGGCTAAGAACAGGAAGATAAGACCCTGCCTACAGTCCTGACCCAGAGCATGGGCATATCATAAACTGAAAACTTCTAACATTGATTACACTAGAACCACAAGATGGATTTCTTCACCCAGGACTCATTTTAATCACTATGAAAGCAACAACATGACAATACCTGTAGTTTACTTAGCAAAATCCTGTTGAATGGTTTGCTTTAATCACAAAATGAAAGGATGAAAGCAGAGCTAATTACTGGGTTCACTTCATAAAACTTTTATATATAATAATAATTATTATTATTATTTATTGTGATTGCCAGGAAAAAGAATGCAGAATTGTAGCCAATACTAATATTATTGGAGCAAAAATTGTTGCTGTCAGCATATCTCAAAATTTTAAAAGACAGGAAAGAATAGACGACAATTTCTATTGTACGCTAAACTACTTCCCTGACCTCAACTTGTCCTTTATATGTGCCTGCACAAAGATATTCCTCCTAGTTAGACCCATTAGTGTTACTTTAAGGGGTTACAAAATATTACTCCTCCCTCTTGCTAAAACCTTTAGGTACGTCCCGGGTTAATTATATGTGGTTTGTTAATAGTGTATATTATTGTGTATTACCGTCTGATACTCTGTATGCATAATATAGTATTTAGTGTCATTTTTTTGTACAATTTTAATAGGGAGAGTATGGTACCTCAGTTAGGCCACTAGATGGAGGCATTTTGGTCTATCTATTACTAGATGGGAGTTCACACAATACTGTATATAGTTAAACATAGGAGGGGCACTGTGGAAAAGGCAGGAAGGACATCCTGTTAGAGTTTAGTCTGGGCCAGTGTGCCTAAGGAGCACAAAAGGGCTCTATAGCCCCCCCTGGACAACACCGTGCCATGCAACGTTACAACTAAGCGTAAAGGCCCGGCCATCTTTGATCTGGGTGAAACATCAGTAGTGAAGCAGTGCAGTAGTGGTAGTGGTGCAGTATAAGTGGGACTGCAGTTGCTACAAGGAAGACTAAGCAGTACGGTCGGTCACTCCAAAATGTGGCGGCTTATGGCGTGGACTGATGCCCTCAGAACCGGGGTGAAACGGCTGGGGGAACTCCAGAACAATGTGAGCTTGGCCAGGGAGGACGCTGCAGAACCGAACGGGACTGTTCATCCTGGAAGTGGGCTTAGTGCAAGGAACAGAGATGAAGGAAAATGGACAGAAGTGTGTGCTGTGCTATCTGATGTTATTACGGTAAAGAAAATGGATGTGCTGCTTATAGGAACAAGTAAAGCTGTTTTGGCTAAAGTTGAATTGGACTGTCTCCCTTTGTGCAGTACCATCAAAAAGAGGCCTACAGATATACCAAGTGGACCTAGGTGGCGCAGAGACCCAAGACGCAGGTACGTAGAAGAGTGGATATTGTATGCATGTGAAGGGGGCCAGGGTGTGCTGCAGGGGCTGCTTTTGGCTCTGACTACCACCCTGGCGCCCCCTCACATTACCACACAATGGGGTAACCTTTCATTGCCTCTCAAAGTCCACCCACACACACAGTAGGATACCCCTTTTCAAGACCCCCTCTACATATGGCATTATGCACTCTTCAGTACATTCCTCCAGACCTAGTATGAAGGCAGCTAGCAATACTGTACATTCTCCTACACAAATTATGATGCCTACACAGCACCCCCCATAAACAGTATGATCCCCCTTCTCTTTACAAAATGCAGAGACAGTTGGGGACTTATACACAGGTTGATGTATTTCTGTAATAGACTAGTTAAAGGTGATTGCTTTAGTTTGCATTGTGAAAACCTAGCGACAGGTTCCCTTTAACATATATAAAAGTATATGACATTCGGTTCAAAAGAAGTAAAATACACACAACTAAATGAGTGACAGACTGTAATATAATGAGAGAACTTCACAGTAAAGGGCGAGCATGCTCGGATAAGGTGTTATCCGAGCACGCTCGAGTGCTAATCGAGCATTACTGTGTGCTTGAATACTATGCTTGAGTCGCCGCGGTTGTTCGACAGCCGCAACACATGCAGGGATTGCCTGTTTGTTAGGCAATTCCTGCATGTGTAGCTGCTGTCAAATGGCCGCGCGACATAAAGTCGTGGCAACTCGAGCATAGTATTCAAACACACAGAAATGCTGATTTAGTACTCACACAGCCGCTACACACATTGCCTAACAGAAAAGCCTAAAAGGGCTTACAATTTGCAAGGGAAGGGAGAAGGAAACAGCAGGTGATTATAGAATCTGCTCATTTGGTTATTGTAGTTTGTATGAGTTTCTGAAGAAGAGGGCTTAAGGTTGTGTTTGAAATAGAAAACATAATCTCAGACTAAAAGCTCAAATATGCATGGCAAAAATGTAGTCCAATGAGGAGCTACAGAGAGAAAGGAGGAAAAAAGGGGCAATTGCCCTATGGCACTCCACTGCAAACACGTAAACACAAAAAAATTGGAGAAAAACGCCATATACCAATATATATAAATATTTATTAATACCAATAGTCATATATCTCAATAGTCACTAGTAAATACATAAATGCATAGCTCAATGGGTGGTTTGAAATGGTATGCGTGATGTTAATAGATGTAATTATACCTGTGATACAAAGGACAGCAGGGTATGGTGGGCACACAAGTCATAAATATATAATCAAATGCTCCATAGCATAATGTGCCCCACTAGATTAAACATGTTAATGCGCAGCAAAGGATGTTCCCAACGAAAACACATATTGAAATGATTGCAAGTGCACACAGAGAAAGGGTCCGGATTCCCAAACTCATATGAAGTAGATACTGCTGCCTTAGTCAATGATAAGACTCACCCATACTGGCACTAAGATACAGGAACGCGCCCCGTGGGTGAGTCTTATCATTGACTAAGGCAGCAGTATCTACTTCATATGAGTTTGGGAATCCGGACCCTTTCTCTGTGTGGGGCACATTATGCTATGGAGCATTTGATTATATATTTATGACTTGTGTGCCCACCATACCCTGCTGTCCTTTGTATCACAGGTATAATTACATCTATTAACATCACGCATACCATTTCAAACCACCCATTGAGCTATGCATTTAGGTTGTGTTTGAAGTCTGACTGATTGGGGTAGCAAGTTTGAGAGTATGGGAAACATAAGGGAGAAATCTTAAAAGATGTTTTTGGGAGAAGTAAACATAAAAGAACAAATGGGTTAGTCTTTTTAGAACCAGAAAATATGTTTGGGTGGGTAGAGATAAGGTTAGAGATGTATGACTGTATTAAAAATGTATAATTTTCAATTTTTAGGAGCATACTGCTTCCCCTATGTGAGGCTGTGTGTTCCTGCTAGATTGACAGCTTTGGCCAATGGCACATTAGCAATACAGACCTGAACTGTGCACTCCCCAAAGTGCTAACAAAGTCAGTTTTGCCTCTGTAGCATCAGAGTAGCGCAGGGACACTGAACTTGGTAGGAGCCAGAATCCAGCCAGCTTCAAAGTCGAATTTACCACTCCTTACCTCGGAAACCTGCTATGCTCCTTACCTTGGAAACCTGCCACCACTGATAGACTGTAGTGGAGTGGTGGCCAGTAACTTAGGCAATAACCAGTAAACAACAAACTTAGAAATCTCTTCATTCTTTAGAACAGAGAGAATTTGTAATAAAAAGTAGAATACAAAGTTGCATTTTTTGCAAGCACTGTAATTTTGACCAGGTGCACGATGGTAGGTCATAGAAGGATGTTATAGTAGTGTAGGCAGGAGATGATGAAGACATGCATTTTTAATGACTCAAGCATGAGGAAAGATCCAATTAGAGAATTTTTTAAGTTGGAGAAGGTATTATCTGTTAATGGCTGTTGTTTGTGGTTTGAAACACAAATGTCAAATGTTACCCAAAAGAGTGGAAATATGCAACTGAATAAAGTCACTAACTGTGAAGATAATTATTTTGCTGAGAAAAGTGAGATTTTAGAAAGGCAATTAATTCAGTTTTCTCCATGTTAAAGAGAACCTGACAGGTGCTCCATGCCCTTCAAACCACCAACATAAGTATATTCCTTTACAAACACCCTGCCTAAATAGTTCTTTATAGTGTGGTAGTTCAACACATGTGGCGGTTATACGGAGGTAGAAAATAGGAACACCATCTCTTTAAATCTTCAGTGGTTTATTATTATGCGACATAAGCTAACAAGAGGGGAAAACAAACAGCTAAAGCAGGAAAAACAGCAGAGAAAAACAAAATGCTGCAACATAAGTGTACAGGTAACATCCCGATGGACCTCCTCCTACCTGCTCTATGAAGGTCCATTAAAACCAGCCCATAACATAACTTAACCTTCACAACACGTAGTGTGCTGGATGAAAATACTGTGGTTTCATATAATTGACACCATTAAGCACAGTGACACATATCTCCCCTCTATTACATTACCGGTGACTTTGTTTTGGCACCTTTACTCGCTAAGCAGGGGACTCTGGACAATGCATCTGCGTTCCCGTGCAACTTTCCTGGCATATGCTCGACATGAAATGTGAAATCTTGGAGGCCTAAGAACCACTTATTTGCCTGAGCATTTTTACCCTTCTTTTCCCTCAACCACCTCAGTGGGGCAGGGTCAGATACCAGCTTAAACCTACAACCTAGCAGGTAGCTCCTCAGGGTATCCTCGGCACATTTTATGGCTAAGCACTCTTTCTCAATGATGGCATAGTTTCTCTTGCATGAAGAGAGCTTCCAAGGTAGGTAGAAGGAATACAGAGAACACATAGGGTCTTATCCGAGATAAAAGAAATATTTGTGAGAGATAATCAAATTCACTCACCTATTATGGTTGTGTAAGACACAACCACTGCACTTAGCATTGCCGGCTGCTGCAGGCCCTGATGTGATGATCCTTTGCTAGCTGAAGAGAATGGGGCATCAGACTGCTCTGCTCACCTGTCAGGATAATGTACCAGAGGAGTCCAAGCGGATGTAATAGAGAATAGACTTTATTTATACGCGTTTCGTGGTGATCACACACCACTTCCTCAGGACAGTCTATACACATACACATGCAGGGTCTGATATTTATAGCAAAGTAAGGCACCTCCTTTCAAAAAAATGCCACACCCAGTGGGCGGAGAATCAAACTAAAACACATATACATCATAAAACACCACAAAACAATCATAAAATATACTGGAGTATATCACTTAAAACCATTGCTCATACATTTAAAAATGTAAATACAATAAAACACAAAAAAGGTAGTTCAATAAATAAAAAAAAAATTGGTTCAATAATTAAAGTAGTTCAATAAATAAATAGTTTCAGCAAGCTGGGGGAGGGCTTGAACCTATGGTGTTGAATCATTCATTCTTTGTCAAGACTCTGCTATATGTGTTTTAAACCATTGAGCCACAGGTGGATTGGATCTCTTTATTTGGTGGTAGTTTAAAAAACTCTGGGAAAAAAAAGAGAAACAAACCACAATGAAGGGATGAATCCCTTCATGTCAAGGAGCAGATGTTTGTCAGATCTGTGTCACGAAGTACAGAGGAAGATTGAGGTAGGTTGTACAGCGGAACAGAACAAACTCCATAAATAAATCAATTGAACAAATCAGTTGTTTCATTGAGTCCATGGGGAATTGGGGAAGTCCATTCTCTTTAGCTAGCAAAGGATGAAGAGAGCTTCCAGCTCAGATACAGGATGGGATGCTCCTCCCCATCAACTTCCTGAGATAGCACGGCTTCATAGCCAACTTCTGACGCATCTGTCTGGACCACAAACTCCTTGCTGAAGTCTGGTGTGACCAGAACCGGATGTTTACACAGAGCCTGAGTCAGCTCCTGGAAAGCCATGTCATACTCAACAAACCATTTAATCAATAACGATCTTGTGCCTTGAAGGAGGTCAGTCAACGGTGCCGCAATCATGGTGAACCTTGGAATAAACCATTGATAGTAACCCATAATTCCAAGAAACGCCCTCACTTGCTTCTTGGAAAGCAGTTGTGGCTATTTCTGGATTGCCTCAATCTTGATTATTTCGGGCTTGATTTCGCCACTCCTGATGACATAGCCTAGGTATCTGGCCTCTTCCTTCCGTATGGAAACATTTTTTGGGGTTTATGGTGAAACCCGTATTCCTCAATGCATCAGGACTGCCTGTACCTTTGGTAAATGACTACACCAGTCAGGGCTGAAGAACACAATGTCATCTAGGTAGGTGGCAGCGTCCTTCTTATACGGAGCCAGCACCCGATTCATAGCCCTCTGAAAGGTTGCTGGAGCCACCCTGTAGTCCGAAGGGAATTCTGGTGTATTGGAAACACCCATCAGGTGTTGAGAAGGCCGTCTTTCCCTTAGCACTCTGGGACATGGGGATCTGCCAGTAGCCCTTTGTCAAGTCGAGGGTTGTAATGTACCTCGCGGTTTCCAGTCTCTTAATGAGTTCATCCACCCATGGCATCGGATATGCATTACATTTGGAGACCTCATTCAGTTTGCAGTTATCATTGCAAAACTGCCACTCACCGTCGGGCTACGCCACAAGGACGATGGGACTCAACCATCCACTTTTCGACTGCTCAATCACCGAAGGTCTAACATCCTCTTCACCTCATTGGCTATTACCTCCTGACGTGCTTCTATGGGGCCTAAGGTTCAACCTTACATGTGGTTCTGTCAACACGTCATGCTCGACCACCTGCGTATGCCCTGGCAACTCTGAGATCAAGTCACGGATCTGCTGCAACAGTTACCGACACTATTGTCTCTGGGCTGGCATTAGAGACTCTGCAACGGTGACATCGTCGACTTTGGCTTTGGGACTGGCTCCCGGGCAAGAGGTTTCCAGTGACTCCCGATCTTGCCATGGCTTGAGCAAGTTCATATGGTATATTTGTTGAGGCTTCCTTCAGCCTGGCTGGTGTACCTTGTAATTCCCTTTGCTCAGTTTTTCCACCACTTCATATGGGCTTTGCTGCTTGGCTAGGAACTTGCTCTTCATAGTTGGTATAAACACTAGCATGTGGTCTCCGGCTGGAACTGCCTCACTCTTGATGAACAGCTATACATCCTTGCCTGTGCCACCTGTGTCTGGAGAAGATGCTCCTTCATGATGGGCATCATTTTCTCCATCCTCTCCTGTAACTAGGCGACATGCTTTATGATGCTCCGGTGTAGCGTGACCTCGGCTTCCCAGTTTTCCTTGGCAATGTCCAGGAGCCCTCACGGATGTTGACCATACAGGGGCTCGAACGGCAAGAAGCTAATAGAGGCTCGTGGAACTTCTCTGATTGAGAGCAGCAGAAATGGAAGCAGATAGTCCTAGTCTCGATGGTCCTTCTAAATGACCTTCTTGAGCATCGCCTTCAAGGTCTTATTGAAGTGCTCTACTAGGCCGTTTGTCTGTGGATGGTAGGCTGAGTTTCTCAGCTTGGCAATCTGAAGGACCTTACACAACTCCCTCATTACCTTGCTCATGAATCGGTTTCCGTGGTCTGTCAAAATCTCTTTTGGCAGACCTGTCCATGCAAAAAAATGAACAAGGTCCCGAGTGATACTCTTGGCTGAGTAGTTTCTTTGTGGTACTGCTTCAGGGTATCGGGTCGCATAGTCCATGAACCACTAAGATGTATTGGTGCTCTCATGCAGATTTAACTAGAGGACTCACTAGATCCATGGCAACCCTTTCAAATGGGAACTCTATCACCAGTAATGGAACTAGGGGACTTTGGAGGTGAGTAGGAGGAGCGGTTATATGGCAGATGGGGCAGGACCTACAATAATTTAGGATCTCCCGGTAACAACCTGGTAAATAGAAACTCTACATTATTCTCTCCTTCAATTTTCTCTACCCCCTGATGTCCCCCCAAAACATGTGAATGGGCCATGCCTAAAACCTTCCGCCAGTATGGACCTGGAACCAAGAGCTGCTCCACTTTCTCCCTACCCTCAGTGTGGTCACCCTATACAGTAACTCACCATTAACGACAGAGTGTGGGAACTTGGTGTCAGCCCCACGTTTCTTGAGCAACCCCATCTATCACAGACACATTGTCGAATGCACCTTTTAGAGTTAGATCCCTCATTTGACCAGAGTCAAAATTTTCCCCAGACACTCCAAAATCAGGAACCTCGGCATTACTGACCACCATCTCATCCTCGTCACCCGTCAGGACACACAAGTGACGGGGATTGATAAGGGTTGATTTGGCTTCTGTCTGAGTCACTTAGCAAATTCGTCTTCTCCTGCAAGTCTCAAAACAGGCTGAAGTCCCCCCCGATTATCATGGGGAGTAGTAAGTCTCCCACTACCCCGACCTCATGGGACTCAGTACCACAGTGTGTTTTTATATACACTCTGGCAATGGGGTAGTCTTTGTAATCACCATGGATACAGCGGAAGCCCACTTGTTTCCCTGGATAAACTGGTGTGGGAGTGTGGCTCTTATCAGCGTCAACAAAGTCCAATATTCCTGAAACCAGCACCCTATTTATGGACATGAAACATGACTACGGCCCATCTCTGAGCATAATAAGAGCAGAGCCTGCCTAGGCACAATCCATCTGCTTGGAAGACAAAGGATAACGGGCTGCTATGTGTCCAGGACCATGACACCGCCAACAGATCTGGTCTTTACCAGCAGTCTTTTGCAACCCCTCAACGGCTCCTTGGGACCTCGGGCTTCCCCCTATGGTGGCTCTGCTACACCTCTTTTGGGACTCGGGCTCCAACTGGGTACCCTAGTATGCAGATGCACCAACTTCCGGCTTCCTTAGGGAACTCTTAACCACCTAGTACCTTTTTAATAGGCTGAATAGGTCATCCACATACCGGGGATCCTCCTGGGTAACCATGTCTGTAACAGCCTTGGAAGAAAGTGGATAAACCAGTCCATTACAACCCACTCCACCATCTGGGCTGGGGTGGAGAACTCCGGCTGCAACCATTTCTGCACCAGATACAGCAAGTCGAACATTTGGGAGCCAGGGGGTTTATCACTGCAGTATGCCCAGTGGTGAACTTTTTGCCCTCGGACTGACATAGTCACCCCGGAGCATGTTAGTATCTCAGTTTTTAGTTTGACATATTCCTGGGCATCTTGTAAAGCCAGGTCATAATAAGCCTTCTGGGGCTCGCCGGTTAGATAAGGGCCAGCACTTCCACCCACTGGTCTGGCAGCAGTCTTTCTCGCTCCGCTACCTGCTCAAAAACAGAAATGCCTCTATATCATCACCCGGGGTCATTTTCTGCATCGCTCATCTTACCACCTTCCGGACGAGCGTGTCATCACCTGGACTTGTGGAATGGGCTTCCGGTCTCCCACGAACCGCCTCGGCAAGCAACTTGATCTGCTGCTGCTGTTGTCTGAACTGGTCCTGATGCTGTTGCTGCTGCTGCTGTTGTATCTGCTGGATAAGCAAATTACTCGTCTCCTGATGTTCCAGCTGTTGCTGCTGCACGTTCACCAGATTCATGAGCAAGTCCCCCATACTGTCTGACATCGTCCACTGGCTTGTGGCCGTTTGACCACGGCTGCTACTGGTGTTCCCGGAATGATGCCTGCATTCAAAACACCACTTGTAGTACTTCAACTCACGTGGCGGTATACGGTGGTAGAAAATAGGAACACTGTCACTATTCAGTTGGTTTATTATTATGCGGCATAATGCACCAATAGGAGGGAAAAACAAACATAGCCTTTTTGGCTAGTCTTGGGAAACAAACACCCCACCGATTAGTCAAAAGTTTATTTTGAATATTAAAAATGGACTTTAGAAATACTTTTTTTTCAGATCTGTTAAGATGTCTAAAACTATAAAGGGCTTGTTAGGCCCGGTGTTTATAAAGGTATAGAGAAATGCTGGTGATGTGGAGGGCATGGGTGACCTGTCAGGCTCCTTATAGTTGTTTGCAAACAAGAGGAGAAGTGAACTACAGATGACAGGTATTCGGTAATTCTGGATAGCAGAGAGACAATGTATGGAGCAGAGTAAATATGATTGTCATTGGGTGGAAAAGTGGTACTGAAAAATATGTAATTCCATGAGCTGTCCCAGACCAAAGGTATAGATAGAGAAGAGCAGTGGTTCCAGGACAGGCCATAAGCAACACGTACAGAGAACGAGATGAGACAAAGAGGTGGTCTGTGAATGGGACCAGATTCATAATTTCAGCTTTTTTAAGTAATTTTTCTGATTTCATCTTGTGGATTTGCTGAAATTTTCATTAAAATGGCACACTCAATTCATTTATTTTGCACAAAGTAAAAAATGGTCTTTTTTAGCCATTATTTAATTTTTTCCAGCAAAAAGTTGAACGTTTTTCAAAGTGTCACAAAAATTGTTCCAAGTATGTTTACTCCAATTTTGAGACTTTTTGAAAAGTCAAAAACGATGAATCAGGTGAAAAGATCTGAAAAACCCAAACTCTGCCCAAAATGGTGAACTAAAAAAAAAGAAAACACATGTACTGTACAACAGACTTATAAAAATGCAATAATAACTCAGGCCCTAAATGTTGGTTTGGTAAAGTATGAGGCAATCAAGAAGAGGACACAGGCCATTGTGCAGGGGGTTATGGGGACTGTAAGTAAAATACTTCTCTGATATTGTCGAACTTGTGTTTGTAAAGTCGTCTGATGAAATGTGTTGTGAGTGAAAAGTATTAAATCATAGTTTAGAGCTGTGAAACAGGTAACATTTGAGAATAGACAGTTACTTTTGTTTAGAAGTTAATGCAAACTTTAAAGGGATTGTTCGGGACTGAACAATCAGGACACTAATAAGACATCGGTGAGGGTCCGTGGCCTGATCAGCTGAAATCATGCTCCGACAGCCATTGGAGCCAGATCAATAATCTGTCTAATGCACCTCCAGAGTGTGGAATGTTCTTTCTGGTTACTCCTCATTCTGGTTAGTAGAAAAAGACTGCCCCCACATACACATCCATTGATAAGCTCAGAACTTCATAATATTTGGACATGGTTATTCTAAACCAGACAATTTCTTGAGGTTTTTTTTTAAGTATAAATACAATTAATTGTAAGGTGCTTATTTTTCTTTTCCTTTATAGCCCCTGATATCAGTATGCTTTAACAGAAAGCCATGAAATCAGAGTATCTAAAGGAAAAAGGATAAATCAAGAAATAACAGTACATAGCTGTTGGCAAAGAATTGATTACCACATTTAAATGCTGAATATTTATTAACAATTGAAAATATGCAGGATCAAGAAAAAGGGCAATTGCTATTTAATCACGATCAAAGAGAGGAACATCAAGAACAAGCTTGTAAAATATACTGCGTAATGATATGATGCCATTATTCATTGATTTTACCTTTGCCTTTACTGCCATCTGGTGATCATAGAAAAAAACAGCATTTAAGGAATGGCATACAAGCCATACTGTTATTATTGTTTAATAACAGATACAATATTGCTTAAAAACGAAGTCATTATTGTTTTATATTGAGTACACTAAACTCAATATAATATATACTTGCCAAATTAACCCCTTTCTACCATTTGACGTACTATCCCGTCCATGTGCCCTGGGACTTAATTCCCAAGGACGGGATAGTGCGTCATACTCGATCAGCCGCGCTCACAGGGGGAGCGCGGCCGATCGCAGCTGGGTGTCAGCTGATTATCACAGCTGACACCCGTCACTATGTGCCAGGAGTGGACCACTCCTGGCACTTTAACCCCCGGCACACTGCGATCAAACAAGATCGCAGTGTTCTGGTGGAATAGGGAAGCATAGAGCAGAGAGGGGGCTCCCTGCGTGCTTCCCTGAGACTCTCAGAACAACGCAATGTGATCACGTTGTTCCGAGAGTCTCCTCCCTGCAGGCCTCCGGATCCAAGATGGTCGCAGGTTCCTTCCGGGTCCTGCAGGGAGGTTGCTTGTCAGTGCCTGCTGAGAGCAGGCGCTGGAAAGCCTCCAGCACTGCCTGTTAGATCGCTGATCTGACACAGTGCTGTGCAGTGTCAGATCAGCGATCTGACACAATATAGTGATGTCCCACCGTGGGACAAAGTAAAAAAGTGGAAAAAAATTAACATGTGTAAATATATATTTTTTAAAATTCCTAAATAAAGAAAAAAAAATATATTTTTCCAAAAAATTTCTTTCTTTAAATTTCTTTATGTAAATAAAAAAAACAATTAAAGTACACATATTTAGTATCGCCGCGTCCGTAACGACCCGACCTATAAAACTGTCCCACTAGTTAACCCCTTTAGTGATCCCATTAAAAAAAAACAAAAAAAAAACAAGGCAATAAAACAATGCTTTATCATCATACCGCCAAACAAAAAGTGGAATAACACGTGATCAAAAAGACAGATATAAATAATCATGGCACCGCTGGAAACGTCATCTTGTCCCGCAGAAAACAAGCCATCATACATCATCATCAGCAAAAAAGTATAAAAGTTATAGCCCGAAGAATAAAGGGATGCAAAAAGAATTATTTTTTATATAAAATACAATAAAGTATAAAAGCGCCAAAACATTAAAAAATGATATAAATGAGGTATAGCTGTAATCGTACTAACCCGAAGAATAAAACTGCTTTATCAATTTTGCCATACGCGGAACGGTATAAACACCCCCCAAAAGAATTTCATGATTTTCTGGCTTTTATTCTTTCTGGTTCCCAAAAATCGTAATAAAAAGCAATCAAAAATTGTCATGTGCCCGAAAATGGTACCAATAAAAACATCATCTTGTCTTGTAAAAAACAAGACCTCACATGACTCTGTGGGTCAAAATATGGAAAAATTATAGCTCTCAAAATGTGGTGATGCAAAAACTATTTTTTGCAATAAAAAGCGTCTTTTAGCATATGACAGCTGCCAAACATAAAAACCCACTATAAATAGTAAATCAAACCCCCCTTATCATCCCTTTAGTTAGGGAAAAATAACAAAATAAAAAAATGTATTTATTTCCATTTTCCCATTAGGGTTAGGACTTAATTTAGGGTTAGAGTTGGGGCTAAAGTTAGGGTTAGGGTTGAGGTTAAAGTTAGGGTTAGGGCTAAAGTTAGTGTTGGGGCTAAAGTTAGGGTTAGGGTTGGGGCTAGGGTTGGGGCTAAAGTTATGAGTAGGGTTAGGGTTGGGATTAGGGGTGGGATTAGGGGTGGGTTAGGGTTAGGTTTAGGGTTAGGGTTATGGTTAGGGTTGGAATTAGGGTTAGGGGTGTGTTGGGGTTTGGATTGGAGTTAGAATTGGGGGGTTTCCACTGTTTAGGCACATCAGGTGCTCTCAAAATGCGATATAGCCATCACCCTGTATCTCTTCTCCCCTATGCCTCAAAACTACTGGAACAACACGTTCATCTTGAACTGTCCACCCACCTCTCTTCTTGCTCCCTCTTTGACCATTTTCAATCTGGCTTCCGGCTGCACCACTCCATTGAAACTGCCCTAACTATGGTCACTAATGACCTATTAATCGCCAAGGCCAAGCGACACTACTCTGTCCTTATCCTCCTGGACCAGACCTCTGCCTTTGACACAGTGGACCATTCCCTGTTACTACAGACCCTCTCATCTCTTGGGATCAGAGACTTGGCCCTATCTTGGATCTTGTCATACCTAACAGACCGGACATTCAGCGTCACCCACTCGCACACCACCTATGTCTGTCAGAGTCCCGCAAGGTTCAGTCCTAGAACCCCTGCTCTTCTCCATTTACACCTTCAGCCTTGGATAGCTCATAGAATCTCACTGCTTTCAGTATCACCTCTATGTGGATGACACACAGATCTACATCTCTGGACCAAATTTCACCTCCCTACTAACCAGAATCCCAAAATGTCTGTCTGCTATTTCATCCTTCTTCTCCGCTAGATTTCTATAACTTAATAGGGACAAAACAGAATTCATCATCTTTCCACATCTCACTCGACCCCCCAGCGGACGTATCCATTAAAGTAAATGGCTGCCCACTCTCCCCAGTCCCGCAAGCTCACTGCCTCGGGGTAATCCTTGTCACTGATCTCTCTTTCAAACCAGATATCCAAGCCCTTTCTGACTTCACCTCAAAAATATTTCACAGATCTGTACATTCCTCAACCAAAAATCTGCAAAAACCCTAGTCCATGTCCTCTTCATCTCCCGCCTTAACTACTGCAACCTCCTGCTCTGTTGCCTCCCCTCTGACACTCTTGCACCCCTCCAATCTATTCTAAAATGCTGCTCGAATAATCCACCTGTCCCTCCGCTATTCCCCAGCCTCTCCCCTCTGTCAATCCCTCCACTGCCTCCCCATTACCCAAAGACTCCAGTTCAAAACCCTAACTATGGCATACAAAGCCTGTCTCCTCCACACATCTCTGATCTTGTCTCCCGGTACTTACCTACAAGCAACCTCCAATCCTCACAAGCGCTCCTTCTCTACTCCCCTCTAATCTCCTCTTCTCACAATCGTATACAAGATTTCTTCCATGCATCACCCCTACTCTGGAACTCTCTACCACAACATGGAAACCTTCAAAAAGAACCTTAAGACCTACCTCTTCTGACAAGCCTACAATCTTCAGTAACCACTGATCGACCAAGCCACTGCATGACCAGCTCTACCCTCGCCTACTGTATCCTCACCCATCCCTGTAGATTATGAGCACTCGGCAGGGACCTCTCTCCTCCTGTACCAGTTGTAACTTGTATTGTTTAAGATTACTTTACTCGTTTTTATGTATACCCCTTTTCACATGTAAAGCACCATGGAAGGAATGGCACTATAATAATAAATAATAATAATAATAATATCAGGAGAAGAGTAAGGCATGTGGCCCAAACCTCCTCACCATCAGAGGTACCTTTTGGGAGCAAAGATAGTTAGGGCCACAGCCCTAGGGACAGTTCAGGGCCACGTTCCCTATCACGTACAGTCATAGTGTGACAACTGGTTTGAGGGTGCCATGTAATATTGGAAGATCCCCTGAGGTAACAGAACAGCAGAATCCCCCATAAGTGACCCCATCTTACAAACTACACCTCTTAATGAATTAATTTATGGGTGCTGTGATCACATTGACACCACATGTGTGTTACAGAATTTTATACCGTTGGGCAGAGAAGAAAAAATATTTACATTTTTACCACCAAAATTTCATTTTAACCCCAGGTTTTACATTTTCACACTGGGAAATGGGTACAAAGGCATCAAAATTTGTCCCACAATTTCTGCTGTATGTAGAAATACTCTAAATGTGGATGTGGCTGTACAGTACTGCGTAACCATATGGCGAGACCCAGTAGAGACAGAGCGCTATTTGTCTCCTGGAGGGCAGATTTTCCTAGAATAGTTTCCAGACTCAATATTCAGAGCCCCTAAGTGCTAGAATATCAGAATCCCCCTCAAGTGACCCCATTTGGGAAATTATATCCCTTTGGGAATTTATCCACAGGTAAAGTGATTATCTTGATTTCATGGGTGTTTTCCAGAAACAAGCAGCAGTGGATGTTGCTGAGTGAAAATTGGAAAATGTCATTGTAGTGTGCAGTACATTGTAGTGCTCAGCACATGGTAGTGCCCAGCTCATGCTTCTGGAGGCACACACCCGTAAATTAGGCAGGCTCTCATCGCTACAGAAATGCCAAACATGTGAACGCTAAATGTAGTTTAGGCACACTGTGGCTCAGAAAGAAAGGGGGCATTTGGATTTGAGAGTGCAGAGTTTGCTGAATTTCTTTTGGGGGGGTAAGGAGCCATTTTGCTTTTCCAGAGGCTTTGTACTACCGCTAAAAAATGAAAGACCTGAGTAGGGACTTGCTTTTTAGTGGATTGAGTTGAAGCTTTATTGGGAACATTTTACATAACGTTTGGGATCACATTTATCTTGTACTGTATGATGGGCATTTTCATTGGGGTTTCCATATAAACCTCTGAGTGATGTTATTCGGATGAAACCACCGAGATCCATTTACTATAATGAGGCAGCAGAGTTGCTCTGCACTCTGTCTGGCCACTGTTTAGCATTGTCCTTTTCAGAACTGCACAAAACTGTGGCAGACCACGCTTTTATGCACTCCTAAAGAGATCGACATCATGAGACCAAAGGCCAAAAAGTCCACAGTGCATCCATCTGCCTCATTATAGGGAATCTTCTGTCTAGTATTTCGTCTGAATCATGTATTTGAGAGATTTACACGGAAACCCCAGTGTAAGCTTT
Organism: Oophaga sylvatica; assembly: GCA_033576555.1. Classification (NCBI taxonomy): domain Eukaryota; kingdom Metazoa; phylum Chordata; class Amphibia; order Anura; family Dendrobatidae; genus Oophaga; species Oophaga sylvatica. Next base: position 253,369,039 of record JARQOD010000005.1, on the reverse strand, counting down.
CAGCGTAAAGCGCAGGATAAACTTGTGCCGAGCCTTTTTACTGTGATCTTTGGAAGGCAGAATGAAAAAATCAATAGCAGCTGAATAATTGGATTTATTTATCTTTTATGCAGTTCCTTGTGCGGTATAAGTGATTAGATTACTTTATTCTTTGGGTTGGTGTGATTACAGAGATACCATATTTATATAGTTTTTATGTTTGGCTGCTGTCACACAGTAAAAGACACTTTTTATTGCGCATCGCCATATTTTGAGAGCTATAATGTTTCCATATTTCTGCCAACAGTCATGTGAGGGCTGTTTTGTTTTTCGGTATGAGTTGACATTTTACTGGTACCATTCACATGACATTTTTTGAACATTCTACCTCCCAAAAATCGGAATAGAAAGTGAAGAAATACCAGCAATTCAAGAATTGCTTTGGGGTTTTTTTTTAATGCCGGTTCGCATGTGTTAAAATTGATAAGGCCACTTTATTCTTTGGGTGAGTACGGTTACAGTGATACCACATTTATAACTTTTTTATGTTTTTGCTCTTTTACACAAAAAACTATTTTAAAAAATAATAATTATTTTTGCATCATTTTATTCTGAGAGCTATAACTTTATAACTGTTAAAATTTTACACTGATGGAGCTTTATGGCATCTTGTTTCTTGCAGGACAAGATGACGTTTTCAGAGATACCATCTTTATTTACATTCATCTTTTTTATTGTGTTTTATTCCACCTTTTGTTCAGTGGTATGATTAAAGCATTGCTCTTTGCCTTGTTTTATTTTTATGTTATTCACTGAAGAGATTAAACTAGTGAGAAAGTTTTATAGGTCGGTTCATTCCAGACATGACGATAACAAATATGTGTACTTTTTTTCTCTTAAAAATATTGATTTCTGCTCCAAAATATTTTAATTTTTTTAATTATTTCTTGATTTTTTTTTAAATATTTTGCAATTTTATTTTCACTTTATTTTTACTTAGTCCCTTTATGGGACTTTCATTTTTTTCACTGATCACTTAAAGCATACCAATGCACGAGTATTGCTATGCTTTATAAACTGTCAGCGCTGTACTGACATACAAGTTTGTTACACCATGCACTTGCTAGCTCTAGTTATCCTGATGTCACCTGCCTTCTTTTTAGATGCTGCGATCGATATTGATCACAGCATTTAGGGGGTTGAATTGCTTTCATTGTGGCAGTGGCAGTGAGTGCCGATGTGCACAAAATCGGCAGGACTTATCCATATGTCTAATGTCAGCAAGTACTTATCAACCTGCACATATGAATGCATCCAAGGTTGTGATAGGGTTAATCAAGTTGTCTATTGTGTATGCCTGTGTTCCTTCGGCTTTTCAATTGGAGAACCACTCTAAAGGGTATGCCACACTAAACAATATCGCTAACGAGATCGCTAAAAACGTCACTATTTAGCGATCCCGTTAGCGATGTTGTTCAGTGCGGCAGCTTCCAGCGACGAGCTTCCTGCTGTGATCTCGCTCGTCGCTGGAATCGTTCCGGACCCTATTTCATCGCTGGCGCTCCCGCTGGGTAAGTATCTAATCGCTGTGTGGCACCTTTTCTTAGCGATTTAGCAGTACTTTTGTACCGCTAAAGTCGTTAAGAAGATCGCTAACGGCGATAGCGTCGTTAACTATATCGCTAAATGCGGCAGCATTTAGCGATATAGAAACAATCCCGCTAGCGATCTCATTAGTATGCAACGCTAACGAGATCGCTAGCGGGATCGAGTAGTGTGGCAGTACCTTAAGGCCAGGGTCACACTATCTTATGGCATCCAATGTGAGAGCATCGGATGCGATATGCTAATGACACTTGGCTCCTGCTCTGCTTGTGCAGGAGCCGAGTGTCCTGCTACTGTGCTCTGAGCCTCTCGCACAGAGCGTGAATCGAGCACAGCTTCGGAGGAGGTGGTGGAGAAACTAATTTCTCTATCTCCTCCATTGCGGGGTCAGAGTATATCGCACAGCACTCGGATGACCATAGCACTCGTCCGTGTTCTACGCTCATGTGACCCCGGCCTAAATATAATTATGAAATTTAATGACCCTTAATGATAAAGGGGCACCACAACAGTCTACCATCCTTACATAATAACCCCATTTACTCCAAATATGTCTTCCTATCTGCATATACCAAGTAAATGACATCATTTTTGCCTCAGGAACTAAGAGTCTAATTATCTGATAAGCATAAATGTTCTGAAAACAGATAAAACTATTAGAAAACTACAATTAATTTCAATGGAGCATTCTTTATAATGCTATAATGCTGTGTTAGAAATTAGTAACAAAAATCTCTGTACATAGCCAAAATGTATTTAGGCTCTTCACAGACCCCCTTCATTCTAGAAATCAGTATTTGTTTACAATTACAGATCTCATGAATTTGATTTTTACACTTGGGTATATGGCATATCAGAAGGTACCCAAGTGTTGACTGGATTTCCCCTAAACCAATACAGCAAACAAAATAATGTGAATGGGAACAAAAACAGTACAATAATATAGTACCTTACAACTTGCAAACATTTTTATCATGCTCACACAATTGCTAACAGTGGAACATTTGACTGGTCAAATAGTATACTCACATGCAATTTTACTTTTATTGACCAATCTCCAAGTGGTGGATTATCACTTAGTTGGAAAATATTTGACACAACTCCTAACTCAGCATTTTCTTCAAGCCATTGCTCAATTAAATTTCCATGTGGATCCTTGAAAAAAAAAATATTATGGAGATGAATATTATTAACAATGAGTGGTTACTATAGGCTAGGCTAGGTCACAACATGTCTCTGAATTTCATTCAGCACTATTGCTTGAAATAGTCACCACATTTGAGCTATCTAAACTCTTAACCCCTTTCTGACATTGGACGTACTAACTCGTCCATGTACCCTGGGCCCGTATGACCATGGACGGGATAGTACTTCATCACCGATCAGCCGCGCTCACGGGGGGAGCGTGGCCGATCGGTGCCGGGTGTTAGATGATTTTCACAGCTGACACCAGGCACTTTAACCCCCTACACACAGCGATCAAAGATGATCGCAGCCTTCCGGCGACTGCAGAGGAGCTGACAGCCCCTCTGCTTTTGGATCCCGATCGTTCCCATGGAGACCCGGATGTCGTCTCAGGTTAGTGCACAGAGAAGCTGCAGAGCTGCAAGCTTCTATAGCATGCAGATGCTGCTTCATCTGCATGCTATAGAAGAGATCAGCCTACAGAAAATGAGTGTCCCATAGTGGGACAATGTGTAAAAGTAAGAATTAAATTTAAAAAAATAATAATAATTGTAAAAATATTTTAAAAAATAATAAAAAAATCAATATTTATTATATCAATAAACAAATATTTTAGTGAACACCATAAAAAAACAATGCTTTATCATGATACCGCCGAACAAAAAGTGGAATAACAAGCGATCAAAAAGACGGATATAAATAAACGTTTTACCACTGAAAACATCATCTTGTCCCACAAAAAACAAGCCCCCATACAGCATAATCAGTGAAAAAATAAAACGTTATAACTCTCAGAATAAAGCGATGCAAAAATAATTATTTTTTATATAAAATAGTTTTTATTGTATAAAGCACCAAACATTAAAAACATTATATAAATGAGGTATCAATGTAATCGTACTGACATGTCGAATAAAACTGCCTTATCAATTTTACCACACGCGGAACGGTATAAACGCCCTCCCAAAAGAAATTCATGAATTTCTGATTTTTGTTCATTCTGCCTCCCAAAAACCGGAATAAAAAGCAATAAAAAAATGTCATGTTCCTGAAAATGGTACCAGTAAAAACTCGTCCCACAAAAAACAAGGTCTCATATGACTCTGTGGGCCAAGATATGGAAAAATTATAGCTCTTAAATTATGATGATGAAAACAAGTTTTTGCTATAAAAAGCGTCTGCCATGCGCCCAAACAGTGGTTTACCCCCACATATGGGGTATCATTGTACTCAGGACAAATTGAACAACAACTTTTTGGGTCCAATTTTTTTCAGAGGCTCTTCAAACGCAACATGGCGTCCAATCTCAATACCAGCAAATTCTGCGTTGAAAAAGTCAAACGCGCTCCTTCCCTTCTGAGCTGTGCCATGCGCCCAAACAGTGGTTTACCCCAACATATCGGGTATCAGCATAGTAAGGACAAATTGCACAACAACTTTTGGGGGGTCCAATATCTCCTGTTACCCTTGGTAAAATAAAAAAAATTGGATCTGAAGTAAATATTTTGTGAAAAAAAGTTACCTGAAGGGTTAATAAACTTCTTGAATGTGGTTTTGAGCACCTTGAGGTGTGCCGTTTTTAGGATGGTGTCACTTTTGGGTATTTTCTATCATGTAGACCCCTCAAAGTGACTTCAAATGTGATGTGGTCCCTAAAAAAAATGGTGTTGTAAAAATGAGAAATCGCTGGTCAACTTTTAACCCTTATAACTTCCTAAGAAAAAAAATGTTGGTTCCAAAATTGTGCTGATGTAAAGTAGACATGTGGGAAATGTTATTTAGTAACTATGTTGTGCGATATAACTCTGATTTAAGGGCATAAAAATTCAAATTTGAAAATTGCAAAATTTTCAAAATTTTCGCCATATTTCCATTTATTTTTATAAATAAACGCAAGTTATATTGAAGAAATTTTACCACTAACATGAAGTACAAAATGTCACGAGAAAACAATCTCAGAATCGCCAAGATCCATTGAAGAATTCCAGAGTTATAACCTCATAAAGGGGCAGTGGTCAGAATTGTAAAAAAATTGTCCGGTCATTAACGTGCAAACAACCCTCGGGAGTAAAGGAGTTAATAAGGGCATATAGATTATAGACTGTTGAAAAAAAGCCCTATATCAGATGTCTTGTTGATAAACCATCTGTTAACACTTTATGTAAATGACCTGGTCCAGGCTATGAGGAGGATGCTGCCTGGAAGATTATTCTGCCTCCAGAGTTTATACATGAAGGAGGAGTTAGCAGTGTGACGTGTAATGGCCACTCTCTGCTCTCCTGATCTCACTGCAGAGCTGTGTGTGATTATAACTGACACATCTGCAGGTTCCTCCCAGCTGCAGCTTCCATCTCACAGGCAGACAGGGCTGTAATATTGTTAAAATACAGCAGAGCTGAGAGAGAAACAAAAAATGTGTTTGCAAGAAGACAAATTTAATTTCTCCTATTCTGTGTTGGTTACTTGTCTCACACTGGGAACACCTCCTTCATGTAAAATAAGCGGCAGAGTTATCCAGCAACATCCTCCCAAGCTGAAGAGGTCATTTTTATAAAGTGATAAAAGATGATTTCTCAACAACAAAACATCTGATATGAGACACACAGGTATGGCTGTTTTTCTGACTGTATTGGAGAGGGTAGCAGAGAGAGAAAAACTGCCCCCAGAGCAATGGCCAGAAGTCCAAACTCCATACCTTACTGGGGAACCACAGAAAGCATAATACAACCTTGCCAAGCAGGATGCCAAAGCAGGCTTATGGTACATTTGGGCATCATCCTGGCAACTGGTGCACCTCTGACGATGCCAAATGGACAAACCTCCTTGGTTCAAGATATTCGACCTGTTACACCTGGTGCAAAAATGGTTGCAGCCCAAAACCTGCTCTCCAGCACAGATTGTGGAGAGAGTGGTAGTGAACCAATTTAACCACTCACTACCAAAATCTTTGTAACACTGTATTGCCCAAGCAGATCCTCATAATGGAGATGACCTTGTGAACCTCGTAGAAGGATACTTGGCCATGGATAACTCCCTGAACAATCAAGGAAGCACAAAGTCATATTTCTGGAAGACCCTAGAAAAGGGGCCCAATGCCACATGTGAGGGGTGCATATATACCAAGGAGGGGTCAGAGGTAGGTTCAAAGGGTACGTCTCATACCATTGTCTGTTGAATGTGTTGAGTTTCGGGTCATATATCAACAATTTGTCCCTTGACTTCAGAGTCATTGGACTGCAGCGTAGGCCGGCGCTATTCCTACTTCGCCTAACTTGCCTGCAGTGCAGTTTCTCATCTGGGCGTGAGGCCTCAGGAATGCCAGGTGACTGTGAATGGTGTACAAGGAATTGGACTTCTAGACTCAGAATTTTGTGACCCTGGGAAGTGTCACACTTCCGTCCCTGGGAAGGGAATGGAGGTAAGGTGTATCCATGGAGATGCCAAGAATTATCCCATTATCCATGTTGACATAAGCACAGACTGTGGTTCAGTGACCCACCAAGTGGGAGTGGTGATGGACTCTTTGCATACTTTTGTTATCAGGCAAGATTTTCCTTCATTCTGGGACTTAAACTGTAGCACCCAGTAGTCCAGTATATCACCAATAATTCGCTTTCATAACAAAGGCACATGATGTAAACGGTTAATTTCCATTCACTGTACTAGCTAGAAAGGAGTATGAGGAAACATCCCCTGAAGCCAATGTCCCTGACCTGGATGAGTTCCAGGACAATGTTGGGATTTCCCAGCTCAGAGACTTAACAGAAAAGGGTACCCTGCAAAAATGTAAATGGGGATTCCCGAATAGACGGGAGTCGATAGTCGGTTTCCGCGAGGGGTCAGGCATAACGATATTGATTTTGTTGTATCATGGGAATAAAGTGAAGGGACAGATAAAAAAGTTCCCCTCAAAGCCCAAGACAAAATCTCCAGGGGCTATAACCGGTCGACTTGAGTGAGACATTTTAAGCCTGGGGATCAGGTACTTGTGTTAGTGCCCACAGGGGAAAGCAAATTCCTTATCCTTAGGGTGGTGGAAAAAGTGGGAGCGATCAACTACAAAGTACACCGACCAGGGAAAAAATAGCCTTTCCCATATATTATGGCAACCTACTAAAATTCTTTCTGGAAGAGTAGGCACCCACTTGAAAACCCTTGTTGACCCAGTCAGGAGCCAACCTGGCAGCTATCAAAGTGACAGAAACTTAGATGCCTTCCCAAAATCGGCACTGCCGAAAATTTGTACCACAAATAGAGGCAGGCTCTTGGTAGTACTAGGTCAACCTCGTGTCATCAAGCATGAGCCTGATGTTCAGGTAAATATAAAGCCTTATAAGCTTTGTGTGTTGGCAGATGGCGCCCAGTCCCCGACTTTGGGCAGGGGGTGTATATAGCTAAGCCATGTAGGCTAGGGTTAAACCCTAGTTCTATAGATTCTAATTAGATCACCTATCTAGTAGAGATGAGCAACTTTGCCTCTGGGAGGGTCGAGTCGGGTTTCGGACCACCCTACTTTCACAAAAGTCGAGTCAAACGAAATCGGCTGACTATCGGAAAAAGTCGAAGGTCTGACTGAAACTCGAACCGACCCCAATGCAAGTCAATGGGGAAGAAAAGTCGGCAGAGAGTGGAGGACAGTAAACACACCTACAGTGCCCATTTCAATGCCAAGGACATCAATTCTTATTACTTAACCCCTTACTGCCATCGGACGTACTATCCCGTCCATGGTACCTGGGCCCGTATGACCGGGGACGGGATAGTACGTCTCATGCGATCGGACGCGCTCCCGGGGGGAGCGCAGCCGATCGCGGCCGGGTGTCAGCTGATTATCACAGCTGACACCCATGACTGTGTGTCAGGAGCGGTCACGGACCGCTCCCGGCACATTAACCCCTTGCACACCGCGATCAAACATGATCGCGGTGTACTGGGGGCACAGGGGAGGATCGCGCAGGGTGGGGGCTCCCTGCGCGCCCCCTTGAGACCCTCAGAGCAGCGCGATGTGATCGCGCTGTTCTGAGGGCTTCCTCCCTCCCAGGACCCGGATCCAAGATGGCGCCGGGGTCCTGGAGGGAGGCGGCTACCTCAGTGCCTGCCGAGAGCAGGCACTGAGAAGCCTGCTGCACTGCCTGAGCGATCGCTGGTGTGACAGAGTGCTGTGCACACTGTCACACCAGCTATCTGATAAAATACAGTGATGTCCAACCCTGGGACAAAGTAAAAAAGTTAAAAAAATAACAATAAACATGTTTTAAAAAAAATCCAAAATAAATAAAAAAAATATATATATATTCCCCAATAAATTCATTCTTCCTGTAAATATAAAAAACAAAGCAATAAAAGTACACATATTTGGTATCGCCGCGTCTGTAACGACCCCCCCCTATAAAATTGTCCCACTAGTTAACCCCTTTAGTGAACCCCTTAAAAAAAAAAAAAAAAAACGAAGCAAAAAATCAATGCTTTATCATCATACCGCCGAACAAAAAGTGGAATAACACGCGATCAAAAAGACCGATATAAAAAAACATGGTACCGCTGAAAACGTCATCTTGTCCCGCAAAAAACGAGCCGTCACACAGCATCATCAGCGAAAAAATAAAAAAGTTATAGCTCGCAGAATAAAGCGATGCAAAAATAATTATTTTTTATATAAAATTGTTTTTATTCTATAAAAGCGTCAAAACATGAAAAAATGATATAAATCAGGTATCGCCATAATCGTACTGACCCGAAGAATAAAACTGCTTTATCAATTTTACCACACGCGGAACGGTATAAACGCCTCCCCCAAAAGAAATTCATGAATTGCTGATTTTTGTTCATTCTAACCTCCCAAAAATCGAAATAAAAAGCGATCAAAAAATGTCACATGCTTCAAAAATGGTACCAATAAAAACGTCAACTCGTCCCGCAAAAAATAAGACCTCACATGACTCTGTGGGCCAAAATATGCAAAAATTATAGCTCTCAAAATGTGATGATGCAAAAACTATTTTTGCAATAAAAAGCGTCTTTTAGCGTGACAGCTGCCAATCATAAAAACCCGCTATAAATAGTAACTCAAACCCCCCTTTATCACCCCCTTAGTAAGGGAAAAATAATAAAATTAAAAAAAGTATTTATTTCCATTTTCCCATTAGGGTTAGGGTTAGGGTTGCGGCTAAAGTTAGGGTTAGGGTTGGCGCTAAAGTTAGGGTTAGGGTTGGGATTAGGGGTGTGTTAGGGTTAGGTTTGTGGTTAGGGTTGGGACTAGGGTTAGGGGTGTGTTGGGGTTAGGGTTGGAGTTAGAATTGGGGGGTTTCCGCTGTTTAGGCACATCAGGGGCTCTCCAAATGTGACATGGCGTCTGATCTCAATTCCAGCCAATTCTGCGTTGAAAAAGTCAAACGGTGCTCCTTCACTTCTCAGCTCTGCCATGCGTCCAAACAGTAGTTTATCCCCACATATGGGGTATCAGCGTACTCTGGACCCCAAGAGTTTTTGTGCAATTTGTCCTATTTCTTCTGTTACCCTTGGGAAAATAAAAAACTGGGGGCAAAAATATCATTTTTGTACAAAAAAAATATTCTTTTTTTGTTTTTACGGCTGTACATTATAAACTTCTGTGAAGCACTTGGGGCTTCATAGCGCTCACAACACATCTAGATAAGTTCCTTGTGGGGTCTATTTTCCAAAATGGGGTCACTTGTTGGGGATTTCCACTGTTTAGGCGCATCAGGGGCTCTCAAAATGCGACATGACGCCCCCAGACCATTCCATCAAAGTCTGCAATCCAAAACATCACTACTTCCCTTCCGAGCCCCAGCGTGTACCCATACAGTAGTTTTCTCCCACATATTGGATATCAGCGTACTCAGGACAAATTGGACAACAACTTTTGGGGTCCAATTTCTCCTGTTACCCTTGTAAAAATAAAATATTGGGGCAAAAAAATCATTTTTGCAAAAAAAAAAAGATTTTTTATTTTTACGGCTGTGCGTTATAAACTTCTGTGAAGCACTTCGGGGTTCAAAGTGCTCACCACACATCTAGACAAGTTCCTTGTGGGGTCTATTTTCCAAAATGGGGTCACTTGTGGGGGGTTTCCACTGTTTAGGCGCATCAGGGGCTCTCCAAATGTGACATGACGCCCCCAGACCATTCCATCAAAGTCTGCAATCCAAAACGTCACTACTTCCCTTCCGAGCCCTGACGTGCGCCCATACAGTAGTTTTCTCCCACATATTGGGTATCAGCGTACTCAGGACAAATTGGACAACAACTTTTGGGGTCCAATTTCTCCTGTTACCCTTGTGAAAATAAAATATTGGGGGCGAAAAAAATCATTTTTGTAAAAAAAAAGGATTTTTTATTTTTACGGCTGTACGTTATAAACTTCTGTGAAGCACTTCAGGGTTCAAAGTGCTCACCACACATCTAGATAAGTTCCTTGTGGGGTCTATTTGCCAAAATGGGGTCACTTGTGGGGGGTTTCCACTGTATAGGTGCATCAGGGCTCTCCAAATGTGACATGACGCCCCCAGACCATTCCATCAAGTCTGCAATCCAAAACGTCACTACTTCCCTTCCGAGCCCTGACGTGCGCCCATACAGTAGTTTTCTCCCACATATTGGGTATCAGCGTACTCAGGACAAATTGGACAACAACTTTTGGGTTCCAATTTCTTCTGTTACCCTTGTGAAAATAAAATATTGGGGGCGAAAAAAATCATTTTTGTAAAAAAAAAAAAGATTTTTTATTTTACGGCTGTACGTTATAAACTTTAGTGAAACACCTGGGGGTTAAAAGTTCTCACCACACATCTAGATAAGTTCCTTGAGGGGTCTAGTTTCCAAAATGGTGTCATTTATGGGGGTTTCCACTGTTTAGGCAGATCAGGAGCTCTCCAAACACGACATGGCGTCCAGCCAATTCTGCGTTGAAAAAGTCAGACGGCGCTCCTTCCCTTCCAAACTCTGCCATGCACCCAAACAGTGGTTTACCCCCACATATGGGGTATCAGCGCACTCAGGACAAATTGCACAATAACTTTTGGAGTCTTGTTACCCTTGGAAAAATAAAAATTGGGGTGAAAAGATCATTTTTGTGGAAAAAATATGATTTTTAAATTTTACGGCTCTACGTTATAAACTTGTGTGAAGCACTTGGGGGTTCAAATTGCTCACCAAACATCTAGAAAAGTTCCTTAGGGGGTCTAGTTTCCCAAATGGGGTCATTTGTGGGGGGTTTCCACTGTTTAGGCACATCAGGGGCTCTCCAAATGCAACATGGCATCCAATCTCAATTCCAGCCAATTTTGGTTGGAAAAAGTCAAATGGTGCTCCTTCGATTCCGAGCTCTGCCGTGCGCCCAAACAGTGGTTCCCCCCCACATATGGGGTATCAGCGTACTCAGGACAAATTGGACAACAACTTATGTGGTCCAATTTCTCCTGTTACCCTTGGGAAAATAAAAAATTAGTGACTAAAAGATAATTTTTGTGGGAAAAAAATAGAATTTTTTATTTTCATGCCCGGGCATTATAAACTTGTGTGAAGCACTTGGGGTTCAAAGTGCTCACCAAAGATCTAGATAAGTTCCTTAGGGGGTCTAGTTTCCAAAATGGGGTCACTTGTGGGGGTTTCCACTGTTTAGGCTCATCTGGGGCACTGCAAACGGAACATGACCCCCATCAACGTCTGCATTCCAAAACGTTACTACTTCCTTTCCAAGCCCTGCCGTGCACCCAAACAGTTCCCCCCACATATGGGGTATCAGCGTACTCAGGACAAATTGGACAACAACTTTCGGGGTCCAATTTCTTTGGGAAAATTCAAAAATTTGGGACTAAAAAATCATTTTTGTGGAAAATTGTTTTTTTTTTTTTCACACCCAGGCATTATAAGCTTTTGTGAAACACTTGGGGGTTCAAAGTGCTCACAACAGATCTAGATAAGTACCTTAGGGGGTCTAGTTTCCAAAATGGTGTCACTTGTGGGGGTTTCCACTGTTTAGGCGCATCAGGGGCTCTCCAAACACGACATGGCGTCCAATCTCAATTCCCGCCAATTTTAGTTTGAAAAAGTCAAACGGCGCTCCTTCCCTTACGAGCTCTGCCGTGTGCCCAAACAGTTGTTTTCCCCACATATTGGGTATTGGCGTACTCAGGAGAAATTGCATAACAACCTTATCTGTCCATTTTCTCCTTTTACCCTTGTAAAAATAAAAAAAAAGTTTGTAAAAGATCATTTTTGTGGCTAAAAAGTTAAATATTCATTTTTTCCTTCCACGTTGCTTTAGTTCCTGTGAAGCACCTGAAGGGTTAATAATCTTCTTGAATGTGGTTTTGAGTACCTTGAGGGGTGCAGTTTTTAGAATGGTGTCACTTTTGGGTATTTTCTGCTATATAGACCCCTCAAAGTGACTTCAAATGTGAGGTGGTCCCTAAAAAAAATGGCTTTGTAAATTTTGTTGTAAAAATGAGAAATCGCTGGTCAACTTTTAACCCTTATAACTTCCTAACAAAAAAAAATTTTGGTTCCAAAATTGTGCTGATGTAAAGTAGACATGTGGGAAATGTTATTTCTTAACTATTTTGTGTGATATGTTTCTCTGTTTTAAGGGAATAAAAATTCAAAGTTTGAAAATTGCAAAATTTTAAAAATTTTCGCCATATTTGCGTTTTTTTCAAAAATAAACGCAAGTTATATCAAAGAAATTTTACTTCTAACGTGAAGTACAATATGTCACGAGAAAACAATCTCAGAATCGCGAAGATCCGTTGAAGCATTCCAGAGTTATAACCTCATAAAGAGACAGTGGTCAGAATTGTAAAAATTGGCCCGGTCATTAACGTGCAAACCACCCTTGGGGGTGAAGGGGTTAAGCTTGTCAACCTTAATTTACTTTATAATAATAGTAACACATTGAAAACTGGGGGTTATTTGGCTAAAGTTGTGGGGGGGGCAGGGCTGGCCTCAGGTTTTCGTGGGCCCCGGGCCAAAGAGTCTCAGTGGGCCCCTTTAACACATACCACAATTCATGATGCTCCGATACGGCAGAGAAATATAGGTATAGTACAATGCCAAATACTTCACTTCTTACATTACATGAGTGATATCTATTGTAAATTCTACATCAGCTCAAAAACCGGACAGTATAGTCCTCCATACAGTATTATGGGCACCACATAGGGCGCCATACAGAATGGGCTCCATATAATGCTCCATACAGAATAGGCCCCATATGTGCTCCATATGATGCTTCATATATAAAGGGCCCTATATGATGCCCCATATATTATGAACCCCATATGATGCTATAGTATATGATGGGCCCCATAAAATGCTCCAAATATAATGGTCCCCAGATATAATGCTCTATATATAATGGGCTCCATGTGGTGCCCCATAAATAATGAACACCATAAGATGCTCTAGTATATGATGGGCCCCATATGATGCTCCAGTATATGATGGGCTCCATGGACGATGCTCCAGTGTATGATGAGCTTATATAATGCTCCATATATAATGGGCCCCATATGATGCTCCAGTGTAAAATGGGCCCCATATATGATGCTCCAGTGTTATGAATGTGCTAGAGATGGTTTCTGAGCAGAGGCTCCCTCTGGTGGTTACAGACAGTACTGAACCTTTCAGTGAGGAATGCCAATCTGGGTTCACTGACTGGTCTGATATAAGGGAGGTTCCCTCCCATGATGGTTGCCGGTGATCAATTGTTCTTGTCTCAATTGTGGTTCCTGGTTCATTTGGAAGTTTGCTGAGTCTTGCCTGCATCTTCTGCTTTCAGATAAGATATTTTCTGCTTTTATTTTTGTGCTTGCTTTTTGCATTGTTCCCTGCACTTCTGTGGAGGTCAGCCAGGTCCCTCCGGGGGGCTTGTGCTCCTCTCAGTTTATCTGAAGCCACTGTTGTTTGTTTGTTTTCTTTTTCCTGTTTTTTCAGTGGCTGCGGCTTGGTTTTGTTCACACTGAGATCTGATTTAGTGGGTGGCGAGATCGTGTGATCTCAGTATTTTTGTAATCAGAATTGTTGGATTTTTGTAGGATTTTCTGTGTTGCAGAAAGTAATCTCTCCTGTCCTATTCTATTTAGTCAGCTTGTGGCCCCAGCGTTTGCTTATTCTATTTTCATTCTGTGTTCGTGCTTTCTTCTTGTCTAACCGCCATTACATGTTTGGGGGCTTCCTATTTTCTTTGGGGATCTGCTCCAGGGCAGATAGCTTTCATCTTTCTGTCTTTAGGTGTAGTTATCTCTCAGGCTGTGACGAGGCGTCTAGAATCAACGTAGGAACGCTCCACGGCTACCTCTAGTTGTGTGGTTAGTTTAGGAATCTGCAACCCATTAGTTACCAACATCTCAGGTGTTCGGCTGCCCGGCTGTTGTTCCTGTCCTCCTCAGCTACCTAACATAACACTCCAGTGTATGATGGGCCCCATTTATAATGCTCCAGTGTATGATGAGCCCCATATAATGCTCCAAATATAATGGTCCCCATATATAATGCTCCATATATAATGTGCTCCATGTGATGCCCCATAAATAATGAACCCCATATGATGCTCTAGTATATGATGGGCCACATATGATGCTCCAGTATATGATGTGCCCCAGGGATGATGCTCCAGTGTATGATGGGCCTATATAATGCTCCATATATAATGGTGTCACTCTGTTACTGCATACAGGAGGTCTGGGGTCTATGCTGACCCTAAGCTGGGGTCCTGACTAATCCCTCTACCTGGAGGTACTGTTGATGGTACAGAGGTCCAGGCCGCCAGCGTAATCCCTACCTCCTGAGGATCCCTGAACCTCAGTGATCCAGTCCTGAGAAGGACCCTGATCACACAGCGGGGACTGGTAGGTATATGCCTAAACACAGTAATAAACGAACGAGACAGTACAAGGGGTAAACTAAAATCCACCTTGCATACAAAAGTCATACCACAGGAAACAGAGGGGACACCAACGGGTACGGAGATAAATGATAAAGCGAGGAGGGGAAAAAAGACCACACAGGTACTCTTAACTTCAGCCTTCACCATACAACGATCCGCTCTGCTGGTCTGCATGAATGCTTTCACCGACACTTCCCCAGCAGACAGGCAGGTATTTGAAGGAAACCAATTACCACAACATTAATTTCAGCTGAGCGAGGCTGGTCTAGTCCAGCACAGAGAGAGGAAGAATTAACTCCCTCTCTGCCAAAAAACACCCAGCACCAGAAACTCAGCTGTGAGAAGTCAGGGTGTGCAATAGCGACGATCTTCGCAGCGACACACCCGTGACAGTACCCCCCCTTCTACGAGGGGCCTCCGGACCCTCAGGGCCGGGTTTATCTGGGTGAGTAGTATGGAAGGCCCGAACCAATTGGTCTGCATTAATATCCGACGCAGAAACCCACGTCCTCTCCTCAGGACCATACCCCCTCCAATGAACAAGGTACTGAAGGGACCGGCGATTCAGATGTGAATCGATGACTCTCGACACCTGGAACTCCAAGTTACCATTGACCACCACAGGAGGAGGAGGTAAAGGTGAAGGTATCATCGACACCACATACCTCTTAAGCAACGATCTGTGGAACACATTATGAATTTTAAATGTAGGAGGGAGGTCAAGACGGAATGCAACCGGATTAATTATAGCACTGATCTTGTATGGCCCGATGAACCTGGGACCCAGTTTCCAGGAGGGAACCTTAAGTTTTATATTTTTGGTAGACAACCATACCAGATCGTTCACACTTAGGTCCGGACCAGACACTCTCCTCCTATCAACCATACGTTTGTATCGGTTCCCCATAGTACTCAGATTATTCAGCACTCCTCTCCACACTGAAGCAAGTGACGACGAAAATCGTTCCTCCTCAGGAACCCCAGAAGAGCCCCCCCTATTGAAAGTACAAAACTGGGGGTGAAAACCATATGCCCCAAAAAACGGGGACTTACCAGTGGACTCGCTCCGCCTATTATTTAGAGCAAATTCCGCCAGAGGCAAGAAAGAAGCCCAGTCCTCCTGGTTCTCTGACACAAAACACCGGAGATATGTCTCCAAGCTCTGGTTCAGACGCTCTGTCTGACCATTGGTCTGCGGGTGAAAAGCCGATGAAAATGACAACTGCATCACCCGCCGTGTACAAAATGCTTTCCAGAATTTGGACACAAACTGAGACCCCCGATCCGACACCACATCGGAGGGTACCCCGTGAAGCCTTACAATCTCCCCAATAAACACCTGCACAAGAGTTTTAGCATTAGGAAGAGCAGGAAGAGCGATAAAATGTGCCATCTTGCTGAACCTGTCCACTACAACGAGTATGACTGTTTTACCCGAAGATGGCGGGAGGTCCGTAATGAAGTCCATAGACAGATGAGTCCACGGACGCTCCGGGATCTTCAAGGGTAAGAGGGTCCCCGACGGACGGGTATGTGGGGTCTTAGAGCGCGCACAAACCTCGCAGGACGCGACAAAAGTTACCACCTCCCTATGTAAGTTAGGCCACCAAAACCGGCGCGAGAGGAGATCCTCAGTTGCTTTACTCCCTGGGTGTCCTGCCAAAGCTGAATTATGGTGTGCCTCGATCACCTTTTGTCGCAACTGATTTGGAACAAACAGTCTCCCTGGCGGTCCTACAGGGGCGTCCCCCTGAGCCTCCAATACCTCCTCCTCAAGCTCAGAGCATACTGCCGACACCACCACCCCCTCCTGAAGGACCGGAACCGGGTCCTCCGTATTCCCAGCCCCTGGGAAACAGCGAGATAAGGCATCCGCCTTAACATTTTTTGACCCAGGACGATATGTGACGACAAAATTAAACCTGGTAAAAAACAACGACCACCTAGCTTGTCTGGGATTCAGACGTTTAGCGGACTCTAAATATAGCAGGTTTTTGTGATCGGTAATGACGGTGACCGGGTGGACTGCCCCCTCCAAAAAATGACGCCACTCCTCAAAAGCCAACTTAATGGCCAAGAGTTCCCTATTGCCGACATCATAATTCCTCTCAGCGGACGACAATTTTTTAGAGAAGAAGGCGCACGGATGCCATTTACCAGGGGACGAACCTTGTGACAACACTGCTCCCACCCCTACCTCGGAAGCGTCCACCTCAACAATGAACGGCTGTGACGCATCAGGTTGAATAAGTATGGGTGCTGAAGCAAAACATTTTTTCAAAGAGGAAAACGCTTGACAAGCCTTGTCAGACCACTTTGAAAAATCCGTCCCTTTTTTAGTCATGTCTGTGAGAGGTTTAACTATGGACGAAAAATTACGAATGAACTTCCGGTAGTAGTTAGCAAACCCCAGGAAACGTTGTAATGCCTTAAGATCCTCTGGCAGATCCCACTCAAGAACTGCCCGCACTTTCCCAGGGTCCATACGAAAACCGGATGCTGACACCAGGAACCCTAAAAACTGAAGTTCCTGTACGGCGAACACACACTTCTCCCATTTGGCGTACAGTTTATTATCCCGCAAGATCTGTAACACCTGCCTAACATGCTCCTGATGAGACACAAGATCCGGCGAGTAAATTAAGATATCATCCAGATATATGACCACAAACTGTCCCATTAGGTGGCGAAAGATGTCATTTACAAAGTGTTGAAACACCGCCGGGGCAATACTCAGACCAAATGGCATGACAAGGTTCTCATAATGCCCCTCCGGAGTGTTAAACGCCGTCTTCCACTCATCCCCCTCCTTCATCCTAATCAGATTGTACGCCCCCCTGAGATCCAACTTAGAGAACCATTTGGCACCCACGATCTGATTGAAGAGATCGGGAATAAGTGGGAGCTGATACGGATCTCGGACCGTAATCCGATTAAGCTCACGGAAATCCAGGCAAGGGCGTAGGCCTCCATCTTTTTTTTTCACAAAGAAGAACCCCGCGGCCACTGGGGAAGATGAAGGTCTAATATGCCCCTTAGCCAGACTCTCTGAAATATAATCCTTCATGGCCTGTCTCTCAGGACCAGAAAGGTTATACAACCTAGATTTCGGTAACTTGGCCCCAGGGAGCAAGTTAACAGAACAGTCATACTCGTGATGAGGAGGTAGTTCTTGACACCCTTTCTCCGAGAATACATCCTCAAAGTCCACCAGAAATGGAGGTAAGGCCCTAGGAGCGACCGCCCCAATGACCGTATTCATGCAGTTTTTATTACAGAATTCACTCCATTGGCTTATCTCTCTGGATTGCCAATCAATAACCGGGTTATGCTTAGTTAACCAAGGAAGGCCCAGCACTATAGGAGTGGGAAGACCCTCCAACACATAACAAGACAACAGTTCTTTATGTAACGCCCCCACTTGAAGATCTATGTTATGCACTGCTTGCAAAAAACTTCCCTGACCGAGAGGTCTGGCGTCGATCGAGAATATGGGGACAGGTTTAGTCAACACACTCAATCGCATACCTTGAACCCGGGCAAAGCGAGCATCCACCAGGTTAGCCCCGGACCCACTATCCAGAAGAACAGATATCCTCTCAGTTCTCGCACCCACCACCACCTCCGCCGGTACGAGAAACTGAGACGAACTTAGGGACGAAATACTTACTCCCAGATTGCCGTCCACCACACAATCTGGGATCAATAGTTTTCCGGCGACTTCTCACTCTGCAAAGGACGGGATGGACACCCCCTAATAAAATGTCCCTTTTTTCCACAGAAGAAACAACCTCCTGTTTTGTGGCGCCCCACCGATCCCCTCCCCCGGAATGATGTCCCTCCTAATTGCATAGGCTCCTCTGGACTGACCAGGGGAAGCTCCATATAAGGGACCCTTGAGGAAGGTGGAGTCATCACAGGGGGCGAAGTTACCCGCACCTCTCCCGAAGACGTCTGTCAATACGAATAGCAAGGGCCATAGCGGCTTCCAGTGACGTGGGAGGGTCATACTGTGCCAGCACATCCTTTAATTTGTCAGATAAACCTTGACAAAACTGGCTCCTAAGAGCCGGGTCATTCCACTGGGTGTCCGTGGCCCACCTACGGAACTCCGAACAGAATTCCTCTGCCGGACGATCTCCCTGCTGGATCCTACGTAACTTAGATTCAGCAAGGGAGACCCGATCCGGGTCATCATACACAAGACCCAGAGCCGTAAAAAACCTATCCACTGACTGGAGAGCTGGGGAGCCCGGGGGGAGAGCGAACGCCCAGGATTGGGGGTCTCCTTGTAGGAGCGAGATGACAATCCCCACCCTTTGTTCTTCACTCCCAGATGACCGAGGTCGCAGCCGAAAGTACAATTTACATGCCTCCCGGAAAGCAAAAAACTTGTCCCGCCCCCCAGTGAATCTGTCAGGGAGAGCTACTTTAGGTTCAGGTCCGGCCTGCTCCGGGGGGTACAAAACCTTGGACTTAACGTCCGCCAGCTCCATGGACAAACTCTGCAACTGCCGAGCTAGACTGACTACTAGATCCATGGTGACTGGAGAAAATCTTTAGTGGGTCGGTGAAAATGTCACGCTGTTACTGCATACAGGAGGTCTGGGGTCTATGCTGACCCTAAGCTGGGGTCCTGACTAATCCCTCTACCTGGAGGTACTGTTGATGGTACAGAGGTCCAGGCCGCCAGCGTAATCCCTACCTCCTGAGGATCCCTGAACCTCAGTGATCCAGTCCTGAGAAGGACCCTGATCACACAGCGGCGACTGGTAGGTATATGCCTAAACACAGTAATAAACGAACGAGACAGTACAAGGGGTAAACTAAAATCCACCTTGCATACAAAAGTCATACCATAGGAAACAGAGGGGACACCAACGGGTACGGAGATAAATGATAAAGCGAGGAGGGGAAAAAAGACCACACAGGTACTCTTAACTTCAGCCTTCACCATACAACAATCCGCTCTGCTGGTCTGCATGAATGCTTTCACCGACACTTCCCAGCAGACAGGCAGGTATTTGAAGGAAACCAATTACCACAACATTAATTGCAGCTGAGCGAGGCTGGTCTAGTCCAGCACAGAGAGAGGAAGAATTAACTCCCTCTCTGCCGAAAAACACCCAGCATCAGAAACTCAGCTGTGAGAAGTCAGGGTGTGCAATCGCGACGATCTTCGCAGCGACACACCCGTGACAAATGGGCCCTATATGATGCTCCAGTGTATAATGGGCCCCATATATGATGCTCCAGTGTATGATGGGCCCCATTTATAATGCTCCAGTGTATGATGAGCCCTATATGATGCTCCAAATATAATGGTCCCCATATATAATGCTCCATATATAATGTGCTCCATGTGATGCCCCATAAATAATGAAACCCATATGATGCTCTAGTATATGATGGGCCCCATATGATGCACCAGTATATGATGGGCCCCATGGATGATGCTCCAGTGTATGAGGGGCCTATATAATGCTCCATATATAATGGGCCCATATGATGCTCCAGTTTATAATGGGCCCCGTATATGATGCTCCAGTGTATGATGGGCCCCATTTATAATGCTTCAGTGTATGATGTGCCCCATATATAATGCTCCAGTGTATAATGGGCCCAATCTATGATGCTCAAGTCTATGATGGGCCCCATATATAATTCTCCAGTGTATAATGTTCCCCATATATTGCTCCAAAATTAAAAAAAATGAAATACCTCTCCTCGCTGGGCACTGCTCTACTCTGGACTCCTCAGCGTCGCCATCTTCCAGCTCTCTGCACTTGGACTGTTCAGGCAGAGGGCGCACAGACGTGACATCATCGCGCTCTCTGACCTGAATGTCACTGTCAGGAAACGCGGAAGACGTCACAGCGGTGGAGCAGGGAGAGGTAAGTATTGCAAGTGCTGGGGCCCTGAGCAAGTAGGGGGGGCCTAGTCGTGGGCGCTGGCACTGGCACAGGGCCCCTCATAGTACACCGGTGTCTCTGACGGCGAGTGGCCCCCCCACCTGCTCCAGGTCCCGGCACTTCCCCTGGTGCGCCAGGTTCTGACGCCGGCCCTGGGGGGGTACAGCCCAGTTAGGGAGGTGGAAAACTGGCATATGTTGAGGTGTAGGCTGGACGTTCAGCAGATGCAAATGAAGGAATTGGAGAAGTCGGAGGAAGAGGAGGACAAAGCGAGCCATTTTGCTGGCAATCTATGTGTCATCAGGGGAAGGTGGGACAAAATCCTTTGAAACCCAGACATGGTTCATTTTAATGAAGATGAGATAATCAACATTTTTGGTCGACATCCGGGTCCTTCTTTCTGTCAGGATTGATCCAGCAGCACTGAAGACTCTTTCTGATAGCACACTTCCAGCAGGGCAAGCGAGCTCCTGTAAGGCATATTGTGCCAACTCAGGCCAGGTGTCCAGTTTACAGGCCCAGTACTCAAAGGGGAATGAACTGTGAGGGAGAACATCGATAGGGGAGGAGAGGTAATTTTGAACCATAGTTGACAACTGCTGTCTCCTGTCTGTTGCAATCGACTTAGTATTAACAGTCGTGTGAGCGGTACTCGAGAAATCAGTCCACAACATGGTCATGAAACCCCTGTCTCCAATGCCACTTCGGCTGTGTGCACCACGAACACCTCTTCCATGTTGCCCAGTACGGTTTTTGTTAGAACCTGCACCGCTGCTGTGTGCTGGGAATGCCTCTAACAAACGGTTTACCAGAGTTGCTTGTTTGTTCGCCAATATTAGCTCTAGGTTCTCCTGTGGCATGATGTTCTGCAATTTGCCTTTATAGCTTGGATTGAGGATGCTGGCCAACCAGTAGTCGTCATCCTTCATAATTTTGGCAATGCGGCGGTCCCTTTTTAGGATCCGCAAGACATAATCACAAATGTGGGCCAATGTTCCAGGTGTCAATGATGCACTGCCAGTGGTGGGTCGAGGAGCACCTTCTGCCAAATCCACATCCCTCCAGTCATGCACAAACCCTGTACCTGACCTAGGCAAGCCAACATTTTCTCTTGCCCCCTGAGAAGCATCCTCCTCCCCAAAATAATCATCCACCTCATCCTCCTCCTCTTCCTCTTCTTCCTCCACCTCGTCCAGGATAGTTCCCTGAGCAGACAATGGCTGACTGTTATTAAGGCTTCCCTCCTCCTCCTCTTCCTCCTCCGCTGCAGACGCCTGATCCTTAATGTGCGTCAAAGTTTGCATGAGCAGACGCATAAGTGGGATGCTCATGCTTATGATGGCGTCGTCTGCGCTTACCAGCTATGTGCATTCCTCAAAACACTGAAGGGCTTTACAGAGGTCTTTCAGTTTTGACCACTGCACACCCGACAACTCCATTTCCACCCTCGAACTGCCTGCTCGTGGATCCTCCCACAAATGCATTACAGCCTGCCTCTGTTCGCACAGCCTCTCAACAATGTGCATGGTGGAGTTCCACCTTGGTGCAACATCTATGATTAGGCGGTGCTTGGGGAGGTGGAGCGATCGCTGCAGCCTCTGCATACGACTGGAGTCTACGGGCGAGCGACGGATGTGCGAGCACAGTCTTCGCACCTTATGGAGCAGGGCTGTTAACTCTGGATAATTATTTATGAAGCACTGCACCACCAGGTTCAAGGTGTGAGCCAGGCAAGGTATGTGTCTAAGTTTTGCCAGGGCTTTGGCTGCCACAAAATTATGGCCGTTATCACTGACTACCTTGCCTGGCTCAAGATGTAGACTGCCCAGCCATGACTCAGTTTCTCGCTGCAAGTAGTCAGCCAGTACCTCCGCGGTGTGTCTGTTGTCGCCCAAAGACATCATCTTTAAAACAGCCTGCTGACGCTTACCACTAGCTGTTCGATAGTTGGACACCTTGTGTGCAACACTGGCAGCTGCGGATGGAGTGCTCTTTGTTATGTTATGGTAGCTGAGGAGGCAGCAGCAATAACACCAGAGAGGTTGAAAGCAAATAGGTTGCAGACCCCTAAACTAACAGCACAACTAAAAGCAGCCATGGAGCTACTACGGGGGTCCTAGACGCCTCGGCACAGCCGGAGAGAGAGCTATCCCTGAAGATGGAAAGAGGAAAGCTAATTGCCCCGGAGTAGACCCCAAAAGAGTAGGAAGCCCCCAAACATATAATGGTGGTTAGACAAGATGAAAATACGAACACAGACAGAAAATAGATTGAGCAAACGCTGGGGCCCAAAACTGTCTAGATAGGACAGCACAGGAGAGAATACTTTCTGCAACCCAGAAAAACCCTAGAAAATTACAACACTTCTGAATCCAAACACACTGAGACCACACGGTCTCGACAAACTATATCAGAACTCTGGTGTGTAAAACACTGGGCAAAACTGTCACTGAAAAAGACCTGGGTGTATGGGTGGACGACAAACTCACATTTAGTGGCCAATGTCAGGCAGCTGCTGCCAAGGCAAATAAAATAATGGGATGCATTAAAAGAGGCATAGATGCTCATGAGGAGAACATAATTTTACCTCTATGCAAGTCACTGGTGCGACCACACTTAGAATACTGTGTACAGTTCTGGTCTCCGGTGTATAAGAAAGACATAGCTGAACTGGAGCGGGTGCAGAGAAGAGCGACCAAGGTTTTTAGAGAACTGGGGGGTTCTGCAATACCAAGACAGGTTATTACACTTGGGGTTATTTAGTTTGGAAAAACGAAGGCTTAGGGGTGATCTTATTACAATGTATAAATATATGAGGGGACAGTACAAAGACCTTTCTCATGATCTTTTTACTCTTAGACCTGTGACGGGGACAAGGGAGCATCCTCTACGTCTGAGGAAAGAAGGTTTAGCCATAATCACAGACGCAGATTCTTTACTGTAAGAGCAGTGAGACTATGGAATTCTCTGCCGTATAATGTTGTAATGAGTAACTCCCTACTAAAATTTAAGAAGGGACTGGATGCCTTTCTTGAAAAGTATAATATTACAGGTTATATTCACTAGTTTCCTAGATATTGCGTTGATCCAGGGAGCTAGTCTGATTGCCGTATGTGGAGTTGGGAAGGAATTCTTTTCCACAATGTGAAGCTTACTGTTTGCCACTTGGGTTTTTTTTGCCTTCCTCTGGATCAACATGTTAGGGCAGGTTAGGATAGGATATGGGTTGAACTAGATGGAATTAAAGTCTTCCTTCAATCTTAATAACTATGTTACTATGTGACTACGTTACCCAGCAGAAAAATATCACAAGAACTGAGCAAATGAACAAATACAAAAAACGAACGGAGAAAACCCAAAGCCCCCCAAAGGGGACCCGGCTGAAGACAAAAAGCAATGCAGCAAAGAGCAAGGAATTCAAACCACAGTAAAAAAAACTGAAAGAGACTTATCTGAACTCAAGCAGGAGACAGCAGTAAAGCAAGCTGAATTCCAAACTAAACCAGGAAACACAATTGATCACCGGCGAGGATCATGGGAGATCAGCTCACTTATATCAGGCCAGTCAGTACCACCTGACACCCACTCGTTATCTGCGGGTGTAGGACTCTTGGTATTCAAGATAGGTTCAATACCCTCAGCAATCACCAGAGGGAGCTTCAGCTCCGAAGTTGTCTCCAAAATGTTCACAACAGCTCTTGCTACTGAGCCCTGTCGACGAGCTTTCGCTTTTGGAGGAGGAGGAGGGTCAAACGCCTACAGCCAACTGTTGCCTATACCGTGTGCTAGGCAGCACTGTCTACTGTGGAGCCTGCATCCACCACATTAACCCAGTGTGCAGTGATGAACACGTAACGGCCCTGGCCATACCTACTGGCCCATGCATCTGTTGTGAGGTGCACCTTTCCGCTCACTGATTGTTTGAGGCGGACTGAGAGGGGGTTGGTGATGGTGGTGGTGGTGGTTGTGGTGATGGCCTAGATTCAGTCTTTCGTTGCAAAAACGTTGTGATTCCCTGACTGCTTTGGCCTTGCGACGACACCTCAACATTTCTTGCTGGTGGTATGCTAACCGGTGGGCTTACAGTGGGGGAAGTGATGTAGCGTTACTGGCTACCTTCAGTCGGAGCAGGTGCACATGTGCTACCTGAGGTTTTGTAGTCCGTCCACGCTTGCAAGTGCATGGTATTTAAATGTCTAAGCATGCAACTGGTATTCAAATTTTGGAGATTTTACCCTCGGCTAAAGGTCTTTCTGCACTTCTTACAGATAACCTTTGCTTCATCAATAGGATTTTGGTCAAAAAAGTGCCACACTGCACTCTTCCTACTATGGGATAAATTTTCAGAGCTTGCACACTGTGCTAATTTGACCGTCTGGCCAAGCTGTCCTGCAACTCTTCTTGTTTTTTTAACACGTTTTTGGACCGCTACAGGTCTGCCAGATAACTGCAGTGGCGATGTCGATGCCTGCTGCGGATCCTTCTCCTCTTCTGAGTTATTGCCAGCGGCACCCTCTTACACCAATGGATGCTAATCCGGGTCAACAACTGGGTCATCCCCACCTCCCCTTCAATTTCATCTGCACCTTGCTCTGTGTCACCGTGAAAGTTGGTATAGTATGCGGGAAGGGGTACATGAGTTTCATCAGGGTCAGATTCTGGCTCAGTAGACTCAGAGGGCAATGTAGTGCTCTGGGTGAATGTACCAGCAGAATCATCTAGCAGTGACTGTGCATCAGTACACTCCATGTCAGATTCATCTTGGACTAGGGAATTCAGGATTTGACTTGATAACCCAGGCATGGTATGTGAAAAGAGCTCCATGCAGTAATCTGAAGTGTGGCCTGCCACATCCTTCACTTTTGGTGGGGGTGAAGGACACAAGGAAAGGTGTTGTTCCTGACCAGGAGCCTGCACTGACGACTCAGTGCTTGCATTTTTTGAAACTTCAGAAAAGGAGGCGATAGAGCTGGAGGCTGTTTCGGCAATGTAAGCCAAAACCTGTTCCTGATGCTCCGGCTTTAAAAGTGGTTTAACTACTCCAAGAAAAGCGAGCCTTCCAGACCTTCTGGAGCCAGACGATGACGCAGGCTCAACACCTCCTGCCTTAGGTGCTATTGTGCTTTTGGCACTACCAGCAGATGTACCACCACCACGATCAGTACCAGCTGGCCCCCCGCCCATGTTCACGGCCTCTTCCACCATACTTCCTCATGTTTGGGAAAATGTACCCAAAGTACCAGCAGATATATGGTGCTATATCAGAAGCGTAAAGCTGTATACGGTGAAGGGAAAATTTAAATCTCCGTATATATTTCCAGAGTCACACACAGACGCTCTCAGGCTCAGTATGGATTAGACCAGAATATAAAAAGCAGAAAACGGCTACTGTATCAGAAGATACCAGATGTAAATAGTACAGTGGAAAATTTCAATTTCCTTATATATTTCCGGAGTCACACACAGACGCTCACAGGGTCAGTATGGATTAGACCAGAAAATAAAAAGCAGAAAAACGGTACTGTTTCAGAAGCATACAGCTGTATACAGTGTAGGGTAATTGTAAATCACCATATATATTTCCAGAGTCACACACAGACGCTCACATGCTCCGTATGGATTAGACCAGGATATAAAAAGCAGAAAAAGGGTACTGTATCAGAAGATACCAGGTGTATATAGTATAGGGGAAAATTTCAATCTCCATATATATTTCCGGAGTCACACACAGACGCTGTCAGGCTCAGTATGGATTAGACCAGAATAAAAAAAAGCAGAAAAACGGTACTGTATCAGAAGCGTACAGCTGTATACAGTGTAAGGGTAATTTTAAATCTCCGTATATATTTCCGGAGTCACACACAGACGCTCTCAGGCTCAGTATGGATTAGACCAGAATATAAAAAGCAGAAAACGGCTACTGTATCAGAAGATACCAGATGTAAATAGTACAGTGGAAAATTTCAATCTCCGTATATATTTCCGGAGTCACACACAGACGCTCACAGGGTCAGTATGGATTAGACCAGAAAATAAAAAGCAGAAAAACGGTACTGTTTCAGAAGCATACAGCTGTATACAGTGTAGGGGTAATTGTAAATCACCATATATATTTCCAGAGTCACACACAGACGCTCACAGGCTCCGTATGGATTAGACCAGAATATAAAAAGCAGAAAAGGGTACTGTATCAGAAGATACCAGGTGTATATAGTATAGGGGAAAATTTCAATCTCCATATATATTTCCGGAGTCACACACAGACGCTGTCAGGCTCAGTATGGATTAGACCAGAATATAAAAAGCAGAAAAGAGTACTGTATCAGAAGATACCAGGTGTATATATTATATAGGGAAAAATTGTAAATCTCTGTATATATTTCCGGAGTCACACACAGATGCTCTCAGGCTCAGTATGGATTAGACCAGAATATAAAAAGCAGAAAAAGGGTACTGTATCAGAAGATACCAGGTGTATATAGTATAGGGGAAAATTGTTAATCTCCGTATATATTTCCTGAGTCACACACAGATAGTCAGCATGTTTTTTCCGTGATACCAGCCGGTACACGGTAATGTGTGAGGAGCGTACAGCTCTATATGGTGTGGGAAAAAATGAACGCTCGGTAACTGTGCAGAAAAATAGAATAAAAGTTTTATTGCTGTGTAAAAAGCAGTCTGCACAGCAGTGTACACACGGCAATACCGATAGCAGGCAGCCTAATAACCAGCGCTGCTGCACACAAGAAAATCCTCCCCTGTCACTGGCAGGCAGCCTAATATCCAGCACTGCTGCACACAAGAAAATCCTCCCCTGTCACTGCACACTAACTGTACAGCACAATTGCTATCAGCACAAGCACATAAGAACTTCTCTTTCCAGTCCTAACTCTCTCCCTACTGATAAACAGTGTCAGGAACCTCTCCCTACTGTTAAGATTGGCAGAAGTAAAATGGCGGTCGGCGGTCAGGGCTTTAATAGACACTATGACGCCCGCCAAAGCAAGCCAATCACTGCAATGCCCTTTTCTAAGATTGTGGTGGGCGCTGCCCATGTCCCACAGTGTACGTCCTTGCTCATTGGCTGAAAAAAGGAGCCTGCAAGCATTATAGGAAAACCGACTTTGGCGCTCGGGGCGAGGACTGCATGGCCGACTTCACGCTATGGTCGGGTTTCGTTCGGCAAAACCCGACTTTGGTGAAAGTCGGCGACTTATAAATCTGACCGACCTGTTTTGCTCAACTCTACTATCTAGTTGTGTATGAGTAGCCAGGGTCTATTCGGTTTCATTACCATCAGAATAAGGCTAGGGATTTATGTTTATGAGTTTTTGTGCTTTGCAACCTGTGAAAATTGCACGTTTGGACCAAAAACGATGAAAAATTTGGTACCGTGTTAGCCAGTTGAAAACAGATCACTCTCAGTGGGAAAAAACAAATAATAATCTTGCAGTTATGATACCTTTCAACCCCTTAGTGACAGAGCCAATTTGCAGCTTAATGACCGGGCCAACTTTTACAATTCTGACCACTGTCACTTTATGAGGTAATAACTCTGGAACGCTATAACGAATCCAGATGATTCTGAGACTGTTTTTTAGTGACATATTGTACTCCACGTTAGTAGTAAAAAATTTTTTATTTGAATTGCTTTTATTTATGAAAAAAAGGAAATATGGCAAAAATTTTGAAAATTTAGCAATTTTCAAATTTTAGATTTTTATGCCCTTAAATCAGAGACATATATCATACAAATTTCTTAATAAATAACATTTCCCACATGTCTACTTTACATCAGTACAATTTTGGGACAGAATTTTTTTTTGTTACGAAGTTATAAGGGTTAAAATTTGACCAGCGATTTCTCATTTTTACAACATAATTTATTTTTTAGGGACCACATCACATTTGAAGTCACTTTCAGGGGTTTATATGATAGAAAATACCCAAAAGTGACACCATTCTAAAAACTGCACCCCTCAAGGTGCTCAAAATCACATTCAAGAAGTTTATTAACCCTTTATGTGCTTCACAGGAACTGAAGCAATGTGGAAGAAAAAAATTAACATTTAACTTTTTTTGCAAAAACTTTATTCGGAACCAATTTTTTTTATTTTCACAAGTGTTAAAAGAAAATATGAACCACTAAATTAGTTTTGCAATTTCTCCTGAATACGCTGATATCCCATATGTGGGAGTAAACCACTTTTTGGGCGCACGGCACAGGTCGCAAGGGAAGGAGCGCCGTTTGACTTTTTCAACGCAGAATTGGCTGGATGCCATGTCGTGTTTAGAGAGCCCCTGATGTGTCTAAACAGTGGAAACCCCCAACAGGTGACCCCATTTTGGAAACTAGACCCCTTAAGGAACTTATATAGATGTGTGGTGAGCACTTTGAAACTCCAACTGCTTCACAGAATGTTATAACTTAGAGCCGTGAAAATTGAAAATCATATTTTTTCCACAAAAATGATTTTTTCACCCCAATTTTTATTTTCCCCAGGGTAACAAGACCCCAAAAGTTTTTGTGCAATTTGTCCTGAGCATGCTGATACCTCATATGTGGGGGTAAACCACTGTTTGGGTGCATGGCAGAGCTTGGAAGAGAAGGAGTGCAGTTTGACTTTTTCAACGCAGAATTGGCTAGACCCCATGTCGCGTTTGTAGAGGCCCTGATGTGTCTAAACAGTGACACCATTTTGGAAACTAGATCCCCTAAGGAACTTATCTAGATGTGTGGTGAGCACTTTGAACCCCAAGTGCTTCACAGAAGTTTATAATGCCCGGGCATGAAAATAAAAAATCATATTTTTTCCACAAACCTGATTGCTTAGTCCCCATTTTTTTATTTTTCCAAGGGTAAAAGGAGAAATTAGACCACAAAAGTTGTTGTCCAATTTGTCCTGAGTATGCTGATACCCCATATATGGGGGGGACCACTGTTTGAGAGCACGGCAGGGCTTGGAAGGGAAGGAGTGCCGTTTGACTTTTTCAAACCAAAATTGTCTGGAATTGAGATTGGACGCCATGTCGCGTTTGGAGAGCCCCTGATGCGCATAAACAGTGGAAACCCCCACAAATGACACCATTTTGGAAACTAGACCCCTTAAGGAACTTATCTAGATGTGTGATGAGCACTTTGAACCCCCAAGTGCTTCACAGAAGTTTATAACGTAGAGCCGTGAAAATAAAAAATCATTTTTTTTCCTCAAAAATGATTCTTTAGCCCGCTATTTTTTTATTTTCCCAAGGGTAACAGGAGAAATTGGACCCCAAAAGTTGTTGTGCAATTTTTCCTGAGTACGTTGATACCCCATATGTGGGGTGGAACCACTGTTTGGGTGCATGGGAGAGCTTGGAAGGGAAGGAGCGCCATTTTGTAATGCAGACTTTGATGGAATGTTCTGTGGGCGTCATGTTGTTATTTGCAGAGCCCTTGATGTGCCTAAACAGTAGAAACCCCCTGCAAGTAACACCATTTTGAAAACAAGACCCCCCAGGGAGCTTATCTAGATGTGTGGTGAGCACTTTAAACCCCCAAGTGCTTCATAGAAATTTATAAATGCAGAGCCGTGAAAATAAAAATAATTTTTTTCCTCAAAAATGATTTATTTAGCCAGCTATTTTTTATTTTCCCAAGGGTAACAGGAGAAATTAGAACCCCAAAATTGGTGTGCAATTTGTTCTGAGAACGCTGATACCCCATATGTTGGGTAAACTACTGTTTGGGCACACGGCAGGGCTCGGGAGGGAGCGCCATTTGACTTTTTGAATGCCACGTCGTGTTTGGAGACCCCCTGATGTGCCTAAATAGTGGAAACCCCTCAATTCTAGCTCCAACCCTAACCCCAACACACCCCTAACCCTAATCCCAACCTAACCCTAATCCTAACCCTAACACTAATCCTAACCCTAATCCCAACCCTAATTCCAACCCTAATTGTAAACCTAACCCTAATTGTAACCCTAAGGCCGGAGTCACACACAACGACAAAAAATCTGACCTTTTTAGTCGTTCGATTATCGCACCAAAATGTCATGAACAGTCATCCGTCTGGCATCCGATTTTCCTGGAAAGATGCGATTTAGTCGCATCTGACCGTAGTTGTAACGTCCGATTTACATCCGACTTGCGAGATTTTCTCGCAGGCTTGCAAAACGGACATATAATGGATCCAAATGAATAGTATTTAAATCACAAAAGAAAGAATAGATATGTACACATAGAACACACATATAATATATATATATATATACATGTCATTGTCACATATATATATACACATACATTTATAGTTCATACACTTCTACATACTGTAATGAAATGACACATGGTTTACATACAGTTAACCATGTCATTTCATGTAGTTTGATATATGGTTTTAACTTACAATTGCATGAGTGTATGTGTGCAAAAATGCAGACATGTAGGGGTTAATTAAAGGTGTAAATTCGTTGCAAAAAAAATGCGTAGGCTCCCGCTGTATTTTCTCCACCAGACAGACAAAGCAAGCGAGTGGGGGCAAATAATAATAGCCGAGGGAGGGTGCATTTATTTTGTGCCCCCCCTGGCTACTAACATCTGCCCCCAGACACCCCAGAAAAGGCAAATCTATAATTAGATTCGCCCTTTCTGGCACTTTGCCCATCTATTGACATTGCCCTGTAGCGGTGGCGAATGGGTTAATAAGGGGTTAAAGCCACCTTGCTATTGAAAGGTGACTTTAAGCCAGGTTAATAATTCAGAGCTGTCAATTAGGCAACTATCAATTATTAATCCTATTGTATGAAAGGAAAAAAAACACACACACATTAATTATAAATGCTTGCATTGGCGATAGTCGACCCACAATCGGTGACAATCGTGCGATTGCACTCGGATGTTTAAAACGGACCACAAAAAATCGGATACTGGGAGCTGCTCCATAGATTAACATAGGTCCGACTGCAATGCGATAATTCATCGCATTGCAGTCGTCCGATTTTGTCGCCAGCGTGACTCCGGCCTAACCCTAATTGTAACCCTAACCCTAATTCCAACCCTAACCCTAATTATAACCCTAACCCTAACCCTAAGGCTAGGTTAATATTGAGTTTTACCAGCCCGTTCAACACATAGCGTTGACGGGCTGGTAACGGTATAGCATAACGCGATCGCGTTATGCTATACGCGCTAGCGCAGTGTGCTAGCACAGATGAATCATCTGCGCTAGCGGTGATGGAGCCCAGACGATGCAGGCCGCGTCCGAGGCTCTGTCACTGAATAACGGCACGTTGCGAACGCATGCTGCTTTACGGCATGCGTCGCGATGCGTCCTTGAATGGGGGTGAATGGCAGCGTTAACGGACTGCCATAACTCGGTATGAACCCAGCCTAACCCTAACCCTAATTCCAACCTTAACCCTAATTATAACCCTAACCCTAATGGAAAAATGAAAATAAATAAAATTTCTTTATTTTATTATATATCCCTAACTAAGGGGGTGATAAAGGGGATGTTTATGTACTGTTTTTTTTATTTTGATCACTGTAAGGCTAGTTACACATCGTTTCCCTTGCGGCGCCCCGGCATTTTCCGCAGCGCGCATCTGAAATCTGATGCGCGCATGCGCTTTACGCATTGACATGCATTAGCGCGATGGCGCCGCATGTCATGGTTGCATGCGGTTTTGTCGGATGC
Source organism: Oophaga sylvatica (assembly GCA_033576555.1). Taxonomy (NCBI): domain Eukaryota; kingdom Metazoa; phylum Chordata; class Amphibia; order Anura; family Dendrobatidae; genus Oophaga; species Oophaga sylvatica. The sequence continues at coordinate 253,336,772 of JARQOD010000005.1, read as the reverse complement.
GGCGCAATGTAATTGCGGCGTCCGGGAAAACGCTGCATGTAACGTTTTTTTTTTTGCGGATGTTTTTATCTCCAAGCATCAGAAACATCGCAAAACGCATTTTGGCGCGGAAGTGTGAAGCTTTCACTCGGCGCTGCGGTAAAATGCGGGCCGTTTAGGCGCCGCGGATGTGTGAAAGAGGCCTATAGTTTTCACAGTGATCAAATGTACTTTAGAGAATGAAGAATTATTTTTATTTTTTTTTTATTTTTGAAGATAGAGCTGGAGGATCGAGGACAGGGGACATGGGGAACACCTGCAGGTACCGGGGGTGGGATCGGGGGTCCCGGGGACCCTATTTCTCTCCCCTCTGATGTGCCATCACATCACAGGGGAAAAAAATTACAGGCAGGATAGCGGCTTTGTTTTTTCTTTTGCGATCGCCGTTATATGGCGATCGCAAAAGAGTGGGGACTGCGGGGGACCCTTATTATGTTCTCTGGGGTCTCGGCTACCCCAGGCAGCCAAGACCCCAGAGAAAATTGCCCAACCCCCCCGGCACCTTGCGGCGGGCGCACTATGCATGCGCCCGCCATTTTCTCGCCATTGAGCATGGCGGCGGCACCGGGGGATACAGGAGGGCCCTTAGACCACCAGGGGCCACAAAGGGGGGATCGGGGACCCTATTTCTCTCTCCTCTGATGTCCGATCACATCAGAGGAGAGAGAAATTAAATGGCACATCAGATTTTTTTTGTTGCGATCGCCATTAAAGGGTTAATAACGGTGATCACAACACCAGGGTCGATAAAAACCGACCCGATTCATGTTCTCTGGGGTCTCAGCTATCCCCGGTAGCCGAGACCCTGGAGAAAATCCGACTATGGGGGGCGCTATACACTTTTTCCACAGTGCCGTTAATTAACGGCGCTGTGGTTTAAGTACCCTTAATGACAGCCGTTAAAAGGCGTATCGGTGGTCGTTAAGGGGTTAATGGCTAACAAAAATAGAATAAATGATGTTACAAAGCAAGATTCGAGACCTCTTAGGTCTCTTCATCTGGCAAGGTATAACATGATGCTAAGAGGTCTCCAAAGCTTTCTTTGTAACAACATATATTTTGATTTTGTTAGCCATTAAAAAGTTTCATAACTACAAGATTATTATTTTGTTTTTCCCATTGAGAGCAATCTTTGGAGCAAAAACTACATTGCCTGTGTGAATGTTACTTAAAGCCTAACGCCTACTTGAGAGAGTGAAACCCTACAATAGAAACATAAGTAAATTTGTGAATGAGAGTAATGTAATATTGAATATTGCTAAACAGTGAGCCCCAAAGTCATTGTTAATGGAGGGCCCTTGGCACCTCAGTCTGACACTGTCTAGAGTTGATATACTGTAGCTGAATTAAACCTTGTATCTTGTAGAACAATCTGCACTTTGTATGCATAATACATTAGTCTTTAGTTTTTTAAATACTGTATAATTTTGGGAGTGTAATCAATCACTGACCTAAGTATATTTAAAATACAGCAGGTTGGGGCCACCAGTGTGCCGACTAAACTGTGTAAAGGAATAATCTAAAGCAACAACAACTAATGTGGATCAACAAGCCTAATTAAAACTCACTCAAATTTTTACAGGGTTTAGAATTCTTAAAGGGGTAATTCTGCATTGCGAGGTGAGCAGGGCTCAGTGACAGGTGATTGACACTCTGCTGGTTGTGAATTCCAGACAGAAAACATTTGTAGACTATCCCCACTCATAACCTGATGTGGAAGTGAGCAAAGCTGGATGACCCCTTTAACTTTATTCATTTTCAGAGCCAACAATCTGGAAGTAGCAAACATAAATGTCACTGAAAATCAAAGTTCACTTTGTTTAGGACAGTTTATTAAAGCTGCCCAAGATTTTCACCTTGAGATAAAAATTTCAAACTAGCATAATATATTAAAGGGGTTGTCTGGTCTTAAGCAACAAAGCCCGGGGTCACTTTATATGACTGCAGTCTTGTTAATCCTCACATCGTTCGCACTGCGTGTTGTGAGGACTCACATAGAGTGACTACAGACTTGTAGCTCAAGGCTAGACGACTCGTTTAAATAATTCATATTTTTTTCTTTTATGGTGTTCAAGTGTTTTTTTATGTTAAGAGGAGCTATAAATCTCTAAATTTGTCTAAATGCATTGTACAAAATGTTACTTACCATAATGAGTATATCAATTGTAGAAGTGTATGGTTTCAAATCTGCTGAAAAAGTCAATATCCTAATCTTCACTTCTTGGCCAGGCTTGTAAAAGATGCTGTTGGTCTCGATGAAAACAGAAAAACTCTTGGATTTAAACTGAAGTGATGTTGTATTGGCAAATATCAGCTTATTCTCAGAAAAGCCTTTCACCCGAAGTTCATAATTCCCATAAAAACTATTTGGGGGAAGCTGAAAAGATATAAGGTTTCAGTCATCTTTTAACTTTGATTCATTTATTTCTATGTACAATTTGTAAAGTATTGTGATACAAAAGGAGATTTTTATTTAGGACTCTTTCTTATAATCTCTACAATGCGTTCATTGTCCCTTCATTTTGTACTGAAGAATTCAATGAGAAAATGCAACTCTCATTGTAAAGAGAGGAGGAGCAGGGTCAGCTGAGAAATTACTTATTGGTATTGGTGGATCCTGTGTTATCAGCTGTGTATACAGGTGTTAAGTGTCATTGTAATTCTGCCTCAGATGATAAGCAACCTGTTGAAAACTTTACCTTAAAGGATAGGAAATACAAGTCTAAAAAAGTTCAAATGGCAGGTGTGAAAATTGCGATATTTATTTTTGCTTTTTAATAAAAATTGTAATGTAAGGGTGCATCGGGATCAATTCATACCCCGCATCCCTTCCTGATAAAACGGATACATTTTAAGTGTGACATGGTCTATTGTGTGATGACATATGTGCAATAATGTACAGTTGTGTCCCAAGACTAGCAACAGAGTTAGGAAACTAGAGTACAAGTGTAGGAATAAGAGTAGTAAGAATGGTTAGAATTGGGTTTAGAACAGTGGAGGGCACTGCAATTTAGGTTGTTAGATACGTTCAGGAAACAAGTAGTTAAGGATATAGGGAATTTCCCAGTGGGAAGGGATAGGAGTAGTTATAGTAGGAACACTTCCTGTTTTAGAGTAGTTAGTGAGTTGGATGGAGATCTGTGATATTTTTCCAGATACAAGTTCAGTGGGATCAACAATCCATGTCACAGGCTGAAAGTCACACAGATATGATTAAAACAGGAGCAGCATGAGAACAGAAGTGACTAGGTTCAGTGGGATATCCCAGAAAGTTCAAGACCTAGGGTCTGGAAAAGATATGGAAGAGCCATCCTTAATTTCACCCTCAGAGGGGAAAACTGGTGGGGATCTCCAAACAAGTACTAGGTTGGAACATTGGGAACTTGTGGTACTGGATTATACTTTTCAAGGAGAAGGATTGCCAGGAGAGCAAGGGACAGCACAGGTGGAAGGAACTGTGACCAATGAAAATTATTGTGCAGTATCTGTGACTGAACTTAACTTGTTGAGTAAAATTAATATGTTAAAAATGGACTCTGAGTCTGTCAGTAAATGTGTGGTGGCATCTGGAACCGGGACCATGGAACCAGTGGAGATCTCCAATCCAAAAGTGAGTGTTGTACACTATACACAAATACACGACAGACAGGACATTATATTTTCTTTGTGGGGTGCCAGGGTGTGAAAGAACAGCAGCCCCTTGCCATGACTACCACCCTGGCCCACCTCACAGTAATATGAAAAAACCTGCCAAAACTGAAAAATAAATACTATATTGAAAAAGTTCCAGTAGTTATGCCCACTAATATAGCAACTTTATTAAATATACAAATTTAGAGATCACTGACACCGAATCCATGCTACCTGGTTAAAAAAATCATTTTATTGAACAATTATTTAAATACATATATGAGGCAATTCATAGAAATACAAGTGAAGAAAGAAAACCCGGCCTGCTCTCACTGTTATCAGTTGAATATAATTCTCAATATTCTCCCCTGTTCCCGCTGATTGCAGCACGAGCAGAAGAGAATGATGAGAGCCGTCTTCAGCACCCGGCCCGAGGAACAGCGCTAACTATACCGCTGCTTCCCAGGCACCAGTATGTATCACACTGATGACACACGGATGTCATCTGTGTGCACATGTGATGGACGTTTTGCGGCCCGTGCTGCTGTTAACAAACAGGCATGGCAGTGTATTTTGCCCTCGGACACAAGATCCGTGGAAACACACTGACATGTGCACAGACCCATTCACTTGAATGAGTCTACGTGCGTAAATGTGTCTCTGGTTCGTGTGAAAACTGTCGCCACATGTCCTGGCCACACTGACTTCTGAAAGAGGCATAACACAGTATACAATTGTAGAAAAATACTTAGAATTGAGAGTCCTCAGTGGTTGATACCTATTAATGGCTAACTGAAAAGATGGTAACAAATTGCAAGCTTTCGAGACTACTCAGGTCTCTTCATCAGGCAAAGACTAATACAAAATCTGAAGAATCTCATATTTATACACAGCACAGCTCAGAAACAATGCAATAGATAAGACAAGTGACGTGAAGCAGAACTGTCATTATGGGAGATAGAGATGAACATAAATATTGGAACAGTTCATAGATAAGGAGTGTGAAAGTTTTATTGCCCTCTGATTGGGGTCTGGTTATGTTTATTGATGCCCCCACATGGTTTTTGGAGCAAATTCCTTAATTGATGTAAAAAGACATAAATCCATGCGACACGTTCATTCCTGCACTGAGAGTGTCAAAGGTCATCATGAGTTTATATTCGGAGTCTCTCCTGTCTCTCTGAGATGTGAAATTACTTTTCAGTATCAGTAATTTCATGTGTGTGGTGCTGTGATCAGGCATACAAAAATGTTTTGCCACAGGTAGATCCATTCTTTTTTCTCTTATTGTGTGGCGATGGGAATTCATCCTTGTTCTCAGATTTTGACCGGTCTCCCCCACATACAGACCCCCAGTTGGACATTTAGTACACATAATTAAGTACACCACATTAGATGTGATGCAACTGAAAGTACCTGGGATCTTGTAGTCCTGATGTGAGTTGGGGATCTTTATCTTGTCCGTGGTCATTATAAATGGACAGGTTTTACATTTTTTATGGTTGCAAGGAAAGGTTCCTGCAGCTGTTGGAGAGGACAGGGAGCTTCTGACAATGATGCTTCTTAGATTTGGGGGCTGCCTAAAACACAGTAGTGGGGGGTCTGGAAATATGGATTGTAATCGGGCATCTTTTTGTAGTAAAGTTTGAAATTTCCGTGCAGCTCCCCTTAGCACCTCCAGATTTGGATTGTAGATGACCACTAGAGGCACCCGGTTATTTTCATCTTTAGCTTCACATCTACAATACCCATTATGCAAAAAACCTTTGTCACAGGACTTCTGAGAGACTAAGGAACCATCTTTTGCATGTCTGCTACAGCATAAGGAGTAACATCCAAGGGCAATTTGAAACTCTGAGGAAAACACTTACAGAAAGCACAGAGCAAAAATTACAACAATACTACAACAAACTACGGACCTTTCTGATTCATAACAAGGAAAAGAAACTACACAGATTGCACCTCAATTCAGAACTCTATACAAACAGATATAAAACAAAACCAAAACCTGACAACTCAGACAATCACTCCATTCCAGACACAAAGGCATCTAACTGTGTCATCAATCTTTCAGATTACAAACCCAACACAGTGGAGCTGGCCGTGCATTCAAGAGGACTCTCATTTTGTCCCACTAAGGCCCTAGATAAAACTGATCTCTGCAGTGATATGGAACATTTTTTCAGGAGACTGCGCCTGAGGGAATACTTCAATGATGCAGAAGATTCAGAAAACACTCGGACTGAAGGAAAAGGGATCCCAACAACCAAGAAGAGGTCAGACTGGACACCTCCACCTAGAAGCAACACTCATTTGGATAAATATATAGACTCATTCAGACATTTGATAAAATCCACCAGCATAGACACCAACAGGAGACAAGCATCCAACATCAGTGCCCAGGAGAGAAACACCATACAGTCTCTGAAAACCAACAAAGAAATCATCATTAAACCTCCTGACAAGGGAGGTGCAATAGTCATGATGAACACATCGAACTATATGAAGGAAGTAAACAGACAACTTATAGACACACGCTACTACAGAAAATTGACGTCGGATCCTAAGGAACTGCTGGTATCTTGTCTGCCTGACAAATCCATAAGAGCCGATGACCTGATACCAGAGAGTCCAAGAATAGGGACATTCTACATGCTTCCCAAAATTCACAAAGCTGGAAATCCAGGGAGGCAGATTATTTCCTGTGTGGACACCCTTACTGAGCAGGTATCTGGATGGGTAGAGGGTATTCTTAAACCCCTGGTAAAGGATACACCCAGTTACATTCAGGACACAACTGACCTACTGAAAAAACTAGCAGCAATAGGTCCTCTACCAGAAGGAACCATCCTGGCCACCATGGATGTGGAATCTTTGTACTCTAATATCCCACACCAGGATGGATTAAATGCCTGCAAAGTCTTCATTGAATGATGCTGACTCTATGGTGAAACTCACAAAATTTATCCTCTCCCACAATTACTTTGAATTTGACAAAAAGATCTATCTACAGGAGACTGACACAGCTATGGGAAGTAAAATGACTCCACAGTATGCAAATCTTTTCATGGCCAAGCTTGAAAGCGACTTTTTGTCCTCATGTCCCATCAGGCCTCGGGCCTACTACCGCTACATTGATGATATCTTAATCATCTGGATGGAGTCTGAGCAACAGCTAAAGACGTTCCACGAACAGTTTAACCAATTTCATCCCACCATCAACTTACCACTCAACTACTCCAGCACTGAAATTAACGTTTTAGACACCATCATTAAGCTAAAGAACAATGAAATAGAGACATCCCTGTATCAGAAGCCAATCGACCATCCAACATACCTTAAATGGGACAGTTTCCATCCTAAACACATAAAAAACTCTATTATCTACAGCCAAGCCATCAGATACAACCGTATATGTTCCAACCCCATGGATAGAGATGAACACCTTGATCGCCTCAGAAAGACCTTTTTAAATCAGGGCTACCATCCAAGAACAATTGAAAACCCAATTACAAGAGCCACCAGAATATCAAGGAATCACCTGCTACATTACAAAGCTAAAGATGAAAATAACCGGGTGCCTCTAGTGGTCACCTACAATCCAAATCTGGAGGTGCTAAGGGGAGCTGCATGGAAATTACAACCTTTACTACAAAAAGATGCCCGATTACAATCCATATTTCCAACCCCCCACTACTGTATTTTAGGCAGCCCCCAAATCTAAGAAGCATCATTGTCAGAAGCTCCCTGTCCTCTCCAACAGCTGCAGGAACCTTTCCTTGCAACCATAAAAAATGTAAAACCTGTCCATTTATAATGACCACGGACAAGATAAAGATCCCCAACTCACATCAGGACTACAAGATCCCAGGTACTTTCAGTTGCATCACATCTAATGTGGTGTACTTAATTATTTGTACTAAATGTCCAACTGGGGGTCTGTATGTGGGGGAGACCGGGCAAAAACTGAGAACAAGGATGAATTCCCATCGCCACACAATAAGAGAAAAAAGAATGGATCTACCTGTGGCAAAACATTTTTGTATGCCTGATCACAGCACCACACACATGAAATTACTGGTACTGAAAAGTAATTTCACATCTCAGAGAGACAGGAGAGTCTCCGAATATAAACTCATGATGACCTTTGACACTCTCAGTGCAGGAATGAACGTGTCGCATGGATTTATGTCTTTTTACATCATTAAGGAATTTGCTCCATAGACCTTGTGGGGGCATCAATAAACATTACCAGACCCCAATCAGAGGGCAATAAAACTTTCACACTCCTTATCTATGAACTGTTCCAATATTTATGTTCATCTCTATCTCCCATAATGACAGTTCTGCTTCATGTCACTTGTCTTATCTATTGCATTGCTTCTGTGCTGTGTTGTGTATAAATATGTGATTCTTCAGATTTTGTATTAGTCTTTGCCTGATGAAGAGACCTGAGTAGTCTCGAAAGCTTGCAATTTGTTACCATCTTTTCAGTTAGCCATTAAAAGGTATCAACCACTGAGGACTCTCAATTCTAAATATTTTTCTGTCTACTGGCTAACACGGTACAAAGATATACATCTTTACTGTATACAATTGTATGCACCTAAAATTTTCTAAAAGCCGAGTAGTACAGAACTGTATACATATCAGCCTTTTTTTATTCAAATCTTCACCAACTCTGTTTGTTATGGGTGGATGAATGACTCAATTAGTTTTTTACTTATTTAGGTCCACAGGCAGAAAACTCTAAAAGACTAAAGAATAACAGTATAATGTAATAAGATTTTACAGTCTACGATACTCTATGAGCTAAATACATCAGCAGCACAAATCTCTCTACTGTACTGTTAATTTTCTACAATTAGTGCAGCTAAAATATATCAGTCTGGAGTCCACAAAATACTGTAAATTAGAATATTACCTAAAGTTTCTTTCTTTACACAATGATTCAGTTTTATTTACAGATATCTGAAATGCAAATTCATAAATTCTTATGCCATAGAAAATAATTAGCTAACAAACACTCACTTGAGGGAGAACCAGTTTTCCAATAGTTCCTATAAAATAAAACATAATCATGTTACAAATGTAGAAGAGCACAGGTTGGCGATATGTCCAGGGCCATATTTATATGTCCTACTGCCCTAGGCACTGAACCTGAATACTTTCATTGAGGCTACTATCCCATGTTGTAACCAAGATGTGCTTTTTGATGTGATCTTGATGAAACTGCAGTGCTTTTGCCACTATTTTTGAAAATTGTGTAAAGTGAACGCAGGCAGTAGCCATTGCTGATCTGCTGCTCCATAATGCTCTGGCACTTTACAGCAAAATCGCATCCCAGTCCCAATGTGCTATCATGTGTGGGGTGGATCACACTCACTTATTGGCAGCCAACCTTCACTTTCTCCAGACCTCCATCTTCAGGAGCCGCCGCAAATAGATCAAGAGTCACCCGGTTACTTTCAACAACCAAAAATTTACTGGACAGTTCAAGTTCATCAGACTACAACACACAGTATTGGGCACCACCCTACCTGTTCCTTGTTTCCTTAACACAGAACTCCTCAGAATCGCTATCTGTTCCTCCTGAACTATCCCCACATTCACTGGCTCCTTCAGCCACTGGGATTTCCCATCCAGTCTCGCAGTCCCCCTGGGATCCTTTACCTTACTTTCTCTTGGTTCCACATCCATCGTCCCTTGTACGCCAGAGCATAAGGCACTCTCCATAGCAACCATACTGAGCCCTGAGCTCTGTACATTGCAGGAATGTCAGCAATGGATTCTAGTATGGCCTCTAACTGCCATGAACGATAGATGCTTGCTGACGCTAGTAGCCCACTGCACTTAAACTTGACTTTGGGTACTGTAGTTCCCTATCTGAGTCACTACCAGGACGCAATCCCTTTTTTCTGGGATTGGTCCCTCGCACTATGGGCTAATCCCAACCTTTAACTATGTCTGTCCCTACAGAATGTAGTTGGCAGAACTCCCCCAAACATTATGCACTAAATATATTGCACCTATAGTTATTATCCATCCTAAGTCCTAACTAGCTACAGTTAATTGACCATATCAGTAGGTACTAAGCCTATTGTACCTATGGTATGTCCTAGGTCCTAATCTATGGTATATCTCCAGCCTATGCAGTACACTACCATATCACAGTCTATTCACAATATATACTAAAATGGCAGTACCTATTTCACATTTCACATAACACATTGTGTGTATAAAACGCATGATGTTATATACAGTACACGATGCAATTGGTGTCTTCAGGGGTAGGAACGTGACAGTACAGTCCACCACTTTTACAATTGCAGCATATGATTGCAGGCTTAAAGCTCATTTACACAGGAGATAAGTGATTATTGTTAATCTTTTCACCCATGTAGTTACAGAAATAATCTGTGGCAAGTTCATTAAATATATATCTTGTAGCGAGATTTACGCGAGACGTTGCTACTAGTGATGAGCGAGTATACTCATTGCTCGGGTTTTCCCGAGCATGCTCGGGTGTCCTCCGAGTATTTGGGCGTGCTCGGAGCTTTAGTTTGTGTCGCCGTAGCTGCATGATTTGTGGCTGCTAGACAGCCTGAATACATGCGGGGATTTCTTAACAAACAGGCAATCCCCACATGTATTCAGACTGTCTAGCAGCCGCAAATCATGCAGCTACGGTGACACAAACTAAATCTCAGAGCATGCCCAAATACTCAGAGGACACCCGAGCATGCTCGGGAAAACCCGAGCAACGAGTATACTCGCTCATCACTAGTTTCTACCTATTGCAAGAGCCACTGGTGGGCAACAGCATCAGTCATAGAATCATAGAATGGTAGAGTTGGAAGGGACTTCCTGGGCCATCTGGTCCAACCCCCTGCTCAAAGCAGGATTTCCTAAATCATCCCAGACCGATGTCTGTCCAGCCTCTGTTTGAAGACTTCCATTGAAGGAGAACTCACCACCTCTCGTGACAGCCTGTTCCACTCATTGATCACCCTAACTGTCAAAAAGTTTTTTCTAATATCTAATCTGTGTCTCCTCCCATTCAGTTTCATCCCATTGCTTCTAGTCTTTCCTTGTGAAAATGAGAATAAAGATGATCCTTCTACAATGTGACAGCCCTTGAGATATTTGTAGACAGCTATTAAGTCTCCTCTCAGTCTTCTTTTTTGCAAACTAAACATTCCCAAATCCTGCAACCGTTCCTCATAGGACATGGTTTGCAGACTGGTCACCATTCTGGTGGCTCTTCTCTGAACTTGCTCCAGTTTGTTGATGTCTTTTTTAAAATGTGGTGCCCAAAACTGGACACAGTATTCCAGATGAGGTCTGACCAAAGAAGAGTAGAGGGCAATAATGACCTCACGTGATCTAGACTGTATGCTTCTGTTGATACATCCTAGAATTGCATTTGCCTTTTTTGCTGCTGCATCACACTGTTGACTCATTTTAGTCTGTGATCAATTAGTATACCCAAGTCTTTTTCACATGTGCTGTTACTTAGCCCTATTCCTCCCATTTTGTATATGCTTTTTCATTTTTATTGCCCAGATGTAGTACTTTGCATTTTTCCCTGTTAAAATCCATTCTGTTAGTTGCTGCCCACTGGTCCAGTTTATTTATATCTTTTTGAATCCTCTCTCTCTCTTCTTAGTATTAGCTACCCCTGCTAGCTTTGTGTCATCAGCAAATTTGATCAGTTTACCCTCAATTCCTTCATCTAAATCATTGATAAAGATGTTGAACAATACAGGGCCCAAAAGAGAGCCTTGTGGTACCCCACTTGATACATTCTTCCAACTGGATGTGCAGCCATTTACGACCACTCTTTGGGTCCGATCACTAAGCCAGTTATGAATCCACCTAACAGTTGTCTTGTCCATTCCATACTTAGTCATTTTTTCAATAAGGATTGTGTGAGGTACTTTGTCAAATGCTTTGCTGAAGTCAAGATATACTATATCTACAGCATTTCCCTGATCCACCCAGTCAGTGATTCTATCATAGAAGGAAATTAAGTTAGTCTGACATGACTTATTATTTACAAACCCATGCTGACTCTGTTTAATCACTTCATTCTTATCCAGGTACTTGCATACATGTTCTTTAATAATTTGTTCAAAGATCTTTCCTGGTATAGAAGTCAGACTCACCGGCCTGTAGTTTTCTGGGTCCACCTTCTTCCCCTTTTTGAAGATAGGAACAACATTTGCTCTTCTCCAGTCTTCTGGGACTTCTCCTGTTCTCCAAGAATTTTCAAAGATTATGGACAGTGGTTCAAGAATTTCTTCTGCTATCTCCTTCAGTACTCTGGGGTGTAATTCATCTGGTCCTGGAGACTTGAATTCATTTAGGTTAGCTAAGTGTTTCCTCACTGTCTTTCTGTTTATAGATATCCTGGATTCTTCTATTCCTTTAATAGGACAGTGAATATCAGTTGATGTTACATTTCCTTTCTGAGAGAAAACAGATACAAAATAGGAATTTAACAGTTCAGCCTTCTCAACATCCTGTCTTACCATTTCATCATTTTCATCCTGTAAAAATCCTATAGCATCTTTGACTTTTCTTTTACTTTTGACGTATCCCCAAAATCCTTTTTGTTGCTTTTGATGTCACTTGCAAGCCTTAATTCATTGTCAGCTTTAGATAATCTGATTTGTGCCCTACAGGTTCTACAGACGGCATTATATTCTTCTTTAGATATGCCTCCCTCTTTCCATTTGATAAACATTTCTTTCTTCCTTTTTAGCATGTGTTTAAGTTCTGTGTTCATCCATCCTGGTTTCCTTAAATGCTTCCCATTCTTCACTCTTTTCGGAATTGTTAACAATTGTGCTTTGAGAATCTCATTTTTCAAGATTTTCCATCCTTCCTGGACATTTTTGTCCTTAAGGATATCCAGCCATTGGATCCCTCCAATTCTCTTTCTGAGTCCCTTAAAATCTGCCTTTCTGAAATCTAAACTTGACGTCTGAGTCTTCACAGGTCTTCCTCCTCTTGTTATCCAAAATTCTAAAATAGCATGGTCACTACCTCCTAGGGTCCCAGCCACTCTTACCTCCTCAACCATTTCTGTTATGTTACGGTAGCTGAGGAGTGCAGGTAAAAAAGGAAATACACCAGAGCAGTTGGAATCTATGAGATTGCAGTACCCTGACTAACCACCGCAACTAGAGGCAGCCGTGGAGCGTTCCTACGATGGTCCTAGACGCCTCGTCACAGCCTGAGAAACTAACTACACCTAAAGACAGAAACAGGAAAGCTATCTGCCCCGGAGCAGAACCCCAAAGATAATAGAAAGCCCCCAAACATGTAATGGCGGTTAGACAAGAGGAAATACTGACACAGAAAGAAAATAGTATGAGCAAACGCTGGGGCCCAAACTATCTAAATAGAAAAGGATAGGAAGGGTACTTACTGCAATCCCAGAAAACCCTGAAAAACACCAACTTACTAATTTCAAAATCACCTGAGATCACACGACCTCTACCACCTAAATTAGTTCTCTGGTGTAACAAAAACAGCAGCCACTGAAAAAACTGCAAAAAGCAAAAGTACAAAACACAGTGGCTGGACCAAACTGAGAGGGCAAAAGCCCCCGGAGAGGACCCAGAAGGCCCCCACAGAAGTGCAGGACAAAATGCAAAAATATAGCAAAAACACAAAATAAGAAATTGTCTTATCTGATAGCAGGAGATGCAGACACGACACAGCAGGCTACAAGGGAAACTGGAAAGAAGGATTCAGACCAGAACAATTGATCACCGGCAACCCTGATGGGAAAATGATTCCCTTAAATAAGACCAATCAGTAACACCTGATTCCCAATCCTCACTAGTACCGCTTGTAACCACCAGAGGGAGCCTCTGCTCAGAACTCATCTCAAACCCATTCACAACACATTTCTTCCCTGTTTATAAGGATTAGATCCAAGGTAGCAGATCCCCTTGTTTTCTGCCATACCTTTTGGAAGATAAAGTTGTCAGCAAGAGAGGATAAGAATTTCCTTGAACTGTTAGTTTTGCCTGAGAGAGATTCCCAACAAATGTCTGGATATTTGAAATCTCCCAAGACCACTATGTCATATTTTTTGGAGAACTTGGCCATTTGATGCATAAAGAGTTCATCCATATCTTCAGTTTGCATAGGTGGCCTGTAATAAATGCCTACAATGGTGTCCTTTCCATTGTTCTAATGAAAAAATAGGAACAGCATCCAATCCAGGTGAAGTATAACAAGTCTTTATTCAGCCACCATAAAATACGACGTTTCGGCCATTTTCAGGCCTTTATCAAGTATACAAAAACAGGCAAAATGGTGTCCTTAAATGGTGTGGAGGAGCCAATCACCATCCAGGAACCGCCCATAGTACAAATAGACATATATACAGAATATACAACGATAATCAATTTAAAACAGTGATCAAAGCTCAGAATAGTGACATCATAGAAAAATACAGCAATGTTATAATTGTGCATATAATATGCCATAGATTACTCCATATAAACACTATCACCATTTAGTCTGCCAATCGATGATCTGTTACTGCACACTCCCATTCTGGTGCTGCACCAATCATGTACTCACTAGCAGCAGCGTCCTCCATATCCAATCAGTGTCAGTTCAGCAGCGCTTAGTCAGAGCACTTGTCCAATAGCCCACAGGATAATAAATCGGGAGGCACACCTAACTCACTCCCCACTGTGTGGTAAACAAAGGCACATGTTCAGAAGTCATCATAGCAAACGCCCAGTGGATCATGTGAACACCAGCGTCATCAGACACCCAGTCACATGATCGCAAGCATCATCCGAGGTCTAATCACATGATAGTCCCATCATAAGCCTCTATTCCAGGCTGAAAACACTAAAATAGCGCGCGATCACCGGCATCATCCGACATCTGAAAAAAGAACACGCATGCACAATAAACTCTATCATTATTTATATTACTCCAGATATGTCATCAGGAAACCTGCAGGTCACATGACCGTCAGTATTGGCATAATGTAAACAAGAGACTATTTTTTCGTTGGACTGTTGTTCATTTGGATCCTTGAACGCCTGAACGTGCATCCGTGCTAACTCCCGAGTGCTGTCAGCTGCTTGAATACCTTTCCATTGTTCTGTCCTTGTATTCTTACCCAAACTGTTTCCACAGTACTCCCAGTCTCTGAAGCGTCAATCTCTGTGCAGATATACGCTTTTCTAACATACAATGCGACACCTTCTCCTCGTTTATCAAGTCTGTTTCTTGCAAATAAGTTTTATCCTTCTAGCCTTGTATTCCAATCATGTGTATTGTCCCACCAAGTCTCAGTGATTCCAATGACATCATACTTCTTCTCCTGTGTTAGTAGTTCCAATTCTCCTTGTTTGTTGCCCATGCTTTGTGCATTTGTATAGAAACATTTTAGTTTGTGATTGGTTTCTCTTCCTCCAATATTTTTATTATGTAGATTTTTTTGTCTTTGTTCTTCCCCTACACTTCTAATAGCAGAATTCTCAATAGTATTTGTCAGGTGTATGACTTTTGCAGGCGTTTTGCTTCCCTTCCCACATTGTTCTAGTTTAAAGCTCTCCTGATGAGTGTAGGAAGGCGACTTCCAAATACATGTTTTCCAGTCTTCGTAAGGTGCACCCCATCTCTAGCAAGTAGTCCATCGTATAGGTAATTCACTCCGTGATCCAAAAATCCAAATCCTTGCTGACGACACCATCGACATAGCCAGTTGTTCATCTTCTTCCACTTCCTTGTTCCATGGACATCCACTGGAAGGATGGAAGAGAAGACGACCTAAGCTCCCAGAAAGTCAATTTCTTGCAATATTGTTGTTTCTCTCCTATAGCTCCATAGAAAGTGAATAAAGTACAGATGCACAAGCTCAACAGCTGCTATACTCAGACAGAGCATTGCATAGCGCCATTTTCAGTCCCATTTGATCCCAGTGATCACTAAAGCAATACAAGTGTATGGAGACTGAGGCCGCTGATTACACACGGATGTCATCCTTGTGTCATCAGTGTGCACATGTGCGGTACACATTTTATTTGTGCAGCTAAGAAAAACTGAAATGTCTGCAGGTTTTTCTCACGGACACATGATCCCATGCCGTAATCCATGTCTGCGACATCTGATTTTCAAAATGAACAGTGCCATGATGCGCCATTCTCGCTGAAATCCAGGACACAATGAGCTGCTGCGAGTGCAGCTTCAGTGACCAGCGGTGACGTTATAAAGGTTACCACCTGTCAATGAAGCTGCGTTCCCACGGGTAATTCACTGTGCTAGTCTCGATGAATTGTGGTGACCACAAAGAGATTACTGCTAGCATCATGAGAAAATTCTGTATGGATTATCTTTACGTCAGACAGGTGAGGGATATCTATTATTTTAGTTTTTTTTACAGTGGACATGGGCTTCAATGAATTAAGTATAAACCTGAGTATAACTGTTTTTATTTTTAAATAAATGTGTAAAACAGGGTGTTGATTTTTATTTCAAATAAAGGATTTTATTCTTGCTGTGTGTTTGTTTCAATACTTACTATGGGATTAGTAACGGGGGTGCCTTATAGGCCCCTCTCCATTACTAACCACTGGGCTTGAGGTCACCTGACAATACAAAGGTGACCTCAATTCCAATCCTATTGCACCACTTGCCACCAAAACAGGCTAAGTGCCAGATTTGGCACATCTAATTGATGCACCATTTTTGAGGTGGCTGAGGGCTGATTCTGGTAGCCTGCAAGGGGTGACAATATCTCTGGCCCCTTTCCAGGCTATTAATATCAACCCACACCTCTCTGTTTAGCCTTTGCTGGTTTGAATTTACAGGGAGACCTTACTTAATTTTTTTCATGGGGTCCACCATAAATTCGCTAGGAAAGGCTAAGCAAATAGCTGTGAGCTGTTATTAATAGCCTTGGATCCTTTTTGGATATTGCCCCTTTCCCAGATAATTACCATCAGCCCCAGCTGTGGCCTTTCCCTCTGCTGGCTATGAAAATTACATGGGAGCCCTTGAAATTTTTTTTAAAATGTAATTATTTATTTTACACAGGAGGGACACAGCTGCTACTCAGTACAACTCCCATCATTGTCTCCTGGTCACACTAATCTCCGGAGACCAAGCAACAATGATAAGAGCTGAGTTCAGCATCTAGCGACGGGGATCAGCATGAACTCTACTGCTTTTCCAAGTCTGTGTGTCACACGGATAAACAGACTTCACATGGATACCAAATGGATGTGAAAAACGGACAAAAGGACAAAAAAAGCGAACGGACACACGAATGCCACACGGATGTCACATATTTACATACAGTAGGCACACAGACACGAACAATGGACTTCACCAGTACTGGTTTTTCCTGTACAGGAATCACCCGGACGTGTGAAGCAGGCCTTAGGGTACATTTATACTTGTGGATAGTGGCTAATAAATGACTGCCAATTGTTTACATGCAAGCCGATTAGTGGATGTTTAAGAACCTTATTTATCAAGTATTGTCCGTTTATAACAAAGAATGGCACTTAATGTCATAATACAAACAAAAAAACTCAGACTTATATGACCATAGCTGAAGAAGAGATCCAGGGAATAATTATAAAATCACTTTTTATTACACATAATACTAAAATTATACATGGAAAATCATTATAAAAAAGCAGAGTGTCCAGAAGAGGGAAGTGTATTCCATCAATAAAATGAAAGATGAAGGTATGACTATGCTCACTTGGTAAAGATTCTGATTACCCTATAGCACAATTAGACTAAATTGTTCTGCCAATATGCAACAGATATGTATGCAGAGTAATACTCAAAAGAGCCTAAGTTTTAGAAAAGAACCTTAATAATAGTTATTGTATAATACATCAAACTACCAAAAAATGGTGTCTATTCCAGAGGACTATATAACCAATGAAGACAGGCAGAGCAGAAAGATATCAGCAAATAGGGATCTATAACAGTAGACAGCAAGTGATGTATATATAAAGATAGATGCATAATACCTTTTTCAGGAGCATAGATGGATGAATGGCACTTCCCCCTCACCCCAATGCAGGTTTCACCATCGCTTCTTCCAGGGCTCAGTGTCTACTGGATGATAGGCTGAATGGTCACATCATGCAACCATGCAGTCTGCCATCTAGATGTAGCAGAGATAGACCCATCGTGGGACAAATGGATTAAAAGCATCTCTGCAGACAGGTGAGTAATATTGCTGATTGTTTTTTTTACCTCTTTTGCAGATGACAAGGGTATTAAGGCACTGTGACACTTAGTGATCGCACCAGTGATAACGACAACGACACGACCTTGGGAGTTCGCTGGTGCGATCACGTTAGATTCCAAACACAACTCATCAGCGATCTGTATAACAACCTCTGTGGTCGTTGGGAAAACCTAGTCCCACCTGTGACGCTGGTGAAGTCGTTCATAAAGGGTGTCACACTCAGCGATTCAGGCTCACCAGCGGGACACCAACGACCAAAAATGGCTCAGAACGTTCATGAGCGATCAGAGACATCGCAGCAGGGGCCACATCGCAGCTACATGTCACACACAGCTGCATCGCTAACGAGATCGATACTGCGTCATAAAATCGGTGATGCATTAGCGATCTCGTTAGCAATCTCGTTTAGTGTGACAGTACCTTTAGGGGAATGGGCGAGTTTGTAAGTACGATTTAATTAAGATTATTAAAGAAGTCTGTGTCATTCTTTCAATTAAAGGACTTTTTTCTGGGTGTCTGTGTTTTCTTCCAATGTGACTATGGGGTTAGTAATGGGGTGTCTTATTGATGCCTCTCTATTACTAACCTCCGGGCTTGATGTCACCTGACAATACAAAGGTGACATCAACCCCGCCACTATCACCCCACTTGCCACTGTTACAGGGCAAGTGGGAAGAGCGAGGCTAAATGCCAGAATTAACGCATCTTAGAGATGCGCCTTTTCTGGGGCGGCTGAGAGCTGATCTTTATAGTCTGAGGGGGGCAGTATCCATGGCCCCTTCATAGGCTATTATTATCAGCTGTCTGCATAGCCTTTGCTGCTTATTAATTATAGGGGACCCTACGTCATTTTTGGGGGGGTCCCCCATTTTAATAGCCAGTAAAGGCTAAGTGTACAGTTGTGAACTGATATTAATTGCTTGGGAAGCTCCATGGGTATTACCCCCTTCCCAGGCTATAAACATCAGCCCCAGCCATCTGCTTTCCGTCTGCTGGTTACAATCTATCTATTCAATATAAATACATATATATTTGTGTGTCACTGACATCAATATATCTATCTATTCTATATGTACAGTATATATTTATTCTATCTATTCTATTCTAACCTGTCAGTGTGATATTACAGCACACGGCAGATGAATTTTCAAATGCGATCAGTGTGTAAAAATCGGACAGCACTTGCATGGTCTGAGTGCTATAGGATTTTCCTCTCGCACCCATTGACTTCTATTGCGGGATGCGATTTGATTTCCGATTATAATCACAGCATGCTGCGACTTTTTTCCAGTCTGATCGTGACTAAAGCTGGAAAAAAAACGCAGATGAACACACAATCATTGAATAACATTGGTCCGAATTCAATCCGATTTTTTATCGGATCGCGTTCGTTCGATTTCATCGCAAGTGGGAATGAGCCCTTATTCTTTGAGTCAGTACATATACAGCGATAATACTTTTATGTTTTTTTTATGTTTTGCCGCTTCTACACAATAAAAATTATTTAATAGAAAAAATGTTGTTTCTGTATCACTCTATTCTGAGAGCTATAGCTTTTTTATTTTTCCGCTGATGGAGCTGTATAGCTGCTTTTTTTCAACCATTTTTATTTACTTTTGTCTTTTTGATCGCATTCTATTCCACGTTTTTACAGCGTTATGATGAAAAAGCATAGATGTTTGCCTCTTTTTTTATTTTTACGTCATTTACTGTACAGTCATGGCCAAAAGTTTTGAGAATGACACAAATATTAATTTTTACAAAGTCTACTGCTTCACTTTTTCTAATGGCAATTTGCATATACTCCAGAATGTTATAAAGAGTGATCAGCTTAACAGCAATTACTTGCAAAGTCAATATTTGGCTAGAAAATGAACTTTATCCCCAAAACACATTTCAACATCATTGCAGCCCTGCCTTAAAAGGACCAGCTAACCTCTTTTCAGTGATTGCTCCATTAACACAGGTGTGGGTGTTGATGAGGACATGGCTGGAGATCAATCTGTCATGATTAAGTAAGAATGACACCACTGGACACTTTAAAAGGAGGCTGCTGCTTGGCATCATTGTTTCTCTTCTGTTAACCATGGTTATCTCTAAAGAAACACGTGCAGTCATCATTGCAATGCACAAAAATGGCCTAACAGGGAAGAGTATCGCAGCTAGAAAGATTGCACCTCAGTCAACAATCTATCGCATCATCAAGAACTTCAAGGAGAGAGGTTCCATTGTTGCCAAAAAGGCTCCAGGGCGCCCAAGAAAGACCAGCAAGCGCCAAGAACGTCTCTTAAAAGTGTTTCAGCTGCGGGATCGGGCTACCAGCAGTGCAGAGCTTGCTCAGGAATGGCAGCAGGCAGGTGTGAGTGCATCTGCACGCACTGTGAGGCAGAGACTCTTGGAGCAAGGCCTGGTCTCAAGGAGGGCAGCAAAGAAGCCACTTCTCTCCAGAAAAAACATCATGGACAGACTGATATTCTGCAAAAGGTACAGGCAGTGGACTGCTGAGGACTGGGGTAAAGTTATTTTCTCTGATGAATCCCCTCTTTGATTGTTTGGGACATCAGGAAAACGCCTCATTCGGAGAAGACAAGGTGAGCGCTACCACCAGTCTTGTCTCATGCCAACTGTTAAGCATCCTGAAACCATTCATGTGTGGGGTTGCTTCTCAGCCAAGGAATCGGCTGTCTCACAGTCTTACCTAAAAATACAGCCATGAATAAAGAATGGTACCAGAATGTCCTCCAAGAGCAACTTCTCCCATCCCTCCAAGAGCAGTTTGGTGATCAACAATGCCTTTTCCAGCATGATGGAGCACCTTGCCATAAAGCAAAGGTGATAACTAAGTGGCTCAGGGAACAAAACATAGAGATTTTGGGTCCATGGCCTGGAAACTCCCCAGATCTTAATCCCATTGAGAACTTGTGGTCAATCATCAAGAGACGGGTGGACAAACAAAAACCTAAAAATTCTGACAAAATGAAAGCATTGATTGTGCAAGAATGGACTGCTATCAGTCAGGATTTGGTCCAGAAGTTGATTGAGAGCATATTTGTGTCATTCTCAAAACTTTTGGCCATGACTGTAGACGTTAATTGGTTTGACAGTTTTATAGATTGGGCTGTTTTGGACTCTGCAAACCAATTATGTGTAGTTTTTTGTTTTACATAAATATGTGTATTTATAGGTGTAATACTTTTTGTTCTTTATTTCATGTTTTTTTATTTGTTTTAAATTTTAATTTTTCTTAACTTATTTAACTTTTTACTTAGTCCCTCTACGGTACTCTCATTTTCATTACTCTGATCACTGGTCTCATGCATTGCAATGCATCAGCACTGCAATGCATGTGACTAGTGATGAGCGAATGTGCTCGCCACTACTCGTTACTCACCCGAGTATCAATGTACTTGGTGTACTTGGCGAGCACCGAGCATTTCCGGTATTATTTGGAGGGAGCTCTGGTCACCGCCATGCAATTTTGGCGCTCTTTAGAGCGCCAATGAACATGCAGGGATTGCCTGCTACGCACTGTAATACCGCAGCCATCTTTGTTGTGGTATTACAGTGATTGGCTGACCGCACAGCGTCATCAGGTCTATAAAAGACCGGACGCCGCCCTGCTCGACGCATTCAGCTCCGGATTCAGACAGTGTAGGGAGAGTTGCTGCTGATAGGGAGAGATTTGGGCTTTTAATAGTTAGTGTGGGTCTACCATTGTTCACTCCTTAAATCCAGCTAAACCAACAGTCCTTTTAAGGGCTAATTAGGGGGTATATACTGTAGACTGCAGTGCTAGGTAGGCTGTGGAGTCTATGTGCGCATATCCACATTAGTGCAAGACATGAAGGCATTGTCTGTGAGTGTATAGATCTGACTGCTTACTTCAAAAGGGTCCATTACTGTCTGGTGCTGCCTATTATATATATACCGTACCGAGCTGCAGGTATTTTATTACAAAGCAATCCAGAGCCCCCATTTTTTTCTACATTTATTTGCTTGGTCACACTGCAGACCACAGCCAAGTCATTTTACTACAACAGCTTTAGAATCAGGCAATTTAAAAGCGCTTTTTTTGTTCCAGGCATCAGATCTGAGTGCGCAGAAAATTCTTGGTTGTCTTAGGCTACTTTCACACTTGCGTTTTATCGCGCAGCGCATCGTGCGCTTTCGGACGCATGCGCAATGTTCCCCTATCTTTAACATGGCGGGCGCAGGGTCTAGCGCTTGCACGCGTTCATGTGCGTTTGTCATGCGCTGCGCATTTTCCCGGCGTGCGCCCATACGCGCTAGACGCTACATGTTGCATTTTTTTTTTCGCCCAACCGCTTTAAAAAAATGCATGCGCACATGTGCGCATGCTATGCGCAAAAAATAACATTGCAGTCTATGGGGGCGCTGGCATGCGCATGGCTTTGCGCTTGTCAGCGCTTTTGCACGCACGCGATTTTTCTGTAAATAATATCTAAACACTTGTTTAAACCATGATAGAGCCATAGATGATAGAGCCAAAGATGTAAGCAGAATGATAGAGCCAGAGATGATAGAGCCAGAGATGATAGAGCCAAAGATGATAGAGCCAGAGATGATAGAGACAGAGATGATAGAGCCAGAGATGATAGAGACAGAGATGATAGAGCCAGAGGATAGATGATAGAGCCAAAGATGATAGAGCCAGAGGATAGATGATAGAGCCAGAGATGATAGAGCCAGAGATGATAGAGCCAGAGATGATAGAGCCAGAGGATAGATGACAGAGCCAGAGATGACAGAGCCAGAGGATAGATGATAGAGCCAGAGATGATAGATCCAGAGGATAGATGATAGAGCCAGAGATGATAGAGACAGATGATAGATGATAGAGCCAGAGATGATAGAGATAGATGATAGAGACAGAGATGATAGAAATGTGACACATAGACAACCCATGCGCCAAAAAAACGCAAACTCATGCAAAAACGCGTGAAATCGCAGACAAACGCTGCGTTTTTTTGTCAAAATGCGCATGCTGATGAGACTAAATATCGTAGCGTTTACAAGCGTTTGCACGCGTTTTTTTAATGCGCATCATGTGCGCTCGAAACGCAGCGCAAAAAAACGCAAGTGTGAAAGTAGCCTAACAACATTTTGGCCACCATTTTGCTGACCAAAAAATCTTTAGGTGGCCAAAAAATATTTATCTACAGTTCTTATATTTATCACTGTGTTTTTAACACCACACGCATCGCATAATATTGCGATAACTATTTTACAATTTTAGTACTCCAACAATTTTTTTTTAGTGTCATGGCCTAGTTATTGACACAGTTTTGGTGGTCCAAAAAAAATCCAGCCCACATATGTAACAGTGTTCTATCTCAGTCAGATGCCAGATCTATCTGTGGTCTACAAATTGTGGCATTTCTGGCCTATATTCCACTGTATTTGCTGTCTGTTACCCTAGTTCTGTACAATATTTTGGGTATAACCTTAAAAAATACAGGCTACAAAGAGTGACCAGTGTGGTATCTGTGTCAGACCAAAAACTGTGGCATATCAGGGAAACATTACCCTTTTTTGCTGTGTCTTACCCTATTAATAGACAATCTTTTTGGGTAAAAAAATTTTTTAAAACTCCAGGGCACATATTGAACAGTCTGTTATCTCCGTCAGACACCAGTTGTGATCTGTGACATGCCTCATGTATCTGAGGGCTACAAAGTGTGTTTTGAAGGCTTCCATTCATCTTTATTTGTTGTGTGTTACCCTAGCTGTAAACACTATTTTGGGCCAAAAATTAAAAAAATACTGCCCACATATTGAACAGTGTGGTATCGCTGTCAGACGGCTGAGCTGTTTGTGGCCTACAAATTGTGGCAATTCAGGCCACCATTCCACTGTATTTGCTGTCTTTTACCGTAGTTCTATACAATATTTTGGGATATAAACTAGAAAAAATACAGGCTACATAGAGTGACCAGTGTGTCAGACTCCTATTTCTCTGTGTGCCAAAAATTGTGGCATATCAGGGAAACCTTACCCTTTTTTACTGTGTCTTACCCTATTTCTAGACAGTGTTTTTGGGTAAAAAATTTTTTAAAAAACTCCAGGGCATATATTGAACAGTCTGTTATCTCCGTCAGATGCCAGTTGTTTCTGTGCTCTACAAATAGTTGCTTTTCAGGCCTACCTTGCCCTTTTTTTCTGTCTGCTACCCTAGGTCTAGTATACACTATTTTGGCCAAAAAAATAAAAAAATACCAGCCTCATACTGAACAGTCTGGTATCTCAGTGGCACACCTCATCTATCTGTGGGCTACAAAGTGTGCTTTTGAGCCTTCCCTTCAGCTTTTTTTGCTGTGTGTTACGGTAGCTCAAAACATTTTTTTGGAGTAAAAGATACAAAAAGACTGGCAACATATTGATCTGTCCAGTATCTCTGTGACACGCCTCATGTATCTGAGGGCTACAAAGTGTGTTTTGAAGGCTTCCATTCACCTTTATTTGTTGTGTGTTACCCTAGCTGTAAACACTATTTCGGGCCAAAAATTAAAAAAATACTGCCCACATATTGAGCAGTGTGGTATCGCTGTCAGACGGCTGAGCTGTTTGTGGCCTGCAAATTGTGGCAATTCAGGCCTACATTCTACTGTATTTGCTGTCTGGAACCCTAGTTCTGTACACTATTTTTGGGGAAAAAATAAAAACAATGGCCACATATTGAACAGTGTGATATCTCTGTAAAAATACTTCTGTTTCAAGTTGTTATGGCTGCATCAGGACTGTGTCTTAAATGCACCAACTACTACCACCATCATCATCTTCTGCCTAGAGCCAGTCACTGCGCAGATAGAATGTCTGAGGAGCATGAATGCTTGGGCTTTGTACTCTGTCTCTGGATTACGAAGGTGAAAACTTCTAGATTAAATCAGGACTTGAAGAGCCAGAGCAAGACCATGTGGAAGAGCATGGGGCCAGGACTCGCAACTACTGAAGCCTTGTGTTCCTGGGCCTGATTCTGACAATACATCACCTACTAATTCGGAACTTGTTGGACGAGGACGTAAAAAAGGAGCCCCTGCAGTTTCTATAACAGAAGCTAGAGATTTTGACATTTCGGCTGTATTTAAAGAGGTGTCAATTGTAGAGCGTGGTGTTCGTAGATGTGACTTCTACTATATGGGTGTTTCCACTAGACAATCCATCCAACATGTTATTGAATACAAATATTTTTTTACTCTTAAATCTATTCAGCTGTGCACAAACTATGTCAAATTTGTAGCTAGACCCCAGTGGGTCTTGTCAAAGTGTCATGTTGACTACAGTCCACAGATGTTATGTAGATCCCTAATATCACCTCTACTTTACCAGCATGATGAATTAATAGGAAAAGCACGTGGTATTGATGGAGCGTTTGTTTTTTTGCCAAAGAAAAAAATAAGATCAATGAGGTGGTTAGCCGCACAAGCAATGTAGAAATAGTAAAGATGACAATTACTTTCACATTTCAGTTAACACACACTTCACCAACTTGATTTCACTTTTACAACATTATATTCCAAAGCCTTGAAGAAGAAGATGAATATATTGTGAAGCAAATAGGTATGAATAATTATCACCAAAATGATGTTACAGATGTCAGAACATACACAATCTATCTGTGGGGAAATGATTTACCACCGAAATTTTGAAGTATGAGACTAGTGTCTCCTTGTGGCTTGATATGAGCCACAAAGTCCTTCAAAGTGAAACTGTTATGGATGTAATGTACAATTTGCTCTTGAAAATTAGAACATGCCTTTTATGATGCTTGCATTAAAGAATTGGCCACATATGTACCATATGTACAGGTCGGAAATGTCAAGGATGTGTTCCCTGTTTCCTGGGGGAAGGAATAGTGGAACGAACAGGACCCATTACCCAGAAAGAGGGGGCGTGTTTCGACAGGGAACCTGGCCGGAAGCTGAGTGAAAAAACATGCAAAAGCAGGAGTTAGTCCCTAGCTGTCAGCATGTGAGCAGCAAGGGGGGCAGTGCGCTACGCAACCGAAGGGCCGGCGCTGCGAAGAACAGCAGCAGACAGACCCCGTGACTTAGAGGCAGGGGGGCCTGCTTAAGAGAAAGCGGGCACGACAGCAAAGATTTTTGGCATGGACAAGCAGCGCATAGTAGGCAAAGCAGCATGCTCCTTCCTTATAGCACTGGCGTGGTAAAGGACTGTCCCCGTTGGCTCATGCCACTAAAAGCGGTACTGCCAGAGAGCGAGGCGCCGTGTGTCCATTGACCGCCAGAGACCGAGAAGCCGTGCGCTCCATGACCATGAGTACAGCGCACGTGCGCAGTAGAGAGAGTCAGTTCATGCCACATGTTCAGCTTTGCTAAGCAAAAATTATAAGGGAGGAATGACAGAGGACGTTGGTACAGTCAGCAAGGTACTCCCTCAGCATCTTCCCAAACTTTGCACTCCTTGTGAGAGTCACCCACGACTCAGGGTCAGGGCGATGGGAGGATCTGAGAAAACTCTCCCAGAACATTGCCAGTGTTCCACTGCCTCTGCTGGATTGGAGTTGTGTCTCTCTCACCTGTACTCCTTGCTTTGCCAACAAACTGTGTCTGTGACCTCTGCTGCCTGCGTTTTCAGATGGGAATGTTTTTAATAATTCGGCAAGAAGAGCCCTCTGGTCCTCCAACATTTTAGTACACCTATCTGCCTCTGGAATAAGAGATATAACGTTCTCCTTGTGGCGTAGGTCTTGAAGTGTCACCAATCAGTATTGCCTGTCACCCTAAATTTTGAGAACACAAGGGTTCGTAAAAGGCTGCGTAACATAAAGTCAGCCATGCATGCAAGACTGGTAACAGTCAATACTTCCGTGTCCTCACCAAGAGGACAACTGACCATGCTCTCCTCCTCCTTGTCCTCAGGTCTCCACAACTTTTGACTAACCTCAGTACTATCATTGTAAATACATCATTGTAAATACACCCTGTAATTTTTATCTCCCCCCCACCTCATTGTATATTGTAATTTGTCACAAGCAGGATCGTATTTTTTGGTTTAATTATTTTTATCGTTGTTTTTTAGTGTAGATTATGAGTTGTCACCTAGAAAGCTAATCATTCAGGGACAGTGTGCGCATTGACCCTGGTTGTTAATGCAAGAGCACGGCTGTCAGTTGTGCCGAGCTCCCGGCGGCGATTGTGTAGGAAAGTGCTGATATTTCAGATCTTCCTGTTGATCATATGATATGATCTGTTAGGTTATGTTTCCACGTTAAGGAAACGCTGAGGAGAGGATGCAGCTCGGCCCAAAGCACTGCCCCTTTTTTACGCACGATGATTCCGCATGTGTTCAAGGAACACATGCGGAATCACTGCATCCTATACACAGACTGTGCTATTTATCTTGCGGAGACTTTTCGTCTCCGCAAGATAAATAGACATGCTGCGGTCTAGAAAGACGTGCCGCATGTGCATATACACGGGTGTGCCACCTGCATGTTTGCATGCATAGTGGAGATGGGTTTCCATCGTAGTTGGGGTTAGTAATGGAGAATTGTCTACCCAGTAATCAAAAATAAAATCACACACACACTAAAAAAAACACTTTATTTGAATATAAACTCCCCCACACTATCCCTTGTTCACCAATTTATTGAAAAAAAATCCCATGAAGGTCGGCCGTAATCCACCTAATCTGATGTAGTTCAGAAGTGGTTACCACAGTCTCCGGAGCCAGATTCGTGTAAAATGGACAACATCGAAGCTTCGTGCCAAATTAGCATGAGAAAAAATATCAGATCTGCACTGCCCCATAGTATAACATTGGTGTGAGAGCTATCCAATAAAACATCAGATAGCACTCGTCTGAGTTACACACTCCTGTGAGCAAGACCTTAGAGTGATGCTAGTAATGTGATGTTCCCTGACCCTAGTACTATTACACTATGCTCCCCAGCCACCAGTCTTCAGCTCTTCCAAGTGACACTACTGTTCCGAACCACCATTTTTTGACCGCAACTACTTACAAACAGGAAGTCAGGGTTAATGGTCACAAGCTCTCAATGTAAGTTTATAAGAGCATCTTTCTTGCCTCATTCTGGCTAGACCTACATTGAGTTGTGACTTTGGCAAACATTGTAGCGATCCACCAGGTCACAACTTGCAAAAGACTGAGGGAGCGGCGCCGATATCAGATGACGACAATGGCTGGTATGTATGAGACTTGGTGCAGGGAACTTAGATTAGTAATGCTTTAAATTGTCATATAGGAAAATTCAGAACTCCTTGCATAACATCAGTATTCTAATTTATCACCTTTGCTCTATTATTACCTTTTTGGAACAATCCTTCTCCTTGAAGCAGTGTAACATTGTCCATTAAGATTTCAGCCTCAATCTTTACTACAGGCGGACTTGATGGTAGTAGATCAATTCCTATAATAACATTTCTTCCTGGACGAATATCTAAAGGGGTGGTCAGCAGAAATGTTGGCCTAATACAAAAACAGATGCCATACAAAAGAGTATTAATATTAAAAAAAATATATGAAACATCAATTCAAGCAATATAAATGTATTAGCAATTGAGCATTAGTGACCAAGACATGTGCAAGCAGAGGTAAAACTGACTGTCCTGATTACAAATGTAAAGCGATTAACAGGGACCCGCAACCTACTAAATGGCTTTTATATTAAGGTGTCTTATTCTGAAACCTGATACATCTGCTCCATGTAGTATTTTTTGCATTCTGGGACTGCATGATTGTGTTAAAATGAAGTAGTTAACAATGAAGACGGTCACTAATCCTGCCCTATATTTAGATGAGGCAGTCAGAAAATGCAGCAAATTTACAACAGGGGCTCACGGCAATTGATAGATTTGGTGCATGTTTAAATCCTTTTGGCTGAAACACTGCTTGGTTGACTTTCATTGTACCACTTTTTTGCCTCAAAACTTTGGCACATTTTGGGGCACAATATTTCTTTTTATATCATGTCCCTTTCATATTTAGCCGTGCCCCCCAAGAAGCCATGTTAGGCCGAGATCACACATGCGAGAAACTCACACGATTCTCGTGAGAGTCTCTCGCATGAGCACCCGGCACTACCGCTGGCACTCGGACCGGAGCATGCAGCTGCATTGAAATACATACCCCTTGAAATCGCAGCGCAATGATATATCACTGTCCGTGTGCCACACAGCTTGTCGGACATCACTTGTAGTATATTTATAATGCCGTGAAAACACCTACTGTGATTATAATGATTATTCCAACATATTGTAAAGCAATGAAAAATCCTAATATGGTGTTCAACACGAAGGACATGTGCCCAGATCCCAGACACAGGGTACTGTTACTATTAGAGCTGTGCATTCATAAGATCATGTCTGCAATGTGACGCTGCAGCGAGACTCAATTATAAGAGTAGCCAGCAGGGGGAGGTCTATGTATAGGAAGCAGACAAGAAAATACCAGCAGCTGCAGGAAATCTGCATAATCAGCAGGATATTTTGGCGACAAATATCTCTCTTCAATATGTTGTCTGATCTTTTTCAGCTGATCTGGCTTGTCTGACTTCCAGTGATCAAATGTTATTGTCGGGGAAGTGTGTAATAATTGCAGCATTACACGACAGCCATTAAAATAAGAGGCTGTATATGTAATGAATGGGCGAATGAGGTCCTCAAAGGACAGGAGCCACTTTTAGAAAGCATATCACTATCATAGCGCAGACGTTCCTAACTTATACCACCCTCTATGATGTCCATTTGCCACATATTGACAGGATTTAAATTTATGACACAAACTCTTTAAGTAGATGTCTAATTTCCTGCTGATTTTAGTGAAAACAGTAATGTTGTACTGAAGAAATGTGGGACAGTTATGGAGCTCTGTAGCTGTAGCAACCACTGGCATGTAAAAGTTTGGGCACCCCTGGTCAAAATTAGTGTTAAGCACATTGAAGTTTAAATGATCTCTAAAAGGACTAAATTTAAAGATGACACATTTCCTTTGTATTTTATGCAAAAACAACATATATTGTATTTTTTTTATTTTAAAGATTACATAAAAAGAAAATGGGCTGATGCAAAAGTTTGATGTGTGCGCAAATAACTTTGACCAAAGCTTTAGACCTTAATTAGCCTGTTAGGGTTATGGTTTGTTCACTATCATCGTTACGAAAGCCAAGGTGTTGCAAATTTCCCAACTATATAAAAGCACAACCTCTAACCTTGTGCTGAAAAACAGCAGCCATGAATTCTTCTAAGCAGCTGCCTAGCACTCTGAAAATGAAAATGGTGGAGGCCAACAAAGCAGGAGAAGGCTATCAGAAGATAGCAAAGTGTTTTCAAGTTGCTGTTTCCTCAGTTTGAAGTCTAATAAAAAAATGGCAGTTCACAGGAACATTGGAGGTCAAGATAAGGTATGGAAGACCAAGCAAAATTTCACTGGGAGCTGCTCATAGGATTGTTAGAGCGGCAAATCAGAAGCCCTGCTTGACTGCAATAGACCTCCAGAAAGACTTGCAGATTCTGCCATTGTAGTGGTACACTGTGCTACTCTTCCGAGAAACCTGTACAAAACCTCTCCTGCATCCTCACCATAAAATTCAGCATCAAAAATATGGAAAAGAACATCTAAACAAGCCTGATGCATTTTCGAAATAAATCTTGCAGATTGATGAGGTTAGAATAGTACTCTTTGGCCACAATGCTCAAAGGAATGTGTGGAAAAAAAAGGGCACATATTTTAGGAAAAGACCATCTTGCCAACCATTAAGCATGGGGTGGATCAATCATGCTTTGGGGTTGCATTGTAGCCAATGGCACGGGGAACATTTCAGGGTAGAGGGAAAAATGGATTCAATTATATTTCAACAAATTCTTGTTGCAAATCTAACACCATCTGTAAAAATCTGAAGCTGAAAAGAGGATGGCTTATACAGATGGATAATGATCTTAACCCCTTCATGACCTGTGACACAGCGTATGTGTCATGAAAGGATCACGTTCCTGCGGGTCGGGTGACCGTGGTCACTGAAAGGTCACCCAACACACAGGCACAAGACCCTTTGTGCTTCACCACAGGGGGTTGGCTTAACCCCTACGTGGCTACGATCGCTCTGATTGGCTGTTAAAAGTGAAACAGTGCTCCCTTTATTCCGAGCCCCGACGTGTGCCCAAACAGTGGTTTACCCTCACATATGGGGTATCAGCGTACTCAGTAAAAATTGAACAACAACTTTGGGGGTCTAATTTCTCCTGTGACTCTTGGGAAAAAAAATTGGGGACTAAAAAAATTATTTTTGTGGAAAAAAAATGATTTTTTATTTTCACAGCTCTGCGTTATAAACTTCTGTGAAGAACTTGGAGATTCAAAGTGCTCATCACACATCTAGAGGAGTTCCTTGGGGGATCTAGTTTCCAAAATGGGGTCACTTGGGGGGTTTCTACTGTTTAGGCACATCATGGGCTCTGCAAACGTAACATGACGCCCGCAGACCATTCCATCAAGTCGGCATTTCAAAACGTCACTACTTCCCTTCCAAGCCCCAACGTGTGCCCATACAGTAGTTTTCTCCCACATATGGGGTACCAGTGTACTCAGGACAAACTGTACAACAACTTTTGGGGTCCAATTTCTCCTGTAACCATTGTGAAAATAAAAAATAGGGGGCTAAAAAAATCATTTTTTGAGAAAATAAATGATTTTTTATTTTCAGGGCTGTGCGTTATAAACTTCTGTATAGCACCTGGTGGTTCAAAGTGCTCACTGTGCATCTAAATAAGTTCCTTAGTCTTGTTTCCAAAATGGGGTCATTTGTGGGGGAGCTCCAAAGTTTAGGCACACAGGGGCTCTCCAAACACGACATGGTGTCCGCTGACGATTGGAGCTAATTTTCCATTAAAGTCGAATGGCGCTCCTTCCCTTCTGAGCCCTGCTGTGCACCCAAACAGTGGTTCCCCCCTCATATGGGACACCAGCGTACTCAGGAAAAACTGGACAACAACTTTTGGTGTCCAATTTATCCTGTTACCCTTGGGAAAATAAAAAAATAGGCTAAAAAATGATTTTTGAGACACAAAAATGATTCATTTTCACTGCTCTGCATTTATAAACTTCTGTGAAGCACTTGGGGGTTCAAAGTGCTCACTACACATCTAGATAAGCTACTTGGAGGTTTAGTTTCCAAAATGGGGTCACTTGTGGGGGTTTCTACTGTTTAGGCACATCAGGGGCTCTGCAAGCGCAACATGTTGCACGCAGAACATTCATCAAGTCTGCATTCCAAAATGGTGCTCCTTCCCTTCTGAGCTCTCCCATGCGCCAAAACAGTGGTTCCCCCCCACATATGGGGTATTGGTGTACTCAGGACAAATTGCACAACAACTTTTGTGGTCCAATTTCTCCTGTTACCCTTGTGAAAATAAAAACTAGCGGGCTAAAAAATCATATTTGAGGAAAAAAATGATTTTTTTATTTTCACTGCTCTGCGTTATAAACTTCTGTGAAGCACTTGGGGGTTCAGAGTGCTCACAACACATCTAGATAAGTTCCATAAGAGGTCTAGTTTCCAAAATGGTGTCACATGTGGGGTTTTTCATTGTTTAGGCACACAGGGGCTCTCCAAACGCGTCATCGTGTCCGCTAATGATTGGAGCTAATTTTCCATTCAAAAAGTCAAATGGCGCTCCTTCCCTTCTGAGCCCTGCCGTGCACCCAAACAGTGGTTTATGACCACATATGAGGTATCTGTGTACTCAGGAGAAATTGCCCAACAAATTTTAGGATCCATTTTATCCTGGTGCCCATGCAAAAATGAAAAAATTGATGCTAAAATAAAATTTTTGTTGGAAAAATTAAAATGTCCATTTTTTCCTTCCACGTTGCTTTAGTTCCTGTGAAGCACCTGAAGGGTTAATAATCTTCTTGAATGTAGTTTTGAGTTGCTCGAGGGGTGCAGTTTCTATAATGGTGTCACTTTTGGGTATTTTCTACCATATAGACCCTCAAAGTGTCTTCAAATGTGAGGTGGTCTCTAAAAAAATGGTTTTGTAAATTTTGCTGTAAAAAGGAGAAATCGCTGGTCAACTTTTAACCCTTATAACTTCCTAAAAAAAAAAAGTTTGCTTCCAAAATTGTGCTGATGCAAAGAAGACAAGTGGGAAATGTTATTTATTAACTATTTTGTGTCACATAACTCTCTGGTTTAACAGAATAAAAATTCAAAATTTGAAAATTGCGAAATTTTCAAAATTGTCGCCAAATTTCCATTTTTTTCACAAATAAATGCAAAAATTATCGACCTAAATTTACCACTAACATGAAGCCCAATATGTCACGAAAAAACATTCTCAGAATCGCTAGGATCCGTTGAAGCGTTCCTGAGTGATTACCTCATAAAGGGACACTGGTCAGAATTTCAAAAAATGGCAAGGTAATGAAGGGGTTAAACACAAGTCAAAATCCACCATATACTACCTCAAAAGGCACAAGCTGAAGGTTTTACAATGGCCCTCACAGTCCTCTGATCTGAACATTATTGAAAATCTGTGACTAGACCTCAAAATAACAGCACATGCAAGATGACCCAGGAATCTCACAGAACTGGAAGAGTTTTCAAGGAAGAATGGATAAAATTCCCTGAAATAAGAACTGAAAGACACAAAATACATTTACAAGCTGTAATACTTGCAAAAGGTGGTGCTACTAGGTATCTTACAATGCAGAGAGACCAAACTTTTGTATCTGCCCATTTTCCTTTTAGTAATTTTTAAATTGTAAATAATGACATTTTTTTTTGTTTGCCTAAAATACAAAGCAAATATATCATCTTCAACTTTAGCCCTTTCAGAGATTATTTCATCTTCAACTTGCTTAATTGTTCACAATTAGGGCTCATACTCACTTGAGCCGAAAACGGATGATTTTCAGCAGATAAAAAATCGGATTCAAATCGGACCAATGTTATTCAATAGGTGACATCTCATTTGCGATTTTTTTTCTCAGCCGAAATCGGTGTGAGAAAAAAATCGCAATATGCTGCGATTTGATGAGATTTTGGCATGATAATCGCTAATGCAATAGATGGTGCTATAAAAAATCGCATGACAATTGCACATAATCGGACCATCCTGAAAACTGACCGTTTTTTTTCCAGCAAGTGAGTATAAGCCCTTACAGTAATTTTCACCAGGGGTGCCCAAACTTTTGCATGCAAATGTTTACTCTTCTGGATGCTCTCTGGCAACACTTATATGAGGGTACGGTTATTGGGACAATTTCGATCTCCACTAATACCGAGTAAACAATATGCTACACACCTGCAGTCATATTTTTTATTGGCATATTTCCTTTCTTTGTTGTAAATAAGTAAGAGTTGGCTTAACCCCTTAGTGACAGAGCCAATTTGGTACTTAATGACCAAGCCAATTTTTACAATTCTGACCACTGTCACTTTATGAAGTTAATGCTCTAGAACGCTTCAATGTGTCCCACTGAGTCTGAGTTTGTTTTTTCATGGCATATTGTACTTCATGTTAGTGGCAAAAATTCTTTGATATAACTTATATTTCTGAAAAAAGGAAATTTGGCAAAACATTTAAAAAAAAAAACTAAAAAAAGACTAACCCTAGTTCCAACCCTAACTGTAATCCCAACCATAACCACAACTGTTGTGAATGTGTTAGAAATGAATTCTGAGCAGAAGCTCCCTCTGGTGGTTACAAACAGTACTGAACCATTCAATGAAGATTGTGAAGATTGGCAATCAGGAGTTACAGACTGGTCTTATATAAGGGAGGTTACCTCCCATCAGGGTTGCCGGTGATCAATTGTTCTTGTCTCAACTTTGGTTCCTGGTTCACTTGGAAGCTTGCTGACTCTTGCCTGCATCTTCTGCTAACAGATAAGATATTTTCTGCTTTTATTTTTGTGCTTGCTTTTTGCATTTTTTCCTGAACTTCTGTGGAGGTCAGCCAGGTCCCCTCTGGGGGCTTGTGCTCCTCTCAGTTTATCTGAGCCACTGTTATTTGTTCATTTGCCTTTTCCAGTTTTTTCAGTGGCTGCGGCTTAGTTTTGTTACACCAGAGAACTAATTTAGGTGGTAGAGGTCGTGTGATCTCAGGTGTTTTTGCAATTAGTAGAGTTGGTATTTTTTTTTAGGGTTTTTTGGATTGCAGTAAGTGTCCTTCCTATCCTTTTCTTTCTAGGAAGATTGGGCCCCAACGTTTGCTCATACTATTTTCTGTCTGTGTCTGTATTTCCTCTTGTCTAACCGCCATTACATGTTTGGAGGCTTCCTATGTTCTTTGGGGATCTGCTCCGGGGCAGATAGCTTTCCTCTTTCTATCTTTAGGTGTAGTTAGCCTCTCAGGCTGTGACGAGGCGTCTAGGACCAACGTAGGTACGCTCCACGGCTACCTTTAGTTGTGGTGGTTAGTCAGGGTACTGCAATCCAGTAGATTCCAACCTCTCTGGTGTATTGC
The DNA here is from genome assembly GCA_033576555.1 of Oophaga sylvatica. Lineage (NCBI taxonomy): Eukaryota > Metazoa > Chordata > Amphibia > Anura > Dendrobatidae > Oophaga > Oophaga sylvatica. Next base: position 253,301,378 of record JARQOD010000005.1, on the reverse strand, counting down.
CGTTTTTGCCTGCTCTCCTCAGCTACCAAATCATAACAGTATCAACGGCCAAACTGAAAATTGTATGGTACTCACAGAAGGGAAAAATAGTGTGAAAAAAAAAAAAGTTGTCAGAGTTGTCAGAGATTTTTTTTTTTTTCTGTTTGTTGCATTTTTTTTTCCCTCTTTTTCTCTGGGTGCTGAGGATTTTTTTTTTCTCTCAATGGAGTTTGCACAGTTGTCTGGCCGTGTGGATCAGCTTGCCACTGAAGTTCGGAGTATTGCTACCTATCTTGCAGGGTTGCCGGTTGTGGAACCTTGGATACCCATGCCAGATTTGTTTTTGGGGGATCGAGCTAAATTTCTGAATTTCAAAAATAACTGTAAGTTGTTTTTTGCCTTAAAACCTAAGTCCTCAGGGAACGCAGCACAGCAGGTTCAAATTGTCATCTCTCTCCTGCACGGCGATCCTCAGGATTGGGCTTTTTCCCTGACACCTGGGGACCCTGTTATGAGTAATGTTGATGCATTTTTTCTGGCTCTGGGGTTATTGTACGATGAACCTAATGTCACTGATCAAGCTGAAAAAACCTTGTTTGCATTAAATCAGGGGCTTGAGGACGCTGAGTTATACTGTCAGAAATTCCGAAAGTGGGCAGTCCTGACCAAATGGAATGATGATGCTTTGGCAGCCCTTTTTCGGAAGGGTCTGTCAGAGAATGTAAAAGATGTTATGGTGGGTTTCCCTGCTCCCTCTGGTCTCAATGATTCTATGTCATTAGCGATTCAAATTGACAGACGTTTGCGTGAGCGTAGAGGTATGCGTGGGGCAGTGTTGCCTTGTGAACCAGCTTCTGAACCCATGCAGTGTGATAGAGTGGCTTCTGGGGCACAGCGTCATGAGTTTCGAAAACACAATGGGTTATGTTTCTACTGTGGTGACGCCTCTCATGCTATTTCAGTCTGCCCTAAGCGGGGAAGACGTTTTGCATGCTCAGTTGTCTTGGGTAGTGTTCAGACTAAATTTCTGTTGACTGTTACCCTGATTTGCTCCCTGTCCACATTTTCTGCTCAGGATTTTGTTGATTCGGGAGCAGCTATTAACCTGATGGATTTTGATTTTGCTAAACGTTGTGGGTTTCCCTTGATACCCCTACGGAAGTCTATTCCCCTACTGGGGATTGATTCTACCCCTTTGGCTGAGAATAAACCCCAGTTCTCTACTCAGGTGATAATGAGGGTTGAACCTGATCATCAGGAGAGTTGCAAATTTTTGGTGCTGTATAATCTGCATAACATTATTGTACTAGGTTTCCATTGGTTACAGTCTCATAATCCTGTTTTGGATTGGAAATCTGTGTCTGTAACCAATTGGGGCTGCCAATGTGTTAATGCCAACACTCCTGTTTTTTCTGCCTCTCCCCAGGCTCAGGATGTTCCTGACTTTTTGACTGATTTTTCTGATGTGTTTAGCGAAAGTAAATCTGCATCCTTGCCCCCCCATAGGAGCTCTGACTGCGCTATTGAATTAGTGCCTGGTAGTAAATTCCCTAAAGGTCGCCTTTTTAACTTGTCTGTACCTGAACATGACGCTATGCGGTCTTATATCAAGGAGTCATTGGAGAAGGGTCATATCAGACCATCCTCTTCACCCTTGGGTGCCGGTTTTTTCTTTGTGGCCAAAAAGGATGGTTCATTAAGGCCGTGTATTGATTATCGTCTCTTGAACAATATCACTGTGAAATATCAATATCCGTTACCCTTGATTTCTGACCTGTTTTCCAGGGTGAAAAGTGCTACTTGGTTTACCAAGCTTGACCTCAGGGGGACGTATAACCTTATTCGCATTAAGCACGGGGATGAATGGAAGACGGCATTTAATACCCAAGAGGGGCATTTTGAGTACCTAGTGATGCCTTTCGGGCTCACTCATGCTCCTTCCGTCTTCCAGTCCTTCATGAATGACATTTTCAGGGATTTTGTGGATAAATTTCTGATTGTTTATTTGGATGATATCTTGATTTTTTCCAATGACTGGGACTCTCATGTGAAACATGTTCGGACTATGTTCTAGATTTTGAGAGCGAATGCTCTGTATGTGAAGGGATCAAAGTGTCTTTTTGGCGTACAGAGGATCTCATTTCTGGGATTCATTTTGTCCCCATCTGTTATTGAAATGGACCCGGTCAAGGTTCAGGCCATCTGTGATTGGGTCCAACCTACTTCATTAAAGGCTCTTCAGAGATTCTTGGGTTTTGCCAATTTTTATCGTAAATTTATTGGTAATTTCTCTGTTATTGTTAAACCATTGACTGATTTGACCAGAAAGGATTCTGATGTGGTGAATTGGCCTCCTGAGGCAGTCTCTGCGTTTCAGGAACTTAAGCAGAGATTCACTTCTGCTCCTGTTCTACGGCAGCCTGATGTTTCTCTGCCATTTCAGGTGGAGGTTGATGCCTCTGAAATTGGGGCAGGTGCCGTTTTGTCCCAAAGAGATCCAGAGACCTCTAAAAGTAACCCTTGTGCCTTTTTCTCTCGAAAATTTTCTCCAACTGAACGTAATTATGACGTGGGTAACCGGGAGTTGTTGGCCATGAAATGGGCTTTTGAAGAGTGGAGACATTGGCTAGAGGGAGCCAAACATCAGGTGGTGGTCCTCACGGACCACAAGAATCTGGTTTATCTGGAATCAGCCAAGCGACTTAATCCTAGACAGGCCAGGTGGGCCTTGTTTTTCACACGTTTTAATTTTGTGGTTTCCTTTCTTCCTGGCACTAAGAATGTTAAGGCGGATGTTATGTTTTGGTAGCTGAGGAGAGCAGGCAAAAACGGCAATACACCAGAGAGGTTGGAATCTACTGGATTGCAGTACCCTGACTAACCACCACAACTAAAGGCAGCCGTGGAGCGTACCTACGTTGGTCCTAGACGCCTCGTCACAGCCTGAGAAGCTAACTATACCTAAAGATAGAAAGAGGAAAACTATCTGCCCCGGAGCAGATCCCCAAAGAACATAGGAAGCCCCCAAACATGTAATGGCGGTTAGACAAGAGGAAATACAGACACAGACAGAAAATAGTATGAGCAAACGTTGAGGCCCAATCTACCTGGACAGAAAAATATAGGAAGGACACTTACTGCAATCCCAAAAAACCCTAAAAAAATACCAACACACTAATTGCAAAAACACCTGAGATCACACGACCTCTACCACCTAAATTAGTTCTCTGGTGTAACAAAACAAAGCCGCAGCCACTGAAAAAACTGGAAAAGGCAAATGAACAAATAACAGAGGCACAGATAAACTGAGAGGAGCACAAGCCCCGGAGGGGACCTGGCTGACCTCCACAAGAGTGCAGGAAAAAATGCAAAAGGCAAGCACAAAAATACAAGCAGAAAAAAAACTTATCTGTTAGCAGAAGATGCAGGCAAAACACAGCAAGCCTCAAAGTGAACCAGGAACAAAAGTTGAGACAAGAACAATTGATCACAGGCAACACTGATGGGAGGGAACCTCCCTTATATAAGACCAGTCAGTAACTCCTGATCGCCAATCTTCACAATCTTCATTGAATGGTTCAGTACTGTTTGTAACCACCAGAGGGAGCTCCCGCTCAGAATTCATTTCTAACACATTCACAACAGTACCACCCCCTTGAGGAGGGGTCACCGAACCCTCACTTGGGCAACCAGGTCGGTCAGGATGAGCTCTGTGATACGCACGGATCAGTCTCCTAGCATGGATGTCCGAAGCAAACACCCAAGAATTGTCCTCCTGACCATAACCTCTCCACTTAACCAAATACTGGAGTTTCCGTCTAGAAAAACGAGAATCCAATATTTTCTCAACCACATACTCCAGATTGCCCTCAACCAAAACAGGGTCAGGAGGCGCAGCCATAGGAACCACTAGCTCGACAAACCTCTTCAATAAGGACTTGTGGAACACGTTATGGATCTTAAATGTCCCTGGAAGAAGTAAACGAAAGGAAACAGGATTAAGAATCTCCATGATCTTATAAGGTCCAATGAATCTAGGCTTAAACTTAGGAGATGCAACTCTCATAGGGATATTTCTTGAGGACAACCAGACCAAGTCCCCCACTTCAAACCGAGGACCATCAGTCCTATGCCGGTTGGCAAACCGCTGGGCGCTTTCCTGAGAGAGGGACAACCTCTCCACTACCTGGTCCCAAATCTGCTGCATACGCTCCACAACAGAGTCAACACCCGGACAGACAGAAGCCTCCGTCTGTCCCGAAGAAAATCGAGGGTGAAACCCAAAATTGCAGAAAAATGGAGACATCAAAGTGGCAGAGCTAGCCCTATTATTAAGAGCAAACTCAGCCAAAGGCAAAAAAGAGACCCAGTCATCCTGATCAGCAGACACAAAGCATCTCAGATAAGTCTCCAATGTCTGGTTTGTTCTCTCAGTTTGTCCATTGGTCTGAGGATGAAAAGCCGAGGAGAAAGACAATTGAACACCAAGTTTAGAACAAAAAGTCCTCCAAAATCTGGAAACAAACTGAACTTCTCTGTCAGACACAATGTTCTCAGGAATGCCGTGTAACCGAACCACATGCTGAAGGAACAAAGGCACCAATTCAGAGGAGGAAGGCAACTTAGGTAATAACACAAGATGTATCATTTTGGAAAACCTATCACAAATCACCCAGATAACGGTCATTCTCTGAGAAACAGGGAGGTCGGAAATGAAATCCATAGAGATATGGGTCCATGGTCTCTTGGGCACAGGCAATGGCATCAACAAACCACTAGAGCGAGAGCAAGGCTTGGAGCGAGAGCAAGTCCCGCAGGACTGCACAAATTCCCTGACATCACGAGACAAAGTTGGCCACCAAAAGGACAGACTATCCAAGTCTCTGGTACCAAAAATTCCGGGATGACCGGCCAACGCGGAACAATGAATCTCAGACATCACACTCTTTCCACCGGTCTGGGACAAACAATTTCCCAATAGGGCAGCGCTCGGGTTTATTCTCCTGACACCCTTCCAGAGCCAGTTTCAAATTGGGCGAGATGGCGGAAAGAACTACACCCTCTTTCAAAATAACAGCAGGATCAGATAACTCAGGAGAGTCCGCAAGGAAACTCCTTGAGAGGGCATCCGCCTTAACATTCTTAGTGCCAGGAAGAAAGGAAACCACTAAATTAAAACGTGTGAAAAACAACGCCCACCTGGCCTGTCTAGGATTAAGTCGCTTGGCTGATTCCAGATAAACCAGATTCTTATGGTCCTTGAGGACCACCACCTGATGTTTGGCTCCCTCCAGCCAATGTCTCCACTCTTCAAAAGCCCACTTCATGGCCAATAACTCCCGATTACCCACGTCATAATTACGGTCAGTTGGAGAAAATTTTCGAGAGAAAAAGGCACAAGGGTTACTTTTAGAGGTCTCTGGATCTCTTTGGGACAAAACGGCACCTGCCCCAATTTCAGAGGCATCAACCTCCACCTGAAATGGCAGAGAAACATCAGGCTGCCGTAGAACAGGAGCAGAAGTGAATCTCTGCTTAAGTTCCTGAAACGCAGAGACTGCCTCAGGAGGCTAATTCACCACATCAGAACCCTTTTTGGTCAAATCAGTCAATGGTTTAACAATAACAGAGAAATTACCAATAAATTTACGATAAAAATTGGCAAAACCCAAGAATCTCTGAAGATCCTTAAATGAAGTAGGTTGGACCCAATCACAGATGGCCTGAACCTTGACCGGGTCCATTTCAATAACCGATGGGGACAAAATGAATCCCAGAAATGAGATCCTCTGTACGCCAAAAATACACTTTGATCCCTTCACATACAGAGCATTCTCTCTCAAAATCTGGAACACAGTCCGAACATGTTTCACATGAGAGTCCCAGTCATTGGAAAAAATCAAGATATCATCCAAATAAACAATCAGAAATTTATCCACAAAATCCCTGAAAATGTCATTCATGAAGGACTGGAAGACAGAAGGAGCATTAGTGAGCCCAAAGGGCATTACTAGGTACTCAAAATGCCCCTCTGGGGTATTGAATGCCGTCTTCCATTCATCCCCGTGCTTAATGCGAATAAGGTTATACGCCCCCCTGAGGTCAAGCTTGGTAAACCAAGTAGCACTTTTCACCCTGGAAAACAGGTCAGAAATCAAGGGTAACAGATATTGATATTTCACAGTGATATTGTTCAAGAGACGATAATCAATACACGGCCTTAATGAACCATCCTTTTTGGCCACAAAGAAAAAAACAGCACCCAAGGGTGAAGAGGATGGTCTGATATGACCCTTCTCCAATGACTCCTTGATATAAGACCGCATAGCGTCATGTTCAGGTACAGACAAGTTAAAAAGGCGAACTTTAGGGAATTTACTACCAGGCACTAATTCAATAGCGCAGTCAGAGCTCCTATGGGGGGGCAAGGATGCAGATTTACTTTCGCTAAACACATCAGAAAAATCAGTCAAAAAGTCAGGAACATCCTGAGCCTGGGGAGAGGCAGAAAAAACAGGAGTGTTGGCATTAATACATTGGCAGCCCCAACTGGTTACAGACACAGATTTCCAATCCAAAACAGGATTATGAGACTGTAACCAAGGGAAACCTAGTACAATAATGTCATGCAGATTATACAGCACCAAAAATTTGCAACTCTCCTGATCATCAGGTTCAACCCTCATTATCACCTGAGTAGAGAACTGGGGTTTATTCTCAGCCAAAGGGGTAGAATCAATCCCCAGTAGGGGAATAGACTTCCGTAGGGGTATCAAGGGAAACCCACAACGTTTAGCAAAATCAAAATCCATCAGGTTAATAGCTGCTCCTGAATCAACAAAATCCTGAGCAGAAAATGTGGACAGGGAGCAAATCAGGGTAACAGTCAACAGAAATTTAGTCTGAACACTACCCAAGACAACTGAGCGTGCAAAACGTCTTCCCCGCTTAGGGCAGACTGAAATAGCATGAGAGGCGTCACCACAGTAGAAACATAACCCATTGCGTTTTCGAAACTCATGACGCTGTGCCCCAGAAGCCACTCTATCACACTGCATGGGTTCAGAAGCTGGCTCACAAGGCAACACCATTCCACGCATACCTCTACGCTCACGCAAACGTCTGTCAATTTGAATCGCTAATGACATAGAATCATTGAGACCAGAGGGAGCAGGGAAACCCACCATAACATCTTTTACATTCTCTGACAGACCCTTCCGAAAAAGGGCTGCCAAAGCATAATCATTCCATTTGGTCAGGACTGCCCACTTACGAAATTTCTGACAGTATAACTCAGCGTCCTCAAGCCCCTGATTTAATGCAAACAAGGTTTTTTCAGCTTGATCAGTGACATTAGGTTCATCGTACAATAACCCCAGAGCCAGAAAAAATGCATCGACATTACTCAAAACAGGGTCCCCAGGTGTCAGGGAAAAAGCCAATCCTGAGGATCGCCGTGCAGGAGAGAGATGACAATTTGAACCGGCTGCGCTGCGTTCCCTGAGGACTTAGGTTTTAAGGCAAAAAGCAACTTACAGTTATTTTTGAAATTCAGAAATTTAGCTCGATCCCACAAAAATAAATCTGGCATGGGGATCCTAGGTTCCACAACCGGCAACCTAGCAAGATAGATAGCAGTACTCCGAACCTGAGTGGCAAGCTGATCCACACGGCCAGACAACTGTGCAAGCTCCATTGAGAAAAAAAAAAAATCCTCCTCAGCATTCAGAGAAACAGTGGGAAAAATAAAAATCTGACCACACTATTTTTCCCTTCTGTGAGTACCATATAATTTTCAGTTTGGGCCGGTGATACTGTTATATTTTGGTAGCTGAGGAGAGCAGGCAAAAACGGCAATACACCAGAGAGGTTGGAATCTACTGGATTGCAGTACCCTGACTAACCACCACAACTAAAGGCAGCCGTGGAGCGTACCTACGTTGGTCCTAGACGCCTCGTCACAGCCTGAGAAGCTAACTATACCTAAAGATAGAAAGAGGAAAACTATCTGCCCCGGAGCAGATCCCCAAAGAACATAGGAAGCCCCCAAACATGTAATGGCGGTTAGACAAGAGGAAATACAGACACAGACAGAAAATAGTATGAGCAAACGTTGGGGCCCAATCTACCTGGACAGAAAAGGATAGGAAGGACACTTACTGCAATCCCAAAAAACCCTAAAAAAATACCAACACACTAATTGCAAAAACACCTGAGATCACACGACCTCTACCACCTAAATTAGTTCTCTGGTGTAACAAAACAAAGCCGCAGCCACTGAAAAAACTGGAAAAGGCAAATGAACAAATAATAGAGGCACAGATAAACTGAGAGGAGCACAAGCCCCCGGAGGGGACCTGGCTGACCTCCACAAGAGTGCAGGAACAAATGCAAAAGGCAAGCACAAAAATACAAGCAGAAAAAAAACTTATCTGTTAGCAGAAGATGCAGGCAAAACACAGCAAGCCTCAAAGTGAACCAGGAAAAAAAGTTGAGGCAAGAACAATTGATCACCGGCAACCCTGATGGGAGGGAACCTCACTTATATAAGACCAGTCAGTAACTCCTGATCGCCAATCTTCACAATCTTCATTGAATGGTTCAGTACTGTTTGTAACCACCAGAGGGAGCTCCCGCTCAGAATTCATTTCTAACACATTCACAACAGGCGGATGCCCTTTCGAGGAGTTTCCTTGCGGACTCTCCTGAGTTATCTGATCCTGCTGTTATTTTGAAAGAGGGTGTAGTTCTTTCCGCCATCTGGCCAAATTTGAGACTGGCTCTGGAAGGGTGTCAGGAGGATAAACCCGAGCGCTGCCCTATTGGGAAATTGTTTGTCCCGGACCGGTGGAAGAAGAGTGTGATGTCTGAGATTCATTGTTCCGCGTTGGCCGGTCATCCCGGAATTTTTGGTACCAGAGACTTGGTTAGTCGGTCCTTTTGGTGGCCTACTTTGTCTCGTGACGTCAGGGAATTTGTGCAGTCCTGCGGGACTTGCTCTCGCTCCAAGCCTTGCTCTCGCTCCAGTGGTTTGTTGATGTCATTGCTTGTACCCAAGAGACCATGGACCCATATCTCTATGGATTTCATTTCCGACCTCCCTGTTTCTCAGAGAATGACCGTTATCTGGGTGATTTGTGATAGGTTTTCCAAAATGATACATCTTGTGCCATTACCTTAGTTGCCTTCCTCCTCCGAATTGGTGCCTTTGTTCCTTCAGCACGTGGTTTGGTTACACGGCATTCCTGAGAACATTGTGTCTGACAGAGGAGTCCAGTTTGTTTCCAGATTTTGGAGGACTTTTTGTTCTAAACTTGGTGTTCAATTGTCTTTCTCCTCGGCTTTTCATCCTCAGACCAATGGACAAACTGAGAGAACAAACCAGACATTGGAGACTTATCTGAGATGCTTTGTGTCTGCTGATCAAGATGACTGGGTCTCTTTTTTGCCTTTGGCTGAGTTTGCTCTTAACAATAGGGCTAGCTCTGCCACTTTGATGTCTCCATTTTTCTGCAATTTTGGGTTTCACCCTCGATTTTCTTCGGGACAGATGGAGGCTTCTGTCTGTCCAGGTGTTGACTCTGTTGTGGAGCGTATGCAGCAGATTTGGGACCAGGTAGTGGAGAGGTTGTCCCTCTCTCAGGAGAGGGCCCAGCGGTTTGCCAGCCGGCATAGGACTGATGGTCCTCGGTTTGAAGTGGGGGACTTGGTCTGGTTGTCCTCAAGAAATATCCCTATGAGAGTTGCATCTCCTAAGTTTAAGCCTAGGTTCATTGGACCTTATAAGATCATGGAGATTCTTAATCCTGTTTCCTTTTGTTTACTTCTTCCAGGGACATTTAAAATCCATAACGTGTTCCACAAGTCCTTATTGAAGAGGTTTGTCGAGCCAGTGGTTCCTATGGCTGCGCCTCCTGACCCTGTTTTGGTTGAGGGCAATCTGGAGTATGTGGTTGAGAAAATATTGGATTCTCGTTTTTCTAGACGGAAACTCCAGTATTTGGTTAAGTGGAGAGGTTATGGTCAGGAGGACAATTCTTGGTTGTTCGCTTCGGACATCCATGCTAGGGAGACTTATCCGTGCGTATCACAGAGCTCATCCTGACCGACCTGGTTGCCCAAATGAGGGTTCGGTGACCCCTCCTCAAGAAGGGGTACTGTTGTGAATGTGTTAGAAATGAATTCTGAGCAGAAGCTCCCTCTGGTGGTTACAAACAGTACTGAAACATTCAATGAAGATTGTGAAGATTGGCAATCAGGAGTTACAGACTGGTCTTATATAAGGGAGGTTCCCTCCCATCAGGGTTGCCGGTGATCAATTGTTCTTGTCTCAACTGTGGTTCCTGGTTCACTTTGAAGCTTGCTGACTCTTGCCTGCATCTTCTGCTATCAGATAAGATATTTTCTGTCTTTATTTTTGTGCTTGCTTTTTGCATTGTTCTCTGCACTTCTGTGGAGGTCAGCCAGGTCCCCTCCGGGGGCTTGTGCTCCTCTCAGTTTATCTGAGCCACTGTTATTTGTTCATTTGCCTTTTCCAGTTTTTTCAGTGGCTGCGGCTTAGTTTTGTTACACCAGAGAACTAATTTAGGTGGTAGAGGTCGTGTGATCTCAGGTGTTTTTGCAATTAGTAGAGTTGGTATTTTTTAGGGTTTTTTGGATTGCAGTAAGTGTCCTTCCCATCCTTTTCTTTGTAGGAAGATTGGGCCCCAACGTTTGCTCATACTATTTTCTGTCTGTGTCTGTATTTCCTCTTGTCTAACCGCTAGTGTTGAGCGATAGTGCTCGATATCTAAAAATATCGTATCGAAATTGTATCGCCGATAGCACTAAATATCGTCGATATCCGATTTCGATACCGGAAGTCCAATGTAAGTCTATGGGAACAAAATATCGCAACTAAAAAAAACCTTTATTTCCTTGTAAACACTAAATATACACACATAGAATACATATATATATATATATACATGTCATTGTGACATATATATATATACATATATTTATAGTTTATACACTTCTACATAGTAAAATAGACTCTGATTCAATTGCGGTAAAGCCGTGACATACCCCATAGAAGTCGACGGGCTCGGTGCCGAGTACCCCAAAAACCTCTGGCTCTGTGCGACTCAACTTGGGCGTCACGAACAGGATTCTGTAGCTCGCTATAAGCGAGTCCTGTGTGCCTGAATTGAACTGGTTTTGTGCTTGAGAATTGCTAAAATCATCAGAGAATGTATTTGCCATTTTTCCGCCATATCTGCGTCACGACGAGGCACTGGTGAAGAAGAAGGGCGTGCTCTTCATGGGTGTACACACTCACTCAGTGACGCGAAAACGATGGCTCTAAATGGTACTGCAATGTAAGATCGTGCCCCACAGCTCTTGAGTTCCGCCTCCTCATCCTCCTCAGTGTGCGGAAACTAACACGAAGGTCCCGCCTCACTACAAAAGAGGGGCCCTCTCCAGATGCTAATGACACATGTGACTTGGCAGAGATGGCTAATGGACACGAGCAGAAGTGTGAAGGGATGGAGCAGTCAGAGCTCTCCCCCCACGGAAGCGACCCGATCGCCACGGAACCACCGTTGGGCACCCGGCCTGGAAACCCTCCTACGCTGCAAGAAGCGGAGGATACCCTAAGAGGCCTGGCCCGGCACCGGGAGGAGGTCGCCAGGATGGAAGCCAGCTGGCGTGCCCTAAAACTAAACTTGGAGCGGCGCCAATCCCTCTTACCTGAAGTGTCTGTACCGGAAGGTGAGGCACCCGTTCTAGTAGAGGAGTCCGTGCGGGCATCCCAGCCCTTGCAATGTGATCCGGTTGACGTTGTCGCAGTGGAGGCACCCGTTCGTGCAAAAAACGCTGCACCGGCAGCACCCCAGATCCCGCTGTCTGCCCCCGTCGCTGAGACAGAAGAAGCGACACCCGTCCTCATGGAGGAGGCCGCGCAGGCACCAGAGGTCTACCTGTCTGTACCGGAGCCCCGACTGTCATCTGTTCCAGAGCCGGCTGCTTCCTCCGCAGGTGAGCGCCGCCAGGACTGGGGGGCGCCAGGAGAGCTGCCGCAAACCGGACACTGTAAGCTGCAGTTTGATGGTGGAGACATGGAGATGCTGGAGGAGAATTTCAACCGGCGTCAGGAGAAAGAGTGGAGACGTTGGGAGAAGGAAGCAGAGCGACAAAGGGAGCAGCGAGAATCCCAAAAACTTCGCCAACGTCAGCTGGAGAAGGACCGGGCAGATAAGGACCGGATGAGAAAAGATAAAGGAACCCTGAGGGAGCCGCGGCGTAAGGGTGCAGTACGGAGCTTTAAATTGAAAGGTGGTTGGGGCTTCATCCAGGAGCCTGGACTTTATTTAGAAGTTTTTGTGAACCGGCGGGACGTGGAGGCTCACCTCCCAGAAGGACACCCGGGGAGGGACCTGTTGCCAGGAGACTTGGTGACTTACACCCGACACTGGGGTTACAATGGATGGTACGCCCTAAATGTTACCAGGTGCGACCCCTACTCCCCAGAGTGTCAGGAACCTGTGAGACCCTCGGAGCCTTCAGTCTCCCACATCCAGGCCTCTGCAAAAGTGCCCACCCCACACCATAAATCTCCCCAGCCTCCCTCAGTGGTCTCCTCAGCAGCCCCAGCTATGGACATGATAAGTATAGCTGGCCCGTACCGGCGCCTGTTAGGCCCCCTGGGGTTCGTACAGTCCGTGACATAGGGCTCCAGACCTGGAGGGAGATGAAAGAGGTGGCCACACAGACCCAGATAGCGGGTCACGACTTGACTGTACAGGCCACACGACGTCATCAGGTCCTGGTGGTCCTTGGTGCCTCGGATGTTTGGCAAGCATCAGAAGAGTACCAGGTGGTACCTGGAACACCCCTGCCAAAGAATTATAAATAACCCGGACAGGGTCACTGTATGTAAATAGTTAAATTGTTTATGTACCCGGACGGGTGAATGTTCATAAAAAAGTTTTTTAATTTAATAAAAAAAAAAAAACACAGTTTTCATTACTTTTATTACAGTGTCATCCTGCGACGCCATCGATCTCCCGTAAAAAAATGAAAAAAAAAAAAAAAAAGTATACCACCTGACCGACGCAGTCCATAGTAACGAGTGTCCCACGACAATCCAGCTCTGCTACATCAGAATGAGCCTGTCATTCCGGCGCAGCACAGCTGATTACCTGCTTCCCCGGCGGTGACGTCATCGGACTGACTGCTTTACGGCCGGGATTACCCAGCAGTCACTGCAGTTATCGCGAGAAACTGCATGTGACCGCCGGGGAAAGATGATGGCGGCCATGAAGCAGTCCAGGCCGTGACCGCCGGAGATCTTCTGCCAGGTAAGTGCCTCTGACTCCTGACAGACCCGACCGACGGACACTCACAGTGACAGTGACAAATCCGATTCCGGTATTCGATAAGACGAAAATATCGAAACGAATTATCGAAAGGCCGATACAGCTAATATCGGCCGATAGCCGATATTTACATTATCGTATCGCTCAACACTACTAACCGCCATTACATGTTTGGGGGCTTCCTATGTTCTTTGGGGATCTGCTCTGGGGCAGATAGATTTTCTCTTTCTATCTTAGGTGTAGTTAACCTCTCAGGCTGTGACGAGGCGTCTAGGACCAACTTAGGAACGTTCCACGGCTGCCATTAGTTCTGGTGGTTAGTCAGGGTACTGCAATCCAGTATATTCCAACCTCTCTGGTGTATTGCCGTTTTTGCCTGCTCTCCTCAGCTACCAAATCATAACAGAGACCTCTAAAAGTAACCCTTGTGCCTTTTTCTCTCGAAAATTTTCTCCAACTGAACGTAATTATGACGTGGGTAATCGGGAGTTATTGGCCATGAAGTGGGCTTTTGAAGAGTGGAGACATTGGCTGGAGGGAGCCAAACATCAGGTGGTGGTCCTCACGGACCATAAGAATCTGGTTTATCTGGAATCAGCCAAGCGACTTAATCCTAGACAGGCCAGGTGGGCGTTGTTTTTCACACGTTTTAATTTTGTGATTTCCTTTCTTCCTGGCGCTAAGAATGTTAAGGCGGATGCCCTCTCAAGGAGTTTCCTTGCGGACTCTCCTGAGTTATCTGATCCTGCTGTTATTTTGAAAGAGGGTGTAGTTCTTTCCGCCATCTCGCCCAATTTGAGACTGGCTCTGGAAGTGTGTCAGGAGGATAAACCCGAGCGCTGCCCTATTGGGAAATTGTTTGTCCCAGACCGGTGGAAAAAGAGTGTGATGTCTGAGATTCATTGTTCCGCGTTGGCCGGTCATCCCGGAATTTTTGGTACCAGAGACTTGGTTAATCGGTCCTTTTGGTGGCCTACTTTGTCTCGTGACGTCAGGGAATTTGTGCAGTCCTGCGGGACTTGATCTCTCTCCAAGCCTTGCTCTCGCTTAGTGGTTTGTTGATGCCATTGCCTGTGCCCAAGAGACCATGGACCCATATCTCTATGGATTTCATTTCCGACCTCCCTGTTTCTCAGAGAATGACCGTTACCTGGGTGATTTGTGATAAGTTTTCCAAAATGATACATCTTGTGCCATTACCTAAGTTGCCTTCCTCCTCCGAATTGGTGCCTTTGTTCCTTCAGCACGTGGTTCGGTTACTCGGCATTCCTGAGAACATTGTGTCTGACAGAGGAGTCCAGTTTATTTCCAGATTTTGGAGGACTTTTTGTTCTAAACTTGGTGTTCAATTGTCTTTCTCCTCGGCTTTTCATCCTCAGACCAATGGACAAACTGAGAGAACAAACCAGACATTGGAGACTTATCTGAGATGCTTTGTGTCTGCTGATCAAGATGACTGGGTCTCTTTTTTGCCTTTGGCTGAGTTTGCTCTTAATAATAGAGCTAGCTCTGCCACTTTGATGTCACCATTTTTCTGCAATTTTGGGTTTCACCCTCAATTTTCTTCGGGACAGACGGAGGCTTCTGTCTGTCCAGGTGTTGACTCTGTTGTGGAGCGTATGCAGCAGATTTGGGACCAGGTAGTGGAGAGGTTGTCCCTCTCTCAGGAGAGGGCCCAGCGGTTTGCCAACCGGCATAGGACTGATGGTCCTCGGTTTGAAGTGGGGGACTTGGTCTGGTTGTCCTCAAGAAATATCCCTATGAGAGTTGCATCTCCTAAGTTTAAGCCTAGGTTCATTTCCGACCTCCCTGTTTCTCAGAGAATGACCGTTATCTGGGTGATTTGTGATAGGTTTTCCAAATGATACATCTTGTGCCATTACCTTAGTTGCCTTCCTCCTCCGAATTGGTGCCTTTGTTCCTTCAGCACGTGGTTTGGTTACACGGCATTCCTGAGAACATTGTGTCTGACAGAGGAGTCCAGTTTGTTTCCAGATTTTGGAGGACTTTTTGTTCTAAACTTGGTGTTCAATTGTCTTTCTCCTCGGCTTTTCATCCTCAGACCAATGGACAAACTGAGAGAACAAACCAGACATTGGAGACTTATCTGAGATGCTTTGTGTCTGCTGATCAAGATGACTGGGTCTCTTTTTTGCCTTTGGCTGAGTTTGCTCTTAACAATAGGGCTAGCTCTGCCACTTTGATGTCTCCATTTTTCTGCAATTTTGGGTTTCACCCTCGATTTTCTTCGGGACAGATGGAGGCTTCTGTCTGTCCAGGTGTTGACTCTGTTGTGGAGCGTATGCAGCAGATTTGGGACCAGGTAGTGGAGAGGTTGTCCCTCTCTCAGGAGAGGGCCCAGCGGTTTGCCAGCCGGCATAGGACTGATGGTCCTCGGTTTGAAGTGGGGGACTTGGTCTGGTTGTCCTCAAGAAATATCCCTATGAGAGTTGCATCTCCTAAGTTTAAGCCTAGGTTCATTGGACCTTATAAGATCATGGAGATTCTTAATCCTGTTTCCTTTTGTTTACTTCTTCCAGGGACATTTAAGATCCATAATGTGTTCCACAAGTCCTTATTGAAGAGGTTTGTCGAGCCAGTGGTTCCTATGGCTGCGCCTCCTGACCCTGTTTTGGTTGAGGGCAATCTGGAGTATGTGGTTGAGAAAATATTGGATTCTCGTTTTTCTAGACGGAAACTCCAGTATTTGGTTAAGTGGAGAGGTTATGGTCAGGAGGACAATTCTTGGGTGTTTGCTTCGGACATCCATGCTAGGAGACTGATCCGTGCGTATCACAGAGCTCATCCTGACCGACCTGGTTGCCCAAATGAGGGTTCGGTGATCCCTCCTCAAGGAGGGGTACTGTTGTGAATGTGTTAGAAATGAATTCTGAGCAGAAGCTCCCTCTGGTGGTTACAAACAGTACTGAACCATTCAATAAAGATTGTGAAGATTGGCAATCAGGAGTTACAGACTGGTCTTATATAAGGGAGGTTCCCTCCCATCAGGGTTGCCTGTGATCAATTGTTCTTGTCTCAACTGTGGTTCCTGGTTCACTTGGAAGCTTGCTGAGTCTTGCCTGCATCTTCTGCTAACAGATAAGATATTTTCTGCTTTTATTTTTGTGCTTGCTTTTTGCATTTTTTCCTGCACTTCTGTGGAGGTCAGCCAGGTCCCCTCCGGGGGCTTGTGCTCCTCTCAGTTTATCTGAGCCACTGTTATTTGTTCATTTGCCTTTTCCAGTTTTTTCAGTGGCTGCGGCTTAGTTTTGTTACACCAGAGAACTAATTTAGGTGGTAGAGGTCGTGTGATCTCAGGTGTTTTTGCAATTAGTAGAGTTGGTATTTTTTTTAGGGTTTTTTGGATTGCAGTAAGTGTCCTTCCCATCCTTTTCTTTCTAGGAAGATTGGGCCCCAACGTTTGCTCATACTATTTTCTGTCTGTGTCTGTATTTCCTCTTGTCTAACCGCCATTACATGTTTGGGGGCTTCCTATGTTCTTTGGGGATCTGCTCCGGGGCAGATAGCTTTCCTCTTTCTATCTTTAGGTGTAGTTAGCCTCTCAGGCTGTGACGAGGCGTCTAGGACCAACGTAGGTACGCTTCACGGCTGCCTTTAGTTGTGGTGGTTAGTCAGGGTACTGCAATCCAGTAGATTCCAACCTCTCTGGTGTATTGCCGTTTTTGCCTGCTCTCCTCAGCTACCAAATCATAACACACAACCCTAACCCTACCCCAACCCTAACTTTAACCTAACCCTAACTTTAGCCCAACCCTAATCCTAATGGAAAAATGGAAATAAATACTTTTTATTTTATTATTTTTACCTAACTACCGTATATACTCGAGTATAAGCCGACGCGAGTATAAGTCGACCCTCTAATTTTGCCACAAAAAAACTGGGAAAACTTATCGACTCGAGTATAAGCCTAGGGTGGAAAATAAGGCAGCTACTGGTAAATTTCAAAAATAAAAATAGATACCAATAAAAGTAAAATTAAGTAGGTTAAATATTTTGAATAGCCATATGAATCAGAGTCCCAATGCTGCTCCATAGATTATGCCCATATACTGCTCCACAGATTATGCATCATATGCTGCCCATATATTATGCCCCATAGATTATGCCCCATATGCTGCTCCACAGATTATGCCCATATGCTGCCCCATATATTATGCTCCATAGATTATGCCCATATGCTGCTCCACAGATTATGCCCCATATGCTGCCCATAGATTATGCCCCATATGCTGCCCCATGTATTATGCCTCACAAGATGCTCCATAGATTATGCCCCATATGATGCCCATAGATTATGCCCCACAAGATGCTCCATAGATTGAGCCCCATATGCTGCCGCATGTATTATGCCCCACAAGAAGCTCCATAGATTGTGCCCCATATGCTGCCCCATGTATTATGCCCCATATGATGCTCCATAGATTATGCCCCATATGCTGCCCCATGTATTATGCCCCACAAGATGCTCCATAGATTGTGCCCCATATGCTGCCCCATGTATTATGCCCCACAAGATGCTCCATGGATTGTGCCCCATATGCTGCCCCATGTATTATGCCCCACAAGATGCTCCATAGATTGTGCCCCATGTATTGTGCCCCATATGCTGCCCCATGTATTGTGCCCCATATGTTGCCCCATGTATTATGCCCCACAAGATGCTCCATAGATTGTGCCCCATATGCTGCCCATGTATTATGCCCCACAAGATGCTCCATAGATTGTGCCCTATATGCTGCCCCATGTATTATGCCCCCATATGATGCTCCATAGATTATGCCCCATATGCTTCCCAGCCCCATGTATTATGCCCCACAAGATGCTCCATAGATTGTGCCCTATATGCTGCCCCATGTATTATGCCCCCATATGATGCTCCATAGATTATGCCCCATATGCTTCCCCAGCCCCATGTATTATGCCCCACAAGATGCTCCATAGATTGTGCCCTATATGCTGCCCCATGTATTATACCCCCATATGATGCTCCATAGATTATGCCCCATATGCTGCCCCATGTATTATGCCCCACAAGATGCTCCATAGATTGAGCCCCATATGCTGCCCCATGTATTATGCCCCCATATGATGCTTCATAGATTATGCCCCATGTATTATGCCCCACAAGATGCTCCATAGATTGTGCCCCATATGCTGCCCATGTATTGTGCCCCATATGCTGCCCCATGTATTATGCCCCACAAGATGCTCCATAGATTGTGCCTCATATGCTGCCCCATGTATTATGCCCCACAAGATGCTCCATAGATTGTGCCCCATATACTGCCCCATGTATTATGTCCCCATATGATGCTCCATAGATTATGCCCCATATACTGCCCCATGTATTATGCCCCACAAGATGCTACATAGATTGTGCCCCATATTCTGCCCCATGTATTATACCCCCATATGATGCTCCATAGATTATGCCCCATATGCTGCCCCATGTATTATGCCCCACAAGATGCTCCATAGATTGTGCCCCATATGCTGCCCCATGTATTATGTCCCCATATGATGCTCCATAGATTATGCCCCATGTATTATGCCCCACAAGATGCTCCATAGATTGTGCCCCATATGCTGCCCACGTATTGTGCCCCATATGCTGCCCCATATATTATGCCCCATAGATTATGCCCCATATGCTGCTCCACAGATTATGCCCCATATGCTGCCCCATATATTATGCTCCATAGATTATGCACCATATGCTGTTCCACAGATTATTCCCCGTATGCTGCCCCATAGATTATGCCCCATATGCTGCCCCATGTATTATGCCTCACAAGATGCTCCATAGATTATGCCCCATATGATGCCCATGTATTATGCCCCACAAGATGCTCCATAGATTGAGCCCCATATGCTGCCGCATGTATTATGCCCCACAAAAAGCTCCATAGATTGTGCCCCATATGCTGCCCCATGTATTATGTCCCATATGATGCTCCATAGATTATGCCCCATATGCTGCCCCATGTATTATGCCCCACAAGATGCTCCATAGATTGTGCCCCATATGCTGCCCCATGTATTATGCCCCACAAGATGCTCCATGGATTGTGCCCCATATGCGCCCCATGTATTATGCCCCACAAGATGCTCCATAGATTGTGCCCCATGTATTGTGCCCCATATGCTGCCCCATGTATTGTGCCCCATATGTTGCCCCATGTATTATGCCCCACAAGATGCTCCGTAGATTGTGCCCCATATGCTGCCCCATGTATTATGCCCCCATATGATGCTCCATAGATTATGCCCCATATGCTTCCCCAGCCCCATGTATTATGCCCCACAAGATGCTCCATAGATTGTGCCCCATATTCTGCCCCATGTATTATACCCCCATATGATGCTCCATAGATTATGCCCCATATGCTTCCCCATGTATTATGCCCCACAAGATGCTCCATAGATTGAGCCCCATATGCTGCCCCATGTATTATGCCCCCATATGATGCTTCATAGATTATGCCCCATGTATTATGCCCCACAAGATGCTCCATAAATTGTGCCCCATATGCTGCCCATGTATTGTGCCCCCATATGCTGCCCCATGTATTATGCCCCACAGGATGCTCCATAGATTGTGCCTCATATGCTGCCCCATGTATTATGCCCCACAAGATGCTACATAGATTGTGCTCCATATTCTGCCCACGTATTATACCCCCATATGATGCTCCATAGATTGTGCCCCATATGCTGCCCCATGTATTATGCCCCACAAGATGCTCCATAGATTGTGCCCCATATGCTGCCCCATGTATTATGTCCCCATATGATGCTCCATAAATTATGCCCCATGTATTATGCCCCACAAGATGCTCCATAGATTGTGCCCCATATGCTGCCCATGTATTGTGCCCCATATGCTGCCCCATATATTATGCCCCATAGATTATGCCCCATATGCTGCTCCACAGATTATGCCCCATATGCTGCCCCATATATTATGCTCCATAGATTATGCACCATATGCTGCTCCACAGATTATGCCCCATATGCTGCCCCATAGATTATGCCCCATATGCTGCCCCATGTATTATGCCTCACAAGATACTCCATAGATTATGCCCCATATGATTCCCATGTATTATGCCCCACAAGATGCTCCATAGATTGAGCCCCATATGCTGCCGCATGTATTATGCCCCACAAGAATCTCCATAGATTGTGCCCCATATGCTGCCCCATGTATTATGCCCCATATGATGCTCCATAGATTATGCCCCATATGCTGCCCCATGTATTATGCCCCACAAGATGCTCCATAGATTGTGCCCCATATGCTGCCCCATGTATTATGCCCCACAAGATGCTCCATGGATTGTGCCCCATATGCTGCCCCATGTATTATGCCCCACAAGATGCTCCATAGATTGTGCCCCATGTATTGTGCCCTATATGCTGCCCCATGTATTGTGCCCCATATGTTGCCCCATGTATTATGCCCTACAAGATGCTCCATAGATTGTGCCCCATATGCTGCCCATGTATTATGCCCCACAAGATGCTCCATAGATTGTGCCCTATATGCTGCCCCATGTATTATGCCCCCATATGATGCTCCATAGATTATGCCCCATATGCTTCCCCAGCCCCATGTATTATGCCCCACAAGATGCTCCATAGATTGTGCCCCATATTCTGCCCCATGTATTATACCCCCATATGATGCTCCATAGATTATGCCCCATATGCTGCCCCATGTATTATGCCCCACAAGATGCTCCATAGATTGAGCCCCATATGCTGCCCCATGTATTATGCCCCCATATGATGCTTCATAGATTATGCCCCATGTATTATGCCCCACAAGATGCTCCATAGATTGTGCCCCATATGCTGCCCATGTATTGTGCCCCATATGCTGCCCCATGTATTATGCCCCACAAGATGCTCCATAGATTGTGCCTCATATGCTGCCCCATGTATTATGCCCCACAAGATGCTCCATAGATTGTGCCCCATATGCTGCCCCATGTATTATGTCCCCATATGATGCTCCATAGATTATGCCCCATATGCTGCTCCATGTATTATGCCCCACAAGATGCTACATAGATTGTGCCCCATATTCTGCCCCATGTATTATACCCCCATATGATGCTCCATAGATTATGCCCCATATGCTGCCCCATGTATTATGCCCCACAAGATGCTCCATAGATTGTGCCCCATATGCTGCCCCATGTATTATGTCCCCATATGATGCTCCATAGATTATGCCCCATGTATTATGCCCCACAAGATGCTCCATAGATTGTGCCCCATATGCTGCCCATGTATTGTGCCCCATATGCTGTCCCATGTATTATGCCCCACAAGATGCTCCATAGATTGTGCTCCATATGCTGCCCCATGTATTATGCCCCACAAGATGCTCCATAGATTGAGCCCCATATGCTGCCACATGTATTATGCCCCACAAGATGCTCCATAGATTGTGCCCCATATGCTGCCCCATGTATTATGCCCCACAAGATGCTTCAAAGATTATGCTACCATATTCTGCCCCATGTATTATGCCCCACAAGTTGCTCCATAGATTGTGCCCCATATTCTGCCCATGTATTATGCCCCACAAGATGCTCCATAGATTGTGCCTCATATTCTGCCCCATGTATTATGCCCCACAAGATGCTCCATAGATTGTGCCCCATGTTCTGCCCCATGTATTATGCCCCACAAGATGCTCCATAGATTATTCCCCCATATTCTGCCCCATGTATTATGCCTACAAGATGCTCCATAGATTGTGCCCCATATTCTGCCCATGTATTATGCCCCACAAGATGCTCCATAGATTGTGCCCCATATGGTGCTGTGAATAATAATAATAATAATAATAAAAAAAGACATACTCACCTCTAATCGCTGGGGGCCAGGTGCTGGTGTCCTGAGCAGGCGGGGACACAGGCGCACTATTGGGGACAGGTGCCGGTGTCACCGCTGGCTCAGGCCCCAGCACCTGCAATATTCACCTGTCCCCGGTCCACCGCTGCACGCCACTGTCTTCCGGGATTTCTGGCAGTGAATGTTCAGGCAGAGGGTGCGGCGCGCACTAACCACGTCATCGCGCCCTCTGACCTGAACATTCACAGCTAGAGGACGCGAGGACACAGCGGCGCGCAGCGGTGGACCAGGAACAGGTGAATATCGCTTATACTCACCCCCTTCTGGCACAGTCTCTGCAGCCCCTGCTCTTCTCCCACGGTCTCCGGCAGCTATTCCTAACTTCAGCGGTCACGTGGTACCGCTCATTAAAGTCATGAATATGTGCATATTCATGACTTTAATGAGCGGTACCACAGACAGCTGAACACAGGCGCCGGAGACCGTGGGAGAAGAGCAGGGGCTGCAGAGACCGCGCCGGAAGGGGATGAGTAAATTGGACAGCTGCGCTCCCCCTCCCCTGCCAACCCCCCCGTTATATGACTCGAGTATAAGCCAAGAGGGGCATTTTCAGCTCTAAAAAATGGGCTGAAAATCTCTGCTTATACTCGAGTATATACGGTAAGTGGGTGATAAAGGGGGTTGATTTACATTTTTTTTTATTTTGATCACTGTGATAGGGTCTATCACAGTGATCAAAATGAACCAATTCGAAAAATTTCCTATTGTTGCCGGGTGACGGACAGCAGATCTTGGCAGGCGCACTGGGTATGCTCCCACCATTTTCTTCCCAGAAGATGTCGCGGGCAGGTAGACTTCGGGGGGGATGCAGGGACACTGGAGGTACCAAGGGGTGTTGGTTGGACCCCATTTCTATCTCTTCTAATGTGCGATCACATCAGAGGAGAGAGAAATTAAATGAGAAATCTTTTTTTTGCAGTCACTGTTATTCCGTTAATAACGGTGATTGCATCACTGGGGTCGGTAAAAACCAACCCGATTCATGTTCTCTGGGGCCTCAGCTACCCCCGGTAGCCAAGACCCCAGAGAAATTCCGACTCTGGGTGGCGCTATACACTTATTTCTCAGCGCCGTTAAAAAGTGTATCTGCTGTCTTTTTTAAAAGTTGTTAATGTGCCCAGGTCAGGATAATGGGAAATATCCCATACTCATCTCCTCCTGGATTGATGTTAAATCTTCACAAACTACTATGTCCCCAATCAGTTCCTGGGTCCATTCACAATAACTTTCAGAGTAGGGGAAAACCGTTTAAAGGGAATCTGTCAATAACACCCCCACCACAACCCCTTCATGTTGCACATATGGGCAAGCAGGTCTTTGAAATGTAAATTCATTGACATATGTAGTCCATTTATTTGTTGCTGAATTCCCAAGAAATTAGCATGTTAATTCACATGCAAAAGAGGTGTTAAACAGCATTGTGCCTAGTAACCTACACACAGTGTCAGTTCGACGCCGCTATACTGAATAAAATGATACCTTGGTTGATGAAATCCGTCTTGTGCTTCTTTTTTAATCCGTACTTTTAGTTTTTAGTTAATAATATGCTCGTGTCCTAAGGCGGGGTTCATGCATGTGGTGCTCTGATTATATATTCATAATGCAGACTGCTGACAAGTCACTGCCCCCTCACTGACCTGCCTCCTTGTTTTCATAATGAATATACTAATGTGTGCATTTGAAAAAAAAGTCACTTCATCAAAATGGCGGCGCCTGCGCACTGTCACTTGTCAGTTAGTGCCTATTATATTGCTGATTTTATTCAGTATAACGGCGCCGACCTGACATTGTGTGTAGGTTACTGTGCACAATGCTGCTGACAGGTTCCCTTTAAGCACTCCCATCTAAGTTTTTTTCCTCTTAACATATTGCAATCATCATATTATATAGCATTGTGTACTTACAGGGGCTTGCAAAAGTATTCACACTCTACCTTGGCATTTTTTGTGTTTTGCTACGTCACAAAATGGAATTTCACAGTTTTTTTGAAGGTTTGCATCAGTTCATGTAAAGAACATGCCTACAATTGTGACATTTTGATTTTCTTTTTTTTGTGAAGCAAACAACAAATAGGACAAAATAACAGAAAACTTCAGAGTGCATAATTATTCAGTCCCTAAAGTCAGTACTTTGTAGAGCCTGGTTTTGCAGCAATTACAGCTGCTAGTCGCTTTGGATAGGTCTCTATGAGCTTTCCACATCATGACACTGGGATTTTTGCCTATTTCTCAAGGCAAAACTGATTCAAGTTACAGTAGATGGTTTTGTTTGGTAAACAGCAAGTCTGACCACAGATTCTAAATTGGACTAAGGCTACTTTCACACTTGCGTCTTTTTGCGATGCGTATCGAGCGCACATAAAACGCATAAAAAAACGCGTGCAAACGCTTGTAAACGCTGTGATATTTAGTCGCATAAGCGTGCGCTATACGACAAAAAAATGCAGCGCTTGGATCCGATTGTATGCGATTTCAAGCGTTTTTGCATGCATTTGCGTTTTTTCGGCGCATTTCACAGGAGGAAAATCCTTGAAAAATTCTTGCAACAGACTCCACCAATGGGACACCAGTGGGCGTGTGTTATGGAAAATCTTTATATAGAGCCTGTTTACAGCCATTCTTCACATTTGCTTGCATCTGCCTTTGTGAACATGGATCTGCGCTGGAAGAGTTTCCACTTCAACTTGGATCTGGACATCAAGATGGCTCAGGCTTATGCAGTTGCTTGCCATGAAGAAAGGGAGAGAGAGAGACAGCGAAGACGGCAGCTGCGTTTGTGGGTACATCCCATTGTTGAACTCCGGGAGAGCCGTGGAGCGTACCACACCCTCTATAGCGAGCTGCAGGCAAACCCCGAGAAATTTACGGACTATACCCGGTTGTCCCAAGAAAGCTTCAGGGATTTACTTGGTCGGGTCCAACAATTCATCCGGAGACAGGACACACAGCTCTGTCAGTCGATTCCTCCGGAGGAAAGACTCCTGGTGACATTACGGTACATAATATTGCTAAACCAATGCCTGCATCATTTTATTTGTTCTGCCATGTACTATTCCAAAGCTGCCAGAATTATTGTTCTGCCATCTAGTAAACAAAGACCTGCAGAATTATTTGTATGCCATGTACTTTTTTTTCTCTTTAGTTAAATGTTTTAAAAAAACATATACAATAATATATATATTTGTTTCTTTCTCAGTTTCCTTGCTACTGGAGAGAGCCTCTCTTCACTTCACTTCCAGTACCGGATTGGTATCTCTACCTTGTCAGGAATTGTTGTGGACACCAGCCGGGCATTGTGGAATGTTCTCTGTCCAGAATTTATGCCCTTGCCCACCACAGAAAAGTGGCTAGAAATAGCTGAAAAATTCTGGACAACCTGAAATTTCTCCAACTGTTTGGGAGCAGTTGATGGGAATCACATCCGGATCATCAAACCCAAAAGAACAGGCTCGGAGTACTACAACTACAAAAAGTACTTCTCTACAGTTCTGATGGCCATTGCGGGTGCAGACTGTATGTTTGTTGTGTTGTCATATGCAACAGATTAGGACTTTTATATTATAAGTAAAAGGAGGACTTTATGCTGACCTGACAGTAGATGGCGATGTTGTGTAACGTTTCCTTCTTTAATGTATTGTATAAGAATTAGTCTTCTTTTGTTTAGTTTCACTTTCGTTTTTATTCCTGTTTGCTGATGCAATGCTGTAATGACTGTGCATTATTCCTTCACCTCATGTTCAGAGAAGTAAACGCTTGTTATCTCATGCATCTTGCTCTGTGAAGTTTCCTCTGCAGAGGTGTGGATTCAGAAGCTGTGCAACAGGTTATGGGCACAGGCACCCAGACACCCAGAAACCCAGACCCAGGCACCCAGATACAGAGAATCCAGACACCACAGGACACTACAAGCACCAAGAATACCAGATACCCAGGACACTGGAACTCTCAGCAAGACTCTGGTGAATGCAGAAGAATTCTTCAGTGCAAGTCTCTCCAAACAAGTAAGATAAGTTAAAAATGATGAATAGCACAGACCTAAAACTCACAGTAGCTAAACTGAATGACGAGAACTATCAGCTATGGAAGTTCAAAGTAGAGATGTTATTGTCTAAAGATGATTTATGGGAAGTAATCACTACAGATAGACCTGATGAAGATAATCAGACATGGGATAGAAAAAATAGACAAGCGAGAGCTACCATCAGCTTATTAGTGGATGATGCTCAATTAATACATATAAGAAATGAAGAAACAGCGAAAGGAATGTGGGAACAATTAAGAAAGCTATATGAGAGACATAGCTTAAATCACAAGTTATTTCTACTAAGAAAGCTGTACAGTATGAGACTAAATGCAGACAGTGACATGCAGAAGCATATATTCTCTATTATGGAAGTGATATCACAGTTAAGATCTATTGGTGAAGATATTAAGGAAAGCCATATAGCAGCTATATTGTTGTGCAGTTTACCAGATTCATATACAGCTTTAATAAATGCACTAGAGACAAGACCAGAAACTGACATTACATTAGAGTTTGTGAAGACCAGACTCATAGATGAATATCAGAGAAGGAAAGAACAAACAAATGATTCTTCTACTGAAAAAGATAATGGAAATGCTCTTAAAGCTACAGAACTTAAAAAACCCTATAATAAAGAGACAAGAGAATGCTTCAGATGTAAGAAAAAGGGACATTTAAAGAAAGACTGTACTATATGGAAAGCAGAACAACAGAAATTACACTATAAAGATAATATACAGAAGGTGAAAAACACAATTTCTGATTCATGTGAAAATAATTGGAATGGCACATTTAAAGTAACTGATAAGAAATCATCACTTGGTTGGTTTATTGATTCAGGAGCAACGAGTTATATGACAAGTGACAAGAATTTCTTTACTGATCTTGATTTAAATAAGAAAGTAGCCATTTATCTTGCAGATGGAAGCAAAATAACCGCAGAAGGTATCGGACAAGGTATGCTAAATTGTTCAAACAAGTTCGGACAAGATTGAAAGATACTTGTACAGGATGTGTTGTATGTTCCAAAATTGGAAGGTGGATTATTATCTGTGAAACGTTTAACAGCAAAAGGACTTATAGTAAAATTCAAAGATAATGAGTGTGCAATTATTGCAGGAAACAAGTTGATAACCAAAGTCAAGGCAGATGAACAATTATATCATTTTGACAAACCAAAGGAACAGATAAAGGTATGTACACATGATCACAAAAACTGTATTCACATGTGGCATAGACGTCTAGGACATAGACACCCGGACAGTATAAGGGAACTACAGAGAAAAAAATTGACAAAAGATTTAAAGATATCAGATTGCTCAATTACCGTAAGATGTGAATGTTGTATAAAATCCAAAGCCACAAGGATATCTATTCCAAAAGAAAGTGAGATGAAAAGCGAAAGACCACTTGATTTGGTGCATACTGACATATGTGGACCCATGAAAGTGACTACATCAGGAGGCAATAGATACATGTTGACTTTTATAGATGACTGCTCAAGATACACAGTCACATACTTAATTAAGAACAAAAGTGAAGTTTTTGATAAACTTGTAGACTATGTAACAAGATCAAGTAACAAATTTCAAAGGAAGCCAATTGTCATCAGAAGTGATAATGGAGGTGAATTTACAGGTCACAGAATAGAAGACTACTTAAGACAAAATGGAATAGAACATCAGAAAACTGTTCCATACACACCTGAACAAAATGGAGTAGTAGAAAGGAAAAACAGAACTCTAACAGAAATGATGAGATGTATGCTGACAGATTCTAAACTACCAGAGACATATTGGGGTGAGGCAGCAATGACAGCTACATATCTACAGAACCGACTTTTTTCCAGAAAACTGAAGAAAACTCCATATGAACTGTGGCAAGGTATGAAACCAAGTGTCAATCATTTAAAAGTTTTTGGATGTAAAGTTTTTATATTCATTCCAACAGAAAAACGTTCCAAACTTCAAAACAGATCCATGGAAGGAATATTCGTTGGATATAGTGAAAACTGCAAAGGATATAGAATCCTAGATCCCAAAACAGACAAAGTTACAGTGAGTAACAGTGTGACATTCATTGAAGATTTAAATGAAGACATTATGATTTCAGTTGAAACAAAAAATGAGAAAAACAATAGTGACTAGAGTTGAGCGATACTTTCCGATATCCAAAAGTATCGGAATAGGAATGGTATCGCCGATACCATTAAAATATCGGCGATACCCGATACTGATACCGGAAGTCCCATGTAAGTCTATGGGAACAAAATATCGTAACTAAAAAAACCCCATTCTTTCCTTGTAAACACTAAATATACACACATAGAATACATATATATATATATAATTACATGTCATTGTGACATATATATATACATATATGTATAGTTTATACACTTCTACATAGTAAAATATCCTCTGATTCAATTGCCGGGTAAAGCCGGCTTCTGTGAAAAGACAGAAGCACCCGACATGAAATGACACTTGGTGTACATAGGGTTAACCATGTCTTTTCATGTCGTTTGCTATCTGATTTGCACAAACAATTAAATCAGTCTATGTGTGCAAAATTTCACACCTGTAGGGGTTAATTAAAGGTGTAAATTCGTTGTAAAAAAAACGGACTTTTTTGCTACGAATTTACACCTTTAATTAACCCCTACAGGTGTGAAATTTTGCACACATAGACTGATTTAATTGTTTGTGCAAATTAGATAGCAAAGGACATGAAAAGACATGGTTAACCCTATGTACACCAAGTGTCATTTCATGTCGGGTCACCCGACATGAAATGACACTTGGTGTACATAGGGTTAACCATGTCTTTTCATGTCCTTTGCTATCTAATTTGCACAAACAATTAAATCAGTCTATGTGTGCAAAATTTCACACCTGTAGGGGTTAATTAAAGGTGTAAATTCGTAGCAAAAAAGTCCGTTTTTTTTGCTACGAATTTACACCTTTAATTAACCCCTACAGGTGTGAAATTTTGCACACATAGACTGATGTAATTGTTTGTGCAAATCAGATAGCAAAGGACATGGTTAACCCTATGTACACCAAGTGTCATTTCATGTCGGGTTCTGCATTTTCACAAAAGCCGGCAATTGAATTAGCGGCTATTATACTATGTAGAAGTGTATGAACTACAAATATAAATATATATATATATGTGTCACAAATTCAATGACATGTATATATATATATATGAGGTGTAAAATTGCTGAAAAAAAATGCGTGGGCTCCCGCCCTATTTTCGCAACCAGACAGACAAAGCCAGTGAGTGGGGGCAGATAATAATAGCCCAGAGAGGGACCATTATTTTTGGCCCCCCCGGCTACTAACATCTGCCCCCAGACACCCCAGGAAAGACAAATCTATAATTAGATTCGCCCTTTCTGGCACTTTGCCCGTCTATTCCCATTGCCCTGTAGCGGTGGCGAATGGGTTAATACGGGGTTAAAGCCACCTTGCTATTGAAAGGTGACCTTAAGCCAGGTTAATAATTGAGAGCTGTCAATTAGACAACTATCAATTATTAATCCTATTGCATGAAATAAAAATAAAACACACACACTTTAATTAAAAATCATTTTAATGAAATAAAGACACATGTTTTTGACCATCTTTTATTTTACTGCAAAAACCATTTCCTGTAATAAAAATAAAATAAAAAAGCAAAATTATTCTTACCTATCCCATGCACAGTCAGGTCCCACGGTGTAATCCTTCAGAAAGGGTTAATGTTTACTGCAGGGACCGCAGCTATTGCTGCAGCCTCACAGTAAACCCCCAAATGAATGAGTTCCTCTCCTGGCTGACAGGAGAGTAAAGGCTGGGTGTCACATAACGATACACCAGCAATCCCGACAACGATATGCACTTGTCAGGATCGCTGGTGTATCGCTACATGATCGCTGCTGAGCTGCCAAACAGGCAGCTCAGGCAGCGATCTGGGACAGCGACACTGCAGGTAACATCGCTTAAGGGCCCGTCTCACATAGCGATATCGCTACCGAGATCGCTGCTGAGTCACTAGTTTTGTGACGCAGCAGCGAGCTCACCAGCGATATCGCTGTGTGTGACATTCAGCGACGATCAGCCCCCCTGCCGGTATCGCTGATCGTCGCAGAAATGTCAGGACCTGTTTTTGATCGCTGGTTTCCCTCTGACAGGCACGCATCACTGCGTGTGACAGGCGGGAGACCAGCGATCCGCTGGTAACCAAGGTACACAGCGGGTTTCCAGGCACCGCGCAGCGCTTGGAAACCCGCTGTGTACCTTGGATACCAGCTCCCTGCATCAGGGCGCTGGTATCCAAGGTACACAGCGGGTTTCTAGGCACAGCCCCGCGCCTGGAAACCCGCTGTGTACCTTGGTTACCAGCGGATCGCTGGTCTCCCGCCTGTCACACGCAGCGATGCGTGCCTGTCAGCGGGAAACCAGCGATCAAAAAAAAGGTCCTGACATTTCAGCGACGATCAGCGATACCCGGCAGGGGGGCTGATCGTCGCTGAATGTCACACACAGCGATATCGCTGGTGAGCTCGCTGCTGCGTCACAAAACTAGTGACTCAGCAGCGATCTCGGTAGCGATATCGCTATGTGAGACGGGCCCTTAAGTGGAAAGCTTAATTGATTGCTTTCCACTTTCACTTCAGGTCAGCCAGGGACACAATCAGTGACGTCAGAGGAACTGATTAACAAAAATAGGGGTTCCCTTCGAAAAAAAAATGGCGTGGGGTCCCCCCTATTTTTGTTAACCAGCCAGATGAAGCAGACCGCTGAGGCCTGGATTTTCAGGCTGTTAAGGAGCCAAGATCCATGGACCTTGCCAGCCTGATAATACCAGGCCACAGCAGTCTGCATATCTTGGCTGATTAACAAAAATAGGGGATCCCCTCGAAAAAAATTGGCGTGGGGTCCCCCCTATTTTTGTTAACCAGCCAGATGAAGCAGACCGCTGAGGCCTGGTTTTTCAGGCTGTTAAGGAGCCAAGATCCATGGACCTTGCCAGCCTGATAATACCAGGCCACAGCAGTCTGCATATCTTGGCTGATTAACAAAAATAGGGGATCCCCTCGAAAAAAATTGGCGTGGGGTCCCCCCTATTTTTGTTAACCAGCCAGATGAAGCAGACCGCTGAGGCCTGGATTTTCAGGCTGTTAAGGAGCCAAGATCCATGGACCTTGCCAGCCTGATAATACCAGGCCACAGCAGTCTGCATATCTTGGCTGATTAACAAAAATAGGGGATCCCCTCGAAAAAAATTGGCGTGGGGTCCCCCCTATTTTTGTTAACCAGCCAGATGAAGCAGACCGCTGAGGCCTGGTTTTTCAGGCTGGTAAGGATCCAATATCCATGGACCTTGCCAGCCTGATAATACCAGGCCACAGCAGTCTGCTTAGCTTGGCTGGTTAACAAAAATAGGGGATCCCCTCGAAAAAAAAACGGCGTGGGGATCCCCCCTATTTTTGTTAACCAGCCAAGTAAAATGCAGACTGCTGCGGCCTGGTATTAAAAGACTGTCAAGGCCCATGGATTTTGGCCCTCAACAGCCTGATAATACCAGGCTACAGCAGCCCCACATTTGGCGCATCAAAAGATGTGCCAATTGTGGCACTTTACCCGGCTCTTCCCACTTGCCCTGTAGCGGTGGCAAGCGGGGTAATAAGGGGTTAATGTCACCGTTGATTGCACGGTGACAATAAGCCCGGTTAATAATGGAGAGGTGTCAATAAGACACCGATCCATTATTAATCCCAAAGTTTTTAAATGTTTAAAAAAAAGACACAGCAAGAAAAAAGTCTTTTAATGAAATAAAAGAGACAACACAGTTTTCATAAATTTTATTGTACTCTCATTCCTGCGACGCAATCGATCTCCTGTAAAAAAAGAAAAAAAACAAACCAACAGTATACCACCTGTCCGACGCAGTCCATAACGACAGTCCCACGACGATCCACTCTGCTACATCGCAATGACAGGCAGAGCCTGTCATCGCAACGCAGCACAGCTGATTACCTGCTTCCCCGACGGTGACGTCATCGGACTGACTGCTTTACGGCCGGGATTACCCAGCAGTCACTGCAGTTATCGCGAGAAACTGCATGTGACCGCCGGGGAAAGAAGATTGCGGCCATGAAGCAGTCCAGCCCGTGACCGCCGGAGATCTTCTGCCAGGTAAGTGCCGCTGACTCCTGACAGACCCGACCGACAGACACTGACAGTGACAGTGACAATCCCGATTCCGGTATCCGATATGACGAAAATATCGAACTCGGAATCGGAATTCCGATACAGCCAATATCGGCCGATACCCGATATTTGCAGTATCGGAATGCTCAACCCTAATAGTGACATAACTGAAGAAATATCTGATGAGAAAGAAGTAGAAATGAATGAAGAACAAAATACTGAAAGTGAAGAATCACAACTACAAACAGACACAGAACCAAGACGTTCAATAAGAGAGAACAAAGGAAAACCACCAAAACGTCTCTCATACAAGACAAGTATAAGAAAAATCTATGAACCTACCTCTTGGGAAGACATATCTAAACTTCCTGAAGAAGAAGCTAATAAATGGATAGAAGCAACAGAAACAGAAATTAAATCCATGCATGATTCAAATACATGGACACTAACAGATTTGCCAGAAGGAAGAAAAGCTATAGGATGTAAATGGATTTTTAAAGTAAAATACCAAACAGATGGCACACCTGAAAGATATCGAGCAAGACTCATAGCTAAAGGGAATTTTCAAAAATATGGAGAAGACTATGATGAAACATTTGCTCCAGTTGTCAAACACACTACAATAAGAACTTTACTTACAGTTGCAGCAGTGGAACAGATGGAACTAAGACGTCTGGATGTAAAGACAGCTTTTTTGAATGGAGATTTAACAGAAGACATTTACATGGAACAACCTCCAGGATTCAAAGATGACAGAAATCCAAACAAAGTTTGCAAACTACAGAAAAGCATATATGGTTTAAAACAAGCAGCTAAAGCGTGGAAAGACAAAATCACGGGAGTACTAACAAATGAAAAATTTCAAAGAAGCAAAGCTGATCCATGCTTGTACACAAAAAGGCTGAGTAATAGATGGATTTATGTACTCCTATATGTAGATGACATTTTGATTTGTTTTAAACAAGAAAGGGATAAAGAAAAAATTCTAAAAATCCTGAAACAAAATTTTGAAATCAAAGACTTGGGAAATGTAAAACAGTACCTAGGAATTCACATAGAAAG
Organism: Oophaga sylvatica; assembly: GCA_033576555.1. Classification (NCBI taxonomy): domain Eukaryota; kingdom Metazoa; phylum Chordata; class Amphibia; order Anura; family Dendrobatidae; genus Oophaga; species Oophaga sylvatica. The sequence continues at coordinate 253,267,804 of JARQOD010000005.1, read as the reverse complement.
AGAAGAAGATGGAAATTTCCTACTGAATCAAAATCACATGATTCAAGACATAACAGAAAAATTTGGACTAAAGGTTGCAAAAACAGTAAAGTCTACAATGGAAACTAATTATCTCAAAGAGATGAACAGTGAAGAAAATATGCTAACCAAACAATGAAGAATACAGAACAGCAATAGGAAAACTACTGTATCTAGCAACCATTACAAGACCAGACATCGCAACAGCAGTAGGAATCCTGAGTAGAAAGGTATCAAAACCTAATAAAGCTGATTGGAATGCCGTGAAGAGAGTAATACGTTATTTGAAAGGAACTAGCAATGTTAAGCTGAAATTACCCACAGGTGATAATTGCATTTTAACAGGATATGTTGATGCAGATTGGGCTGGAAATCCAACTGACAGAAGATCTACCAGTGGACATATTTTTTTTTCTCTCAGGTGGACCAATAAGTTGGACAAGTAAGAAACAGTCAATTGTGACACTGTCTTCAACAGAAGCCGAATATGTTGCAGTAGCACATGCGAGTCAAGAAGTACTGTGGTTAAGACAATTGTTGACAGAATTAGGACAACCACAGTTGGAACCAACAAAAATAAAAGAGGACAATCAAGGATGTCTTGTTCTTGCTCAGATGGAAAGAGTCAATCCAAGAACCAAGCATATTGATGTGAAATATCATTTCTTGAGAGATCATCAGGACCAAGGAGTATTGAAGTTGGAGTATTGTCCTACTGAAGAAATGACAGCGGACATTTTCACAAAGGCGTTGAATGCTGATAAACATCAGAGACTAATAAAAAAGTTGGGTTTGATTGAATAAGTCCTTACTGTTGAGAAAGGGTGTTGTCATATGCAACAGATTAGGACTTCTATATTATAAGTAAAAGGAGGACTTTATGCTGACCTGACAGTAGATGGCGATGTTGTGTAACGTTTCCTTCTTTAATGTATTGTATAAGAATTAGTCTTCTTTTGTTTAGTTTCACTTTCGTTTTTGTTCCTGTTTGCTGATGCAATGCTGTAATGACTGTGCATTATTCCTTCACCTCATGTTCAGAGAAGTAAACGCTTGTTATCCCATGCAACTTGCTCTGTGAAGTTTCCTCTGCAAAGGTGTGTATTCAGAAGCTGTGCAACATGTTGCAGTGGACATTGGGGCATTTGGCCGTGGAAATGACTCACAGGCTTTTAAGAACTCGGACATGGGCCGGAGATTGTATGGAAACCAGTTCAATTTCCCCATGCCACGGCCTCTTCCCCACACCGAAGGTCCGCCACAGCCATTTGTCATGGTTGGGGATGAGGCATTCCAGATGTGCCAACACCTGCTCAAACCCTACTCCAGCTGGGACTTGGACCACAACAAAAAAGTATTTAATTACAGGCTGACCAGGGCCAGAAGAACTGTAGAGTGTGCCTTCTGTATATTTGTTTCCAGATGGCGCATTCTGGGCACAGCCATTCATCTGAAACTTGAAACAGTGGATGAAGTCATGAAGGCCTGTGTGGTGCTACATAATTTTGTGATGTCTAAAGAGCACCCAAACTTTGAACTTGATGATGCAGCTCCTAACCCATTGCCTGAGTTCACTCAGCACCCTCTCAGGTCTTTTGTTGAAGTCTGCCAAATGAAGGACCAATTTGCGGCCTACTTCATGTCAGATGTAGGACGGGTGGAATGACAAGAACAAATGGTGTAAAAAAGTGTTCTTGTCTGTATGTTAATAAAATACCTGTGTTTATACCTGTACCGAGTGCAGTCTGTGTTTTTACACTCAAATACAATAATCAACTGGCCAGGTTTACCAGTGAATTCATGATGCTGTGTTTTTTGTGCATCATGAATTTACTAGTAATCCTGACCAGGTGACTATACATACACACACACAAGTTGTATGACCTTTATCATCTCTCCAGTTTGGGTTCAATTTGCAGCGACGGTGGAGATAAAACAACTAATATTTGTGTCACCTGGCCTGATGTTACAAATAGTGATTTGTGGATGCACTAGCATCTGTCACTCTTTATTATACCTGACCATGTGACTATAAATATTATTTGTAGTATCATCACTGTGGCTTGATTTTGAACGCACTGGAGAGATAATAAAGTTTATACATCTTCTACAATCCCCAGGCCTGGTGTCATGCTGAAGTGGTGATGCCCCAAATAACGCATCCTCACTTCAGAATGTATCACACATGGTCAGGAGAACACACATATGAGTTCTAAACTGCAGCCTCGCTACAGTATGCTTGAAATAGATGCAGACTGAAGCGACGCTGCAGGTTAAAACTCATGTGTATTCACCTTCCCAGCTGTGATAGTAATGATACAAGGCTGGGCAGGGGAATACACATATGAGTTATAAACTGCAGCATTGCTACAGTATGCTTGAAATAGATGCAGACTGAAGCGACGCTGCAGGTTAAAACTCATGTGTATTCACCTGCCCAGGTGTGATAGTAATGATACAAGGCCAGGGGATTGTACATATAACGTGTATTTTCACCATCATCTCCTCAGTTTATTCAACACACACTGAATAGAGGATGTGATTAATTACAAGGTATATCTAGAATCCCTGGCCTTGTATCACAAAGTGAAATGATGTTAAAAACACACCATACTCATTTAACTTTTTATGATACCTGGCAAGGTAAAATAGATATGCCTTGCACTCAACACCATCCTCTATTCAGTCTGTGCAATATTAGCAGACAGAAGAGACTGGTGAGGAAAATACAAGTCATATATTTGTGTTTTTGACTACACATATCTCCAGGACTGACACAAACATGTATCATTCCTGCAGTTATGTGTAGGCAAAACGCAAAGTGTACGGCGCAGTGTGTGTACGGCGCAGTGTGTGTAGGTGGCGAAAGACACATTAATCAAACCGTTTTTACTAAAAGCATAATTGCACATTTATTTGTTACAGCAAAAAAAAAGACCATTTTTATTGAGAAGGACGTTTTGGAGGAGATTGGGATACTCTGGGGGTGTGCAGAGATGACGAATGGCTGGAAAGCGAGGAAGGTGTTCGAGGGGAAGGGGCGACGAAAGTAGTGGGGGAAGAAAGATCAGACATGGAAGTAGAGGCAGGTTGAGACACAGTAGGAGGAGAGGGGGGATGGACAAACAAAGTCTTCTTTATCTTCTTGGGGGCAGGAATCCCCTGCATGGACCGACTTCTGTGTGACCGCCTTGAGCTTGTGGACCGTGGCCTTGAAACATAAAACACGGAATGTCGGTCACCCGTCTCATGCTCTTTGGTGGCGTCGGCGGTACTCAGAGAAGGAGAAGTGGTGGTGGTGCTCTGAGGAGGACAAGTGGTGGCGGTGGTCCAAGGAGGAGAAGTGGTGTCTCCGGGCACTCCGGTTTCCACCCACACTCCAAAAAACATACTGATAGGGAATCTAGATTGTGAGCCCCATCGGGGACAGCGACGATAATGTGTGCAAACTATAAAGTGCTGTGGAATATGTTAGCGCTATATAAAGATTATTATTATTATTAAGGAGAAGTGGTGTCTGTGCTCCTAAAATGGTGGATAGTGGTGGCGGTACTCCCAGCAGGAGAAGTGGTGGCTGTGCCCTGAAAATGTTGCGTAGTGGTGGCTGTGCACCTTGAAGGAGAAGTGGGGGCAGTGGCCCAAGCAGGTACTGCGGTGGCGGAGTCCAAGAGTGGGGAACAGTGGTGCTCCAGACAGGAGCAGCGCTTGCTATGATGGTGGCGACGGTGGAGTGTCCAGCAGTACTCGGACGTGTAGTGGGGACTCGGAATGCTGGTGGCCATGCAGTGGTATGCAGCAGAAGTCGGTAGTGATGTGTGGCGAGTCAGTGGTGGCACAGTTGGATATGCAACCACTGACTGCTGCATGTACCGATTCTGCTGCATAGCCTGCAAGTAAGCAGTGTTGCAGACCTGCAACACACTCAGTTGTTGCTCAGGACTAAGGTGTTCCGCCATGCCCCGTTCAATTTTACTGAAAAAATGGTGCGCTGGTCTGTTGAGGTCGGCCTCCAGCCCATCAAGCCGCTGGTCGACACAGTGGAAGCGGTGATCCATGTGGGTAAAACCCCATTCCATGAGTGAAAAACCACTTTCCACTGTGCCTGACAGCGACTTCATACTGCCATGAAAGGCCTCGCTCAAGTGCATGAACTCGGGCAAGACATTCCTGTCCAAGGCCCTTTCCCGCTGGCGGGAAGTGCCGGCATAACCAGTGGCAGAGACCTGGGACAGGGGAACACCTGATTGACCAGCTTCCTGGTCACCAGCTGTCCGTGTTGCTGACCTGCAAGTTGCTTCCAGGCTGTCGGATGGCTGGGACGGGTCCAAGGTCGTCCGATGAAGGGCCGCTTCAGGGACAGGCAGCATGGTGCTGCTCCAGGAGCTGTGGAAAGAAAAGAAAAACATTACTATAATGCATTTACAAGAAGCATCAGCTGTGGAATAGAAAAGTACTGATTAAAAAAAAAAAAAAAATTTTTGAAAACTTACGCTCTGCTGGCAAGGACCAGTCCCAGGAACGCCAACTCACGATAGTAGCGATATTTCCTTCTGCTCCTTGCTGCTGAACCACTGCGAACCTGTCCCTCTGCATGAACATCAGTGTTGAAGCGGTCCTTCTTCGAGCGCCATCGTGTGCGGACTTTGTTCACTGTTGGAAAAAAAAAATTATACAATGCACTCGGCAAAATCTGAGTCATCACACACACATGAGTGAATATGGCAAACAGTCAATGAAGCATAAACAAGCTATACAATACACAGGTCAGTCACTGTTGAACCAGATGACACTGTTGGGTTTGCTGGTAGAATATATCTACCAGCAAACCCATCAGTGCCATCTGGAACAAGAGTGAATGCAGCATAAAAAAGAAATACAATACACAACATAGCAATACCATACACAGGGCAGTCACTGTTGAACCAGATGACACTGTTGGGTTTGCAAGTAGAATATATCTACCAGCAAACCCATCAGTGCCATCTGGAACAAGAGTGAATGCAGCATAAAAAAAGCAATACCATACACAGGGCAGTCACTGTTGAACCAGATGACACTGTTGGGTTTGCAGGTAGAATATATCTACCAGCAAACCCATCAGTGCCATCAGGAACAAGAGTGAATGCAACATTAAAAAGCAATACCATACACAACATAGCAATACCATACACAGGGCAGTCACTGTTGAACCAGATGACACTGTTGGGTTTGCAGGTAGAATATATCTACCAGCAAACCCATCAGTGCCATCTGGAACAAGAGTGAATGCAGCATAAAAAACCAATACAATACACAACATAGCAATACCATACACAGGGCAGTCACTGTTGAACCAGATGACACTGTTGGGTTTGCAGGTAGAATATATCTACCAGCAAACCCATCAGTGCCATCTGGAACAAGATTCACGGCGACATTACAGAGCATGGAAATACTTATTAAACGCCTTTTTGAGGTTTGGAGAGGCGCTGTCCCAGCCATCCATCAACGCTGCGGCCACCTCGTTCCATAGCCGCCGGCTCACCACATTGTCCTTGTACTGCGGATCACGGCTATCCCACAATGGGACACGCTCATGGAACTGGCAGATGAGGGCCTCGTTGTTCACATAGAGGTCCTCGTCCCGTTGTGGAACCTAGAAAAAAAAATAAAAAATTACAATCTTGGATATATTTCAGAAATAAAAAGAGACCAAAAAAAAAAGAGACATTCAAAGACTATATACTTACATTCCGTCTCGACACCGGGACTTGTCTTGGCTGCAACTGCTCCTGCTGTTCTGACTCCTCAATGGCCGTGTCCGACGCTGATGTCTGAAAAAGGAACAAAAATTTTAGACATTTGTAGATTCAGCAGCTATACTTACCCAAAGGCAGGAAGATACTCACATCACGCTCTGCTTGGGCCAGTTCTTGCCGGGATGGCAAATAGTTTGATCAAGAGGAAGACATGCTGCAATAAAAAAAATTCAAAGCTTTAGTACATATTACATTGGAAAGGACAGGCAGTCATTTGGTTAAGAATACTCACATTCTGGCACTTTGGATCCAAAGTTTGTGCTGTCTTGGCTGTGTCTTCCAGGCAGTGTAGTAGGGGTCCAGGCTGTATCTTCCAGGCTGTATCAGCATGCAGTGTCTCCAGGCAGTGTAGTAGGGGTCCAGGCTGTATGTTCAGGCTGAAGTCTCCAGGTAGTGTAGTAGGGGTCCAGGCTGTATCAGCAGAGTCTCCAGGCAGTCTGAGTAGGGGTCTGTCTGGCACTGAAGACACCTTCCTTTATCTCCACCCCTCACAAACAATGTTGCTTGTGTAGGGGGTGTTTTAGACTAGTGTCTAGACATTGTTTGCTCAAAAATCGCGTGCACGCACAAGCGCTGACGAGCGCACAGCCATGCGCCCGCCAGCACCCCCTTAGACTGCAATGTTATTTTTTTGCACATAGCGTGCGCAAACGTGCGCACGCGCATTTTTAAAGTGGTGGGCCGGAAAAAAAATGCAACATGTAGAGTCTAGCGTGTCTGGGCGCACACCTGGAAAATGCGCTGCGCACGTCAAACGCTGATGAGCGCGTGCAAGCGCTAGACCCTGCGCCCGCCATGTTAAAGATAGGGGAACATTGCGCATGTGACAGATAGCGCACAATGTGCTGCGCGATAAAACGCAAGTGTGAAAGTAGCCTAAGGTTTGCACTTTGACTAGGCCACTCCAAAACATTTACACATTTCCTCTTAAATTTCTCGAGTGTTGCTTTAGCAGTATGCTTTGGGTCATTGCCTTGCTAGAAGGTGAAACTCCGTCCCAGTCTCAAATCACTTGACTCCCTGACTAAGTGGCAGTGAAATGAGTAGTGTTGAGCGATACTGCTCGATATCTAAAAATATCGTATCGGAATGGTATCGCCGATATCATTAAATATCGTCGATATCCGATTCCGATACCGGAAGTCCCATGTAAGTCTATGGGAACAAAATATCGCAACAAAAAAAAACCCTTTCTTTCGTTGTAAACACAAAATATACACACATAGAATACATATATATATATATATATATATTACATGTCATTGTGACATATATATATATATATATATACATATATTTATAGTTTATACACTACTACATAGTAAAATAGACTCTGATTCAATTGCCGGGTAAAGCCGTGACATACCCCATAGAAGTCGACGGGCTCGGTGCCGAGTACCCCCAAAACCTCTGGCTCTGTGCGACTCAACTTGGGCGTCACGAACAGGATTCTGTAGCTCGCTATAAGCGAGTCCTGTGTGCCTGAATTGAACTGGTTTTGTGCTTGAGAATTGCTAAAATCATCAGAGAATGTATTTGCCATTTTTCCGCCATATCTGCGTCACGACGAGGCACTGGTGAAGAAGAAGGGCGTGCTCTTCGTGGGTGTACACTCACTCAGTGGCGCAAAAAACGATGGCCGACCACTCTAAATGGTACTGCAATGTAAGATCGTGCCCCACAGCTCTTCAGTTCCGCCTCCTCATCCTCCTCAGTGTGCGGAAACTAACACGAAGGTCCCGCCTCACTACAAAAGAGGGGCCCTCTCCAGATGCTAATGACACATGTGACTTGGCAGAGATGGTTAATGGACACGAGCAGAAGTGTGAAGGGATGGAGCAGTCAGAGCTCTCCCCCCACGGAAGCGACCCGATCGCCACGGAACCACCGTTGGGCACCCGGCCTGGAAACCCTCCTACGCTGCAAGAAGCGGAGGATACCCTAAGAGGCCTGGCCCGCCACCGGGAGGAGGTCGCCAGGATGGAAGCCAGCTGGCGTGCCCTAAAACTAAACTTGGAGCGGCGCCAATCCCTCTTACCTGAAGTGTCTGTACCGGAAGGTGAGGCACCCGTTCTAGTAGAGGAGTCCGTGCGGGCATCCCAGCCCTTGCAATGTGATCCGGTTGACGTTGTCGCAGTGGAGGCACCCGTTCCTGCAAAAAACTCTGCACCGGCAGCACCCCAGATCCCGCTGTCTGCCCCCGTCGCTGAGACAGAAGAAGCGACACCCGTCCTCATGGAGGAGGCCGCGCAGGCACCAGAGGTCTACCTGTCTGTACCGGAGCCCCGACTGTCATCTGTTCCAGAGCCGGCTGCCTCCTCCGCAGGTGAGCGCCGCCAGGACTGGGGGGCACCAGGAGAGCTGCCGCAAACCGGACATCATAAGCTGCAGTTTGATGGTGGAGACATGGAGATGCTGGTGGAGGAGAATTACAACCGGCGTCAGGAGGAAGAGTGGAGATGTTGGGAGCGGGAAGCAGAGCGACAAAGGGAGCAGCGCGAATCCCAGAAGCTTCGCCAACGTCACATCGAGAAGGACCGGGCAGATAAGGACCGGATGAGAAAAGATAAAGGAACCCTGTGGGAGCCGCGGCGTAAGGGTGCAGTACGGAGCTTTAAATTGAAAGGTGGTTGGGGCTTCATCCAGGAGCCTGGACTTTATTTAGAAGTGTTTATGACCCGGCGGGACGTGGAGACTCACCTCCCAGAAGGACACCCGGGGAGGGACCTGTTGCCAGGAGATTTGGTGACTTACACCCGACACTGGGGTTACAATGGATAGTACGCCCTAAATGTTACCAGGAGCGACCCCTACTCCCCAGAGTGTCAGGAAACCTGTGAGACCCTCGGAGCCTTCAGCCTCCCACATCCAGGCCTCTGCACAAGTGCCCACCCCACGCCGTAAATCTCCCCAGCCTCCCTCAGTGGTCTCCTCAGCAGCCCCAGCTATGGACATGATAACTATAGCTGGCCCGTACCCGGCGCCTTTTAGGCCCCCTGGGGTTCGTTCAGTCCGGGACATAGGGCTCCAGACCCGGAGGGAGATGAAAGAGGTGGCCACACAGACACAGATAGCGGGTCACGACTTGACTGTACAGGCCACACGACGTCATTAGGTCCTGGTGGTCCTTGGTGTCTCGGATGTTTGGCAAGCATCAGAAGAGTACCAGGTGGTACCTGGAACACCCCTGCCAAAGAATTATAAAAACCCGGACAGGGTCCCTGTATGTAAATAGTTAAATTGTTTATGTACCCGGACTGGTGAATGTTCATAAAAAAAATTTTTAATTTAATAAAAAACACAACACAGTTTTCATTACTTTTATTACAGTCTCATCCTGCGACGCCATCGATCTCCTGTAAAAAAATGAAAAAAAAAAACAGCAGTATACCACCTGTCCGACGCAGTCCATAGTAACGAGTGTCCCACGACGATCCAGCTCTGCTACATCAGAATGACAGGCAAAGCCTGTCATCCCGGCGCAGCACAGCTGATTACCTGCTTCCCCGGCGGTGACGTCATCGGACTGCTTTACGGCCGGGATTACCCTGCAGTCACTGCAGTTATCGCGAAAAACTGCATGTGACCGCCAGGGAGAAGATAATGGCGGCCATCAAGCAGTCCAGGACGTGACCGCCGGAGATCTTCTGCCAGGTAAGTGCCGCTGACTCCTGACAGACCCGACCGACGGACACTCACAGTGACAGTGACAAATCCGATTCCGGTATCCGATATGACGAAAATATCGGTACTCGGAATCGAAAGCCCGATACAGCTAATATCGGCCGATACCCGATATTTGCAGTATCGTATCGCTCAACACTAGAAATGAGCATTGGAGTAGGTGGAGGGGGTTGTGCAATGCTCCTCATTGTCAGTATATGCTTTGGCCTCATCAAATTCATCTCCCCTTTGGGTAGACATACTTTGGGCAGCGATACTCTGCACTGTGCAATATTTATTCATGAATTTTATTTAATATTTATGTATATTTATGTTTGTTATTTACTGCACAGTGCACTTTCTTTATCTACAGTGGGTACGGAAAACATTCAGACCCCTTTAAATTTTTCACTCTATGTTTCATTGCAGCCATTTGGTAAATTCAAAAAAGTTCATTTTTTTCTCATTAATGTACACTCTGCACCCCATCTTGACTGAAAAAAAACAGAAATGTAGAAATTTTTGCAAATTTATTAAAAAAGAAAAACTGAAATATCACGTGGTCATAAGTTTTCAGACCCTTTCTCAGTATTGAGTAGAAGCACCCTTTTGAGCTAGTACAGCCATGAGTCTTCTTGGGAATGATGCAACATGTTTTTCACACCTGGATTAGGGGATCCTCTGCCATTCTTCCTTGCAGACCCTCTCCAGTTCTGTCAGGTTGGATGGTGAACGTTGCTGTACAGCCATTTTCAGGTCTAACCTAATATGCTCAATTGGGATTAGTTCAGGGCTCTGGCTGGGCCAGTCAAGAATGGTCACAGACTTGTTCTGAAGTCACTCCTTTGTTATTTTAGCTGTGTACTTAGGGTCATTGTCTTGTTGGAAGGTGAACCTTCGGCCAAGTCTGAGGTCCAGAGCACACTGGAAAAGGTTTTCATCCAGGATATCTCTGTACTTGGCCACATTCATGTTTCCTTCAATTGCAACCAGTCATCCTTTCACTGCAGCTGAAAAACACCCTCATAGCATGATGCTGCCACCACAATGTTTCACTGTTGGGATTTTATTGGGCAGTTGATGAGCAGTGCCTGGTTTTCTCAACACATACAGCTTAGAATTATCATCAAAAACTTCTATCTTCGTCTCATCAGACCAGAGAATCTTATTTATCATAGTCTGGGAGTCATTCATGTCTTTTTTAGCAAACTCTATGTGGGCTTTCATATGTCTGGCACTGAGGAAAGGTTTCCATCGGGCCACTGTGCCATAAAGGCCCGACTGGTGGAGGGATGCAGTGATAGTTGACTTTCTCCCATCTCCCTACTGCATCTGTGGAGCTCAGCCACAGTGATCATGGGGTTCTTCGTTATATCTCTCACCAAGGCTCTTCTCCCACGATTGCTCAGTTTGGCTGGACGGCCAGGTCTAGGAAGACTTCTGGTGGTCCCAAACTTCTTCCATTTAAGGATTATGGAGGCCACTGTGCTCTTAGTAACCTTGAGTACTGCAGAAATTCTTTTGTAACCTTGGCCAGATCTGTGCCTTGCCACAATTCTGTCTCTGAGCTCCTTGGCCAGTTCCTTTGACCTCATGATTCTCATTTGCTCTGACATTCACTGTGAGCTGTGAGGTCTTATACAGACAGGTGTGTGCCTTTACAAATCAAGTCCTATCAGTTTAATTAAACACAGCTGGACTCCAATGAAGGAGTAGAACCATCTCAAGGAGGATCACAAGGAAACAGACAGCATGTGACTTAAATATGAGTGTCTGAGCAAAGGGTCTGAATACTTATGACTATGTGATATTTCAGTTTTTCTTTTTTAATAAATTTGCAAAAATTTTTACATTTCTGTTTTTTTTTTAGTCAAGATGGGGTGCAGAGTGTACATTAATGAGAAAAAAATAAACTTTTTTGAATTTACCTAATGGCTGCAATGAAACAAAGAGTGAAAAATTTAAAGGGGTCTGAATGCTTTCCGTACTGATTAAATGTGATTCTCCTGGATGGTGTTATGTTTTGTCATCAATGCCTTACTTTTTCTCAATGCAATACTTATCTATAAACTTTATTTAATATATTTAATATTATTATTTACTAGCTTGGCCCGTGCAAAATTTTCGCACATTGGTCGTTGGGGGGCGCAGGCAATTTCAGAAAAAGTATGCTGGTCAAATGTAAATGTATTTCATGAGATGATGAACACCGACAGGTATTTATATATGTAGCTTGGTAATACAATAAATTGGTTTGATAAGTAGAGGCCAAAAAATGTCTTCCGGTTGAGGTGCCAACTGCAGTTCATTGTGTCTTTCTGTAGATTTATGAAAATAAATGTTTAAACTGTATTTAGTGATAAAATCGTAAATGTGTGGTTTGTTTGGCTCTTTTCTTGCTGAAGGGAGCAAGTTTACTTTTCAAATGGTGTATTATTTGTGTGTGTGGGGAAAAGTAATCAGCGAAAAAGCAGAAACCAATTAGATACAATAGATTGCAAAATGTATCTGTTCACACAACAGAGTATTTTATACATTTGTTTTACTGTGCTTTTCTGTGTTTTAGTCTTTTGGTGGTGTGAACACTGTCATACAGACTTGTTCTCTGTGTGCATGGCTCACCTGTTTGTTTGTATCTAATTGGTTTCTTGTTTTTGCAAGATTAGGGAGGTTTTCCACCCCTCCCTTGTGAGCCATGCACATAAAGGCCATCCTCTGCTGCGTGTCCATATCGGACATTATCTGTCTGAATCCTACTCATATAGGTACCATACACCTGATAAGGTTTTTAAATACATCAGTTATGAACTGCTCTGATACGGGTTACCTTGACGTTTGTTAGAGCGGCTTAGTATACATTTTTTGCAAAAAACGTATCAACCAAATACCCTGTTTTTCTATCATCTTTTTACTGTTACTTTTTTACAACAAAGTATTCTATAAGTTTGTTTTACTATGTTTTTCTGTGTTTCAGTCTTTCAGTGGTGTGAACACTGTCATACAGACTTGTTCACTGTGTGCATGGCTCATCTGTTTGTATCCACCCAGTAACATGCAGACATGGCGTGTTTGGTATCAAACGAAAGGTAAATTCACAGGGGAAAATAAAATGCCCTTGCCGTCACCCTGTGAGCTTCCCAGCCGAAGAAAGGGCAAGGAGAAGCTTTAACTAACTTCTCAAAATAGGAGGTCTGCCCTGGAACAGCCCATATGTGAGGTCAATGAAGGTGGGAGTTCCTAAGTTTATGGCCAAAACCATAAAACAGGGACAACCATTTTGAGAGTGTTCAGAACCTGAGGGAAGACAGCTGGCTAACATCCATGCTGTGGACTGAATCTATTCTTTGGGAACCGCCCTCCCCTCGACATGTCATACCAGTGACTGATGTAGTAAGTTTCTTATTTTAATCCCATTTATTTTTAACCGTCTGTAGATACTGTATTTTGTCTCCTTTTGTAATATCTTTATATTTTTGTAAACACTGCCTATGCTTCCTGTAGTAAACTTATAAATTTACTAGTTTTGTTCTTCTTGCTCTATGAATGAACCGATATGTACTCCGTGCCAAATCACGCTACCTGTGGGAGGGTCCTGACCCGATATAGTCTTTAGTATCAAACAAGGAACTGGTGGCAGCATAGCTCCCTGGTGGTATTGGGGGAACCCTGACAGTGATGGATCAGAGGTTTGTGTGTGTATTCCCTGTCTGGGGCTGGTGCTATACATACCGACCTCACTGCAGAGTACCCAATAGCCACTAAGCAACAAGGCAGTCTTTTCGGCGACTACTTATCCTAGGTGCCATTCCCTGACTGACCTCAGGGTAAGGGGGTGCCAGAGAGCTGCAAGTTCCTAACCGGAACTGAAAGATATAACAAAAGTTGGGTTATATCCCTTAACCCTGACAATTGCACAGTGCACCTTTATTACTTCATTATTGTATTATACCGGAAATGTGACTCCTTTAGTATGTTACTACATTGTCTTATTAATAATTTGGCCATTGGTTTGTTATTTCAATATCATATTACTCTTCATATATTATATATATTGTGCACATCCATCCCCCTCTTCTTTTTATTTTAATTTATTCCCACCCCCCTTTTTCCACTTTTCACCAATTTTTATTTTATATTTTCTTTGTTCTATGTTTTTATTATAAATAATAAAGCAATATGAATTTTAACATTCTATTTTCTGCATATTTTTAATATAGTTTTTGTAGGTTTATATTATGGTATAATTTTGGGCTTACACATTTTTTAAAATGTTTTGGTATTCCCTTCTTATGTAGCTTTGTGTTTCAAATCACTGACAAACTGAAACATGTTTTGCTCAAGAATATCACTGTATTTCGCACCATCCATCTTCCCCTCAACCTGGACAATTTTCCCTGTCCCTGCAGCCAAAAAACATCCCCACAGCATGATGATGCCACCAACATGTTTCACTGTGGATTAATAATGCGTTCTTGGATTAATGAGCTGTGTTGATTTGGCGCCAGACATAGCGTTTATCTTAGTAGCCAAAAAGTTAAATTTTGGTCTCATCTGACTAAAGCACCTTCCTCAATACACTTGGGGAGTTTCCTGCATGTCTTTTGGCAAACTCAAAACAAGCCTTACAATTTTTGTGTGTAAGTAAAACCCTTTTTTTGCCCACTTTTCCAAAAAGGCCACCTCTATGGAGTAATGGAGTGTAGGTTATTGTGGGCATATGGACAGATACTTCAGACTCTGCTTGGGAACTCTGCAGCTCCTTCAGTGTTACCTTTAGTCTCTGTGCTGCCTCTCTGATTAATGCCCTCCTTGCCCAGGCTGAGAGTTTTGGTGGGCAGCCCACTGTTGGCAGGTTTGTTTTGCTACCATGTTCTTTAAATTTTATGATAATGAATTTGATGGTGTTACGTGGAATCCTCATAAATTGGGATATATTTTTACAATACAGACTTGCACTTCTCAACAACTTTGTCCCTGACATTTTTGGAGAGCTCCTGGTCTTCATGGTGTTGTTTGGTTAGTGGTGCCTCTTGCTTAATGTTGTTGCAGCCTCTGTGACCTTTCAGAAAAGGTGTGTATATACTGACAGACCATGTGACACTTAGATTGCTCACAGGTGGACTGGACTTCCTTTCACTAAGTATGTGAATTATGAAGTTAATTGCTTGCATCAGAAATGTTTAGGGGCTTCAAAGCAAAAGGGGCGAATACATATGAACATGACAATTTTTAGTTACTTGATCCTAAAAATTTAATTTATGCCTATATTTTTCTCACTTCACATCACCAACTTAGACTAATTACTGCTGATGCATCACACGCAAATCGAATTACAACATCATTTAAGCACAGGTTGCAATATATCAAAATAGGTAAAAAGCCAAGTGGTGTTAATACTTTGCAAGCCACTGTACAATTGCTCATTTTTCCTTTCTACCCAGTTAATTATTTTAGTTTTTATGGTCATGATGACTCATGCAGGGAAAAGACTTCCTGTTTCTACAAAAGAGCTAACAAGGATTCAGCTATTCTATTTTTAATCATGTGATATCATTCACCTAATGGAAACTAGAATAATTAATTAGGTAGGAGGACAAAATAAGCAATTGTGAGTGTCATGGCAGAAAGTGTAGGCACTCTTGTTTCAGAAAATGGAGTATTTCTCTCATAATATTATTGCAAATACTCATTTTGTTATGCACATGTCTATTTCCTTTGTGTGTATTAAACAACAACAAAAACAGGGAAAAAAAGGCAAATTGGACGTAGCTTCACACACAACCCCAAAATGGGCCCAACAAAATTGTTGGCACCTCCACCTTAATATTTGGTTTCACACCATTTGGATTAAATAACTGCAACCAATTGCCTTCTATATCCATCAACAAGCTTCTTACACCTCTCAACTGGAATTTTGGATCACTCTTTTTTGCAAACTGCTCCAGGTCTCTCATATTTGAAGGTTGCTGTCCCCCTACAGCAATTTTCAGGTCTCTCCACAGTTCTTCAATGTGATCTAGATCTGGACTCATTGCTGGCAACTTCACAACTCTCCTTTGTTTCCATCCATTTCTGGCTGCTTATTGAAGTATGTTTGGGGTCATTGTACTGCTGGAAGACCCATGATATAGGACACAAAAATAACTTTCTGACACTGGGCACTACATTATGATCCAAAATCCTTTGGGGGCCATGTATACCAGGATGGGATGGTGGCCATGCATACCAGAATGGGGATGGGGGCCATGTAACCAGAATGGGATGGTGGCCATGTATACCAGGATAGGGATGGGGGCCATATATGCCAGGATGGGGATGGTAACCATGTATACTAGGATGGATATGGGGGGCCATATACACCTGGATTGGGGGCCATATATATATATATATATATATATAATATATATATATATATATATATACCAGGATGGGGATATTAGTACATATTTGGGCATCATTACCCCTATAACAGTGTCAGCAGCAGAATCCCCCCCAATAACAGTGTGTCTTGACCACATTTTCTGCTTCAATTTTTTTTCCTCCTCTAAAACCCAGGTGCATCTTATGGTCTGGTGCATCTTATAGTTCAAAAACTATAGTAATTGCAATGATTTTCTGGGAGAAATACTTTATTTTCTGGAACAATTTCAAGGGTGACAACACTTTCGACCATTACTGTATATAATATGATGACTGCAATATATTAAGAGGACAGAGAAATTAATCATAGAATCATAGAATCATAGAATGGTAGAGTTGGAAGGGACCTCCTGGGCCATCTGGTCCAACCCCCTGCTCAAAGCAGGATTCTCTAAATCATCCCAGACAGATGTCTGTCCAGCCTCTGTTTGAAGACTTCCATTGATGGAGAACTTACCACCTCTTGTGGCAGCCTGTTCCACTCATTGATCACCCTAACTGTCAAAAAGATTTTTCTAATATCTAATTTGTGTCTCCTCCCATTCAGTTTCATCCCATTGCTTCTAGTCTTTCCTTGTGCAAATGAGAATAAAGATGATCCTTCTACAATGTGACAGCCCTTAAGATATTTGTAGACAGCTATTAAGTCTCCTCTCAGTCTTCTTTTTTGCAAGCTAAACATTCCCAAATCCTGCAACTGTTCCTCATAGGACATGGTTTGCAGACTGGTCACCATTCTGGTGGCTCTTCTCTGAACTTGCTCCAGTTTGTTGATGTCTTTTTTAAAATGTGGTGCCCAAAACTGGACACAGTATTCCAGATGAGGTCTGACCAAAGAGGAGTAGAGGGCAATAATGACCTCACGTGATCTAGACTGTATGCGTCTGTTGATACATCCTAGAATTGTATTTGCCTTTTTTGCTGCTGCATCACACTGTTGACTCATGTTCAGTCTGTGATCAATTAGTATACCCAAGTCTTTTTCACATGTGCTGTTACTTAGCCCTATTCCTCCTATTTTGTATATGCTTTTTTCATTTTTATTGCCCAGATGTAGTACTTTGCATTTTTCCCTGTTAAAAACCATTCTGTTAGTTGCTGCCCACTGCTCCAGTTTATTTATATCTTTTTGAATCCTCTCTCTCTCTTCTCTAGTATTAGCTACCCCTCCTAGCTTGTGAGCTAATGAGCTAGTGCATCTCAAGATTGCTTCCCCACCCAGCACAATCATCTTTATTTATAATTTTTAGAGCACCATTGATTCATCAAGAATGGGTGATAGTCGAGAGAGATCTTGGAGGCAATTGGGTAAGGACTGTGCAAGTGTGGATGGAAGATGGAGGTCTTGGAAGGAACGGAGATCACGTGTCGGAAGGTATTGGGAGATAAGTTCAAAGATATATGGAGGAGACAGATTTTGGACGGTTTTGCAGGTCAATGTTAGTAGTTTGTACTGGATATGTTGGGGAACTGAGAGACAATGAATGGATTTGCAGAGGGGAGAAGTGGAGGAGTAGCAAGGAGAGAGGTGGATTACTTGGGCAACAGAGTTAAGGATGGACAGGAGTGGTGTGAGAGTGTTAGCAGGGAGGCCACACAGGGGGATATTGCAGTAGTCCAGGTGGAACATTATGGGAACATGCACTAGCGTTTTAATAGATTCAGGATGGAGGAAAGGACAGAGCTAGATAGATAGATAGATAGATAGATAGATAGATAGATAGATAGATAGATAGATAGATAGATAGATAGATAGATAGATAGATAGATAGATAGATAGAGTAGGGGAGTTTGGTGAAATGGAGGTAAGATGATGAGATCAGATTTCTCCACATTCAGCTTTAGGAAAGGAAAGGAGTAGAAAGAGGGTGTGGCTGATAGACACTCTGGGATTCTGGTCAGCAGAGTGGTGACGTCTAGGAAAGAGGCAGATCCATGGGCGTACACATCGTGGGGCAGGGGGGGCAGCTGCCCCACCCTAGAAGCAGGGGCGCACAGTGAAAAAACCGACCCATCGGCCCCGCCGACACTGAACTGACAGTTCAGTGCCAGCAGGCCCTTTAATCGTGGGCGGAATGTGGTGAGGAAAGCCTTGCGGCCTTCCATATGCAGCACAGAGGACGTAATCATCATCACGCCGCCTCGCACCCTGATGACGTCACGCCGCCTGTGCCAGGAGAAGACGGAGTCCAGCGCGCGCTCCTTCAGAGCAGCGGGGGAGATAGGTGAGTACTGGCATTTTTTTTTTTACGCTGGGCCCGGCCTATGGGGGATTATGCTGCCTATGGGGGATTATGCTGCCTATGGGGGGATTATGCTGGCTATGGGGGGATTATGCTGGCTATTGTGGGATTATGCTGCCTATGGGGGATTATGCTGGATATGGGGGATTATGCTGCCTATGAGGGATTATGCTGGCTATGGGGGGATTATGCTGGCTATGGGGGATTATGCTGCCTATGGGGGATTATGCTGGCTATGGGGGGATTATGCTGGCTATGGGGGATTATGCTGGCTATGGGGGATTATGCTGGCTATGGGGGGATTATGCTGCCTATGGGGGATTATGCTGGCTATGGGGGGATTATGCTGGCTATGGGTGGATTAGGCTGGCTATTGTGGGATTATGCTGCCTATGGGGGATTATGCTGCCTATGGGGGATTATGCTGGCTATGGGGGAAGTATGCTGCCTATGGGGATTATGCTGGCTATGGGGGGATTATGCTGCCTATGGGGGATTATGCAGGCTATTGGGGGATTATGTTGGCTATGGGTGGATTATGCTGGCTATTGTGGTATTATGCTGCCTATGGGGGATGATGCTGCTATGGGGGATTATGCTGGCTATGGGGGGATTATGCTGCCTATGGGGGATTATGCTGGCTATGGGGGATTATGCTGCCTATGGGGGATTATGCTGGCTATTGGGGGATTATGCTGGCTATTGGGGGATTATGCTGGCTATGGGGTGATTATGCTGGCTATGGGGGGATTATGCTGGCTATTGGGGGATTATGCTGGCTATTGGGGGATTATGATGGCTATTGGGGACTATGCTGCCTATTGGGGACTATGCTGCCTATGGGGGATTATGCTTCAAATGGGGATTATGCTGTTTATTGGGGGATTATGCTGGCTATGGGGCATTACGCTGGCTATTGGGGGATTATGCTGGCTATGGGGGATAATGCTGGCTATTGGGGGAATATGCTGGCTATTGGGGACTATGCTGCTTATGGGGGATTATGCTGCCTACTGGGGACTACTATGCTGCCTATTGGGGACTATGCTGCCTATGGGGGATTATGCTGCCTATTGAGGACATATGCTGCATATTGGGGACCTATGCTGCCTATAGGGACATTTACCTGCCTATTGGGGACATTTACCTGCCTATTAGGGACTCTCGCACCACACCAGTCTGAACCTGAGCTAAAAGTGGAGTTGCGCCAATATGTGCACTGATGAGGATGAAATGATATGGATTGGCAAGGCTGCAGTGATGGGCAGTGCAGGCTGTATGTCTCTGTGTGGGCAGTTTTATTGCTGGTATATTGTTTTTGTAGCGCTGTATATATATTGGTATTTTACTAATAGCAATTTGGAATCCCTAGGAAATAATGATATCAAGAAAGAGAAAAATTGCTTCACTTGTGACAAATATGGAACCGAACATTGACCATCTCATTAGCCAAAAGCAGGCCCATAGTTCCCATTGAAATACCAGTAAGTTTGTTGATTTTTAACTTTACTTGTTCTTTATTTTAAGTATTGTATTTGTTCCTGTTTATTTTTATTTTTTTTTACTTCAAAATAAGAGTGTAGTATATGGTGTATACAGGGTCATACACATCGTGTGCGGTATATAGAGTGTATATACACTGCTGCCATGCCATGTATAATATATGGTTTATACAGTCATGGCCAAAAGTTTTGAGAATGACACAAATATTATATTTTCACATGATCTGCTGCCCTCTGGTTTTTATGTGTGTTTGACAGATGTTTTTATCACAGACAGAAATATAATAATTGCAAGCATATGAGTAACAAAAGCTTATATTGACAGTTAGAATGAGTTAATGCAGCAAGTCAATATTTGCAGTGTTGACCCTTCTTCTTCAGGACCTCTGCAATTCTCCCTGCCATGCTCTCAATCAACTTCTGGACCAAATCCTGACTGATAGCAGTCCATTCTTGCACAATCAATGCTTTCATTTTGTCAGAATTTTTAGGTTTTTGTTTGTCCACCCGTCTCTTGATGATTAACCACAAGTTCTCAATGGGATTAAGATCTGTGGAGTTTCCAGGCCATGGACCCAAAATCTCTATGTTTTGTTCCCTGAGCTATTTAGTTATCACCTTTGCTTTATGGCAAGGTGCTCCATCATGCTGGAAAAGGCATTGTTGATCGCCAAACTGCTCTTGGAGGGTTGGGAGAAGTTGCTCTTGGAGGACATTCTGGTACCATTCTTTATTCATGGCTGTGTTTTTAGGCAAGACTGTGAGAAAGCCGATTCCCTTGGCTGAGAAAAAACCCCACACATGAATGGTTTCAGGATGCTTAACAGTTGGCATGAGACAAGACTGGTGGTAGCGCTCACCTTGTCTTCTCCGAATGAGGCGTTTTCCTGATGTCCCAAACAATCGAAAAGGGGATTCATCAGAGAAAATAACTTTACCCCAGTCCTCAGCAGTCCACTGCCTGTACCTTTTGCAGAATATCAGTCTGTCCATGATGTTTTTTCTGGAGAGAAGTGGCTTCTGTGCTGCCCTCCTTGAGACCAGGCCTTGCTCCAAGAGTCTCCGCCTCACAGTGCATGCAGATGCACTCACACCTGCCTGCTGCCATTCCTGAGCAAGCTCCGCACTGCTGGTAGCCCGATCCCGCAGCTGAAACACTTTTAAGAGACGGTCCTGGCGCTTGCTGGTCTTTCTTGGGCGCCCTGGAGCCTTTTTGGCAACAATGGAACCTCTCTCCTTGAAGTTGTTGATGATGCGATAGATTGTTGACTGAGGTGCAATCTTTCTAGCTGCGATACTCTTCCCTGTTAGGCCATTTTTGTGCATTGCAATGATGACTGCACGTGTTTCTTTAGAGATAACCATGGTTAACAGAAGAGAAACAATGATGCCAAGCACCAGCCTCCTTTTAAAGTGTCCAGTGGTGTCATTCTTACTTAATCATGACAGATTGATCTCCAGCCATGTCCTCATCAACACCCACACCTGTGTTAATGGAGCAATCACTAAAAAGAGGTTAGTTGGTCCTTTTAAGGCAGGGCTGCAATGATGTTGAAATGTGTTTTGGGGGATAAAGTTAATTTTCTAGCCAAATATTGACTTTGCAAGTAATTGCTGTTAAGCTGATCACTCTTTCTAACATTCTGGAGTATATGCAAATTGCAATTAGAAAAAGTGAAGCAGTAGACTTTGTAAAAATTAATATTTGTGTCATTCTCAAAACTTTTGGCCATGACTGTACAGCGTAGTGTCACATACACTGCTCTATTATACAATATACAACATTTCTAATGCTCCATACCTAATATGCAGTATAATGTACAGTGTATATGATGTTAGCTGTATAAGATGTGACATTGGCTTGCCCCCCCCCCCACTAGTTTTGATCCTGGGTACGCCCATGGGTAGATACGAGTGTTATAAGCATACAGGTAGCTCTGGAAGCCATGGGAATTTATCAGTTGTCCCAGGCCAAAGGTAAAGATGGAGAAGAGTAGGGGATCCCAGGACAGAGCCTTAGGGGACATCAATAGAGAGGGGCAGGATGAGCAAATCACCTGGGAATGGAAATGCTAAATGTGAAGTATGAGGAGATTTAAGAGAGGGCAAAGTTAGCGTGACAGTTCAGTGTGATTTTCATTCCTGGTGCCTGATGTCACTGTCAATAAAGTCAAAAAGGCTAGCGCTGGGCGGGAAAACAACCTCAAGAGGCAGAGGCCCAGGAAGTGCTTTGTCACACCCAGAGCACTTCATGCCTCCTTTGCATATGAACTAAAGTTCTGATTTTTCAGGAATGCAGCAACAGATAAAAATATAAAAAGTGTAAAACGACTTACAAGACATACATGTCTATATAAATATGGAGTTTGGGGGGGTTGATCTTACTGATGGATTAAAGTTGGTGTAGTTAACACAATAATGAATTTGAATTAAATACTTTGTATCTTTGTAATATTTACATTTATATAATAATTAATAAAATTTATACAAAATGTACTTTAGTCACATCAGTAAATTACATGGTTGACTTTTAAATGATGATTCTTCAGATGTTTAATAACATTTTATTACCCATCCAGAAATTAAAACACATTGTGTTTAAAGAAAACTGTGCTTAAAAAGTAGACATGCATCTATCAAGTCTAATTATGTTTATTTAACTAATGACAACATGCATATGCACATGACCACGTTTGGATTCATATAATTAAACATTTTTAGTGTAAAGAGAACTATTTTTTCTCACGTGTGATTAGTACAATGGGAAAAGCCTTCTCTACAAAGAATAAATGTCCGCATTTTTTACACTGATTCTCAGCGAAGCTACTTAACATTTCTGGATTTATGGAGAGCACTAAACATATAACACATGCATAGCTGCCTTGTTCCAGCGTACAGCTGAAAGTGAGGACTGTTATATTTCCAGATGACATCTAGTAATTACATCATTTAATCTATGTAACACTTCCCCCATTGAGACAAATTTAATGATTCCTACCCTGACGCAGCGTATGATGTCAAGAAGCAAAGAATATGAGGGAATAAGAGCAGGCCCTTCTGCAGCATCTTGTTCAGTCAGTTTCAAGTTCTCCACGGACTGTTCTACTTTCCTACTGTTCCCACAGGCTTTCATTTTTTATTTATTTTTTTCATCTTTAGGAGGTTCTTATTGGAGCAAATAAATAAATGATGGTAAAATTTGCAGCAGTCAGTGATTCATACAGTCAGCCGAGGAACACACCCGCCCTTCTCTCTTTGCCTCCAACTGCTAGCACTGTACATGTCAGCCGATCGCTGCTCTTGGCAGCTTCTTCCCTCTGCGTTTGTTTTACTCTTTATGTTCCTGATGAATACAATACATACCTGTGTTCAAAGGAAAAGATGAGAGCGGAAAGCATGTATAGGATGAGTCTGTTAAGTGAAAAGTATGTACCACACCCTAACTGATGAGTTTAGACGTGATGGAAGCTAATGATAATATGGAAAATATGCCCTAGCCACAAATGAGTCAGAAGGAGACAGGGGACACGTCTAAGATTACTTCCCAGAGCCGTCAGAAACCCCTTAGCCTGCAGATTTTCTATGAATTATATAAAGCTGTCTATGAAGTAACTGGCCTCTGTTTGTAGATTTACTACTTATATTATTGTGTGGGTGGCGATAATTAATTTCACATGACTGAGGATGAAGTGTACAATAGGACATGTTCCAGAAATACTCACTGATACACTGCAAGCCAGAAGAGGATAGATACATGTGAAATGAAATAATTACTGCCTTCGACACTGTGTATCATCAGCTCCTCCTCACTATGCTCTGCTCCATGGGCCTCAAGGACACCGTTCTCTCCTGGTTCTCCTCCTATCTCTCTGACCGTTCCTTCACTGTATCTTTTGCTGGTTCCTCCTCCTCTCATCTTCCCCTCACTATTGGGGTTCCTCAAGGATCAGTCCTAGGCCCCCTCCTCTTCTCTTTGTATACAGCCCCTATTGGACATACAATCAGTAGATTTGGTTTCCAGTACCATCTCTATGCTGATGACACCCGATAATACACTTCTCCCTATATCACGCCTGCCTTTTTAGAAAACACCAGTGATTGTCTTACCGCTGTCTCTAACATCGTGTCCTCCCTATATCTTAAACTGAACCTGTCAAAAACTGAACTCCTTGTGTTTCCTCCTCTACTAACCTACCTATGCCCGACATTTCCGTTTCCGTGTGTGGTTCCACCATCACTCCCCAGTAGCATGCCCGCTGTCTTGGGGTCATACTTGATTCTGAGCTTTCATTCAACCCCTCATATCCGATCACTGTCTCGCTCTTGTTATCTGCAAAACATTTCTAGAATTCGACCCTTTTTTACTTTTGACTCTGCAAAAACTCTTACTGTTTCTCTTAATCATTCTCGTCTGTACTATTGTAACTCTCTACTAATCAGTCTCCTTCTTACCAAACTCTCCACTCTCCAGTCTGTTTTGAATGCTGCAGCGAGGATCATATTCCTCACCAATCGTTACACCGATGCCTCTACCTTGTGCCAGTCATTATACTGGTTACCCATTCACTCCAGAATCCAGTTTAAACTTATGAACCTTACCCACAAAGCACTCCATGGCTCAGCACCACCCTACATCTTCACCCTTGTCTCAGCCTACCACTTTACCTGTGCCCTCCGTTCTACTAATGACCTGAGTCTAACATCCTCAATAATCAGAACCTCCCACTCCCGTCTCCCAGACTTTTCACGTGCTGCTACAATTTTTAGGAATGCACTACCCAGGTTAATTCAATTAATCCCCAATACTGACAGTTTTAAGCGTGCCCTAAAAACACATTTCTTCAGACTGGCCTACCGCCTCAATGCATTCCCCTAACTATCCCTGTGTTGCCCATTCAAAATTTTTACCATAACTAGGATACTCGTATCATGTTCTCACATGCTTTATGCATTTAATAGCCCTCTGTGTCTGTATAGTTACATACTTAGGCCGATGCAGCATTACAAGAACACCCGATTTTTACACTATGGCCAGTCTGAACAATGAGAGCAATTGATACCATCCATCTTTCGTGTCTCCCCTTTTCCTCATAGATTGTAAGCTTGTGAGCAGGGCCCTCATTCCTCTTGGTATCTGTTTTGATCTATGTGTTTATTGTTATGCTGCAATCTTTATTGCCTGTACAAGTCCCCTCTAAAACGTAAAGTGCTGCGGAATATGTTAGCGCTATAGAAATAAATTATTGTTATTATTATTATTACTGCCTTATAAATATGCAAGGTTTTATTTTTATTTGTTATTTCTTCTGAATAACTAGGGAGAAAGTAACTGCAAGTTGTCTTTGTTAGCTTAAGACAGAAAAAAATTAACATAAACCCTGCTGAAAGTAAATAAGTAAAACAATAGAGCATATAAACAACATTAGATACTTCTTAACCCCTTTACTTCCAGCGGTTGTTTGCACGTTAATGCCTGGGCCAATTTTTACAATTCTGACCACTATCTCTTTATGAGGTTATAACTCTGGAATGCTTCAACAGATCTTCGTGATTCTGAGAATTTTTTCTCGTGACATATTGGACTTCATGTTAGTGGTAAAATTTCTTCGATATAACTTGAGTTTATTTATGAAAAAATGGAAATATGGCGAAAATTTTGAAAATTTTGCAATTTTCAAACTTTGAATTTTTATTCCCTAAAAACAGAGAAATATGTCACACAAAATAGTTACTAAATAACTTTTCCCACATTTATACTTTACATCAGCACAATTTTGGAAAAAAATTTTTTTTATTAGGAAGTTATAAGGGTTAAAATTTGACCAGCGATTTCTCATTTTTACACCAAAATTTACAAAACCATTTTTTTTAGGGACCACCTCACATTTGCAGTCATTTTAAGGGGTCTATATGGCAGTAAATACCCAAAAGTGACACCATTCTAAAAACTGCACCCCTCAAGGTACTCAAAACCACATTCAAGGAGTTTATAACCCTTCAGGTGCTTCACAGGAGCTGAAACGACATGGAAGGAAACAATTAACATTTAAATTTTTAGTCACAAAACTGATCTTTTACAAACAATTTTTTTATTTTCAAAAAGGTAAAAGGAAAAAATGGAAAGATAAAATTGTTGTGCAATTTCTCCTGAGTACGCCGATACCCTATATGTGGGGGAAAACCACTGTTTGGGCACACGGCAGGCTCGGAAGGGAAGGAGCGCCATTAGACTTTTCCAAACCAAAATTGGCTGGAGTTAAGATCAAACACCATGTCGCGTTTGGAGAGCCCCTAATGTGCCTAAACAGTGGAACCCCCCTCAAGTGACACCATTTTGGAAACTAGACCACCCAAGGAACTTATCTAGATCTGTGGTGAGCACTTTTAACCCTCAATGCTTCACACAAGTTTATAACATGGAGCAGTGATAAAAAAATTCATTTTTTTTCCCAAAAATGATCTTTTAGTCCCCAATTTTTTATTTTTCCGGGGAAATTGGACCCCAAAAGTTGTTGTCCAATTTGTCCTGAGTACGTTGATACCCCATATGTTGGGGATGACCACTGTTTGGGCGGACGGCAGAGCTCAGAAGGGAAGGAGCGCCATTTGACTTTTTGAAACCAAAATTGGCTGGAATTAAGATTGGACACCATGTCGCGTTTGGAGAGCACCTGATGTGCCTAAACAGTGGAAACCCCCCCACAAGTGACACCATTTTGGAAACTAGACCCCCTAAGGAACTTATCTAGATCTGTGGTGAGCACTTTGAACCCTCAAGTGCTTCACACAAGTTTATAACGTAGAGCCATGAAAAAAAATCATATTTTTTCCACAAACATGATCTTTTAGTCCCCAATTTTTTATTTTCCTGGGGAAATTGGACCTCAAAATTTGTCCAATTTTTTCGGAGTACGCTGATACCCCATATGTGGGGGATCACTGTTTGGGCTCATGGCAGAGCTCAGAAGGGAAGGAGCGCCATTTGACGGTTTCAAACTAAAATTGGCTGGAATTAAGATCGGACACCATGTCGCATTAGGAGAGCCCCTGATGTGCCTTACCAGTGGAAACCCCCCACAAGTGACACCATTTTGGAAACTAGACCCCCTAAGGAACTTATCTAGATCTGTGGTGAGCACTTTGAATCCTCAAGTATTTCACACAAGTTTATAACGTAGAGCCGTGAAAATAAAATCATATTTTTTCCACAAAAATTATCTTTTAGTCCCCAATTTTTTATTTTCCCGGGAAAATTGGACCCCAAAAATTGTTGTCCAAATTGTCCTGAGTACGCTGATACCCCATATGTGGGGGGACCACTGTTTAGGTGCACAGCAGAGCTCAGAAGGGAAGGAGCGCCATTTGACTTTTTGAAACCAAAATTGGCTGGAATTAAGATCAGACACCATGTTGTATTTGGAGAGCCCCTGATGTGCCTAAACAGTGGAAACCCCCCACAAGTGACACCATTTTGGAAACCATACCCCCTAAGGAACTTATCTAGATCTGTGATGAGCACTTTGAACCCTCAAGTGCTTCACACAAGTTTATAACGTAGAGCAGTGAAAAAAAAAATTTTTCATAAATGATTTTTGTCCCATTTTATTCCCGAAAATGACCAAATTGTTTCAATTTTCTGAGACGCTATACCCTACTGGTGGATCACTGTTGATCGCAAGTCAGAGGAAGCCTTTGACTTTTTTACCAACCAAACGAACGCGATTGGAACCTGATGTGTAACGGAACCCCCCACATGATACATTTTGGAATTAGACCCTAAGGACTCTAATTCTTGTGAGCACTTTGACCCAAGTGCTACACAAGTTATATGTAGCCTGAAAAAAATATATTTTCAAGACTTAGTCCCATATTTATCCGAGAATTGGCCAAATGTTGTCCATGTCCTGTATGCGAACACATAGTGGGGAAACGTTTGGGCGCACAGCAGGGCTCGGAAGGGAAGTAATGACGTTTTGGAATGCAAACTATGATGGGCGTCATGTTCCGCTTGCCGAGCCCCTGATGTTCCTAAACAATGGAAACCCCCCACAAGTGACCCTATTTTGGAAACTAGACCCCCCAAGGAACTTATCTAGATCTGTGGTGAGCACTTTGAATCCCCAAGTGTTTCACTAAAGTTTATAATGCCCGGGCATGAAAATAAAAAATCATATTTTTTCCTACAGAAATATTTTAGTCCCCAATTTTTCACTTTACCAAGGGTAACAGGAGAAATTGGACCCCAAAAGTTGTTGTCCAATTTGTCCTGAGCACGCTGGTACCACAAGTGTGGGAAAAAACTGTTTGGACACACGTCGGGGCTCGGAAGGGAAGTAGTGACGTTTTGGAATGCAGACTTTGATGGAATGGTCTGCGGGCGTCATGTTCCATTTGCAGAGCCCCTGATGTGCCTAAACAGTAAAAAAAAAAACACAAGTGACATCATTTTGGAAACTTGACTCCCAGGGAACTTCTCTGGATGTTCCCCCTTTTTGGAAGTAATCTATGGTTTCCTGTAAAGTAAATAGTAGTGCATGGAGGTGTGGTACAATTTGAAGCAATACTTCATACACAGGCCAGGTTTATCGGGGCAGGTGTCGCATTGGTATGTGGTGTCGCTACATTGGGCTCTGCTCTCACCCTTTCTGTGCATCTGCCCAAGTAGCGTCTTCGGGAGGCCTCTCTGACTTTTGTGGACAGTACTGCAGGCTGCGGTACCTCGCGCAGAGAGGGATTTGTAGAGTGCGATGCTGGAATAAAAGTTATCGGTGTAAAGGTGATAACCTTTATCCACCAGTGGGTGCAGCAAATCCCACACAATTTTCTCACTCACTCCCAGGACAGGGGAACACTCTGGGGGTTCAATCCTGGTGTCCTTTCCTTTGTAAACTCTAAA
>JARQOD010000005.1:253199024-253239164 GCA_033576555.1 Oophaga sylvatica | reverse complement strand
GGATACGACTGCTTGATTCTGCATAAATGAAGAGTTAGAAAACAAAAATATCATGATCAATGACAGCAGCAAACTGATACCATCAGGATAGGAAAAGTCTGTTTTTTTTTGGGTCCTTTCACACCCTAAAACACTAGCCAGCAGTCAATCAAGTGGTGGTGGTTTCACACTGCATAGTCCAATTCTGAGGTTAACATCGGCTTTTCTCAATACCCTTGTGTTGGTTTAGTTAGTAATTGTGGCGAGTAGTAGGTCTGAACAACCCTTGATTGACCAAAAAATACAGAGAACATTTGCCGAAATCAAGTCAAGTGACAGTAATAGAAAGATGCATGTCAGATATATTACAAATGCCACCAATAAAATATTAAAAAAATTGAAATTACATTATCTAAAAAGCATTCTTGACACCATTCCTGTTATGAATGTGCTATAGATGGTTTCTGAGCAGAGGCTCCCTCTGGTGGTTACAGACAGTACTGAACCTTTCAGCATGAGTTGGCAATCTGGGTTCACTGACTGGTCGGATATAAGGGAGGTTCCCTCCCATGATGGTTGCCGGTGATCAATTGTTCTTGTCTCATTGTGGTCCTGGTTCATTTGGAAGTTGTGGAGTCTGCCTGCATCTCCTGCTTTCAGATAAGATATTTCTTTGCTTTTCTTTTTGTGCTTGCTTTTTGCATGTTTTTGCACTTTTGTGGAGGTCAGCCAGGTCCCCCGGGGGCCTGAACTCCTCAAAGTTATCTGCAGCCACTGTTATTTGCTCATTTGCTTTTTCCTGTTTTTTCAGCGGCTGCGGCTTGGTTTTGTTCACACTGAGATCTGATTTAGTGGGTGGCGAGATCGTGTGATCTCTCTGTATTTTTTGTAATCAGAATTGTTGGATTTTGTAGGGTTTTCTGGGTTGCAGAAAGTAATCTCTCCTGTCCTATCCTATTTAGTCAGCTTGTGGCCCAAGCGTTTGCTCGTCTATTTTCTGCCTATGATTGTATTTTCATCTTGTCTAACCGCCATTATATGTTTGGGGGCTTCCTATTTTTCTTTGGGGATCTGCTCCAGGGCAGATAGTTTCTCTTTCTGCCTTTAGGGGTAGTTATCTCTCAGGCTGTGACGGGCGTCTAGGAGCAACGTAAACGCTCCACGGCTATCCTCTAGTTGTGTCGTTAGTTTAGGAATCTGCAACCCATCAGTTACCAACATCTCAGGTGTTCGACTGCCCTGCTGTTGTTCCTGTCCTCCTCAGTACCGAAACATAACTGTATCACCGCCATAACTGAAAATTTATATGACTCACAGAAGGGAAAAAATAGTGTGGAAAGAAAAAAGTTGTCAGAGTTGTCAGAGATTTATTTTTTTTTTCTGTCTGTTGCATTTTTTCCTCTTTTTCTCTGGGTGCTGAGGAGGATTTTTTTTCTCTCAATGGAGTTTGCACAGTTGTCTGGCCGTATGGATCAGCTTTCCACTGAGGTTCGGGAGATATTGCTACCTATCTTGCTGGGTTGCCGGTTGGGAACTTAGGATTCCCATGCCAGATTTTTTTTTTGGGGATCGGGCTAAATTTCTGAATTTCAAAAAATAATGTAAGTTGTTTTTTGCCTTAAAGCCTAAGTCCTCAGGTAACGCAGCACGCAGGTTCAAATTGTCATCTCTCTCCTGCGCGGCGATCCTCAGGATTGGGCTTTTTCCCTGACACCTGGGGATCCTGTTTTGAATTATATTGATGCATTTTTCTGGCTCTGGGGTTGTTGTACGTTTGAACCTAATGTCACTGTCAAGCTGAAAAAAACCTTGTTGGCATTAAATCAGGGGCTTGAGGATGCTGAGTTATACTGTCAGAGATTTCCGAAGGTGGGCAGTCCTGACCAAATTTGGGAAAGACGATGCTTTGGCAGCCCTTTTTTCGGAAGGGTCTGTCAGAGAATGTAAAGGATGTTATGGTGGGATTCCCTGTCCCCTCTGGTCTCAATGATTCTATGTCATTAGCGATTCAAATTGACAGACGTTTGCGTGAGCGTAGAGGTATGCGTGGAATATTGTTGCCTTGTGAACCAGCTTCTGAACCCATGCAGTGTGATAAGTGACTTCTGGGGCACACGTCATGAGTTTCCGAAAACGCAATGGGTTATGTTTTTACTGGTGGTGATGCCTCTCATGCTATTTCAGTCTGCCCTAAGCGGGGAAGACTTTTTGCACGCTCAGTTGTCTTGGGGTAGTGTTCAGACTAAATTTTTGTTGACTGTTACCTGATTTGCTCCCTGTCCACCCTTTCGCTCAGGGTTTCGTTGATTCAGGAGCAGCTATTAACCTGATGGATTTTGACTTTGCCAAACGTTGTGGGTTTCCCATAATACCCCTGCGGAAGTTATTCCCCTACTGGACATTGATTTTCCCCCCCTTTGGCGGAGAATAAACCCCAGTTTTCTACTCAGGTGCTAATGAGGGTGAACCAGATCATCAGGAGAGTTGCAAATTTCTGGTGCTGTATAATCTGCATGACA
Source organism: Oophaga sylvatica (assembly GCA_033576555.1). Taxonomy (NCBI): domain Eukaryota; kingdom Metazoa; phylum Chordata; class Amphibia; order Anura; family Dendrobatidae; genus Oophaga; species Oophaga sylvatica. The sequence continues at coordinate 253,236,666 of JARQOD010000005.1, read as the reverse complement.
TTTTTGTACTAGGTTTCCCTTGGTTTACAGTCTCATAATCTGTTTTGGATTGGAAATCTGTGACCGTGACCGTTGGGGCTGCCAATGTGTTAATGCCGACACTCCTGTTTGTTCTGCCTCTCCCAAGTCTCAGTATGTTCCTGACTTTTTGACTGATTTTTCGGATGTATTTTAGTGAAAGTAAATATGCCTCTTTGCCCCCTCACAGGAGCTACGATTGCGCTATTGAATTAGTGCCTGGTGGTAAATTTCCTAAAGGTCGCCCTTTTTAACTTGGGCTGTACCTGAACACGATGCTATGCGATCTTATATCAAGGAGTCATTGGATAAGGGTCATATCAGACCATCCTCTTCACCCCCGGGTGCCGGTTTTTTCTTTGTGGCCAAAAAGGATGGTCATTGAGGCCGTGTATTGATTACCGTCTCTTGAATAAGATAACTGTGAAGTATCATATCCGTTACCTTGATTTCTGAACCTGATTTCCAGGGTGAAAAGTGCTAGTTGGTTTACCAAGCTTGACCTCAGGGGGGCGTATAACCCTTTTTCGCATAAGCACGGGGAATGAATGGAAGATGGCGTTTAATACCCCAGATGGGGCATTTTGAGTACCTAGTGATGCCCCTTTGGGCTCACTAATGCTCCTTCGTCTTCCAATCCTAAAGAATGATATTTTCAGGGATTTTGTGGATAAATTTTGATTGTTTATTTGGATGATATTTGATTTTTTCCAATGACTGGGAATCTCATGTGAAACATGTTCGGACTGTGTTCCAGATTTTGAGAGGAATGCATGTATATGAAGGGATCAAAGTGTCTTTTTGGCGTACAGAAGGTTCATTTCTGGGATTCATTTTGTCCGTTGTTATTGAAATGGACTCGGTCAAGGTTCAAGCCATCTGTGATTGGGTCCAACCTACTTCATTAAAGGCTCTTCAGAGATTTTTGGGTTTTGCCAATTTTATCATAAATTTATTGGTAATTTCTCCGGTATTGTTAAACCATTGACGATTTGACCCAAAAAGGGTTCTGATGTGGTGAATGGGCCTCCTGAGGCAGTCTCTGCGTTTCAGGAACTAAGCAGAGATTCACTTCTGCTCCTGTTCTACGGCAGCTGATGTTTCTCTACCGTTTCAGGTGGAGGTTGACGCCTCTGAAATTGGGGCAGGTGCCGTTTTGTCCCAAAGAGATCCAGAGACCTCTAAGAGTAACTCTTGTGCCTTTTTCTCTCGAAAATTTTCTCCAACTGAACGTAATTATGACGTGGGTATCGGGAGTTATTGGCCATGAAGTGGGCCTTTGAAGAGTGGAGACATTGGCTGGAAGGAGCCAAACATCAGGTGGTGGTCCTCAGGACCATAAGAATCTGGTTTATCTCGAATCAGCCAAGCGACTTAATCCTAGACAGGCAGGTGGACCTTGTTTTTCACACGTTTTAATTTTGTGGGTTTCTTTCTTCCGGGCACTAGAATGTTAAGGCGGATGCCCTCTCGAGGAGTTTCTTTGCGGACTCTCCTGAGTTATCTGATCCTACTGTTATTTTGAAAGGGTGTAGTTCTTTCCGCCATCTCGCCCAATTTGAGACTGGCCTTGGAAGGGTGTCAGGAGGATAAACCTGAGCGTGCCCTATTGGGAAATTGTTTGTCCCAGACCAGTGGAAGAAGGAGTGTGATGTCTGAGATTCATTGTTCCGCGTTGGCTGGTCATCCCGGGATTTTTGGTACCAGAGACTTTGGTGGTCGGTCCTTTGGTGGCCTACCTTGTCTCGTGACGTCAGGGAATTTGTGCAGTCCTGTGGGACTTGCTCTCGCTCCAAGCCTTGCTCTCGCTCTAGTGGTTTGTTAATGCCATTACCTGTGCCCAAGAGGCCATGGACCCAAATCTCTATGGATTTTATTTCCGACCTCCCTGTTTCTCAGAGAATGACCGTTATTCTGGGTAATCTGTGATAGGTTTTCTAAGATGATTACATCTTGTGCCATTACCTAAGTTACCTTCCTCCTCCGAATTGGTGCCTTTGTTCCTTCAGCACGTGGTTCGGTTACATGGCATTCCGGAGAACATTGTGTCTGACAGAGGAGTCCAGTTTGTTTCCAGATTTTGGAGGACATTTTGTTCTAAACTTGGTGTTCAATTATCTTTCTCCTCTGCTTTTCATCCTCAGACCAATGGACAAACGAGAGAACAAACCAGACCTTGGAGACTCATTTGAGATGTTTTGTGTCTGCTGATCAAGATGACTGGGTCTCTTTTTTGCCTTTGGCTGAGTTTGCTCTAATAATAGGGCTAGCTCTGCACCCTTGATGTCTCCATTTTTCTGCAATTTTGGGTTTCACCCTCGATTTTCTTCGGGACAGGCGGAGGCTTCTGTCTGTCCGGGGTGTTGACTCTGTTGTGGAGCGAATGCAACAGATTTGGACCAGGTAGTGGAGAGGTTGTCTCTCTCTCAGGAAAAGGCCCAACGGTTTGCCAATCGGCATAGGACTGATGGTCCTCGGTTTAAAGGTGGGGGACTTATTTTGGTTGTCCTCAAGAAATATCCCTATGAGGGTTGCATCTCCAAAGTTTAGCCTAGGTTCATTGGACCTTATAAGATCACGGAGATTCTTAATCCTGTTTGCTTCCGTTTGCTTCTTTCCAGGGACATTTAAGATCCATAACGTCTTCCACAAGTCCTTATTGAAGAGGTTTGTCGAGCCAGTGGTTCTATGGATGCACCTCCTGACCCGGGTTTGGTTGAGGGCAATCTGGAGTATGTGGTTGAGAAAATATTGGATTCTCGTTTTTTCTAGACAGAAACTCCAGTATGTTGGTTAAGTGGAGAGGTTATGGTCAGGAGGACAATTCTTGGGTGTTTGCTTCAGACATACATGCTAGGATACTGATCCATGCCTATCACCGAGTCATCCTGATCGGCTTGGTTGCACAAGTGAGGGTTCGGTGACCCTCCTCAAGGGGGGGTACTGTTATGAATGTGCTAGGATGATTTCTGAGCAGAGGCTCCCTCTGGTGGTTTACAAACAGTACTGAACCTTCGCGAGGAGTGGCAATCTGGGTTCACTGACTGGTCTGATATAAGGGAGGTTCCCTCCCATGATGGTTGTCGGTGATCAATTGTTCTTGTCTCATTGTGGTTCCTGGTTCATTCGGAAGTTTGATGGAGTCTTGCCTGCATCTCCTGCTTTCAGATAAGATAATTTTTGCTTTTCTTTTTGTGCTTGCTTTTTGCATTGTTTTCTGCACTTTTGTGGAGGTCAGCCAGGTCCCCTCTGGGGCCTGAGCTCCTCACAGTTTATCTGCAGCCACTGTTATTTGCTCATTTGCTTTTTCCTGTTTTTTTCAGCGGCTGCGGCTTGGTTTTTGTTCACACTGAGATCTGATTTAGTGGGTGGCGAGATCGTGTGATCTCAGTATTTTTGTAATCAGAATTGTTGGATTTTTGTAAGGTTTTCTGGGTTGCAGAAAGTAATCTCTCCTGTCCTATCCTATTTAGTCAGCTTGTGGTCCCAGCGATTGCTCAATCTATTTTCTGCCTATGTTTGTATTTTCATCTTGTCCAACCGCCATTTATATGTTTGGGGGCTTCCTATTTTCTTTGGGGATCTGCTCCGGGGCAGATAGCTTTCATCTTTCTGCCTTTAGGTGTAGTTATCTCGCAGGCTGAGACGAGGCGTCTAGGATCAACGTAGGAACGCTCCACGGCTACCTCTAGTTGGTGTCTTTAGTTTAGGAATCTGCAACCCATCAGTTACCAACATCTCAGGTGTTCGGCTGCCCTACTGTGTTCCTGTCCTCCTCAGCTACCGAAACATAACACATTCCTCTGTGACTATTTCATTAAAGGACATTGATACCATGCCAACAAATGTCATCCATTTAATCCAATATAGACCAAATTTGAAGCCTGTAATAAGTAAAAGCACAAAACATGACAATAATAAGAATGAAATAAATTTCTTATATTTACTGTCACATGATTTGTCCTAACATGTAAACTGAAGAACCACGAACGTTGGAGTGCACACTCATCAATGTAGGTGCCGAGAGTGAACTCCACTCTCAGAACAGAACCACATATACCAAACAAGAAATGTAGGGGATCATTAACAATGTAATATCAGGAAAATCTTTCCAAAATGTATTCATACACACCAGAAAAAGACAATGAGCAAGTAAACCATCTGTGCAGTCCAAACATGCCATCCTAATAGAACGGGCCCACAATCCATTATGACCCAATAATGCAACAGAGCTACCACTATAATAATAAAATACAAGGTCAGTATACAGATAAATACAACAGCAAAAAATAGACTTGTACAGGGGATTTTAGTCTGTTACTAGGATCAAAAATTGACGTTATATATGTAATTATTTTTCAGTGCTGACACACGGTCTGCAAAAAAACTCAGTGGTGTGAACAGCCCCATAGAATATAATGGATACATGTTCTATCTGTAAAAAACATGGATACATATGTGTAGCCCAGCTGTGTCTGGAGCCACATGTTACCCTGGAAGATGCACGAAAGGTAAACCCACAACAACCCATAAGCACACAACACTCCACATTTTCCTGGTGCCACCAGAGGGAGCCCTTGGAGACGACAGCAGGAGATGAAGGCAGTCTAGCTGAGAGTTAGCTAGTCGTTGGTTTTACCTCAGAGTGTCAGTTTACCTCAGCGGAGGAGATTAGAGCAGACTGTGAGAGATTCCAGTCAGAACGGCAGTTACCTCAGACGAGCTGAGAGGGAAAGACTAGCCAGAAAGAGAAAGCCTGAAGACTTCAGCAAACACTCAGTTTAGGAGTGGAGTCCAGTAGTAGTGGGAAAGAATTACCACTTAGCCTGGTCAAAATTGAGTTTACTGAGGGACCTTCAGTGAGCGTTTCAGTGAGTAAGCGTGTCGACGCTTGGAGAGCGGTGAAGATAAAGAAAGTTGACATCTGCTGCTAGCGTGTGCTTATGATAGTGGTGAGAGTAGGACGAAAGGCAGGTGGAAGAAAGAAGAGAGAGAGTGACAGAGGTTAACCAGCATTGATAGCTTACCTCCACTCTGCACCACCGAACACCGGGTCCACGCTTGCCAGCATCTGCACGACTGGTAGGAGACACCGGAGACCCTGCTGGACTACAGGTCGCAGGGGCCCAACAGTGCTGATACGTAAACCGGGGTCAGGAAGAACAGGAGTCTGGCCTGATCAGCCATATAGAGACTTAGTTCTGTCCACAAGAAGGCTCCACCACAAGGTCAGCCGGGGGTAGCTGAGAAGACAGAGTTAGGCTTTGTTTTATGCAAGTCAGAAACTCACACACTTAAAGGGGTAAGGAGGCCCTACCTACTCAGTGGGATTACTGGACGTGCATCCTCCACCCTGACAGCTTCCCGGGACGTGCCTGCATCTACCATCAGTAAAGGTACAGAAAGAGACTTTCTTGTGTGTGTCTGCCTTATTGATCCTTTCACCCCTACACCGCCATATACCCTGAGTGATCAGTCTTGCCTGTGGGAGACTTAACACCTTGCTGCCCAGTAACAACCCTCAGAGGAGCTATCCTGCAGCGCTGGTCACCCTGACCAGGAACCACAGGTGGCGTCATGAACATTTCTACAAACCTATAATCCCCTGTAAATATCCCCTTTTTAGTGAGCGCCCAGGGCAACGGACCGAGCTTTGCTACCCGTGACATCCCCCATTGAAGTGAACGAGCTCGGTGCCGAGTACCCCACAGGCCCTGGCTATGTGCGACTCATCTTTGGCGTCACGAACAGGATCCAAAGCTCGCTATATGTGAGTCCTGTGTGCCTGAAGTGGACTGTTTTTGTGCAAAGAGACTGTGTTAAATGTTGTTGTGATTTTTGGCGCTAATTGTCCGCCATTGCCCGCCAAAGTACAGCGCTACAGCGCAAAGAAAGGGGCGTACCTGCAGAAAGCGCGCGGAGTCCCGGACACGCCCCCACGCTGACGCAGCGGCAGGTCCCGTGGAGAGCTTCAGTGATCGCTCTGACGTCAGAGCGCCGGCGACGCAGGTCCTTCTACATCGCTGTACCCTGCAGAGCTGCAACCTTCAGGAGAAGGTAGGCCACACTTAACTAGGGGGGCGCAGATATGTCGCAGCCGCAAGCTGACAGCTCGGCCGAGGGCGACCGCTCCAATAACTTACCCGCGGCGCTGCCGCGCAGGATGGAAACGCTGGCCCTCACCCGGTCCTGTGGCCCCGATTGTACCTCTGACGCTGCCATACCTGCCTGGAGCAAAGTGGCTCCTCAGTATAACGGTAAGCCAGACACCCTGTCAGGGTTTAAGCGTAAAATATGCAGCATAATGGACATGTACCCTATGACAGAGAAACAAAGAGCTGCAGTGGTATTGGGACAACTGACTGGTGCTGCAGAGAGGGAAAGTAGAGACTTGGACAGCTGCAGACCAGGAATCAGTTTTTTCAATTTTCTTAAAGCTACAGACTATTTTTGAGGACCGCACTGAAACAGATCTCCGGATGAGGTTTTTACCAATGCTCCCAGAGACCAGATGACAATATTAGGGACTACGCCTGTCGACTACAGGGGGCCCTGCGAGCTCTCAAACAGGTCAACCCTATAAGTGCCATTAATGAAAGCAAAATGTTGAAGGAGCAATTTGTACGGGGACTGAGGTCCCAAGCTGAAAGCAGAACTGTGCACTGGTGGTCCTTGGATCATCCTGACGCTACCTTTGATGCCCTAAAGGATATGGCTATAAAAGAACTGCGACCCCTGGAGAAGCCCGAGGTGGCAACCCAGTGTCACCCGGGGTGAAGCCACTCTAAAGCCAGCAGCATCCACCTTTTCCCCGCTGGTGGCGGAAGCCAAAACGCAGGTGGCGCCCCCTACCGAGTTGGACTGTCTGCACTCAGAAGTGCGCCAGCTGACTAAAAATCTGGCTGCCGTAATGAGTGCCCTGCAACTGCGGAAGGAGGAAGGAGGAAAGATCCTGCTATCTGACTGCCCAGAGGATGTCCCTTGGATGAACCGGAGGAGAAGGAGGACGTCGCCCCATCGGAGGAGGACAACGCCACCCCCAGGAGCGACCCCTGATCAACACCATCCTCGCCGAGAGAACATCTGCTAACGTTGAAACAGAGAAGGTCATCTAGCCAGACAGTGTCCTTTAAACGAGCAGATCCGGGTCCGAGGACCAACACCCAGGAATATACTCTTCAGGCCCCTCAGACTGGAACCGCAGGTTTGTGGGAGGAAGACCCTACTTGTCCATCATCCTGGACGGGATCGCAATCCCTGCCCTGCTGGACACTGGATCTCAGGTGACCATCATACCTGATGTCCTGTATAATAAGTTTTGGTCCATGGACAGTCTCCAGCCCCGAGCCCTGACTTTGCTGTGTACGCCTCTAATGGTCTCCTGTTGAAATACTCGGAGCCAAAAGCGTGGACGTAAAGGTGGGCAGAGTGGAGCTGAAGGACCAGGGACTCTTAGTAGTAAAAACTGTAAATGAGGAAAATGGCTTAAATGTGGTTTTAGGTACAAACATTATCAGTAACTGTCTGGGAGAAGTTGTGTTTTTGCTCCAACAGCTCGCCGAAGTTTCCAGGCCAAAGCAAAAGGGAGTGATCCAGAGGGAGATTCGGGCCCTGATGTGCCATCAGCAAGCGAAACTGACAGATGGTGAAATTGGTAATGTACGGGTAACAGACCCGAACCCCATTGTGATACCCCCAATGAGTGAAATGCTTATATGGTGTAGAGCAGCAATAGGTCTGAGAGGACAGAAATACCAAGCAGTAGTAGAGCCCCATTGTTCAGAGCACAGACTACACTCTTGACTGCTAGAGGGGTAGTGGAAGTACGAAATGGGAGAGTACCAGTACGTCTTCTCAACTGGGGAGAAGATGAAGTGAATTTACCACGTTATGCTACTGTTGCTAAATTACATACTGTAGATAACAACTCCATTCTCACTACGGAGTCCTTAGCCTCCCGCCAGCCAGCGGAGGATAACGACCCAGCAACCCAGGTGGAGGATTGGTGTCAGCAGCTCCATGTCGGGACAGACACCACTCCAGCCCACCAGAAACAGGGAGTTACTACGAGTGGTACAGGAGTACACACAGGTATTTAGCAAACACCCACTTGACTTTGGGACAATTAAGGGAGTACAACATCATATCCCTACAGGCAGCCATCCTCCCATCAAAGAGCGGTACAGGCCTATACCTCCAGCACACTACCAGAAAGCTAAGGAGATGTTGCGTGACATGAAGGAAGCAGGGGTGATAAGGGATAGTTGTAGTCCCTGGGCAGCACCTCTAGTCCTAGTTAGGAAAAAGGATGGAAGCATGAGAATGTGTGTAGATTACAGACAAGTGAATCGCATTACACATAAAGATGCCTACCCTTTACCACGCATTGAGGAATCCTTAGCTGCCTTAAAAACTGCTAACTACTTTTCCACCCTTGACCTCACTAGTGGGTACTGGCAAGTAGCTGTGGCTGAGGAGGATCGGGAGAAGACGGCTTTCACCACCCCAATGGGACTCTGTGAGTTTGACAGGATGCCGTTTGGACTCAGCAGTGCCCCGGGAACGTTCCAGAGAGTGATGGAGAGTTGCCTGGGACATCTCAACTTTGAAACCGTATTGCTGTACCTGGACGACGTAATTGTGTACTCCAAGACGTATGAGGATCATCTGAAGCACCTGGCAGAGGTATTCGAGTCACTGTCCAAGTACAGGATGAAACTGAAGCCTTCAAAGTGCCATCTGCTCAAACAAAAGGTACAGTACTTGGGACATATTGTCAGCTCAGAAGGAGTAGCGCCAGACCCCAAGAAGGTCACCGCCATCCAGAAATGGCCAGAACCAAGGAATCTCAAGGAGGTGCGCCAGTTCCTGGGACTGACAGGTTACTACCCGGGGGTTTGTAAAGGACTACACCAAGAAAGCAGCGCCTCTGCAGGACCTCCTGGTAGGACAATCCCTCAAGAGCAGAAATCCTCCATTCCACTGGGGTAAAGAACAAGCTGAGGCATTCAAGAAGATGAAGGAGATCCTGACAGGCGATGAAATCCTAGCCTACCCTGACTACAGCCAGTCGTTCCTGCTGTACACTGATGCCAGCAATGAAGGATTGGGAGCTGTCCTCAATCAGAAGCAAAATGGCCAAGAAAAAGTCATCGCTATGCAAGCAGGAAGCTCCGGCCGACCGAGAGAAACCAGAGAACTATAGCAGCTTCAAGTTGGAGTTCCTGGCGCTGGTCTGGGCCATTACAGAAAGATTCAAGCATTACCTAGTCTCCAGCAAGTTCACTGCTTACACTGACAATAACCCCTTGACACATCTTGAAACAGCTAAGCTGGGAGCCATGGAGCAACGTTGGATGGCTCGGCTATCGAACTATCAATTTACAATCAAGTACAGGGCGGGCCGTGAGAATGCCAACGCTGATGCCTTGTCCAGAATGCCGCATGAGTCCGACACGGAAGAGGAATTGGATGACCTAGAAGAGATTGAGCTACCTGCATTCCACAGAAATGGGATGATCCACGAGCAACGAGCCTACAGGAGGCAGCGTGGTAAGACGTTAAACTCTTTACCTCACCACAGCTGGAAGGAGACCCAGAACATTGACCCGGTTGTCAGCCACATCAAGGAGCTGATAACTCAGGAAGGTTCCTCCTTGGAGAAGGAAGCGTCTCAGCAAGCAAAGCAACTGTGGAATGAGAGAAGCCGGCTGTTTATCTACCGTGAGAAGCTGTGCCGAAGGTACGTCAACCCAAAAAACCCATGAGATGGTATGGCAGATAGTAGTCCCCAGAACGGACATCCAGATGGTGTTGGAAACCTACCACGATCGAGCGGGGCACTTTGGCTGGAAGAAGCTGGAATCCCTGCTGAAGTGTCGTTTCTACTGGGTGGGAATGCGTAGTTCCATCGAGAAATGGTGTAAAAACTGTGCGTCCTGTAGCCTCCGAAGAAAAGACTACAACAGCCAGAAAGCACCCCTGCAGCCCATCAAGATGACTCGTCCCTTGGAGATCGTGGCCTTGGACCATGTAAATTTGTCACCCAGTCGGTCAGGATACTCATATGCCATGACGATGGTGGATCACTACTCCAGGTTCCTGGTGGTCGCCCCTGTCAAAGATCTGACAGCTGAAACAGCAGCAAAGATGTTTCAAGCGTATTTCTGCAGACCCCATGGATATCCAGAGCAAGTGTTAACTGATCATGGTCCTGCCTTTGAAGCCGAGTTGTTTAAGGAATTCTGTCATTTGTATGGATGCAAGAAGATAAGAACCACACCGTACCACCCCCAAACAAATGGTCTCTGTGAAAAGATGAATCACATAGTCATTGATCTGCTGAAGACGGTACCACTTGAGGAGAGGAATCGGTGGCCAGACCTACTACCTGACCTGGTAGATCTGTACAATCACATACCTGTGAGTTCCACCAATTGTACCCCAGCCTACCTTATGCGAGCAAGACCAGGAAAGCTGCCCATGGATTTGGAACTTGGTGTTGTAGAACCAGAAGCTGATGTTACTACTGAAGATTGGGACACGAATCGACAGGAACAGTACAGGAGAGTACAAGCCTGCGTGGAAGATAGTCTCAATAAAGTAAGGGAAAAGCAAGAGGAGAACTACAACAAAAGTGCGCCAGCTGAACCTTTTGCACCTGGAGAGATTGTGCTAAAAGAAAAAGAAGAATGCACAAACTAGACGATCAGTGGGAAAAAGAGCCATATGTCATGCAAAATTCCAAGTTTGACAACAGGAAAACCTGTACCATTAGCAAAGATGGAGGAAAGACGACCACCACTGTATCAAGAGACCACCTAAAACTGTGTCCAGACATGTTAAAACTTCACGAAGAAGAACCTGTTATGGAAAAAGAGAAACCAGGTGAAGTCATACACACGGACCTAGGAGATTTTCCTGCAGATTGGCCTTGTATCGGGGATGCTGTGATTATTCCAGTACTTTAATTTTACCAACCACAAGAAGCGCTTCAACGTCCAGTTGAGCCAGTTGCCGCAGCAGAAGAAATAGTTCAAGAAGAACCTGCTCCTGTAGCATCTCCAGAAGTAGAGTCTCGAGAAGTGGAACCTCAAGACGTGGAACTACCAGAAGAATCCCCTAGCGAAATAGAACCACATCGCCCAGCCACCAGTATGCTTGCCAGATCCCTAGAGAGGTTAAGGCAGTATTACAGTTTGCCGGCACGCAGGACAGATAGGCCAGATGCTACTATACCTGAAGCAACACCACGTAGGTCAGTACGCACGACAAAAGGAAGGTTACCTGTTAGGTACCAAGAGTAGGCCTAGCAAATTAAGCCAGTGAACCAATATCCAAGTGTAAAAATGTAAATAAGATTTGTGTAAATATTTGTATATATGTTACTTGTATTATGAAACGTTCAAAGTGTCCTTACCTCCGCGAGGGAAGAGTTATAATTATGTTTATTTGTTGATGTTATAAAAATTGTTTTCTTTTCAACCGGGAGTGCTGATATTAACTAGGGGGGGATGTGTAGCTCAGCTGTGTCTGGAGCCACATGTTACCCTGGAAGATGCACGAAAGGTAAACCCACAACAACCCATAAGCACACAACACTCCACATTTTCCTGGTGCCACCAGAGGGAGCCCTTGGAGATGACAGCAGGGAGATGAAGGCAGTCTAGCTGAGAGTTAGCTAGTCGTTGGTTTTACCTCAGAGTGTCAGTTTACCTCAGCAGAGGAGATTAGAGCAGACTGTGAGAGATTCCAGTCAGAACGGCAGTTACCTCAGACGAGCTAAGAGGGAAAGACTAGCCAGAAAGAGAAAGCCTGAAGACTTCAGCAAACACTCAGTTTAGGAGTGGAGTCCAGTAGTAGTGGGAAATATTACCACTTAGACTGGTCAAAATTGAGTTTACTGAGGGACCTTCAGTGAGCGTTTCAGTGAGTAAGCGTGCCGACGCTTGGAGAGCGGTGAAGATAAAGAAAGTTGACATCTGCTGCTTGCGTGTGCTTATGATAGTGGTGAGAGTAGGACGAAAGGCAGGTGGAAGAAAGAAGAGAGAGAGTGACAGAGGTTAACCAGCATTGATAGCTTACCTCCACTCTGCACCACCGAACACCGGGTCCGCACTTGCCAGTATCTGCACGACTGGTAGGAGACACCGGAGACCCTGCTGGACTACAGGTCGCAGGGGCCCAACAGTGCTGATACGTAACCGAGGTCAGGAAGAACAGGAGTCTGGCCTGATCAGCCATATAGAGACTTAGTTCTGTCCACAAGAAGGCTCCACCACAAGGTCAGCCGGGCGTAGCTGAGAAGACAGAGTTAGGCTTTGTTTTATGCAAGTCAGAAACTCACACACTTAAAGGAGTAAGGAGGCCCTACACCTACTCAGTGGGATTACTGGACGTGCATCCTCCACCCTGACAGCTTCCCGGGACGTGCCTGCATCTACCATCAGTAAAGGTACAGAAAGAGACTTTCTTGTGTGTGTCTGCCTTATTGATCCTGCACCCCTACACCGCCATATACCCTGAGGGATCAGTCTTGCCTGTGGGAGACTTAACAAGTTGCTGCCCAGTAACAACCCCTCAGAGGATCTATCCTGCAGCGCTGGTCACCCTGACCAGGAACCACAGGTGGGGTCATGAACATTTCTACAAACCTATAATCCCCTGTAAATATCCCCTTTTTAGTGAGCGCCCAGGGCAACGGACCGAGCTGCGCTATCCGTGACATCCCCCATTGAAGTGAACGGGCTCGGTGCCGAGTACCCCACAGGCCCTGGCTATGTGCGACTCACATACATAATGTGAAAATGGTTGTCTGAATAAGGTCTTAGTTGGGGGACCACAGAAACCCCCATCACCATCCAAATTTACCCAGAGGTGGTGTGTCTACTGAAGGTTTGGCGTTAAATAATGAATAGGTACATAGTAGAAAAATATTTAGACTTGAGAGTCCTCAGTGGTTGATACCTTTTAATGGCTAACTGAAAAGATGGTAACAAATTGCAAGCTTTCGAGACTACTCAGGTCTCTTCATCAGGCTAAACTAATACAAAATCTGAAGAATCACATATTTATACACAAGAGGACACAGGAATAATGCAATAGGTAAGACATGTGACGTGAAGCAGAACTGTTATTATGGCAGAGGGATGAACTTAAATATTGGAACAGTTCATAGATAAGAGGTGAGAGTTTTATTGCCCTCTGATTGGGGTCTGGTATTGTGTTTTGATGCCCCCAGGTCAGAGAAGCAGATTCCTTAATTGATGTACACAGACATGAATCCATGTGACACATTCATTCCAGCACTAAGAGTGTCAAAGGTCATCATAAGTTTATATTCCCAAATCTTTCTATCTTTCTCAGATTTGAAGTTAGCTTTTAATACCAGTAATTCCATATCCATCATGCTATGACCGGGCATACAAAAGTGTTTGGCCACAGGTAGATCCATTCTTTTTTCTCTTATTGTGTGGCGATGAGAATTCATCCTTGTTCTCAGTTTTTGCCCGGTCTCCCCCACATACAGACCCCCAGTTGGACATTTCGTACAAATAATTAGGTACACCACATTAGATGTGATGCAGCTGAAAGTACCTGGGATCTTGTAGTCCTGATGGGAGTTGGGTATCAACCACTGAGGACTCTCAAGTCTAAATATTTTTCTATCTACTGGCTAACACGGTACGAAGATATACATCTTTCCTATAGGTACATAGTAATAATTTACACAATTATTAAATCCAGTAAATAATAATAACCCCTCTATGATTTTCACACAGCACATGGTGGTCTCATGGTGAACTGCACTTGGAATCAATGTTCACAAGCCCTAGATTTCCATTCATACAGCATTTCTATACAGGGCAATGTGAAAATTCCACCTCATGTCAATACTTTGTGACGATTTCCACTGTGGATTTAACCTTTTGCATTGCATAGGGCAAAATGCGCAGCATAATCTGCAAGAAATTAGATCTGCTATTGGTAACATCGATCAAAATAGGAAATGTCTCAACTTTTTTTTGCAAAATATAGGGATTTTTTATCAAAGATTCATTGCCTGTTGTTATTTTCTAGCTATTAATGTACAGAAGAAAAAAAGAAACCAAGAAAGCAAGTAGATATGTATAAGCACTCAGGACATTTTTATTTATTTATTTATTGATTGATTTACAGTATTATTGTTTTATTTTCTAGCTGTAAATGGATTTGAGTAACTCGTATTCTGATAAATGAGACAATAACAGATCCAATATAGTGATGAGAAAAACTAAGTACATCCTCTTTGAATTCTATGATTTTATGTATCAGGGCATAATTTAAGGTTTAAGATTAGGTAAATACGACTTCAGATGACCAATGCATGATAAATCACACTGTAGTATTATTCATTTACCAAATACTAGGTCAAATTTCAAAAGCAGAGTGTGAAAAGTTAATCACACCCTTATTGCTAGCGTACAAATTAGGAGTATAAGTTGTGGCCAGGAACTGTTAATCAAATGTTCTTCTCTAATTGTTCTAATTGTGAGCACCTGTATACAGCTTCAATTAGAAGTATGTTATTCATGTACTTGCCCGATCAGTGACTTTCTCGAGTATAAAACATACTCATTATATAGTCTATGGGACTATTAACACATCCGCAATATTTTGCAGACCGAGTTGATCTAACTCACGGATCAAAATTACCCATACAAGTCTTAGGCCTCTTTCACACGTCCGGTTATTTCCGGTACCGGAAAAACCGGTACCGGAGATATTCGTGTCCGTGTGTGTAATATGTGCGGCACACGTGTGGCAACCGTGTGCCACATCAGTACCACATGCACGGCCGCCGGGGAAGAAGCGCTACAGTAAGTGCTGTTCCCTGGAAGGCAGGTGCTGATGATGGCTCTCATCATTCTTCCCAGAGCAGAGGAGGATGAGAGTCGCATTCAGCACCTGCCGCCAGGGTACTGTAGCACTTCTTCCCTGGCAGCCGTCTGTGCACACGGAGGACATCAATGTGTGTTCTCCATGTACACGTGTACGGGACCTTTTGAAGCCCGTGCTGCCGGAAAAAAAACGGACATGACAACGTGGTTTGCCCACGGACACATGGTCCGTGGAAAGACACTGACATGTGCACAGACCCATTCTTTTGAATGGGTCTACGTGTGTACGTGTCTCGGGTATGTGTGAAAACTGTCACCACACGCACCGGAGACACGGACGTGTGAAAGAGGCCTTAGAGTCTGTGAAAATCACAGACCGCACACGTATGGGAACAGGAAAAGCTTTGAAATGTATTTATTTATTTTTATATGGATGAAAATCACTGCTGTAACACTGATCAAACACTGATGAAACTCAGATCCAAAACACTGCAATTACTATTTACGGTATGTTTTTACACACCAGAATCACGGATGTTGAATGAGGCTTGAAAGCATAATATTTTACAGTTTTCTCATGTTGATCTGTCAGGCATGTTTTAGCACAATGCCAAGGAAGAAAGACATCAGCAATGAGAAGCAATTTTCACAGATGATCAGTATGAGAAAGGTTACACGGTCACCTCCAAGCAGAAAACATTCAAAAGAGTTGACAATTTTCCCAGGAGTAGATATTTCATGAAATTCATTACGAGGTCAGACTATGCAACGCTCAGAAAAATTTAAAAATAAAGTAAGAGCTACAGCCTCAAGTAAAATATTGAATAGTGATATTTATGCACAATAGTACAAGTAGAAAAACAGTGAACAAGCCGTGGCATCCATAATAGCTGCAGACCACATGGCTCTTAAACTGACAAAGATATTAGATTAAACGTATTGCTGTTTCTAGATTTCTAATTGTGTGCCACTAGCAGACCATGCCATACTGATTACCCCAGCAAAGGTGATCCCACACAAAAGTTATATCAGACCACATATAGTTTGTGTGGATCAGCCAGCACAATAAAAATGAAAGATTGAACAACTTGTTGAAAAAAAATCACCACAATCAAACACAATCTTCCCCAACAACATTGGCTAGTATACTGGCTCAGAAGGGTTCCTCCAACATTCACCTATAGGCAGAAGCCCATACTACAAGCATCATGCCCTTCAGAAGACAATTTCTTTTTTTTTTCAGTAGACCCTAATATATAACTATATTGATGAGCGAGCACTAAAATGCTCGGGTGGTCGACTCAAGTAAGGAGTATAATGGAAGTCAATGGGAAACTCAAGGATTTTTCCAGCAGACCCTCCATGGAAGTCTGGGGGGGCAGTAAAATCACTGAAACAGATGGATTAACTGCTCAGATGAAAAGGGAACAGCATGGAGAAGCCGCCTGGACACATCTTTGACTCACAGGTTGCTGCTGGGAAGAACGCTGTCAATGTATTGCACTTCTTTTATGGACTGACTAGAAAACATACAAAACTGAAGATAAAATGGATTTTACAGGAAAAAATGTTAGGAAACATTCTTTCCAGTGTATTGACTTGTATATAAGGAAAATTAAAAAAGAGAAAAAAAAGACCTCCTCCACCCATTAGGCTATGTTCACACATAAAAAAAACCTCATTGTGATGACAGGGAAAGCAAAAAAACAAGTGATAAAAAAGGGGAGAGGGACAGACAAAAAATTATTGGGTTGGTCCGATGTTGGCAGCTGGATCAGTAGTAATGGAGGGCAGGCTTTACATATTTCGATCTCGCAGATACTTTGCAACGGCGTGTACTTTAATATTGAGTACTCCCCCATGGGTGCCATCTTTTCCCATCAAGACTATAAGAGCTGTACATGATTTAGCAATGGCCACGTTGTATGCTGGCCCTTCTGTCGCCTTTGTCCTTACATCCAACGTAAAAGAGTCGGCGAAGTTGTCCCTGAGGAGGCTGCACCTTATACCTGCGATCGTCAGACCATTGGTGAAGAAAGAAGAGTGATCCTCGCTGACCAAAGCGTTAACCTCTGCTGCCGTGATCTTGCACAGCTCTCCCCTGCTCTCCGCGGCCCAAACTGAGAAGGGCTTGTACCCACAGATGATGGCGTCCCGCATGTTGGGGCCCATTAGATTCGTGATGTAATCCTGCCAGGACATAGCGGGCGACTCTCGGGTGGTCTCATATGCTGGCAGGTGTAGCTGCCGCGTGTGGCTCATGTTCACACATAGCAATTTTGCTGCAGTTTTGTACTTTTCATTGCTTTCAAGGGTGAAAAAATGCTACAAAAACGTTGAAAGAATTGACATGCTCCTTCTTTAAAAAACAGCAGTTTTCCATTTCAGTAAGGAAAAAGGAATTGTGTGCATGAGATTTCTGAATTTTTTCCCATTTCTAAGGAGTGGGACTCCTAGACTGGTGAAGCCTATGCTCTAAGTGCAAGGCCTATGAAAAATTGAAAGGAGGGATTGCAATGCACCCTGGAATACATGTTAACGAGAGCACACTAAATCAAGGCAGACGTATAGACTATGATCTAAACAAAGTCAAGGTGGATTATCATATACTGTATTTGTGTATACGTGCTTAAAAGGTGAATGGCAGACCATTCGGATAAGGATGACTGATTGCTAGGTAGGAAAACTCTGAACATAAAGGTCATAACAATTGAAAAATAAAAAATAAAAATTAAATGAAGAATGTTAAAAAGAAAAAGGGGACAAATAATACGAGATATAAAAAATACAATATTTATTGAGGTAATAAATAAAATTGGTAAATAATGGCACTAGCGGCACATAAGCAATGTTACCAATATAACCAAAGTTATATATGTGGCAAGTAAAAAATGGTGAATACTAGCAATGTGCAAAATGGAAGTCCACAATGCATATAGTGATAACAAAAAAGATTAGATCATGTCTTACTGTGTGGTAATGCAAAAATCACATTGCCAGGTGTAACAGCATAAGTCCACATGTATAAGAAGGCAGTGCAGGTAAAAAAACTTTTAACCTAACATGACTGATGGGAGGATAAATGTGCAGTCAGATGCATTACCACACAGTAAGACATGATCTAATCTTTTTGTTATCACTATATGCATTGTGGACTTCTATTTTGCGCATTGCTAGTATTCACCATTTTTTACTTGCCACATATATAACTTTGGTGCACATAATATATATTTTTTCTTACACTAGTATTCTAATTGTGGATATATCTGAGCTCTAGGTTATTGTATACCTTTTTATATATCCCTGTATTAACACTATGTACAATCATATTTTGAGCACAATGGTGTTTGTTTGCACTTGCAATACTTGAAAATATTATCATTTTTATATTTTGTTTTTTTTACCCTGTATCACACTGTACATGCTCTTTATTTTGTGTATATTTTATTGTTTTATATGGTCGTTTTGTGATTGCAGGTAGTGTTGAGCATTCCGATACTTCCGATACTTCGATACCTGAAATCCAATGTAAGTCTATGGGAACAAAATATCGGAAGTCTAAAAAATTTTTACTTCCGATACTTCCGATATTTTGTTCCCATAGACTTACATTGGATTTCAGGTATCGGAAGTATCGGAATGCTCAACCCTAATTGCAGGCATTGCTTTTGTGCCGCTATTGTCATTATTTACCAATTTTATATATTACCTCAATAAATATTATATTTTTTACAACTCCTATTTTTTGTCCCCCTTTTCCTTTAAACATTCTTCATTTAATTTTTATGTTTTATTTTTCAATTGTACTTATGACTTTTATATTCGGAGGTTTCCTACCTAGCAATCATCCTGGAATACACGTAGAGGAGAGCCTTCGAAAACATTTTTTTCCCATTTGAAAGGAGTGACACTTATAGACTGGTAAAAAGTATGCACTATGTACAAGGGCTTCCAAAAATGAGAAAGACGTACTCCAATCCAGCATGGAACACACTTAATGTATAGCCTCAGAAAACATTTACATTTCAAAGGAGTGGGACTTCTGTGACCAACAACAAGGAGTCCTGGATTCAAAGCCACTACACAGGGTGCAGCTGGGACAACAAGGACTTTCAGACATCCGACTCCGATTTTTCTCCAGCTAAAGTGGGAGACAGTTCCTCTTGTGCTGGCTCAGGGCATCAGGCAGCCCTGAGGTTTCAAATAGGTTGAAGCAGCGGCTTTCAAAACTTTTTTTATCTCCTCGGAGATCTTTGCCTATGAAGATTCATGAACCATGTAGGGGAAACTTCTCCAACCCATCCTGCGGAAAAAACACAAGTCCTTTGTCCATTTATTCACACAAGAGATTTGGGCCTTTCTCTTATTGTATGAATGCATCTTTATTTTTATTTTACATGGAGTTAAGGCAAATTTGAGGCTTGCAGGTAAGAGAGGTATTATTAGAAAATAGAATCTATTTAAATTGGCTCTGAAAGGACTTTTGGTTGTATGTGGCAGCACCAACGACTGAAATGTAATGAACCCTGCCTAAATGCCTCTAATATACTATTACTACTCTACTCGATCAGCTAATCTTACACTAATTGCAGCTAAGAACGGTATTACAGAACAGAATCTGTTTGAATTAGCCAAGAGAAGGACTGTTGGTTCAATGTTGCACCAGCAGGTACTGTAATGCTATATAACACACTGTCCCTTCTGCAGCAGAAACTCCATTACACTATTTCTGGATACAATGCACCAAACATGGCATCACCGGATCTTATATAGTCAAGATGATGTTATGCGGCCGGTCAATCACAGTAATTCTAGTAGTCAAAATGGCTATAGCATAAACGGAATTGGCAGGCAACCCACATGTTTAGTGGCTGAAAATCTGTTGTGAAACATGAGGAGAGGGGAATCGAGCATGATGCCCGAATGCCTGGGTACTCAATTGAGTATTGAGCGTCTCAAGCCCAGGATGCTCGATCGAGTACCAAACAGTGCCAGGCATGCTCGCCCATCACTAATGACTCACAAGCTTGAAATTAGTGCTATTGTTCTCTGGGTTCACATTCATGCTTTGACTCGAGTGATATCACTAGACCATGATGTCACCATTGTGTAATTTGGCATACCTAAGAAAACATTTCTATATTAGAGTGCAGGGCTGCCACTAGGAATTTCGGGGCCCCATACTGGCAAACTTTTCGGGGCCCCCTTGAGACTCCGCCCAGGCTCCACCCCAGCCCCGCCTCCACCCTTTGAACTATCCGCAGTCAAAAGATTTTTTAAGCCACCACCACGACAAGGTAGACTCTTTTGGCCGGGCCCTACTCTACTCTAACCCATTAAACATTTGTTCAAATATCCAATACAATTTAGGTATATTTTTATTTATTTTTCAATTTTTAAAATGACCAATAATATCACATACAGTGGACAAATACCACCGCACCATGACTAGACACCATATTACCACCACATAGTGACCAAATAATAGCACATACAAGGAACAAATACCACCACACCATGTCCAGACCACATAATACCACCATATGGTGACCAATAATACCACATACAAGGAACAAACACCACCACACCATGTCCAGACCACATATTACCACCATATGGTTACCAATAATATCACATACAAGGAACAAATACCACCACACCATAACCAGACCACATATTACCACCACATAATGACCACATAGCACATACAATGAGCAAATACGGCCACACCATGGACGGACAACATATTACCACCACATACTGACTGAACACTACAATACTGATGCAGTGTCTGTGTACAAGTAATAGTGATCACCAGTGACATTATACACAGGAGCTCTGTATATAGTGTATAATGTAAAGGTAATACAGTGATCACTGGTGACATTGTACACAGGACCGCTGTATATAGTATACAGTGTATAGTGTCAGTGTATAGGTAACACACTGACTCACCAGTGACGTCTCTAGGTGAAGTCTTTCATCTTCGCTTTTAATCTTCATCCAGCACAGACCGCCATCACTTCTTCCAGCCAGGGCTCATCTCTGCAGGAAATAACACAGTTATCTAGAGCTCTGCTTGCAGAACACATTAGTTATTTTTTCCCAAATTGTAAACTACACCAGATGAAGAAAAAAAAGTCAACAGTGTCGCTCTGCACAGTAACAGGACCGCCCTCCCATTTATAACAGTATCCTCAAAAAATAAAATAAATACATCACTGCAGTAATAATATCCCTAAATTAGCCCTATTGTACTAATATCTCCCATCCTGGCCCCTGTGTGTCTCATTTCTGGCTCCAGCCATATGTTCTCCTATCCTGCCACATGTGATGTCCCATCCTGCCCCATGATCCTGTCCCATCTGTTCCATTGTATCCATCCAGCCCCATGATCCTGCACCATCTGTCTCCATCCTGCCTCATGATCCTGCCCCAGACCATCTGTCCCATGACCTTCCATGCCCCATCTGTCCCCATCGTATCCATCCTGCCCCATGATCCTGCACCATCTGTCTCCATCCTGCCCCAGACCATCTGTCCCATGATCCTGCCCCATGATCCTGCCCTATCTGTCCCCATCGTATCCATCCTGCCCCATGATCCTGCACCATCTGTCTCCATCTTGCCCAATGATCCTGCTCCATCTGTCCCATGATCCTGCCCCAGACCATCTGTCCCATGATCCTGCCCCATGTGTCCCCATCGTATCCATCCTGCCCCATGATCCTGCACCATCTGTCTTCATCTTGTCCCATCTGTCTCCATCTTGCCCATGATCCTGCCCCATCTATCTCCATCCTGCCAAAGGCCATTTGTCCGATGATCCTGCCCCATCTGTCCCATGATCCTGCCCCATCTGTCTCCATGTTGCCCATGATCCTGCCCCGTGTCTCCATCCTGCCCCGTGTCTCCAATCCTGCCCCGTGTCTCCAATCCTGCCCCCGTGTTTCCAATCCTGCCCCCGTGACTCCAATCCTGCCCCGTGACTCCATCCTGCCCCGTCATTCCATCCTGCCCCGTCACTCCATCCAGCCCCCTGTGACTCCATCCAGCCCTAGTGATTCCATCCAGCCCCAGTGACTCCATCCTGCCCCAGTGACTCCATTTTGCCCCAGTGACTCCATCCTGCCTCCGTCGTGACTCCATCCAGCCCCAGTGATTCCATCCAGCCCCAGTGATTCCATCCTGCCGCCCCAGTGACTCCATCCTGCCCCAGTGACTCCATCCTGCCTCCATTGTGACTCCATCCAGCCCCAGTGATTCCATCCAGCCCAGTGACTCCATCCTGCCTCCGTCGTGACTCCTTCCAGCCCCAGTGATTCCATCCAGCCCCAGTGACTCCATCCACCCCAGTGATTCCATCCTGCCCCGTGACTCCATCCTGCCCCAGTGACTCCATCCTGTCCCAGGACTCCATCCTGCCCCAGCGACTCCATCCTGCTTCCCAGTGATTCCATCCTGCCCCCCAGTGACACCATCCTGCCCCCAGTGATTCCATCCTGCCCCCAGTGACACCATCCTGCCCCCCAGTGATTCCATCCTGCCCCCATCGATTCCATCCTCCCCCCAGTGATTCCATCCTGCCCCCCAGCGATTCATTGCCCAGATTCCTCATGCCCCCCAGTGATTCCATCCTGCCCCCCAGTGATTCCATCCTGCCCCCCAGCGATTCCATCCTGCCCCCCCAGTGATTCCATCCTGCCCCCACATTCCATCCTGCTCCCGTGATTCCATCCTGCCCCCCAGGTTCATCCTGCCCCTGATTCCATCCTGCCCCCAGTGATTCCATCCTGCCCCTCCCAGTGATTCCATCCTGCCCCCCTCAGTTATTCCATCCAGCCCCCCCAGCGATTCCATCCTGCCCCCCAGCGATTCCATCCAGCCCCCCCAGCGATTCCATCCTGCCCCCCAGCGATTCCATCCTGCCACATTGCCGATTTCAATAATAAATTAGAAAAAAAAAAAACGTTCTTCTTACTGGCCGTGGCGCTCTTGTGGCGTTCTTATATCTGAGTACGGATTTTCAAGCGCGCACTTGAATGACAATGACGTCATCGCGGCGCCGTCACGCTGACGTCAGCTGCAGCCTCCGATTGGCTGGGCTTTAACTATTGACTTGGGCCTGCAACTCATAGAGTAACTGAACTGGTCTCGGACGTCACGCAGGTTCAGTTACTTGCCTGTCACTGGGCTCGGCTGAAACAGCAGAGGGGGCCCGCATCGGCCGGGCCAACAGCAGAGGGGCTGATCAGCAGAAGAGACGGGCCCGATGCGGACCCCCTCTGCTGATCGGGCCCCTCTGCTGATCGGGCCCCATACACCAGTCAGGGCTGTCATGCCCTGATGGCGGCCCTGTTAGAGTGGGTACTGAATTTCGGATGGACCTTCAGAAGTATGAATAAAGATTTAAGCTAAATACTAAAGAATGTGCCTGATAAACTATAAAAGATTACAATAAGGCAAAACAATAATCAACTGTCACCTTTATAAGAATATCTGTAAAAGGTTATCTGCTTTTCATACTATACATAGTGTTTATATTATTGAATGATGAAAGGTTTGTACTTGAAGTGAAATATGCAGGAGCCTTCAGAAGAATAATGTTGATTCATTGGCTTCATTGGCAATCACGTGCTCTGATCTATTTCCAGCCAAATGCTAAGTTTAAGAATTAACTGATTTGTCTGAGCAATGTACAGACTTTTACGAAAGTCACATAGATGTTAGAGGAATGAGAAAGCCATCAGGAAACATAAAATGAGCGCATATGTCTCTAAACTAGTCTTTATCCCCCAACCTTCTTAGATATTACTGTACAGTATTTCTCCAACTTTAAACATTTCTATAAAGAGTTATCTTGTAGACTTTCATAACTCGACAAAAAAACCTGGTTACATGCCCAATACAATCAGGTGTAACAACTAAACTGCAACCAAAGACTCTTCTTCTACCATAATGTTTTTGTTAAATAATAACCAAATGTAAAACACTTTGAACAAGATCCTATATGTTTCCTTTTATGTTATTGCATACTGATAAAGATGTCACCTTCTCCTAAATATGATATATACAAAATTCATATTTCATCTTTACTACTGACTATTGAAAAAGTTTGTAACAATAGATAAGCTTCCATAATAATAGCTTCCAAGGAGCAAGTTACTTTTTAAGTATTTGATTTAATTCAAGTTGCGATAAGACATTTATTTACAACAACACATTTACTAGACAAGAAATGTACATCAATATAAATACAAAAACATGTAAATATAAAAAAATCTTAAAAACATATTTTCCATAATGATAAGACACAAAGTTATTTTGCAGCACTACTAATTATTTGCAAAATAATTATTAATATTACAATATGTATACACGAATATGCAAATTTGTGTCACTGTTGACACCCTACATACTGTACAATAATACTAGCAGGTGATGAAGTCTATATTACATGAAGTTGCCAGTCATTTGAAAAGAATTAGAAGGAACCTGTCACCATGAGAGTCCAACCTGCAGGCATCATGTTATAGATCGGGGGGTGCTGAGTACATTAATATATAGTTTTGTGAGAAAAGACTCAGAATAACCTGAATTTTACTAATTTGCTCCTGAGGACTTTTTGGGATTTTTGGGAAATTGGGCTGTCCTGTCAGTGACTGTCAGCTATCGCTGTACGCTGTATGCACAGTTATAGAAAGAAAGCTGTCAGTCACTGATAGGACCACCCACTGGACCAAAAATCGCTTGAAGGATGAGGATTAAAAGATTAACACACAGGTTATACTAAATCTGATCTCACAAAACTATTTATCAATCTGCTCAGCTCCCCCTGCTCTACTTCATGGCACCAGCAGACAGGACTGCAATTTCATGGTGACCGATTCCCTTTATAGTAAGTAACCATACATAAAATAACATAAAACAATTAAGCAGAACCATAAGAGGCTGCTCGTTAACAGAATCGCCCGGCTGCTCAGAGGCAACATTAGTACATTTGACATACACATTGTGCAGTTGGGTCCACAGTAATCACAAGTAGATATTCGTTTCATGGTCAAGGAATTAAATGTACGGGAAGCAGACAATTCTGTAAGAAAAAGGGGAACGTTAAACCTTTGCGAGAAATAAACACTATAGATAAAAAGACAATACAAAACTTATTTTCAACTATACATATATACTTTTCTCCATAATATACATTTCTCCATAATGTATCCATATACATAATATCCTTGTGTATATAGGGACTAATTATAGTAAGTATGCTAATTTGCAGGTTGCGCTATTTTGTTCAGTTTTATGAATTCATGAGAATAGTGCATGCAATCGAAAAAACAGATTGGCTCCTCATCTACAATATAGAAGAGAACACGGAGCTGCACACAGAGCCAGTGACATCCACAATTTGCAGAAGAGACCGGCCTGTTCTTACATACGGCTATCTGAACCCAGGCTCCGAAGCAATTCCTTTACTCAACTGGATCCTGTTCTATATAGCAGACTGAGCATTTTATGTGCCAGAAGCAAAAACATAAAGCGCCAAACACTTCTGCAGACCAGGACCTCTAGGACGTTTATCCTTGAGGTCTTGCTCACATTCCAAGTGCAATGCATTCTCAATAAGTTTTTTTTTTAACATGATATTGTAAAAACGCAGTCAAATTGTCATGTATTTATCAGATTTTCATAAAATCCTGCAAAAACCACACCAAGAGCACATGTAAACACTGCTACAGAATCTAAAAAAATTGTCTGTGGAGTTCAATTACGATGACCAGTGCTTCCTCTAAGCTGAGCGATCAAGAATGGAATTTATTAAAACAACATACTAATGAGGTCAATGACCCCAATAACAAAATTACAGGTATACACCTCTGCAGAGTATGGTATTTTTTAATCTATCATTTACAAAGTGTGGAGCTTAAAGCACTGGTGGACACAGAAAAAATGGCTCACATGCAAGAAAAATATATGGCTATCCAATAGATCATCATAATGCATAATTCCAACTGTTTTAGAGGTGAAAATGTGTCCGATTACCTCTTAAGCCCCTGTGCGACTAAACAGGTTATACCAATGATATGTCTGCTCCTGCTTAGGCCAGTGTCCACTTGCAACTGCAAAGCGAGAAACTCGCGAGAGTCTCTCGCCTCAATACCCGGCACTGCAGCTGGCACTCGGGACCAGAGTGTGTGGCCGCATAGAAATACATGCAGCCGCACTTCGGTCCCGAGTGCCGGCGGCAATGCCGGGTATTGAGGCGAGAGACTCTTGCGAGTTTCTCACATTGCAGTTGCAAGTATGACCCCGGCCTAAGGCTGAGAAATGACTAAGACAATGATTGGCAAAATGCTCTGCACACATATGCTGTGGAGAAGGTTGGCAATCAAAGTGATGGCGTGTGACTACAGTTGCACTGAGCTTATAATGTGTAACCGCACCCTGCACCACCCCATTGAATGGAAGAGAGCAGCTGCAGGTAGAATAAAACTATATTTTCTTCCTGCAGCTGCTGCTCCTGGTAGACCAACAGACATTATTTAAAAACTAGTTGCCTCCAATTTAACCCTATATCTGCAAGTAAATCATAGAAACTGGTGGATGATTTTGCAGGACTCCAATTCACTGTCCAGGTCAGTGGGTAGATGAAAGGCCCACAAATCTCATACCTTCCAGCATTCCCAGCATGGCATTTGCTTTGCTAGGCCTGATGTGACGCCATCTTTGAAGCGTGACACACAAATTACGTTGCGCCAACCCTGGCCTATCAAAAAGCCACACAGAGGAATGCCGGAAGGTAAAAGATTTGCAGGCCTCCTATCCAGCCATCAGGTACCACTGACCTGGACGCTAAACTGGAGTCCCACAAATCGATCTGCTCATCTCTAGTATATAGCATTTCTGGATGTGAAATGTTAAAGATATATTAACGCTCATATTCCATGCCAATGATCTGTTCTACTATTATGTTAGTAAGTTTTTATTGTTTCTATGTCTACATCCTCATATATTTGAGAAATGATACATAGTTTTGAACAGTTATTTAATCCACAGTTGCCATTTTTTTTCTCTACTTTTATTTTGTGCAAGAAAAAGCAATATGAGTAATTTGTGGTCCTTACCTGGATTGTAATAATCATAGACTTTAACAACGGCATCTTGAGAATTTGCTACCTTTGCAGAACGAACCATTGGAATAGATATACAGAGCTCCTCTTTGGTCACCTAATAAAATAAGAGAGAAAATATGAAGCTGTGTTCACACATTACAAAACCACAACTCAACTGCTAAGGTCCAATACATTACATATTCTAATGTAAACTGTTGTATACACTACATTCAGTTGCTTCCATAGTACATAAACTTATTAGTCAAGATAGTGTTTATAGCCTACCAACATGTAATATTAATGACGTCTATGTAATTAAAAACTATTCGTAGATCAAACATTCTTTGTAACATAATCTTTCGACTTACTGAATCAAAGTAAAGATAAACTTTTCCTTCTTTTGGCTCAACCAGTTTAAGAGATCCAAGTCTAATAATTCCTCCAGGGCTCAAAGTGAATCCACTCAGGTAGCCAACATCTAACAATGCCATGCCGCTCTCACTCCCCGTACCCTGAAAGCTAAAAAACAAATCACAGCAATGGTGAGACAAAAACATATTAATAAAAGAATAAATCCAAAATTACAGACAACTCTAATAAGAGGACATGTGATATGAACTGTAGTCTTACTTACCGCATACATATATCCACAGAGAGTCTATGAATGTTATTAATTTCCTCCTTCACTGTCACATCTAATCGGAAAGCTTCAGGCAAAGGCCTTAATGGGAACTTCCGATTATATATTACATTAAGCTATAGAGAAAAAACATATTACTTCTTAGTAATTAAAGGATATTCTCATATAATATGCTGCATTTTCAATTAAATTAAAAATCTGTACATCATGTCCTTTTCTAAGGTTTATTTATATCCTGCAGTGAATTTTATTTTAGCTGATGGGATAGACTAAAATTCCAATAATCAGTTTCCCAAAATTGCCTTTTTTTTAATAAAAGATAAAAATACAGCTAAGCATAATATAAAGGACACATGCCTTAAAGCAAAATTACTAATAAGGCCCATCAACATTTTTATTCTCTTAATATATTACAGTCATCATATTATATAGCACTCTGCACTTACAATTGCTCATTTTGCCTTTGTACCCAGTTAATTCTTCTCTTTCCCATTAGATCTATGACATCAATTGATTAAAAACTGACTAGCTGAATCCTTCTAAGTTCTATGTAGAAACAGGAGATCAATTTTGCCATGGGTCATTGCAAAAGTTTATGGCAGTGGGAGGAGGGAGCAGCAGGGTTAGCGGTTGAAGAGGGGAATGATAAATGTAGGGACATAGAACAGAAAAAATAGAATAATTAACTAGGTAAAAAGTCAAAATGAGCATGGTTCCTTTGGGCAACAGCTCCAGTTTATATTGGCAGCAGTTTTATACAGTAGATCTGGTTTGTACAGAAACATTTGAGCTTGACAGATTCAGAAAATGGAACAGCATTAAAATCTCATGAAATAACCTGTCGTCATTGGGCTATTTTAGAAATGATTAATTACCTGTGAAATATACAGACACATCAAGAATAAGAACAAAAACTCTTAAACACTTGATTTATACCTGGAGTGAAGCCAATCCTCTTCCAATTGCAGTAGCATTAACTAGCAAAGGCTGAAAGACCTTAATCTGATAATAAAACAGAAATATAAGTCAGATATTACTTGCAGATTAACGTCAATGCAAAATTAGTTGTGGAGGTCATTATACTAAAGCCCCCCCATACACGTTAGCTAGTGTTCAGAAAACGGTATCTAACCCAACTTTCACCATACATAGGAGTAGTCGCTCGACCGAGTGATCCTTTGTTTTCTTTGAGAGAACCGCCATCAAACACTTCAGGTGGTAGCTTATCACTTAAAGAAGAAAAAGATCAGAAGTCTGTAGAAGGTGACTGCCAGACACATAGTGATTGGGAGCTACAGCTCTGGCAAAAATTAAAGGGAATCTGTCACCCTAAATTTGTGGGATATTTAAATGATGGCAGTCAGGTCAGATGGGCGGTGTTTTGGGTACTTGCCTTAACATGTTGTTCGCCGCTGTCTCATTATTTCTGGGAATTGTAGTCGTTGCCCTCCATATAACGCACCTGCGCATTGCAATCTGCGGGCAAAGCATACTGCGCATGCGCAATTCAAGATTGCAATGCGCGGGTGCGCTATATGGAGGGCAACGACTACAATTCCCAGAAATAATGGAGACAGCGGCGAACAACATGTTAAGGCAAGTACCCGAAACACCGCCCATCTGACCTGACTGCCATCATTTAAATATCCCGCCAATTTAGGGTGACAGATTCCCTTTAAGAGACCAACACATCAAAACCCTGTCATGGGCAGCCCATTCTCCAGACCTGAACCCCATTTTAATGTAATCAAGAGGATGATGGATAGTAACAAGCCATCAAACAAAAAGAACTGCAGTGCTTAAATTTTTGTGCCAGAAGCAGTCTGCAAGACTGGTGGTAAGCATGCCAAGACGCATAAAAGCTGTGATTAAAAATCATGGTTATTCCACAAAATATTGATTTCTGAACTCTTCCGGAGTTTAAACATTAGTATTATTGTTTCTAAATGGTTATGAACTTGTTTTCTTATCATTATTTGAGGTCTGAAAGCACTGGATTTTTTTTTAAATTATGACCATTTCTCCTTTTCAGCAAAAAAATAAATAAAATTTATTGCTTGGAAATTCAGAGACATGTCAGAAGTTTGTAGATTTAAAAGAACTATTTACATTTTACTCAAAAATAAACCTATAAAGAGAAAAATCAGACAAACTGAACATTTGAAAGTGGTCTCTTAATTTTTGCCAGAGCTGTATATATCACAGAGGTTGATGTCCTCTGTGATATATACCTGGAGTAATGCTCTAGTATACATAGTACTAAGAGGGGTTAATTGGCCATGACAGGACCGGGTTTAATGTGAGCACCTGAAAAATTGAGGAGGGACGGCTGCTCACCATATCTCCAAACCTGAGTGTGGTTCACATTGTAAAATGGGGCCTGTTTGTCTCACACATGATTTGTGTGTGGAGGTTTGTAGACCTCCACAATTGTGTGAATTTGCTGAAGGACTAGGAAGCTGGACTACATCTCAAGGAGGTGAACCCGCATTATTTGCAGCTTATCGCTTAAAAAACAAAAGGATCAGTAGTCTGTGTAAGGTGGCTGCTGGACACATAGTGGATGGAAGATATGTATCACAGAAGTGAATGTCCTCTGTGATGAATACCTGGAGTAATGCTCTAGTACACATGGTACTAAGAAGGGTTAATCAGCCATGACAGGGCCAGGTTTAATGTGAGCATCTGAAGAGTTGGGGCTGCTCACCATATCTCCACCCCTGGGTATGGTTCACATTGTAAAATGGGACCTGTTTGTCTCACACATGGTCTGTGTGTGAAGGTATGCAGACCTCCAGGATAGTGTGTGCCATTACTAAAGGACTTGGAAGCTGGACTCTAACTCAAGCTGGCAAATTTGCACTATTATATGGAACTTTTACTTTATGTTTTATTTTGTGCCGGCTAAGCACTGTATTTTAATTTTCTTGTGATACAGTTTATTAAGAGTGAAATTAACCAGCCAGAATTTTAAATAGAAATGATTCCTGTGATACTTCATTTCACTCCCAAGTGAGTACCACTTTTACATTTAAAATTAGACATGCCATATACTTATCTCCTTGACATTATCTGTTGGGTCCCCCATACCAATTAGACTGACAGCTCGCCGCACCAGTCGATATTGTTAACACTGAGTAAAAATGTTTTCAAACTGTACTGGAGAATACAAAGCTCCTTCGCCTTGCTACCTTATCTATGCTTGTAAATTGCCCAAACATACAAATACTGTATCACTAGACATTGGTCCATTAAAGTGCTCCTCAGACAATCATGGACTGGCCAACTGGTATGAATCAGGACTGTAATGACAAGAATTTTTTATTTTAAAAATCATGTGGACTGTGTGATCCTTCCTTGCTCACTACATCATCTGGCCTTTCGAAATTTCTAGGTATCCCTGGTTTGGTAACAAACTGTGTGTGACACCTTTTATGCTCATTAATAATAATAATAATAATTTTATTTCTATAGCGCCAACGTATTCCGCAGCACTTTACATTATAGAGGGGACTTGTACAGACAATAGACATTACAGCATAACAATAAACACAGATCAAAGTAGATACCAAGAGGAATGAGGGCCCTGCTCGCAATCTTACAATCTATAATCTAATTATAATGTTCTGCTGGAATAAAGAGACAAGTGAAATATAATTCTGGCAGAATTGTTAACTTTGATATGGACTTGTCCCAGGCATCACAAGGTTTCTGGCTGGTAAGGCTCCAATAGAAAATGCTATATTTACCATACTATATGTCTGTATATCGTATATAATCAAATTAGTTTATAAAGTATATTTACCTGTTGACTTTGAAAGACTGGAAGGTTTTCACTGTTGACATGGAAAACTTTAGACAAATATGACTCTGGTGCAGTAACAGCCAATGTAAGGGATGTTTTATCAGATGGAGCCACGAGCAAAAACTTTGATAGGGCTTGTAGAGCTATTATTGTATCCTGGTTAGAAAACAAAACAAAAAGGATCATGTTTTAATATTAATCTAAACTAAAAAGTGATGCAGACAGCTTTAATGTAAAATCAAAGTATGTGGGTTATCCATTCCGCGGTGATGTCAACAAATCCCAAGATAGGGGGCAGACCCCCATCTGAATGGAGTGGTTGTCGAGCAAGGGCACTTCCATCCCGTTTATTTTCTCTGGGACTTCCATAGACATTCTAGCAGTTACATGGAAAATAAATTGAGTGGTGGTGTATATACTGCACTTCCATTCCATTCCGATGGGGTTCTGCAAAGCCTTGCTTTGGGGATCAGTGGGCATCCAAGCAGTTGCAGCTCCAGTCATCAACAATTTATCACCTATCCTATAAACTGTGTTAAATTATCAACTAGATACAAACTTTTTAGACCATTTAAACAATTATCTAAAATCTGTATGGCAACCTGGCAATATGTGTAATTTTTCCTGCAGCGATTCCATAGGGAAAAAGAAGAATTACACAGTTCCAATTAAATCAATGAGCTGAATGAAGTATAGACATTCCAGGTCCTACAGGGTGACATACACTCTGGATAACAGATGAAGATCTTGAATGGGAAACTCAAGTTTTTACATAAAATTCCCTAATCGGCTATCTGAAAATCAAGAGGCTGTCTGCACAATGTCTTGAAGCGCTAGAGTGGCATTCTCTTATTAGCTGCTCTCCACTTGGATTACTCGATGAGACTCCTGAATGGGAGACCTTCAAATATTAATAGGTTATTTCAATATGGGTTTTCTGAAGCGCACTGTTTTCTCTGTTTTACCTGAGTGGACGAATATCCTCCAAGACGGTTCCTTTGTTGACTCAACCATTTCATAACAGGAATACCATCCTCAATTCTTCCCAGCTGGTAATGTGAAAGCAGGGCATATGCTGCAGTTTCTATGTCTACTGTTCTTGGCTGCCAGTAATAGCTTGACTCTTCTGATGGAGAAGACCAAAACTTGGTTCCTTCTGCTGAAAAAAAATGATACCAAAATAATATTAATGTATTTATAGTTTGTAAATGTATATGCTGTATATGTAGTTATCTGTCTATATTACAACAATATATCCCTGATGTTGGTAAGATCACAATGTCATGCTGCTACACTGCGACTAATGACAGGACATGTGGTTGTTTTGTTACAAGTTAACATGACCATGGCGCAGTAGTTATTAGAAACCAAACCTGCTGGATTTCTGAACAACCAGATTTGCTGTCATAGCTTTGAGAGTGTGGCAACATGTGATTGAGTAGCCTATTCTTAATTTGATACATGTATATAGATTGTACTACCTTTTTCTATAACTTAAATGGGTTTTCTGGGTCTATTTTATCTTTTTTTACTATGGGTCTAAGAACTAACAGGCAAGTAGTTGCTAACTAACTGCAGGTTCTACCTGGCACCAGCTCAGAGTGGTCACAGACTGCTCCTCCTGTCGATTCTGCTGCTTCACGTCAACAGGATAGCTCTTCCTCTCTTGAGCTGTTCTGTTGATGGGGGCATGATGGGCAGCATCAAGCTGATTGACAGATGGCTCTCCGCATTTAGACAACGGTGAGCCAACTGTCAAACTGCATGACATCGGCATTCACACCACAGAGTGGACCAGAAGAAAAGCAGCTGCTCTGTCGACGTGAAGTCATCGAAACCGGCAGAATTGCTAAAAGGAATGGTTAGCAACTACCTGGCTGTTTGTTCTTGGGCCCTTAGTAAAGCAAAATAGTCCCTGATAATCCCATAAGCCCTTTAAATAATACTGAAGTTCTGAGATTTTACTTAAAGCATGGAATCAGAGGAACAATTATATACTAACCTGTAGTGTCTGACTCTGCCCTTGAATTGAGCAGGGTAAGAGCATCATGTGCCTTGGAGCTATTGGCCAATGACATAGCATATGCCACTATTGAAAGAGTATAATTGCTAACAATTCCTTCATCAAATTTCCTTTCAATAAATTGAACAGATTTCTGAACTCTGGATGCATAGAGGTTCTAAATTTAAAAAGAAAATATTAATTTTCAATGCAGAATGTGTTATTTTACAGAACATTACAAAGCATTCAGCTCACAATCCGAAAAGGTAAGTCAATTAAGCCAAATGAATGCAAAGTGTCATTAGCTTGCTATTTTGTTATCATGTTTCAGCTGCTCTTTTTTTTTTAGGTCTCAGCTTTCTTTTAAACAGTAGTTTACATACTGTAACAGTAGTTTACATAGTTTATAAATCGTGGTATTTATTAAAAAAAAATATTAGCAATCTTACAATATTCAAACTGGCTACTGGGGTTTTTTAGTCTAACTTAAGGTCAAATTCATCAAAACTTTCATGCCAGAAAACTGCCATGAAATGCATTGAAAAGTTGCACAATTTTTGGGCAATGCAGAGAGACATGTGGTGTTTGGGTCAGCTCTGCTCTTGAAGATTGCAAGATTTCTATATTTTTATTTTTAATACATATTGTGATTTGTAGAAAATAAAACATTGCCAAAAGTTTAAAAAAACAAGTCATTTTAGCATTATAGCCTTCCTTTAAAAACGAGATAACACATAGGTTACGTATGTTTTATAGATTTCAATTGAAGTTTCTCTAAAAGCATCATTCACATTTCTATAAGTAGTATTCAAGTCACAATGATTTTTTAGTAAACTCTTATACACTGTATCATACTTACCCTGTAGTATCCATCTTCTAGCAGTGCAGTTAGTATATAGGCAGTGAGGGTGATGGGACCATTCTGTCCTCCCTGAATTTCCATATGGATAACACGTCCCGGCTCAGAGAACATACCAGTGTTTGGGTCTTGGTACTGTACCATCCATTCTATTGTTTTATTTAGGATGGTTGGATCTATGAATAGAAATGTGCGGGCTTGGAGAAAGCATCTGAAAACAAACGCTGACAACCTGAAGGACAAATAGAATTATTGTACTTTAAGAGCTGCACTATTTTTATACATTACAAAATTTTCACTAAATGTACATTTTGGAGTTTCCATTTGTAGACTTGAAGGGCAAGAGTTGACTCCTGTATCCCAGACTTCTGCCAGAACTTTTAATTGGACATTATGCGCACAGATGGCAAAGTGGTTAGTACAGTTATCAGGGCAACTCTATCATGCCCAAATACTCTCCTGCATAGAAACAAGAGAGGTTTCAGGCATGGCACAGTTGCCTTCACAAAAGAACTATCTGACCTTCTGGCAGGAGACAAAAACACAAGCAATATTTTAGGTATCCTTTACCAATGTAAACAGAGAAAAATGAATAATATGGTAGAAACAAAATGGCTATTTGTATTCCATTTGGATCTTTTCTTATAACAAGACATGAATTGCTCTAATCTACCATATATAACATCATACTGTCACATGGTACTATACGTCACTCCTTCAGCGGAGCGGTGCCCGAGTAGAGATCCAGTCCTGTAAATATATACAGAGAAAAATTCAGCACTCAGGGTTTAAGCAGTAGAATTATGACAGTTTAATTAAGCATTCCAATTGCAATATATATTTAAAGTTCTGGGCCACACTTTCATCAGAATGCAACAGACTGACATTACCGTAGCACTTCAGTATGTGGAGCACAAAAGGAACAAAGGGCTCGTTCATTCAAAAAGGACACAGACTCTCTCCTCTTGATAGCGCCTCTGCACATGCGACTATGGTCAAGTTTCCTTTTGTTCTCCGCATACTGAACTACCACAGCCACATCAATCCATTGTATTCTGATGAAGGCTCGGAGTTTAGGACCGAAACGTCAACTATATATTGCAATTGGATTGTTTAAATAAAACTGTCATAATTCTACTGCTCAGACCCTGAGTGCCGAGCTTTTCTCTGTATAATATCATACTGTCATCATCTTGCCTAATGTTATGACATGTAACATCCTTATCTTGGACATTGTAAATCCTTTGACTTGGGCTGACTTTAAGGAATTGAGGACTGTCAAAATTATTTGACAGTTTATCTAATAGGTTAATGACATAATGGATTTGCTCACCAGGTACTTCCAGAGGAATCTGCATTTCCAAATGCACTAAAAGATCCATCAGATCGCTTATAGGTTAGCTCCTTCTGATAGCCTAAACATAAAATATACATTGTGATTATAACTACTTTATAGATGACACTTCTAGTCACTGGTCGTTATTACAATCATCAGTTTTTCCTTGGTTTGTTTATCAAATCTGAATATATTCTGAGCTATCATTTGCCCAGTAAATTATTACATAGGGAACTAGTAATTTGCCTATAAGTCTGTGTGCACACGTTGCGGTTTTTGATGCGGATCTGCAGCGTTTTTGGACGCGCAGAATTGCATCAAATCCGCAGTGTAGTGCACAGCCAATGTTAGTTAATGGTAAATGAAGAATTGGTGTGCACATGCTGCAGAAAAATCCGCGCAGGTTTGCACCGTTTTTTTTCCCGCAGCATGTCAATTCCTTTTTGCGGATCCGCAGCAGCGTTTTCTGCTCTGGCACATTCTCTCTCTCTCTTTCTCCCCCTTCTCTCTCTCTCTCTCTCTCTCCTCCACAACAACAAGGAAAAAAATTATGAAATTCGCACTGCAAAAACGCATTACAATACGCAGGAAACTCGCATCAATTCCGCGTCGAATCAGAAAGCGTTTCACCCTGTATTTTCTGCAAAGACATGTGGATTCTCTGCAGAAAATTCCGCAGGTTAATCTGCAACGTGTGCACATACCCTAAATATGCATGATGCAGATCTGTGAATCAAAAGTTACAGTTACCTTGCTCCATGAAGCTTATGGCCCGTTCTTTGATATCATTGTTTATCTTATTAGTCGCTATCAGATATTGAAGAATATAAATGTTCGGTGCAAAGTTGATCATGTTTTGCTCTCCGCTGCCGTATGGCATCTCGATAAGTGATTCAAGACCATTTATTGAAGGCCCAAGGAGATCTCCTGTTAAAACATTCATAGAGACATAAGTTGTGTAAAACGTTTTGGATATTGTTCTTATTGAAAACAATATCCACTGTTTATTCTGATAATAATAACAAATAATAATAACAACTGCACATACTAATTGGTAGATTTCTATATTCTAGACATAATTTGAACATTCTTGAGAACATTCTTGTTTATGCCCAGTGGCTGGAAACCAATTCAGACCTAGCACTCTTCACATCTGGGACTCTTCTACCTGTTTCCAGTCAAGACAGAACTCTGTGAACTCAACAGTTCTGACAGCAGACTGATACATTTTATCAATACTATTACAATGTGTCAAACCTGTGTCAGAGCTGTGCTGTGATTGGCAGTAAGGTGCCTTTCTACTAGACATGTCTCATAAATGATGCACATATGGGTTTTACTGGGGAAACACAAGGATTAAGAAGGGGTTGTCTGAGTAGTGGACAACCCCTTGGACAGAAATTTCTGTTCAGACAATCCCTTTTACATTGTACTTTATGGCATATTTGCTGTTATAATCATACCAACAGCTTCTTATTATAGGTCATTAAGATTACATTTGATTTGAAAAGGACTCACTGCCTCCTAACATTGTTTACCAGGCATGGCTCACTACTGCTATTAGTGGCTGTGCCAAGTATTACAGCTCCGCCTTATTCAACTGAATGCAAAAAATATTTTGTGAATTAGAGCTAATAATGCACTACAGAGTTATCCCAATTAGGAAAATGAGACTAAGCTCTAATACTAATCAAAGCCATTACTAAAAGTATGGCACTGTGCTGTACCAGCAAAGTAACCAATAGAGACTCGATGCTTGATGGAGAGTCACATCCCCTTTAAAAACCCGATCATCCTAGGCTGCAGACAGAGCTCCAATATATTTATCTTGATGAGTGGCCTAAATATAGATCCTCAATTTTAAAAAATTGAAAAAAACATTTCAGGATGCCTAAATTAACTATATCCAAAAGACTTAGGGTAAGCATTAACCATCCATCATGCAAGGAGAAAATTCCAGCTCACCCTTTGAATGCAAATAAATCTT
>JARQOD010000005.1:253099656-253198924 GCA_033576555.1 Oophaga sylvatica | reverse complement strand
TTTAAAAGAGGAAGAAGCCTCATGGCCTTTCTTTCGCACTTCATCTTTTGTCTTTACAAGCCCCCTCTAAAATGTAAAGTGCTGCGGAATTTGTTTGCACTATAGAAATTATTATTATTATTCAGTCTCGTAACCCCAGGTATAAGGGAATATGCACACAACATCTTTTACAGGCACATTCTACCTGGAAAATGCCTGAAAAAACACTCAAAAAATGTTAAAGGGAACCTGACAGGTCCTCCATGCCCTCCAACCCCTCCGGAAAGTGTGTATTTGCCAAACCAGCCCTGTGTAATGATTATCACCAAAATATATGTTTAAAAAAAGTTTTTTATAAAGTTCACTTTTCCTATGTTAATTAGTTCTTTAACTAGTGGGTGGAGCGTTGTTTTCTCCAAACTAGTCGTCCCTTACAGCATGTTATCGCATTACAAAAGAAACAATGCTGTATGGTGTGAGGATCACCCGTTTACCACTCCCTACCTTTACCAAAGCTGAGTCAGCCAAATGGGCATATATTAACTATGGCATCAACAAAAATAATATTTCAACACTTATTGCATTGTTTCTTTGAAGGTAGACCATATCATCTAAAAATGTGAAATTCAGGTAGTCAGATTCCTGTTTAGTGCGATGTTGCACACGTTGTACGTCAGAAAAGTGAATAAAAGGGATCGTTTGACGAAAATCACTAATCGTAATATTTGATAAAAGACACAACATACATACCTCATATGTTTTAGTGAAGTCATTAGAATTTTCCAAAATATTGAATGGTTTCACTGATATTGTTACATTTCCTTTGACTGGTGTATTTGAGGTGTACCTAGAATTTAAAATAATGTTAAATTGAATCTGTCAACAGGGTTTTGCTATGTGCATGGGATAGGGACAAGGACCCGAATTCCAGTAATATATCACTTAGTTTACTGGGTGCAGCAGTTATGGTAGAGACACAGGTTTCTTTGCTGCAGATTGAGCAGAGCTCAGTTGTTGATCTGTGTATAACCTGCCCACACCACAGCTTTCTGTGTACATTGTATAGTGGAAGAGAGCTGATAATCAGTGCTGGGGGTGTGGCTGGACTAGTAGGCTGGTGCCAAGTAGTCCTGTAATGATAATCTCCTGCTGATAAAACACTTATCGTATTGAAACACCAACACAGCCCAGTAAATGAGACATCCATGTAATCAAGGACTCTGCTCCTACATTATTCTACTCTCAGATTATAAAGAAAAACCTGCTGATACATTCTAGATAGATAGATAGATTTAGATTGGATATAAAATACTTATATATAAGACAGACGTACTTTGCTGTGACTGTACCGGTGAAGATTAGCATCTTTGAGTCAATGTAGAAAGTTGGAATATCTAGGATTACATTAAACTTTGGAGAAGCTGCAAAAACATGAAACACATACAAATTTATGTGAAATTTATAATCAAAAATAGAAATATGTGTTTAGGTCTGAGATCTGATAATTTCTAAGGCAGTGTTAGTGCTAGTAATAATCGGTATATTCATCATCATTGCAATCATAAAGTTTACTCATGGCCTGATATGTCCACTGAAATGGTTCCCCTGAAAATTTCTATTATTCCATTATAATAAATAAAAGTCGTAAAACATACCATATTCAGCTATGGAAAAGTTAGCAGACTGTTGATGACCCTGCGGAGCAGAAAAGTAAAAATAACTAATGAATGTAGCAAACATACCCATTCTCTGAATAAACAGCCAATGTGATTTTTCTCTTCCTAAATTGCCCACGCCATTTATCCTATTTTCGAGGATAAATAACTATCAAAATGTTATGTTGTGTCGATGCGTCAGACAAATTTTTGGAGGAAATTTTTGCGTTGGAAAATCTGCCCTTTCTAAAAGTTTTTTTTCTTCAGCATTTTCATGGATTTCTGAAAAACCCATTCAGATTAAAGACATATCAGCACCAAATCTGCTGCATGTGAGTATACCCTAACCTGATCAATGCAAATATGAAACATTTCACATATTACATATGAAAAAAACACAAATAAACCAGTTGACAAAGACTGGCTGTCCCCTTTAAGAATTATTTTTCCTGAAAGCTCCATTAGATGTCCCTTACTCACCCTCCTTGGGTCTTTGAGGTTATTTAAAGAGGTTGTCCCCTTTCAGAAAAGTTTTTTCCTATAAGTTCTATTAGTTGTAAAAAAAAAAAAAAAAAAAAATCCTGTGCCTTATTCACCCTCCTCTGGTCCAGGGCTGAGTCTCTGATTCTGTTATGTCTGCAGCACTGAACTCACGATAACAGAGCCGCAGACAACAAGTAGCTGAAGTAGACAGCATGAGCTGATCAGGGCCGCTGACCTGACTGATTGGCTTTCACTATTTTGATGTGACGTCAGTATTGTAGGTAACAACAGATGATGGGAACAGCGGCAGAGACCCAGCGCTGGGCCTGGGGAGGGAGAGTAAACAACAGTTTATCTTTTTAACTACTAACAGAGCTGAAGCAAAAAAAAATTTCCGAAAGGGGACAACCCCTTTAAGGATTAGTTTACGTGATGTTATGAATTACTCATCCATAGCATGACTGGGATAATTCATATTTTTACTTACATTTGACGCAGTTTGTATCTTCCAGTCACCCAGCAAAACTTTGTCCGACAGCAAGAAAACTTTTGAAATAATTCCCAAGACTGGCTTCACATTTAGCCACCGCTGGACAATATTATTTTGTGGATCCTTTCAATAAAGATATAACAAAATGTAAAAAATAAACATAACATAATGCAATTACTGCATGAAGGTAAACAACGTAAAAAAAGCAAACATCAAGAATTGCCATTTGTAGTTCCTGCTACTCCGCAAAAATGCAATAAAAAGAGATAAAAACATTATATGGATCCCAAAATGGTAGCAATAAAAACATCAGCTCACCACGTGAAAAATGAGCTTCAAACAGCTCTATTAATGGGAAAACAAAAATGTTATGGGCCTCAGAAAATGGTGACACAAACCAATTTTTTGTCACAAATTACTGAATTTTCTACTACTTATATGAAAAGTTTACAACATTGCTAATGCTGTCATTGTTCCTGAAGAATCATGTTTCCAGGTCATTTTTGCCACACAATAAACATACCCTTTTCGTCTTTTCCCATTCTCCAGTACATTCTACGGTAAAATGAGTGGAGGAATTGAAAACTACAACTCGTGCCACAAAATTCAAGCCCTCATACGTCAGTGTCGAAGAAAACATTAAAAAGTCATGGTTCTTGGGAGAATGGGCGGGAAAACGAAAGTACACAAAATGTAAGATCGCCCACTTATGAAGGGGTTAAATCTTCCTCCAAAACCAACAGAAACATTCACACTAATTCCAAAAGTCTTCCACATTAGTCTGTTCTTTCTGCTTGTGAAACAATAAGCCTTACCTTGATGATAATGGCCACGTCTGCTGTATGTGGTCTCAGGTGATGATTTACAGAGATGACTCGGATTCTGACGCTGTCTCCAGGTTTGTACCTAGCTTTGTCCGTTTGGATGAATATCGATGTGTTCCTCATCTGCATCTTCACTTGTATTCGCTGAGAAAATGCTAATATATGGTCACCGCAGCCAATCACAGCCAGTGTATAGGAAGTGGTCGAAGGGTCTGCTGGTATCTGCCCAAAACGTAATATTGTGTTTCATATGTTTAATCCTCATAGGAATCTCTCCTCACTACTCATAGCTCTAAGTAATGGTTCCAATTTCTATCCTAATTCTTTCTCACCCTTTTTATGATTTAAAGGAAATGTCAGGTTTATTTTTGATGATGCAAGTAATTTTTTCCTGAAATAGGGCTTGGTAAGCTTTTTCTGGAAATGTAATTGTTATTGTTGCACTTACCCTCTTTTGCCCCTATAACCTTGTGAAAGCTGGTGCGTGCTACAACTCTAAGTAGTCCGCTGAATATATGTTGTGTGTCTCCTAGTCCTCCATATGCTAATGAATCGCTAAGATGCATGCCCATCTACACCCATGTTTGGTCCTCCAAGCAAGTCTTGGTCCCCTCACCAGTATGTCTAGGCTTCCAAATCCCGCACATGCGTGCTTACAGCGCCTGCATACTATACTCCCAATTTATAGGCACCATGAGCTCACTCTTCAGATGCACCTACAAAGTAGCACCATAGTACATAGGTGCTATGCCAAGACGTAGTGTGGGCACTCTGTGGGAGAATCACGCATGCGCCACACTCTCTGTAACCTTACCAAAGGCCATCAGCACCCGTCCAACACACAGCCTACATTGGGACCATGACCATGTAAGATTTGACTCCCTAATTATAGTCTGAATTGGGTTGACTTCTGAACAGGTCATCACAAAGAAAGTACAAATATGGGCAGTTACACGCAACGAGACAGGAAAGTGATGTTTTATGAATATTATCTTCATATTAATTCAAAAATAACCCAATAATACCTCTATGCAGTCTGTCTTGGGCAGAAGGACTCTCAAATTAGGGCAAAATGAGGACAATGATCAAACAATAAGGCCACGGTCACAGATTCAGTATTTGCTCAGTATTTTACCTCAGTATTTGGAAGCCAAAACCAGGAGTGAGTGATAAATACAGAAGTGGTGACGTGTTTCTATTATACTTTTCCTCAGACTGTCCCACTCCTCCTTTTGGCTTACAAATACTGAGGTAAAAAACAGAGCAAATACTGAACGTGTGAACATGGCCTAAGATAAGTTCTGTTTTTTTTTTATAATATGGATACTACTCTCTCTCGCTATATATAATTACTTACAAATTCAAATTGCATTAGATACATAGCATATCATGTACTTACTGCGGGTATACTGATTGTTCCAATCTCATCTAAATAAAGGTAAAAAATATCCAAGTCAGTCACACAGTATAAAACGATTATGTCTGTGAATAAAATACATGAGGTGTACTCAAAATCTGTTTTACACTTACCATTGTGGAATTCTTTGCTTACATTCACCAAAATAGTAGTAGTTGTCATAATTCCTGCGGACACTATCATTTCAGAATACTTCCCCCCAAACCAGTGGACCGCCAATGTCGTGTTCTCATCGGGGATAATGTAACTTGGTGCTGTAATGTAATAGGATGGTCTGTAAGGGAAAATGAAAATTATTCCAATTGATCATGATGACCTTCCATTACCGCCAGATATATAGATAATCACAGTCTCACAGTTATCCTATATGAAATGAGCTTTGTACTGACAACTTTCAATTGTCCAAAATACTCTTTACCATTCTAGGATTTAATGAGAAGAGGTACGAAGTAGCATGTGAGTAATTGGTCAGAGCACACAAGTGACCGACGCACCTGGAGTATCTATATGTGGCCCTCTTTCCCCACTCTGTTAAAGAAAACAGTAGGAGTAGGTTATAGATATTAGATAGATAGATAGATAGATAGATAGATAGATAGATAGATAGATAGATAGATAGATAGATAGATATGGGATAGATAGGATAGATAGATAGATAGATAATAGATAGATAGATAGATAGATAGATAGATAGATAGATAGATAGATAGATAGATAGATATGGGATAGATAGATAGATAGATAGATAGATAGATAGATAGATAGATAGATAGATAGATAGATATGGATAGATAGATAGATAGATAGATAGATAGAT
Organism: Oophaga sylvatica; assembly: GCA_033576555.1. NCBI lineage: Eukaryota > Metazoa > Chordata > Amphibia > Anura > Dendrobatidae > Oophaga > Oophaga sylvatica. Next base: position 253,193,259 of record JARQOD010000005.1, on the reverse strand, counting down.
AGATAGATAGATAGATAGATAGATAGATATGGGATAGATATGGGATAGATATGGGATAGATAGATAGATAGATAGATAGATAGATAGATAGATAGATAGAATAGATAGATATGGGACAGATAGATAGATAGATAGATAGATAGATAGATAGATAGATAGATAGATAGATAGATAGATAGATAGATAGATATGGGATAGATATGGGATAAATAGATAGATAGATAGATAGATAGATAGATAGATAGATAGATAGATATGGATAGATATGGGATAGATAGTATGATAGAGATAGATAGAAATAGATAGATAGATAGATAGATAGATATGGGACAGATAATAGAATAGATAGTAATAGATAATATGGGATAGATATGGATAGATGATAGATAGATAGATAGATAGATAGATAGATGAAGATAGATAGGATAATGATAGATAGATAGAATAGATAGATAGATGGAGATAGGGATAGATAGATAGATAGATAATAGATAGATGATAATAGATTAGATAGATAATGATAAGATATGATATATTTTGGGTAATATGATAGATAGATAGATAGATAGATGATTAATAGATAGATAGATAGATAACAGATTGAATTGGCCAATTTATGCGCTAAGAACCTTCATTTTTCATCTATTACTGTAAATAAAAAAATGTTTGAAATTTTTTTTTTTAAAAATTTGGAGAAATCTGGTCTAAATTGAGTGTTTTTAATGTTTCTGTTTTTCACATGTCCTAGATTCATGCACATGTCTGCTGTGAATTTTTGTCTATATTATGCGGGCTCGCAGCTTGCACGTGTTCACATTAGGAGGTGCTGATCTGTTTTTCTTTGTTTATCTAAATATCTGGATGTTGGCTGCATCCAGGACTGATCTTGCACCCTCCCATGGCCTTGCGGGTGCCGAAATAAGCTCTACCAGCCCATAAATTGTAGATTTAGCCCATAGTGACATGTTGCTAAAGCTGCAGGCTTGTGGCCCGAAGTGGGTTGTAGTGTAGAGCAGGGACCCATCAGAGGGAGGTCACCTTGCCATGGTTGATGGCATACATGAATGGCCATTTATGCGCTAAGAACCTTCATTTTCATCTATACTGTAAGTAAAAAAATTTGGAGAAATCTGGTCTAAATTGAGTGTTTAATGTTTCTGTGTTTCACATGGCCTAGATTCATGCACATGTGCTGCTGTGAATTTTGTCTAGATAGACAGATAGATAGATAGATAGATAGATAGATAGATAGATAGATAGATAGATAGATAGATAGATATGGGATAGATAGATAGATAGATAGATATGGGATAGATAGATAGATAGATAGATAGATAGATAGATAGATAGATAGATGCATATGGGATAGATAGATAGATAGATAGATAGATAGATAGATAGATAGATAGATAGATAGATAGATAGATACCAGTCAAAAGAACTGTTATATTGCAAGGTTTGGTATTTGCCTGCTGGAACTTGTGCACCCGGACTTCTTGTTTTTTTCTGTTTTGTGCTGTTCTAATTCTTTTTTCTATAGATAGATAGATAGATAGATAGATAGATAGATAGATAGATAGATAGATAGATAGATAGATAATAGATAGATAGATAGATAGATAGATAGATATGGGATAGATAGATAGATAGATAGATAGATAGATAGATAGATAGATAGATAGATGATATGGATAGATATGGATAGATAGTATAGATAGATAGATAGATAGATAGATAATAGATAGATAGATAGATAGTGGACAGATAGATAGATAGATAGATAGATAGATAGATAGATATGGATAGATATGGATAGATAGATAGATAGATAGATAGATAGATAATAATAGATAGATAATAGATAGATAGATAGATAGATATGGATAGATAGATAGATAGATAGATAGATAGATAGATAGATAGATAGATAATAATAGATAGATAGATAGATATGGGATAGATATGGGATAGATAGATAGATAGATAGATAGATAGATAGATAGATAGATAGATAGACAGATTGAATTGGCCAATTTATGCGCTAAGAACCTTCATTTTTCATCTATTACTGTAAATAAAAAAAATGTTTGAAATTTTTTTTAAAAAAATTTGGAGAAATCTGGTCTAAATTGAGTGTTTTTAATGTTTCTGTGTTTTCACATGGCCTAGATTCATGCACATGTGCTGCTGTGAATTTTTGTCTATATTATGCGGTCCTCGCAGCTTGCACGTGTTCACATTAGGAGGTGCTGATCTGTTTTTCTTTGTTTATCTAAATATCTGGATGTTGGCTGCATCCAGGACTGATCTTGCACCCCTCCCATTGGCCTTGCGGGTGCCGAAATAAGCTCTACCAGCCCATAAATTGTAGATTTTAGCCCAGTAGTGACATGTTTGTCTAAAGCTGCAGGCTTGTGGCCCGGAAGTGGCTTGTAGTGTAGAGCAGGGACCCATCAGAGGGAGGTCACCTTGCCATGGTTGATGGGCATACATGAATTGGCCAATTTATGCGCTAAGAACCTTCATTTTCATCTATTACTGTAAGTAAAAAAATTTGGAGAAATCTGGTCTAAATTGAGTGTTTTTAATGTTTCTGTGTTTTCACATGGCCTAGATTCATGCACATGTGCTGCTGTGAATTTTTTGTCTAGATAGACAGATAGATAGATAGATAGATAGATAGATAGATAGATAGATAGATAGATAGATAGATAGATATGGGATAGATAGATAGATAGATAGATATGGGATAGATAGATAGATAGATAGATAGATAGATAGATAGATAGATAGATAGATAGATAGATAGATAGATGCATATGGGATAGATAGATAGACAGATAGATAGATAGATAGATAGATAGATAGATAGATAGATAGATAGATAGATAGATAGATAGATAGATATGGGATAGATAGATAGATAGATAGATAGATAGATAGATAGATAGATAGATATGGGATAGATTGATAGATAGATAGATAGATAGATAGATAGATAGATAGACAGATGCATATGGGATAGATAGATAGATAGATAGATAGATAGATAGATAGATAGATAGATAGATAGATAGATAGATAGATAGATGCATATGGGATAGATAGATAGACAGATAGATAGATAGATAGATAGATAGATAGATAGATAGATAGATAGATAGATATGGGATAGATAGATAGATAGATAGATAGATAGATAGATAGATAGATAGATAGATATGGGATAGATTGATAGATAGATAGATAGATAGATAGATAGATAGATAGATAGATAGATAGACAGATGCATATGGGATAGATAGATAGATAGATAGATAGATAGATAGATAGATAGATAGATAGATAGATAGATAGATAGATAGATACCAGTCAAAAGAACTGTTATATTGCAAGGTTTGGTATTTGCCTGTTGGAACTTGTGCACCCGGACTTCTTGTTTTTTTCTGTTTTGTGCTGTTCTAATTCTTTTTTCTATAGATAGATAGAAGATAGATAGATAGATAGATAGATAATGATAGATAGATAGATAGATAGAAAACAACAGCACAGGAAAAAGTAGGGTGCAAAGCCTCACAGGTACATACCAGTCCTTGTAAATAGAAAGTTCAAAAAGATTGAGGCAGCACACCGTATGGAATTAGAAAAAAGTGCTTTTTAATAGCCCATGTGGCGACGTTTCGGTCTCTAGTGCAGACCTTTCTCAAGCAGATACAATAGTGCATATGCTCAGTATTTAAGGCAACCCAAATAACAAGTATTTAGTAGCAATTTATACAATGTGTAACATTGTGATAATTCACTTAATTTATACAAACTCGCAATAAAGCTCAATAATATAAAGTGACATAGTGCAAAATATTGTGCAAAAGTATATAACATGCAAAACATGTATATAAAGTAATTAATCATTAAGATCAGCTGTGCATAGTCATATATCATGACTCACCCCATCCTGACACATTGCACCAAAAACTGGCGTCCAGCAATAGCTAATGCGCATGTCATAAAAACTAATCCAACTATAGAAGGACGATACTATCAGGTCGTGCGCAATTGCAACCGGAAGTTCACTCCATGCCATTTTAGAATAACGCAACTTCATACAGCGTGCACACGTCAGTCACCGCTGACAACCATTTGAACTCACATATGTTCAATAAATAAAGGCGATGATAGGTACAGTAGATAGATAGATAGATAGATAGATAGATAGATAGATAGATAGATAGATAGATAGATAGATAGTATAGATAGATAGATATGATAGATAGATAGACATATGGGATACTACAAACAATTCAACTGTTACTAGTCACAAAATAGCTAAAAACAAAACGAAGTTGAAAAATACAATTGTAGAATACTATGTACACCTTACCTGCCGTCACAGAAAACCAGCAATATGGACAGAAGGACAGAAAGACTCAGCGTGGGAGGCTGTATCATATCCATCTTGACTTTTACTGCACAATGCCAAGTACAAGTGAAGCATCATCAGACTTGCTGCCTTTTAAACTGCTGTGGTGTGAAGTCCAGCCCTGTGACAGCTGAAACTGGTGCTGAACACCTTACAGCAAGTACAATCGCACACAAAGGGTCAGGCAGAAGCTTCTTTTGTCCACCATCAGTCACTTTTGTCTTTTTGCTTCCTGCAGTGAAACCATGTATTGTAGCATCCTGTGTGGTACTTAATGCAAATATAACTGGAGTTCAATGTAGTCATTAGCCCTGATGATATATAAAATAATATCTATTAACCCCTTAACCCCCAAGGGTGGTTTGCAAGTTAATGACACCGCCAATTTTTACAATTCTGACCACTGTCTCTTTATGAGGTTATATCTCTGGAAAGCTTCAACGGATCTTCATGATTCTGAGATTGTTTTCTCGTGACATATTGTACTTCACGTTAGTGATAAAATTTCTTCAATATAACTTGCTGTTATTTTTGAAAAAGACACAAATATGACGAAAATTGTGAAAATTTTGAAACTTTCAAACTTTGAATTTTTATTCCCTTAAAACAGAGAAATATGTCACATAAAATAGTTAATAAATAACATTTCCCACATGTCTACTTTACATCAGCACAATTTTGGAACCCAAATTTTTTTGTTAGGAAATTATAAGGGTTAAAATTTGACCAGCGATTTCTCATTTTTACAACAAAATTTACAAAGCCATTTTTTTAGGGACCACCTCACATTTGAAGTCACTTTGAGGGGTCTATATGGCAGAAAATACCCAAAAGTGACACCATTCTAAAAACTGCATCCCTCAAGGTACTCAAAACCACATTCAAGAAGTTTATTATCCCTTCAGGTGCTTCACAGGAGCTGAAGCAACGTGGAAGGAAAAAATTAATATTTAACTTTTTAGTTACAAAAATGATCTTTTACAAACTTTTTTTTATTTTCACAAGGGTAAAAGGAGAAAATGGACAGATAAAGTTGTTGTGCAATTTATCCTGAGTATGCCAATACCACACATGTGGGGAAAAACCACTGTTTGGGCACACGGCAGAGCTCGTAAGGGAAGGAGCGAAATTTGACTTTTTCAAAAACCCAAAATTGGCTGGAATTGAGATTGGACGCCATGTCGCTTTTGGAGAGCCTCTGATGCGCCTAAACAGTGGAAACCCCCCACAAGTGACCTCATTTTGGAAAATAGACCTCACAAGGAACTTATCTAGATGTGTGGTGAGCACTTTGAACCCCCAAGTGCTTCACAGAAGTTTATAACGTACAGCCGTAATAATAAAAAATCATTTTTTTTTTACAAAAATGATTTTTTCACCCCCAATATTTCATTTTCACAAGGGTAACAGGAGAAATTGGACCCCAAAAGTTGTCCAATTTGTCCTGAGTATCCTGATACCCAATATGTGGGAGAAAACTACTGTATGGGCACACTTCTGGGCTCGGAAGGGAAGTAGTGCCGTTTTGGATTGCAGACTTTGATGGAATGGTCTGCGGGCATCATGTCCCATTTGGAGAGCCCCTGATGTGCCTAAACAGTGGAAACCCCCACAAGTGACCCCATTTTGGAAAATAGACCCCACAAGTAACTTATCTAGATGTGTGGTGAGCGCTATGAAGCCTCAAGTGCCTCACAGAAGTTTATAACGTACAGCCGTAAAAACAAAAAAATAATTTTTTTTTACAAAAATTATATTTTTGCCCCCAATTTTTTATTTTCCCAAGGGTAACAGAAGAAATTGGACCCCAAGTGTTATTGTGCAATTTGTCCTGAGTACGCTGATACCCCATATGTGGGGGTAAACTACTGTTTGGGCGCATGGCAGAGCTCTGAAGTGAAGGAGCACCGTTTTATTTTTTCAACGCAGAATTGGCTGGAATTGAGATCAGACGCCATGTCACATTTGGAGAACCCCTGATGTGCCTAAACAGCGGAAACCCCCCAATTCTAACTCCAACCCTAACCCCAACACACCCCTAACCCTAGTCCCAACCCTAACCACAAACCTAACCCTAACTTTAGCCTCAACCCTAACCCTAATGAGGAAAATGGAAATAAATACATTTTTTTAATTTTATTACTTTTCCCTAACTAAGGTGGTGATAAAGGGGGGTTTGATTTACTATTTATAGCGGGTTTTATGATTGGCAGCTGTCACTCTAGAAGACGCTTTTTATTGTAAAAAATAGTTTTTGCATCACCACATTTTGAGAGCTATAATTTTTGCATATTTTGGCCCACAGAGTCATATGAAGTCTTATTTTTGCGGTACGAGTTGACGTTTTTATTGGTACCATTTTTGAGCACGTGACATTTTTTGATCGCTTTTTATTTCGATTTTTGAGAGTTTAGAATGAACAAAAATCAGCAATTCATGAATTTCTTTTGGGGGGCGTTTATACCGTTCCGCGTGTGGTAAAATTAATAAAGCAGTTTTACTCTTCGGATCAGTACGATTATGGCGATACCTCATTTATATAATTTTTTTTATTTTTTGGCGCTTTTATACAATAAAAACAATTTTATATAAAAAACAATTATTTTTGCATCGCTTTATTCTGCGAGCTGTAACTTTTTTATTTTTTCGCTGATGATGCTGTATCATGGCTCAGTTTTTGCGGGACAAGATGACGTTTTCAGCGGTACCATGTTTATTTATATCAGTATTTTTGATTGCTGTTATTCCACTTTTTGTTCGGCGGTATGATGATAAAGCATTGATTTTTTGCTTTGTTTTTTTTTAAGTGGTTCACTAAAGGGATTAACTAGTGGGACAGTTTTATAGGGGGGGTGTTACGGACGAGGCGATACCAAATATGTGTACTTTTATTGTTTTTTTTATTTACAGGAAGAAATGAATTTTTTGGGGAATATTTTTTTTCCTTTATTTTGGATTTTTTTCTTACACTTTTGATTTTCATTTTTTTTACTTTTTTACTTTGTCCCAGGGTGGGACATCACAGTATGGGGTCAGATCGCTGGTGTGACAGTGTGCACAGCACTCTGTCACACCAGCGATGTGACAGGCAGTGTTGCAGGCTTCCTCAGCGCCTGCTCTTAGGCGGCCATCTTGGACCTGGGGTCCTGCAGGCAAGAAGGCCTCAGAACAGCGAGAACATCGTGCTGTTCTGAGGGCCTCAGGGGAGCACGCAGGGAGCCCCCTCCCTGCGCGATGCTCCCCTCTGTCCCCGGTACACCGTGATCATGTTTGATCGCGGTGTGCCAGGGGTTAATGTGCCGGGAGCGGTCCGCGACCGCTCCTGGCACATAGTGCCGGGTGTCAGCTGTGATAATCAGCTGACACCCGGCGGCGATCAGCTGCGCTTCCCCCGGGAGCACAGCTGATCGCCTTGGACGTACTATCCCGTCCCTGGGAATTAAGTCCCAGGTCACATGGATGGGATAGTACGTACGAAGACAGAAAGGGGTTAATAGATGTATAATGTAATAAATTATACTAATGCTCATATATTCAAGACTGGATCAAGGTGTTTGGATACCCCCCTACTGTTGAAAGGGAGAATAGCTGAGGAAAGAGCTAGACGTAATTGAATATGACTATAATACATTACAGGGTTGAACACTGTGGCACAAGCACAAAAGTAGGTCTTTACAAACTACCATAGAGAACCTAAAAGCATTTGGATAATACCAAAACATCACCATAAACTGCTGGGGGTGATGGATGCCACGTCTGGATTAAAGGAAGGGTATATATCTGGCAGTGACGGAACGGGTTTTATAAGCGTATTGCCTGGCTGCGGCTAGGAGTATTTATGATTCCCATGCTGCAGCGTGCCTAATAGCCAGTACACATCCAAGCAGGCCCGTCCTGCGACTAATTATCTTAGGTGCAGTTCCCTGACTGACCTGAGGGTAAGGGGGGTGCTGGAGAGCTGCGAGTTCCAAAATGGAAGTGGAAAGCGGGATATACATAAATCCCTGCAGTTCATGACATATTGGTGGCAGCGCTGGGATAACTAAAATAATCCCCCCTGCGGTAAATTGATAAGTCAATAGACTTTTTTGCTGTTTTTCATCATAATTGGTGGCAGCGGTAGGATAACTAAGATAAGCCCCCCTGCGATTGTGATATTCGTGTGTGTGTCGTTTTTGTGACATTTGGTGGCAGCGGTGGGATCATAAACTGTATCCCCCGTGCCCCGTTTTCATCACATTTCGCTACTCCTCCGCTTCTCGCCTCTGCAAATCTCTTCAGTGGCTCCCATTCCCTCAGTGGCTCCCATTCCCTCCCTGACCTACAAGGCCATCTATAACCTGTCTCCTCCATATATCTCTGAACTAATCTCATAATATCTTCCCTCACGTAATCTCTGGTTCTCCCAAGACCTCCTTCCCTCCTCCACACTTATTCGGTCCTCACCCAACCGCCTCCAAGACTTCTCCCGTATATCCCCCATCCTCTGGAATTCTTTGCCCCAACACGTCCGACTATCAACCACACTCGGATCCTTCAGACGGAACCAAAAAACCCACCTCTTCAGGAAAGCCTACAGCCTGCAATGATCCCCGCTGCCTCCTCACCACTACTGGAGCTATCGCTTCACCATCACTGGAGCTGCTGACACCCCCCACCTATTGTCCTGTCTCCTTCCCCACCATACTTTAGAATGTAAGCCGCAAGGGCAGGGTCCTTTCTCCCCTCTGTATCAGTCTGTCATTGTTAGTTTGCTTACTGTAAGTGAGATCTGTAATTTGTATGTAACCCTTCTCATGTACAGCACCATGGAATCAATGGTGCTATAGAAATAAATAACAATAATAATAATAATATAGGGCACAGAACCTGAGAACTTGTCCTCCTTTGGAACATCATAAAAATATTCAGAGGTGGCCATGTATATGTGTGTTTTAAAGTCTAAAGCAGTCACTGACCACTGACCAGGCTACATAACATCCATAGATTATCAAGGAGCTGCATGCTGCCAGCAATTATCTGGTCTGGGTACCAAAGACAGCATGAGGACCCCCATCATGTTTTCTCTTGCCCTGTTGGAGGCTAGGGCTGTTTGTCCATTAAATCACGCTTGCTGTATGTCCACTCATTCCCAGTTATCACACATCCCCTGCAATATTTTGAAGGAGTTGTCCAGACTTGGGAAAAAAGTCTGCAGTAGCTCTTTGTGCCTGTAGACTGACAGTAGACAGGGCGCATGCTGTTACTATTCCCAGTTATTCAATATGCATGTTGCCGGTCGCATGTATGCATTTTACATAGTTTCGGTCATGTGCCGACTAGACTCATCCAGATTCAGCAGTTTACATTCACATTAACCTTTGTCTGGATAACCCCCCTAATGTTCTCTGTCCTGGTTAAACATAAGCGCTATATATGAGTCTAAGGCCGGGATCACACATGCGAGAAACATGGACGAGTCTCGCATGTGAGTTCCCAGCCTAATAACAATGTAATGCTTCCGTATTTGTATGTTATACATTTGACATGCACTGAATGTATCAATTCTATATGAAAAATGCACTTTATGTTCTGCTCCATTTTATTGGTGTGTATGTGTGCATCCTTGTATGTAAATGCTTTTTTACGCTCTCACAGTACCTCTTCTATGCTGTCTAGTGACAATACTTCCTAGTTTCACAAGAACACCTGAGAGCGTTGATGCCATTGGTATGTAGAGAGGAAGGGAAGTGAAGCTGCTAGTCTTTTTGTCTTGAACCATACAGATCACATCTAGCTCACTTCCTTGCCTCAAGCCAATGTGTGTCCATGGTAATATGTAGTTTCCATTGTGCAGTACTGTACAATAACAGTGCTAGAAGGGAAATGTGTGCCATCTGATGGTCAGACCCAGTACTGCAGTGTAGTTTTTTCTGCATGTGATTTCATCCTCATCCCATTTATGCTTTATGTTTAGCAAAGATGGATACTTGAAATGTGCCTAAGTACATTAATTAAAACATTAGTATTGTTGTTTCTAAATGATTATGAACTTGTTTTCTTAGCATTATTTGAGGTCTGTAAGCTCTGCATTTTTTTGTTATTTTGACCATTTCTCATTTTCTGAAAATAAATACAAAATGTATTGCTTGGAAATTCAGAGACATGTTGTCAGTAGTTTATAGAATAAAAGATCAATTTACAGTTTACTCAAAAATATACCTATAAAGAGAAAAATCAAACTGAAAATTTTATATTCACTTATATTTGTTTTGTATGTGTAAACATTTAATTTGAACATGTTATCTGGCTGATACACACATATATATATATATATATATATATATATAACAGTGCCTACAAGTAGTATTCAACCCCCTGCAGATTTAGCTGGTTGACACATGCGGAATTAACTTGGCATTGTGACATTTGTACTGTAGATCAGCCTGGAAGTGGGAAATGCACTGCAGCAAAAATTTTTGTTTTATTTTTTTTTTTTAAACGTTAAAAGTTAATTCAGAGTGTCATTTATTATTCAACCCTCAAACCACAAGAATCTCCACTGTTGGAGCATCATCCGTAAGTGGAAGGCTTATGGAACTACTGTTAGCCTTCCACGGCCTGGACAGCCTTTGAAAGTTTCCTCCCGTGCCGAGGCCAGGCTTGTCCGAAGAGTCAAGGCTAACCCAAGGACAACAAGGAAGGAGCTCCGGAAGATCTCATGGCAGTGGGGACATTGGTTTCAGTCAATACCATAAATAATGTACTCCACCGCAATGGTCTCCGTTCCAGACGAGCCCGTAAGGTACCTTTACTTTCAAAGCGTCATGTCAAGGCTCGTCTACAGTTTGCTCATGATCACTTGGAGGACTCTGAGACAGACTGGTTCAAGGTTCTATGGTCTGATGAGACCAAGATCGAGATCTTTGGTGCCAACCACACACGTGACGTTTGGAGACTGGATGGCACTGCATACGACCCCAAGAATACCATCCCTACAGTCAAGCATGGTGGTGGCAGCATCATGCTGTGGGGCTGTTTCTCAGCCAAGGGGCCTGGCCATCTGGTCCGCATCCATGGGAGGATGGATAGCACGGCCTACCTGGAGATTTTGGCCAAGAACCTCCGCTCCTCCATCAAGGATCTTAAGATGGGTCGTAATTTCATCTTCCAACAAGACAACGACCCAAAGCACACAGCCAAGAAAACCAAGGCCTGGTTCAAGAGGGAAAAAGTCAAGGTGTTGGAGTGGCCTAGTCAGTCTCCTGACCTTAACCCAATTGAAAACTTGTGGAAGGAGCTCAAGATTAAAGTCCACATGAGACACCCAAAGAACCTAGATAACTTGGAGAAGATCTGCATGGAGGAGTGGGCCAAGATAACTCCACAGACCTGTGCCGGCCTGATCAGGTCTTATAAAAGACGATTATTAGCTGTAATTGCAAACAAGGGTTATTCCACAAAATATTAAACATAGGGGTTGTATAATAATTGACCCACACTTTTATGTTTAAAATTTATTAAAATTCAACTGAGCAACATAACTTTTTGTTTTGTAAGATTTATGCTTCTGTTAATAAATCCTACTCTCGTTTGCAGTTTGAAGGCTCTAACTTATTTGCATCTTATCAAACCAGCTAAATCTGCAGGGGGTTAAATACTACTTGAAGGACTGTATATATCAGCCAGATACCCTCATTAATAAAATGGTTCATAAAGAGTTAAATAAAAGAAACACAGGGGAAGTTTACAGGGGAACCCCAGAAAAAAATTGACATGGGGTACGCCTATAAAATCGAACCAGCAAAGATTAGGCAGACAGCTGCAGGCTTATATTAACAGCCTAGGAAGGGGCCATGTATATTGGCACCCTCTGTCTAAAAAGATCAGCTGTCAGCCGCCCAAATTCTGGCACTTAGCCTCACTCTTCCCACTTGCCCTGTAGCGGTGGCAAGTGGGGTTCATATTTTTGGGTTTGATGTCACCTTTGTATTTTTTTACACTAATATATATATATAGAATCATAGAATGGTAGAGTTGGAAGGGACCTCCTGGGTCATCTGGTCCAACCCCCTGCTTACAGCAGGATTCACTAAACCATTCCAGACAGATGTCTGTCCAGCCTCTGTTTGAAGACTTCCGTTGAAGGAGAACTCGCCACCTCTCGTGGCAGCCTGTTCCACTCATTGATCACTCTAACTGTCAAAAATTTTTTCTAATATCTAATCTGTCTCCATCCCATTGCTTCTAGTCTTTCCTTGTGCAAATGAGAATAAAGATAATCCTTCTACAATGTGACAGCCATTGAGATATTTGTAGACAGCTATTAAGTCTCCTCTCAGTCTTCTTTTTTGCAAGCTAAACATTCCCAAATCCTGTATCCGTTCCTCATAGGACATGGTTTGCAGACCGGAGACCATTCTGGTCGCTCTTCTCTGAACTTGCTCTAGTTTGTTGATGTCTATTTTAAAATGTGGTGCCCAAAACTGGACACAGTATTCCAGATGAGGTCTGACCAAAGAGGAGTAGAGGGCAATAATGACTTCATGTGATCTGGACTGTATGCTTCTGTTAATACATCCCAGAATTGTATTTGCCTTTTTTCCTGCTGCATCACACTGTTGACTCATGTTCAGTCTGTGATCTATTAGTATACCCAAGTCTTTTTCACATGTGCTGTTGCTTAGCCCTATTCCACCCATTCTGTATACGCTTTTTTCATTTTTATTTCCCAGATGTAGTACTTTGCATTTTTCCCTGTTAAAAACCATTCTGTTAGTTGCTGCCCACTGCTCCAGTTTATATCTTTTTGAATCCTCTCTCTCTCTTCTCTATTATTAGCTATCCCTCCTAGCTTTGTGTCATCAGCAAATTTAATCAGTTTACCCTCAATTCCTTAATCTAAATCATTGATAAAGATGGTGAACAATACAGGGCCCAAGACAGAGCCATGTGGTCCCCCACTTGATACATTCTTCCAACTGGATGTGCAGCCATTTACTACCACTCTTTGGGTCCTATCACTAAGCCAGTTATGAATCCACCTAACAGTTGCCTTGTCCATTCCATACTTAGTCATTTTTTTAATAAGGATTGTGTGAGTTACTTTGTCAAATGCTTTGCTGAAGTCAAGATATAATATATCTACAGCATTTCCCTGATCCACCCAGTCAGTGATTCTGTCATAGAAGGAAATTAAATTGGTCTGACATGACTTTTTAGTTACAAACTCATGCTGACTCTCAGTTAAGCACTTCATTCTTGTCCAGGTACTTGCATACATGTTGTTTAATAATTTGTTCAAAGTTCTTTCCTGGTATAGATGTCAGACTCACCGGCCTGTAGTTCCCTGGATCCACCTTCTTCCCTTTTTGAAGATAGTAACAACATTTGCTCTTCTCCAGTCTTCTGGGACTTCTCCTGTTCTCCAAGAATTTTCAAAGATTATGGAGAGTGGTTCAAAAATTTCTTCTGCTATCTTCTTCAGTACTTTGGGGTGTAATTCATCTGGACCTGGAGACTTGAATTCATTTATGTTAGCTAAGTGTTTCCTCACTATTTTTCTGTTTATAGATATCCTAGATTCTTCTATTCCCTTAACCCCTCTCTGCCATCAGACGTACTATTCCGTCCATGTGACCCTGGACCTAATTCCCATGGATGGAATAGTACGTCATGCCCTTTAATGCGACATCGCGACTAAAGTCGCGGTGATCGCATTAAAATTCCGACGCCATCTTACCTCTAGGAAGATGACGTCGGCATCCCGGGCTGCGTCCTCCCCTCTCCGGCCTCCCGATCGCTGTGATTGGCTGTTCAATTCTGAACAGCCAATCGCAGCCTTTCTCACTGTTTCAGCCAATCAGATGGGCTGAAACAGTGAGATCCCAGGCTAGGATCGAGTACCGATGTACTCGATCCTAGGCCTGGGTCTAGCACTATGCAGACCCCCCTGGATTGGCGCGATCGCCGATCATATCGATCGCACCAATCGCAGGGCACAGAAGCGGTATTACCGCGCTGTGCCCTGCCGGTTCCTGCTGGATCGGTGCTATAAAAGCACCGATCCTAGGCCGGAACATAGGACAGGTCTAGCAGGGCCTGCAGGAGCTGATTGGCGCGATCGATGTTATCGTCGATCGCGCCAATCGCAAGGCACAGCCGCGGCGCAGGAGCGCTGTGACTTGCTGCTGACCTGCCGGATCGGTGCTGTAATAGCACCGATCCTGGCTGGATCGGTGCTGTAAAAGCACCGATCCGGCTGTGGAGGCTCAGGACAGGCCCTGTAGGGCCTGCAGGAGCTGATTGGCGCGATCGATGACATCGTCGATCGCGCCAATCACAGGGCACAGCAGCGGTCTGATCGCTGTGTGACCGCGCTGTGCCCTGCAGGTGACCTGGCTGCTGCCCTGGCTGTGACCTGCCTAGGATCGGAGCTGTGAGCTCCGATCCTGGGCAGGTTGCCAGGGTAACCAGGAGAGCTCTGATTGGTGGGATCTTGTTATGTGATCCTGTCTCACCTGGCCTGACTCTGAGGGAGTGACCGTTCTGCAGGGGTCCTCACACTTGCTGAGGATTCCTGCAGAGCGGTCATACAACAGATCTCTCCTGTGCTGGGCCTTGTAGTGCTGAAGACAGAAGAAAAGAAGACAGAAGAAAAGAAGACAGAAGAAAAGAAGACAGAAGAAAAGAAGAAAGAAGATAGAAAAAAGAAGAGAGACTACAACCGTAAGTGTTGATCCCTCTCTTCCTCCCTCCCCATCCCCCTTCCCCCTCTTTTTACCCCCTCCACCCCCCCTTTGCGCCGCCTCCGTGCGCACACCCAGCCGCCGAGCGTTGATTGGTGACGCATTTCACCGATCAACACACGTGCTCTCAGCCCCCTTTGCGCCACCTCCGTGCGTACACCCTGCAGCCGGCGAACTTTGATAAGTGACGCAGTTCACTTATCAGAGCTCGCGTCCGGCGGGTTTCCTTTTTTTCACCCCCCCCCTTTGCGCCGCCTCCGTGCGCACACCAGCCGCCGAGCGTTGATTGGTGACGCATTTCACCGATCAACACTCGTGCTCTCAGCCCCCTTTGCGCCACCTCCGTGCGCACACCCTGCAGCCGGCAAACTTTGATAAGTGACGCAGTTCACTTATCAGAGCTCGCGCCGGCTGTTTTCCTTTTTTTTTTTTTTCACCCGCCTTTGCGCCGCCTCCGTTTCCACATCTAGCAGCCGCCGAATTTTGATAAGTGACTCAGTTCACTTATCAGATCTCGTGCCGGCTGTTTTCCTGTTTTTTTTTTCACCCCCTCCCTGCGCCACTCCCTTTGCGCCACATCTAGCAGCCGCCGAACTTTGACAAATGACACAGTTCACTTATCAGAGCTCGCACTGGCTGTTTTCCTTTTCTTTTTTTTTTTTTCCTTTTTCTTTTTGCACCCGCCTTTGCGCCGCCTCCGTTTCCACATTTAGCAGCCGCCGAACTTTGACAAGTGACACAGTTCACTTATCAGAGCTCGCACCGGCTGTTTTCCTTTTTTTTTTTTTTTTCACCCCCTCCCTGCGCCACTCCTTTGCGCCACATCTAGCAGCCGCCGAACTTTGACAAGTGACACAGTTCACTTATCAGAGCTCGCACCGGCTGTTTTCCTTTTCTTTTTTTTTTTTCCTTTTTTTTTTTCACCCGCCTTTGCGCCGCCTCCGTTTCCACATTTAGCAGCCGCCGAACTTTGACAAGTGACACAGTTCACTTATCAGAGCTCGCGCCGGCTGTTTTCCTTTTTTTTTTTTTTCACCCCCTCCCTGCGCCACTCCCTTTGCGCCACATCTAGCAGCCGCCGAACTTTGACAAGTGACAGTTCACTTATCAGAGCTCGCACCGGCTGTTTTCCTTTTCTTTTTTTTTTTTCCTTTTTCTTTTTTCACCCACCTTTGCGCCGCCTCCGTTTCCACATTTAGCAGCCGCCGAACTTTGACAAGTGACACAGTTCACTTATCAGAGCTCGCACCGGCTGTTTTCCTTTTCTTTTTTTTTTTTTCTTTCTTTTTTCACCCGCCTTTGCGCCGCCTCCGTTTCCACATTTAGCAGCCGCCGAACTTTGACAAGTGACACAGTTCACTTATCAGAGCTTGCACCGGCTGTTTTCCTTTTCTTTTTTTTTTTCCTTTTTCTTTTTTCACCCGCCTTTGCGCCGCCTCCGTTTCCACATTTAGCAGCCGCCGAATTTTGATAAGTGACTCAGTTCACTTATCAGATCTCGTGCCGGCTGTTTTCCTGTTTTTTTTTTTCACCCCCTCCCTGCGCCACTCCCTTTGCGCCACATCTAGCAGCCGCCGAACTTTGACAAGTGACACAGTTCACGTATCAGAGCTCGCACCGGCTGTTTTCCTTTTCTTTTTTTTTTTTTCCTTTTTTTTCACCCGCCTTTGCGCCGCCTCCGTTTCCACATTTAGCAGCCGCGAATTTTGATAAGTGACGCAGTTCACTTATCAGATCTCGTGCCGGCTGTTTTCCCTTTTTTTTTTTCACCCCCTCCTTGCGCCACATCTAGCAGCCACCGAACTTTGATAAGGACGCAGTTCACTTATCAGAGCTAGGGCCTGCTGTTTTAGACTTTTCTTTTCACAGGCATTTTTTTCTCCCCATTTTTTTTTTCTTTTAGATTTTTCTTTTCAGCATAGTTTACACCAAGCACTATCCCCCCCCCACACATACACAGTTATCAATAAAGTACACCCAAGCACCACATTTACAAAAAAATGTCCCACCCGTCCCGTTCGTCCCAACAGCGCTATTCATTGGAGGAGGCATACGCTTTTCTTGCCTCCGACACTGATAGCGAGGGAGAGGATCCCACATTTCTTTATTTTTCAGATTCCTCTTCCTCCTCCTCTTCCTCCTCCTCATCTTCCTCCTCGGGTCCTGCGGAACCACCACGCAGACGCCCCAGGACAGAAGATGAGGCATCTGCCGCCATTCCAGAAGATGAAGATGAAGCCGAAGCCGAACCAGCGCAACCCACTGCGGATCCCGTGTGGACCTCGCCCCCCGAAAATTACGAGCCACTGATTCCTGATTTTGTGGCAGAATCAGGAATCAGGTTTGACACCACTGGCCTCACAGAAATAGACTTTTTCAAAGTCTTTTTCTCTGAGGATTTTATTAACCACATGGTGGAGCAAACAAATTTGTACGCTCGTCAATTTTTGGAGCAAAACCCCGTTCATCATATTCTAACTGGTCTCCTGTAGACGCAGTTGAATTGATGCAGTTTTGGGGCCTGGTCCTTCACACGGGGATCTTGAAGAAGCCAGAACTTCGGCAATATTGGAGTGTTGATATTTTATATAACGCTCCAGTGTTCCGAATGGTCATGGCCCGGACGCGTTTTGAGGCCATCCAGAAATTCTTGCATTATAACGATAATGCACAGTGTCCCGCACGAGATGACCCCAACTTTGACCGTCTGTTCAAAGTTCGGCCGGTCATCGAACACTTCAACAAAAAGTTTGCTGAAGTGTACGTGCCCAAAAGGGACATTTGCGTGGATGAGTCCTTGGTTCATTTTAAGGGACGGCTCGGATTCCGTCAGTACCTGCCCAACAAGAGGGCAAGGTACGGAATCAAACTCTACAAACTGTGTGAGAGTACCTCAGGGTACACTCACCGTTTTAGAGTTTACGAAGGAAAGGACACCAGGATTGAACCCCTGAGTGTCCTCCTGTCCTGGGAGTGAGTGGGAAAATTGTGTGGGATTTGGTTCACCCACTGCTGGATAAAGGTTATCACCTCTACACCGATAACTTTTATACCAGCATCCCACTCCACAAATCCCTCTTTGCGCGTGGTACCGCAGCCTGCGGTACCGTCCGCAAAAATCAGAAGGGCCTCCCGAAGACGCTGCTTGGGCAGATGCTCAGAAAGGGTGAGAGCAGAGCCCAATGTAGCGACCACCTTCTGGTGGTCAAGTACAAGGACAAGAGGGATGTCCTTCTCTTGACCACCATACACGGTGATGGCAGCGCCCTCAGCACTGTACGGGGTACCTCTACACAGGTCCGCAAACCGGACTGTGTACTTGGGTACAACAAATACATGGGGGGTGTTGATCTCTCTGATCAACTCCTCCAACCATACAGTGCTTTGAGAAAGGCCAAGGTGTGGTACAAGAAGCTGTCCGTGCACATCGTCCAAATGGCAATGCTCAACGCTTTCCTGCTGTCACGATGTGCACGCCATACCAATACGTGTACCTTCAGTTCCAGGAGGTAGTGATCAAGGCCTGATGTTTGGCGCTCAGGAAGGAGAGGGCCCCAGTACTTCTGGAACTGAAGGTGCTCGTATTGTACCAGGCCAGCATTTCCCAGGGGAGGTCCCGCAAACTGCAAAAAAAGGTAAGTCGCAAAAAAGGTGCCGAGTGTGTTACAAAAGGGGAATACGCAAGGACACCATTTATCAGTGCGACACCTGCCCCGAAAAACCTGGCCTGTGTATGAAGGATTGCTTCAAATTGTACCACACCCCATGCACTACTAATTTACTTTACAGGAAAGATTAGTTCCAGAAGGGGGGCACATCTAGAGAAGCTTCTTGGGGGTCTAATTTCTAAAATTATGTCACTTGTGGTTTTTTTTTCCTGTTTAGGCACATCAGGGGCTCTGCAAATGGAACATGACGCCCGCAGACCATTCCATCAAAGTCTGCATTCCAAAACGTCACTACTTCCCTTCCGAGTCCCGACGTGTGCCTAAACAGTTTTTTCCCACATGTGGGGTACCAGCGTTCTCAGGACAAATTGGACAACAACTTTTGGGGTCCAATTTCTCCTGTTACCCTTGGGAAAATAAAAAATTGGGGACTAAAAAAATCACTTTTGTGGGAAAAAAAAATATATTTTTTTTTTCACGCCAGGGCATTATAAACTTTAGTGAAACACATGGGGGTTCAAAGTGCTCACCACACACCTAGATAAGTTCCTTAGGGGGTCTAGTTTCCAAAATGGGGTCACTTGTGGGGGGTTTCCACTGTTTAGGCACATCAGGGGCTCTGCTAACGGAACATGACGCCCGCAGACCATTCCATCAAAGTCTGCATTCCAAAACGTCACTACTTCCCTTCCGAGCCCTGCCGTGCGCCCAAACAGTGGTTCCCCCAACATATGGGGTATCGGCGTACTCAGGACAAATTGGACAACAACTTTTGGGGTCCAATTTCTCCTGTTACCCTTGGGAAAATAAAAAATTGGGGACTAAAAAAATCACTTTTGTGGAAAAAAAAAATTTTTTTTTTTTTCACACAGGGCATTATAAACTTTAGTGAAACACTTGGGGGTTCAAAGTACTCACCACACACCTAGATAAGTTCCTTAGGGGGTCTAGTTTCCAAAATGGGGTCACTTGTGGGGGGTTTCCACTGTTTAGGCACATCAGGGGCTCTGCTAACGCGACATGGCGTTCGTTCCCAATTCCAGCCAATTTTGGTTTGGAAAAGTCAAACGGCGCTCCTTCCCTTTCGAGCCCTGCGTGCGCCCAAACAGTGGTTCCCCCCCACATATGGGGTATCAGCGTACTCAGGACAAGTTGGACAACAACTTTTGTGGTCCAATTTCTCCTCTTACCCTTGGGAAAATAAAAAATTGGGGACTAAAACATCATGCTTGTGGAAAAAAATATGATTTTTTTTCTTCACGGCTCTACATTACAAACTTGCGTGAAGCACTTGGGGGTTCAAAGTGCTCACCACACACCTAGATAAGTTCCTTAGGGGGTCTAGTTTCCAAAATGGGGTCACATGTGGGGGTTTCCACTGTTTAGGCACATCAGGGGCCCTCCAAACGCGACATGGCGTTCGTTCCATTCCAGCCAATTTTGGTTTGGAAAAGTCAAACGGCGCTCTTCCCTTTCGAGCCCTGCCGTGCGCCCAAACAGTGGTTCCCCCCACATATGGGGTATCAGCGTACTCAGGACAAGTTGGACAACAACTTTTGTGGTCCAATTTCTCCTCTTACCCTTGGAAAATAAAAAATTGGGGACTAAAAACATCATGCTTGTGGAAAAAATATGATTTTTTTTTTCACGGCTCTACATTACAAACTTGCGTGAAGCACTTGGGGGTTCAAAGTGCTCACCACACACCTAGATAAGTTCCTTAGGGGGTCTAGTTTCCAAAATGGGGTCACATGGGGGGGTTTCCACTGTTTAGGCACATCAGGGGCCTCCAAACGCGACATGGCGTTCGTTCACAATTCCAGCCAATTTTGGTTTGGAAAAGTCAAACGGCGCTCTTCTCTTTCGAGCCCTGCCGTGCGCCCAAACAGTGGTTCCCCCCACATATGGGTATCAGCGTACTCAGGACAAGTTGGACAACAACTTTTGTGGTCCAATTTCTCCTCTTACCCTTGGGAAAATAAAAAATTGGGGACTAAAACATCATGCTTGTGGAAAAAATATGATTTTTTTTCTTCACGGCTCTACATTACAAACTTGCGTGAAGCACTTGGGGGTTCAAAGTGCTCACCACACACCTAGATAAGTTCCTTAGGGGGTCTAGTTTCCAAAATGGGGTCACATGTGGGGGGTTTCCACTGTTTAGGCACATCAGGGGCCCTCCAAACGCGACATGGCGTTCGTTCACAATTCCAGCCAATTTTGGTTTGGAAAAGTCAAACGGCGCTCCTTCCCTTTCGAGCCCTGCCGTGCGCCCAAACAGTGGTTCCCCCCACATATGGGTATCAGCGTACTCAGGACAAGTTGGACAACAACTTTTGTGGTCCAATTTCTCCTCTTACCCTTGGGAAAATAAAAAATTGGGGACTAAAACATCATGCTTGTGGAAAAATATGATTTTTTTTCTTCACGGCTCAATTACAAACTTGCGTGAAGCACTTGGGGGTTCAAAGTGCTCACCACACATCTAGATAAGTTCCTTAGGGGGTCTAGTTTCCAAAATGGGGTCACATGTGGGGGTTTCCACTGTTTAGGCACATCAGGGGCCCTCCAAACGCGACATGGCGTTCGTTCGCAATTCCAGCCAATTTTGGTTTGGAAAAGTCAAACGGCGCTCCTTCCCTTTCGAGCCCTGCCGTGCGCCCAAACAGTGGTTCCCCCCCCATATGGGGTATCAGCGTACTCAGGACAAGTTGGACAACAACTTTGTGTCCAATTTCTCCTCTTACCCTTGGGAAAATAAAAAATTGGGGACTAAAACATCATGCTTGTGGAAAAAATATGATTTTTTTTCTTCACGGCTCTACATTACAAACTTGCGTGAAGCACTTGGGGGTTCAAAGTGCTCACCACACATCTAGATAAGTTCCTTAGGGGGTCTAGTTTCCAAAATGGGGTCACATGTGGGGGGTTTCCACTGTTTAGGCACATCAGGGGCCCTCCAAACGCGACATGGCGTTCGTTCCAATTCCAGCCAATTTTGGTTTGGAAAAGTCAAACGGCGCTCCTTCCCTTTCGAGCCCTGCCGTGCGCCCAAACAGTGGTTCCCCCCACATATGGGGTATCAGCGTACTCAGGACAAGTTGGACAACAACTTTTGTGGTCCAATTTCTCCTCTTACCCTTGGGAAAATAAAAAATTGGGGACTAAAACATCATGCTTGTGGAAAAAATATGATTTTTTTTCTTCACGGCTCTACATTACAAACTTGCGTGAAGCACTTGGGGGTTCAAAGTGCTCACCACACATCTAGATAAGTTCCTTAGGGGGTCTAGTTTCCAAAATGGGGTCACATGTGGGGGGTTTCCACTGTTTAGGCACATCAGGGGCCCTCCAAACGCGACATGGCGTTCGTTCACAATTCCAGCCAATTTTGGTTTGGAAAAGTCAAACGGCGCTCCTTCCCTTTCGAGCCCTGCCGTGCGCCCAAACAGTGGTTCCCCCCACATATGGGTATCAGCTACTCAGGACAAGTTGGACAACAACTTTTGTGGTCCAATTTCTCCTCTTACCCTTGGGAAAATAAAAAATTGGGGACTAAAACATCATGCTTGTGGAAAAAATATGATTTTTTTTTTCACGCTCTACATTACAAACTTGCGTGAAGCACTTGGGGGTTCAAAGTGCTCACCACACATCTAGATAAGTTCCTTAGGGGGTCTTTGTTTCCAAAATGGGGTCACATGTGGGGGGTTTCCACTGTTTAGGCACATCAGGGGCCCTCCAAACGCGACATGGCGTTCGTTCCAATTCCAGCCAATTTTGGTTTGGAAAAGTCAAACGCGCTCCTTCCCTTCGAGCCCTGCCGTGCGCCCAAACAGTGGTTTCCCCCCCACATATGGGGTATCAGCGTACTCAGGACAAGTTGGACAACAACTTTTGTGTCCAATTTTCTCCTCTTACCCTTGGGAAAATAAAAAATTGGGGACTAAAACATATGCTTGTGGAAAAAATATGATTTTTTTTCTTCACGGCTCTACATTACAAACTTGCGTGAAGCACTTGGGGGTTCAAAGTGCTCACCACACATCTAGATAAGTTCCTTAGGGGGTCTAGTTTCCAAAATGGGGTCACATGTGGGGGTTTTCCACTGTTTAGGCACATCAGGGCCCTCCAAACGCGACATGGCGTTCGTTCCAATTCCAGCCAATTTTGGTTTGGAAAAGTCAAACGGCGCTCCTTCCCTTTCGAGCCCTGCCGTGCGCCCAAACAGTGGTTCCCCCCCACATATGGGGTATCAGCGTACTCAGGACAAGTTGGACAACAACTTTTGTGATCCAATTTCTCCTCTTACCCTTGGGAAAATAAAAAATTGGGGACTAAAACATCATGCTTGTGGAAAAAATATGATTTTTTTTCTTCACGGCTCTACATTACAAACTTGCGTGAAGCACTTGGGGTTCAAAGTGCGCACCACACATCTAGTAAGTTCCTTAGGGGGTCTAGTTTCCAAAATGGGGTCACATGTGGGGGGTTTCCACTGTTTAGGCACATCAGGGGCCCTCCAAACGCGACATGGCGTTCGTTCACAATTCCAGCCAATTTTGGTTTGGAAAAGTCAAACGGCGCTCCTTCCCTTTCGAGCCCTTCCGTGCGCCCAAACAGTGGTTCCCCCCCACATATGGGGTATCAGCATACTCAGGACAAGTTGGAAAACACCTTTTGTGGTCCAATTTCTCCTCTTACCCTTGGGAAAATAAAAAATTGGGGACTAAAACATCATGCTTGTTGAAAAAATATGATTTTTTTTTTCACGACTCTACATTATAAACTTGCGTGAAGCACTTGGGGGTTCAAAGTGCTCACCACACATCTAGATAAGTTCCTTAGGGGGTCTAGTTTCCAAAATGGGGTCACATGTGGGGGGTTTCCACTGTTTAGGCATATCAGGGCCTCTCCAAACGCGACATGGCATCCGTTCTCAATTCCAGCCAATTTTGGTTTGGAAAAGTCAAACTGCGCTCCTTCCATTCCGAGCCCTGCCGTGCGCCCAAACAGTGGTTTTCCCTCACATATGGGGTATCGGCGTACTCAGGAGAAATTGCACAACAACTTTATTGGTCCATTTTCTCCTTTTTCCCTTGTGAATATAAAAAAAATGTTTGTAAAAGATCATTTTTGTGACTAAAAAGTAAAATGTTCATTTTTTCCTTCTACGTTGCTTCAGCTCCTGTGAAGCACCTGAAGGGTTAATAAACTTTTTGAATGTGGTTTTGAGTACCTTGAGGGGTGTAGTTTTTACAATGGTGTCACTTTTGGGTATTTTCTGCTATATATACACCCTCAAAGTGACTTCAAATATGAGGTGGTCCCTAAAAAAAATGGCTTTGTACATTTTGATGTAAAAATAGAAATCGCTGGTCAACTTTTAACCCTTATAACTTCGTAACAAAAAAAAATTTTGGTTCCAAAATTGTGCTGATGTAAAGTAGACATGTGGGAAATGTTATTTGTTAACTATTGTCTGTGACATATTTCTCTGTTTTAAGGGAATAAAATTTCAAAGTTTGAAAATTGCTAAATTTTCCAAATTTTCACCATATTTGCGTTTTTTTCATAAATAAACGCAAGTTATATGGAAGAAATTTTACCACTAACATAAAGTACAATATGTCTCGAGAAAACAATCTCAGAATCGCGAAGATCCGTTGAAGCGTTCCAGAGTTATAACCTCATAAAGAGACAGTGGTCAGAATTGTAAAAATTGGCCCGGTCATTAACGTGCAAACCACCCTTGGGGGTGAAGGGGTTAATAGGACAGTAAATATCAGTTGATGTTGCATTTCCTTTCTGAGAGAAAACAGATGCAAAATAGGAATTTAAAGTTCAGCCTTCTCAACATCCTCTCTTACCATTTCATTATTTTCATCCTGTTAAAATCCTATAGCACCGTTGACTTTTCTTTTACTTTTGACATATCCCCAAAATCCTTTTTTATTGCTTTTGACATCTCTTGTAAGCCTTAATTCATTGTCAGCTTTAGCTAATCTGATTCTTGCCCTACATCCTTATATTCTTCTTTAGATATGCCTCCCTCTTTCCATTTGATTAAATATATATATACTAGATTGTGGCCCGATTCTAACGCATCGGGTATTCTAGAATATGTATGTAGTTTATTTATGAAGATTTAAGAATAATGCAATGAATACACAAGATTTTCCTGGTAAAATATATACATTATCATTAAATGTTATTGCTCACAGAACTTAATACAACTGAACGAAATTATTAAACAGATCGTCAAAATATGATGCTGCTGGGGTGTATATAGAGGTTTCTGGGGTGTATATAGAGGTTGCTGGGGTGTATACAGAGGCTGCTGGGATGTATATAGATGTTGCTGGGGTTGTATATAGAGGCTGCTGGGTGTATATAGAGGCTGCTACTGCTGGGGTGTATATAGAGGTTGCTGCTGGGGTGTACGTGGAGGCTGCTGCTGGGGTATATGTGGAGGCTGCTGCTGGAGTATTTGTGGAGGCTGCTGCTGCTGGGGTGTACATGGAGGCTCCTGCTGGGGTATATGTGGAGGCTACTGCTGGGGTATATGTGGAGGCTGCTGCTGCTGGGGTATACAGAGGCTGCTGCTGATGGGGTGTACATGGGCTGCTGCTGAGGTTTAGTGGAGTCTGCCAGTCGGGTATTCCGCTGCCAGCAGCTGGGAGATGACCTCCATGCGGCAGGAGGAAACCATGACGGTAGCCGCGGGTCATCTGCCGCATGGAGGTCAGCTGCGAAGCAGCCGGAGATGACCGGCGCCAGTCGGTTATCTCCCGCTGTTCGCAGCGGAAGTACCCCGACCAGCGGCCTCTACATAAACCCCAGCAGCAGCCTCCATGTACACCCCACCAGCAGCAGCCTCTATATACCCCAGCAGCAGTCTCCACATATACCCCAGCAGCAGCAGCCTCCACATATACCCCAGCAGCAGCAGCCTCCATATATACCCAGCAGCAGCAGCCTCCATATATACCCCAGCACAGCCTCTATATACACCCCAGCAACAGCCTCCACATATACCCCACCAGCAGCAGCCTCCACATATACCCACCAGCAGCAGCCTCCATATATACCCCAGCAGCAGCAGCCTCCACATATACCCCAGCAGCAGCCTCCACATATACCCCAGCAGCCTCTATATACACCCCAGCAGCCTCTATATACACCCCAGAAGCCACTATTTACACCCCAGAAGCCTCCAAATATACCCCAGCAGCCTCTATATACACACCAGCAGCAGCAGCAGCATCTACATACAACCCAGCAGCAGCATCTATATACACCCCAGCAGATCTATATACACCCCAGAAGCCTCTAAATATACCCCAGAAGCCTCTATAGACACCCCAGCAGCCTCTATATACACCCCAGAAACCTCTATATACAGCCCAGCAGCAGCAGCAGCAGCCTCTATATACACTCCAGCAGTCTCTATATACTCCTATATATATATATAAAGGCAGCACGGTGGCTCTGCTTAGCACTGCAGCCTTGTAGTGCTGGAGTCCTAGGTTCAAATCCCACCAAGGACAACATCTGCAAGGAGTTTGTATGTTCTCCCAGTGTTTGCGTGGGTTTCTTCCGGGTTCTCTGGTTTCCTCCCACATTCCAAAGACAAACTGGTAGGGAATTTAGATTGTGAGCCCCATCGGGGACAGTGATGATAATGTGTGCAAAAACTGTAAAGTGCTGCGGAATATGTTAGTGCTATATAAAAATAAAGATTATTATGTAAAAACGCCCCCCCAAAAAAACACCATATTTTTGGATACCTTTAAATTGGTCAAAACGTATGCAACATTTCAAGCTGTTTTGAAAACTGTTGCCTGATTCGGGAACTATGTCTCTAACTCTTTCCTTGCTCTTAGGTCTATTGCATTATTAATCTATTTAATCTAGCATTTTGCTTTTAAGATTTATCGAACAACCTGCCAAGGGTAAAGATCATATTTGTGTGTCTATATATACATACTTTCTGTCCAATACATGGGTTATTTTACCTGTTCAGTTTGGAAGGAAAAGTTGTGTAATTATGGAAATCACAGGATGGATAAACATGTTAATGATATGTAAAAGATGAAAAAATGTAATCAACATTTTCAAAACATCTCGAAATGTACACTTAACTTAAACGTCATAGCATGTTATCAGTGAAGTCATTAATGGTTGCCTGAGAAATGTTCTGCCACACTGAATGCACTTGGGCTTGCAAATCATCAAGGTTTACTGATAGCAGTTTCTTTTGCAATTGCCGACCAATGACACCCCATTTTTTAACAAGACAATGTGATGCCACATGTTGCTTGTGCTATTGTCAGCAGCCTGGATGTCCTAAATATGCTACTATGGCCTGCGGCGTCTCCAGACTTTTCTCCCATCAAGCACATCAGAAACCTCATTGGTCGGAATTGCAAAGGGAGTTGCCAGTAGTGGATCTTGATGATTTGTGTGCGATAGGGCATTCAAAGTGTTAAGTGATAATATGCCAAAGTGTTAAGTGCATGGATTTCTGGATGTGGCATTCAAACTCTATAGAATAAATCGAGATGTTTTGAAAATGTTTCTGATTTTTCCTAATTCGAATTGTGATTTCCATAATTCCACAACTTTTTTTTTCTTGAGGTTTCAAGTTCAATGTTGAGAAGTGTATATTACTCTTTACCAGAGATCCATGATGTTCTTACTGCTTACAGTTGACGGCCACACATTTCCACTACAACAGCAGAATATGAGACCTTTAATGAAGGCCATGGATTACTAGGGAGCTCTCAGAAACAGTTATAATCAAACTGAAACATTTTTTTAGATTGTATTTCTGCTATGTCTTTGTCTTGAGTGTCTTCAATGATTCCTTTATTGACACTTCTGAGTCATGTAAAATATGCATACAATTGTGGGTAAAGGAAATGGAATACAAGTCTTGCAGTCTGTTTGGTTTCACCTGTTTTTATGAAGGTGTCTGAAATAAAATCACACTTCACTTGCACAACAATAAAAGACAGACAGTTCCTTACACACATCTACTGAGTGACAATATACAAAAAATCCACAATAGTAAAGGAAGTCTTCTGACAAAAGGAGACTCAAGTGCTTACTTTATCTTAATTCTCAAGGGGCAATCTGTTTTAGGGCAATCCCGTTTTGTTATGCTGCCTTCACACATTCGTGGGATGCAGTCATGCGCTGTGGTTTTTTTTTTTCTTGGACAGCACTCCAACCCACAGTTTCATTGATCCATGCACACATCTATTTTAACCCCTTCATGACCCAGCCTATTTTGACCTAAATGACCTGGCCATTTTTTGCAATTCTGACCAGTGTCCCTTTATGAGGTAATAACTCAGGAACGCTTCAATGGATCCTAGCGATTCTGAGAATGTTTTTTCGTGACATATTGGGCTTCATGTTAGTGGTAAATTTAGGTCGATAATTTTTGCGTTTATTTGTGAAAAAAATGGAACTTTGGCCAAAATTTTGAAAATTTCGCAATTTTCAAATTTTTAATTTTTATTCTGTTAAACCAGAGAGTTATGTGACAAAAAATAGTTAATAAATAACATTTTCCACATGTCTTCTTTACATCAGCACAATTTTGGGAACAACATTTATTTTTGTTAGGAAGTTATAAGGGTTAAAAGTTGACCAGCGATTTCTCATTTTTACAACAAAATTTACAAAACCATTTTTTTTAGGGACCACCTCACATTTGAAGTCACTTTGAGGGGTCTATATGGCAGAAAATACCCAAAAGTGACACCATTATAAAAACTGCACCCCTCAAGCTACTCAAAACTACATTCAAGAAGATTATTAACCCTTCAGGTGCTTCACAGGAACTAAAGCAACGTGGAAGGAAAAAATGGACATTTTAATTTTTCCAACAAAATTTTTCTTTTAGCATCAATTTTTTCATTTTTTCATGGGCAAAAGGATAAAATGGACCCTAAAATTTGTTGAGCAATTTATCCTGAGTACACAGATACCTCATATGTGGTCATAAACCGCTGTTTGGGTGCACGGCATGGCTCAGAAGGGAAGGAGCACCATTTGACTTTTTGAATGGAAAATATGCTGGAATATTTAGTGGTTGCCATGTCGCATTTGGAGAGTCCATGTGTGCCTAAACATTGGAGCTCCCCCACAAGTGACCCCATTTTGGAAACTAGACCCCCAAGGAACTTATCTAGATGCAGAGTGAGCACTTTGAACCCCCAGGTGCTTCACAAATTGATCCGTAAAAAAAAGAAAGTACTTTTTTTTCACAAAAATTTTCTTTTAGCCTCAGTTTTTTCATTTTCACATGGGCAACAGGATAAAATGGATCCTAAAATTTGTTGGGCAATTTATCCTGAGTACACAGATACCTCATATGTGGTAATAAATCACTGTTTGGGCGCACGGCTGGGCCCAGAAGGGAAGGAGCGCCATTTGACTTTTTGAATGGAAAATTGGCTCCAATCCTTAGCGGACACCATGACGCCTTTGGAGAGCCCCTGTGTGCCTAAACAGTGAAAAAAAAACACATGTGACACCATTTTGGAAACTAGACCCCCCAAGGAGCTTATCTAGATGAGTAGTGAGCACTTTGAACACCCAAGTGCTTCACAGAAGTTTATAAACGCAGAGCAGTGAAAATAAAAAAATCATTTTTGTTTCTCAAAAATAATTTTTTAGCCCACTATTTTTTATTTTCCCAAGGGTAACAGGATAAATTGGACCCCAGGGCTCAGAAGGGAAGGAGCGCCATTTGACTTTTTGAATGGAAAATTAGCTCCAATCGTTAGCGGACATCATGTCATGTTTGGAGAGCCCCTGTATGCCTAAAATTTGGAGCTCCCCCACAAATGACCCCATTTTGGAAACTAGACCCCCTAAGGAACTTATCTATATGCACAGTGAGCACTTTGAACCCCCAGGTGCTTCACAGAAGTTTATAACGCAGAGCCGTGAAAATAAAAAATCATTTTTTTTTCTCAAAAAATGATTATTTAGCCCACTATTTTTTATTTTCACAATGGTTACAAGAGAAATTGGACCCCAAAAGTTGTTGTCTAATTTGTCCTAAGTACGCTAGTACCTCACATGTGGGGGGAAACCACTGTTTGGGCACACGTCAGGGCTCGGAAGGATGTAGTGACGCTTTGAAATGCCGACTTGATGGAATGGTCTGCGGGCGGGCAGAGCCCCTGATGTGCCTAAACAGTAGAAACCCCCACAAGTGACCACATTTTGTAAACTAGACCCCTCAAGGAACTTATCTAGATGTGTGGTGAGCACCTTGAATCCCCACGTGCTTCACAGAAGTTTGTAATGCAGAGCCGTGAAAATAAAAAATAATTTTTTTCCTCAAAAACTGATTTTTTTAACCCGCAATTTTTTATTTTCACAAGGGTAACAGGAGAAATTGGACCACAAAAGTTGTTGTACAGTTTGTCCTGAGTACACTGGTACCCCATATGTGGGGGGAACCACTGTTTTGGCGCATGGGAGAGCTCAGAAGGGAAGGAGCGCCATTTTGGAATGCAGACTTGATGGAATGTTCTGCGTGCAACATGTTGCGCTTGCAGAGCCCCTGATGTGCCTAAACAGTAGAGACCCCCCACAAGTGACCCTATTTTGGAAACTAGACCCCCCCAGGAGCTTATCTAGATGTGTAGTGAGCACTTTAAACCCCCAAGGGCTACACAGAAGTTTATAACGCCGGGGCATGAAAATAAAAAAATCATTTTTTTTCCACAAACATGATCTTTTAGTCCCCAATTTTTTTATTTTCCCAAGGGTAACAGGAGAAATTAGACCTCAAAAGTTGTTGTCCAATTTGTCCTGAGTATGCTGTTAACCCATATGTGCGAGAAAACTACTGTATGAGTACACTTCGGGGCTCGGAAGGGAAGTAGTGACGTTTTGAAATGCCGACTTGATGGAATGGTCTGCGGGCGTCATGTTACGTTTGCAGAGTCCCTGATGTGCCTAAACAGTAGAAACTCCCCATAAGTGACCCCATTTTGGAAACTAGACCCCGCAAGGAACTTATCTAGATGTGTGGTGAGCACTTTGAACTCCCAAGGGCTACACAGAAGTTTATAACGCCTGGGCATGAAAATAAAAAAATCATATTTTTTCCACAAACATGATCTTTTTGTCCCCAATTTTTTGTATTTTCCCATGGGTAACAGGAGGAATTAGACCCCAAAATTTGTTGTCCAATTTGTCCTGAGTACGCTGATATCCCATATGTGGGAGAAAACTACTGTATGGGCACACGTCGAGGCTCGGAAGGGAAGTAGTGACGTTTTGAAATGCCGACTTGATGGAATGGTCTGCGGGTGTCATGTTACGTTTGCAGAGCCCATGATGTGCCTAAACAGTAGAAACCCCCCCAAGTGACCCCATTTTGGAAACTAGATCCCCCAAGGAACTCCTCTAGATGTGTGGTAAGCACTTTGAATCTCCAAGTTCTTCACAGAAGTTTATAACGCAGAGCCGTGAAAATAAAAAATCATTTTTTTTCCACAAAAATAACATTTTTAGTCCCCAATTTTTTTTCCCAACAGTAACAGGAGAAATTAGACCCCCAAGTTGTTGTGCAATTTTTCCCGAGTACGCTGATACCCCATATGTTGGGGTAAACCACTGTTTGGGCACACGTCGGGGCTTGGAATATAGGGAGCACTGTTTGACTTTTTGAACTCAAAATTTGCAGGAATCAATGGTGGCGCCATGTCGCGTATGCAGACCCCCTGATGTGCGTAAATAGTGGAAACCCCTCAATTCTAACTCCAACCCTAACCCCAACACACCCCTAACCCCAACCCTAACCCCTACACACCCCTAACCCTAATACAAACTGTAACGGGTCTGGGAGCGGAACCTCTGAGCTTTATTATACAAGGAGGCTCTCCTTGTAAAGGAGCGGGTGGCGCCCGGGGAGACGGACAGGAAATCACTGCAAGTGACGGGGGCAGTCTCTGGACAGACAGGCGGGAGGTCACGGCAAGTGACCGGGGCAGTCTCTGGATAGACAGGCGGGTAGTCACGGCAAGTGACCGGGGCAGTCTCTGAATGTACAGGCGAGTAGTCACGGCAAGTGACCGGGGCAGTCTCTGAATGGACAGGTATATACGACCTGAGATGGTGGAGCCTCCCGGTAGGCTAGCAGGCAGATGACAGATGAGCGCCCCCAAGTGAGCAGGCGAGAGTCTCTGGAATAGCCGATGGACACCGCATGTGACGGCCGAACCTCCAGGTAGGCTTGCAGGCAGATGGCAGATGAGCGCCCCAAGTGAGCAGGCGAGAGTCTCTGGAATTGCCGATGGTCACCGCATGTGACGGCCGAACCTCCAGGTAGGTTTGCAGGCAGATGGCAGATGAGCACCCCCAAGTGAGCAGGCGAGATTCTCTGGAATAGCCGATGGTCACCGCATGTGACGGCCGAACCTCCAGGCAGGCTTGCGGACAGGTAGCAGACAGCAAACTGGCAGGAAACAGGCAGGTAACTGGTAACGGACCCTAAGGGCTAAAGCAGAGTAGTGAACAGTGCAATAACAACATTGCTCGGGCACCTCCATTAAGGAGGAAGTACTTTATATAGGGTGGAGTCCTCCGGCATTGGCCGGGGACCTTTTTGAAAGATGCGCGCGCGCCCTTTAAGAGCGGGGGAGCGCGCGGGCGCGGCCCTAAGTCCAGTAGCAGGGAAGGAGCGCGCGGCCCCAGCAGGGCGGAAGGAGGACGCTGAGGCGGGTAAGGGGGGCGACGTCCCTGCCTGGCAGAGGACGCTGTCGCAGGGGAACAGCGTCCCTGCCTGGCAGAGGGCAGGGACGCCGGCGCTACAGTACCCCCCCTTTAGGCCCCCCTTTTTTAGGCCAGAAAGAAATTTAGCTAGGATGAGAGGGGCATGGATGTTCTCCCGAGGCTCCCACGTTCTCTCCTCAGGACCAAACCCCTTCCAATCCACCAGAAAATAGGTCTTTCTTCCTACCCTTTTGGTGGCCAGAATGTTCTCTACCTCAAATTCGTCTTCAGCAGACACTGGAGCAGGAGGTGTACCTGTAGACTTGACAAAAGAGTTAAGTACCACCGGTTTGAGGAGAGATACATGGAAGGAGTTAGGAATCCGCAAATTGGCTTGGGAGTTTCAATTTATAGGACACCGGGTTGATCTGACTGATGATCTCAAAAGGACCGATGAACCGAGGGCCTAACTTGTAGGAAGGAATCTTGAGCCGGACATACTTGGACGAAAGCCAGACCTTATCCCCAGGACGGAATTGAGGAGGATCCAGACGTTTTTTGTCAGCATGTTTCTTCATGCGCTCGGATGACAGAATGAGTGCGGACCGGGTACTCTCCCATATGGAGGAAAATTCGTTAACCAGAGATTCCGCAGCTGGATTGTCCACAGAGATGGAGACAGGAACAGGGATCCGAGGGTGTTGACCGAAGACTACAAAAACGGAGATTTGGAGGAAGATTCGCTCTCGTGATTGTTGTAAGAGAATTCGGCCCAAGGCAGGAGATCCACCCAGTCAGAATGGTGGGCATTAACGAAGTGCCGGAGATAACTGGTCAGATTCTGATTGATTCGCTCGACTTGTCCATTGGACTGCGGGTGGTAAGCGGAGGAGAAATCCAAGGTGACGTCAAGCAACTTACAAGTGGCTCTCCAGAAACGTGAGGTGAACTGTACCCCACGATCCGACACAATGTGACGAGGCAGACCATGAAGACGGAAGATGTGGCGGATAAAGTCTTTAGCCAACTCGGGTGCAGACGGAAGCCCTGGCAGGGGAATGAAGTGAGCCATCTTGGAAAATCGGTCAACGACCACCCAAATGACCGTACAACCGGCAGAGACGGGCAGATCTGTTATGAAGTCCATGGCTATATGCTGCCAGGGGGCAGCGGGTACAGGAAGCGAAGAAGACGGCGGCAGGCGGTGTCTCGGAACTTTGTTGCGGGCACAGGAGACACAGGCAGAAACAAAGTCTATTACGTCCTTGTGCAGGGTAGGCCACCAGTAATGCGAGTAATGAGCTGGAGGGTCTTTTTCTGACCAGCGTGGCCAGCTAGTTTAGACGAATGACCCCAGTGTAGGATTCTCTCCCGATCGGTTACCGATACGAACGTCTTACCAGGAGGGAGACGATTTAGACTCACGGGAGCCACCTGCATCACTCTGGCGGGATCGATGATATGTTTAGGTTCCTCCTCGAGATCCGACACCAGGAAGGACCGGGACAAGGCGTCCGCCTTGATGTTCTTGTCGGCCGGGCGAAAATGTAAGAGAAAATCAAAGCGGGCAAAAAACAAGGACCACCGGGCTTGGCGAGGGTTAAGTCTCTGGGCATGCTGGAGGTAAGCCAGATTTTTGTGGTCAGTGTAAATGATTACCGGATGAAGAGCCCCTCGAGTAGGTAACGCCACTCCTCCAATGCCAGCTTGATGGCCAATAACTCTCGGTCTCCTATGGAGTAATTGCGCTCAGAAGAGGAGAAGAGTTTGGAGAAGAAGCCGCAAGATACCATCCTCCCGGATGAAGATTTTTGAGTAAGTACCGCTCCGGCTCCAGAAGAGGAAGCGTCCACCTCCAGGAAGAACTGCTTGTTGCCGTCCGGGCGATGCAGCACTGGAGCGGAAGAGAAGGCCTGTTTTAAAGAAAGAAAGGCCTCCTCTGCTTCGGGCGTCCACTGTTTGGGATTAGCATCCTTGCGGGTGAGCGCGGAGATTGGAGCAGTCCGGGAAGAGAAGTGCGGTATGAAAAGGCGGTAATAATTGGCGAATCCCAGGAACGCTGAATGGCCTTCAACCCCTCCGGTCGGGGCCATTTCTCGATGGCAGACAGTTTCTCCGGATCCATTCGTAGGCCTGTCTGAGAAATGATGTAGCCCAAAAACGGAAGCGAGGTCTGCTCAAAGAGGCACTTCTCATATTTGGCGAAGAGGTGATTCTGCCTGAGCCTGAGCAGAACCTGACGAACATCCCTCCGGTGAGACTGGAGATCCGGAGAGAAGACCAAGATGTCGTCTAGGTAACCACAACGCAGGAGTAGAGAAGGTCCCGGAAGATGTCATTGACCAACTCCTGAAAGACTGCTGGAGCATTACAGAGACCAAAGGGCATCACCAAATACTCGTAGTGGCCGTCCCGGGTGTTGAATGCCGTCTTCCATTCATCTCCCCGACGGATACGGACCAGGTTATATGCCCACGAAGATCCAGTTTGGTGAAGATTCTAGCCCCCCTCAGACGATCAAACAATTCTGGAATGAGCGGAAGAGGGTACTTATTCTTCACCGTGATCAAATTTAGGCCTCTGTAGTCAATACAGGGACGGAGAGAGCCGTCTTTCTTTTTTACGAAGAAGAAACCTGCTCCCGCTGGGGAGGTGGATTTCCGGATGAATCCCTTGGCCAAATTCTCCTCGATATATTCGGACATCGACCTGGTCTCAGCAGCGGACAATGGGTAAATACGCCCACGGGGAGGCGTAGTACCGGGTAGCAGGTCGATCGGGCAATCATACGGTCTGTGAGGGGGTAATGTCTCTGCTTCCTTTTTATTAAAGACATCAGCGAATGACCAATATGGAATGGGAGCCCTGGTAGATTAGTTGGTGTAGGAGAAGGACGGACGGGATGAACAGGAACCAAACACGTTTTATGACAGTCCTGTCCCCAGCGAAGGATCTCTCCAGTCTGCCAGTCGAGCACGGTTGCATGCTTTTGGAGCCAAGGCAGACCTAGTAAGAAAGCGTGAGAGAGTCCAGGCAGAACATGAAACGAGATGCTCTCAGAATGCAACATTCCCACCTGCAGGGTTATGGCTTCAGTGATAAGTTGGATGGGACGTGGTAGGAGACCCCCATCCACAGCAGCAACAGATACTGGTTCAACCAGAGGTTTGGTAGGAATGCGATATTTTTCTACTAGAGCCTGTGAAACAAGATTCCGGCTGCTCCAGAATCAAGTTGGGCTAGTTCGAAATAACGGTTCTCACCGAGGAGAATTGAGACTGACAGCAGCAGAGATGAAGAGGATTTATTTTTGTCTAGGTGGACCTCTCCGAGCGAACCTAGACACAGGCGTTTCCCGACCTCTCTGGGCAGGTACGGATCCGGTGCTCCTTACTGCCACAGTAGAAGCAACTCCCCTCGGCACGGCGTAAGTCCTGACGGGCTTTGACCATCTTGGTCTGGTCGACTTGCATAGGCTCAGAAGAGTGTACCTGAGGAGAAACGGAAGGAGTTACAGGTCTCTGAAAAGAAGGAGCTAGACGAGGAAACCTTCTCTCACGGGTGACCTCTTTAGAGCGCTCCTGGAACCGTAGATCAATTCGATTGGCAAGAGTTATTAGGTCATCGAGAGAGGTTGGAATGTCCCGACCGGCAAGTTCATCTTTAATACGGCCGGACAGACCCTCCCAGAAGACAGATATCAGAGCGTCATTATCCCAAGCCAGCTCCGAGGCAAGGGTACGGAACCTTATGGCATATTGACCCACGGTGAGACTTCCCTGACGGAGACGCAGCAGAGAAGATGCAGAGGAGGTCTTCCGTCCGGGTTCGTCGAATACCTTCCGGAAGGCTGAGAGAAAAGCAGACAGGTCAGACACCAGAGGATCTTCTCTCTCCCAAAGAGGATTTAGCCAGGCCAGGGCCTCTCCGGTGAGATGGGACATGATGAAGGCAATTTTGGCCCGGTCGAGTTAAACTGGTGTGCCAGGAGTTCAAAATGCAGGGTGCACTGGTTAATGAAACCCGAGCCAGAGCAGGGTCGCCTCCAAACCGAGGAGGAGCTGAAAGTCGAGGTCCAGGAACGGAAACCACAGAATTGGTAAGCAGCGGAACTGCCGGATTGCGAGTCATGGCGCCCGCGGTGGTTGCTGGTGAAGTAGTCAGGGTGTCCAGGCAGGAATTAACATTCCGCAGGTGACCCAGGATGGACTCCTATTGAGACCTCTGACGAGACAGTTCATGACACAGGTCAGAGAGCGAGGGAGTTTGGGTGCCACCGGGTTCCATGGCCCGAGCAAACTGTAACGGGTCTGGGAGGCGGAACCTCTGAGCTTTATTATACAAGGAGGCTCTCCTTGTAAAGGAGCGGGTGGCGCCCGGGGAGACGGACAGGAAATCACTGCAAGTGACGGGGGCAGTCTCTGGACAGACAGGCGGGAGGTCACGGCAAGTGACCGGGGCAGTCTCTGGATAGACAGGCGGGTAGTCACGGCAAGTGACCGGGGCAGTCTCTGAATGACAGGCGAGTAGTCACGGCAAGTGACCTGGGCAGTCTCTGAATGGACAGGTATATACGACCTGAGATGGTGGAGCCTCCCGGTAGGCTAGCAGGCAGATGACAGATGAGCGCCCCCAAGTGAGCAGGCGAGAGTCTCTGGAATAGCCGATGGACACCGCATGTGACGGCCGAACCTCCAGGTAGGCTTGCAGGCAGATGGCAGATGAGCGCCCCCAAGTGAGCAGGCGAGAGTCTCTGGAATTGCCGATGGTCACCGCATGTGACGGCCGAACCTCCAGGTAGGTTTGCAGGCAGATGGCAGATGAGCGCCCCCAAGTGAGCAGGCGAGATTCTCTGGAATAGCCGATGGTCACCGCATGTGACGGCCGAACCTCCAGGCAGGCTTGCGGACAGGTAGCAGACAGCAAACTGGCAGGAAACAGGCAGGTAACTGGTAACGGACCCTGAGGGCTAAAGCAGAGTAGTGAACAGTGCAATAACAACATTGCTCGGGCACCTCCATTAAGGAGGAAGTACTTTATATAGGGTGGAGTCCTCCGGCATTGGCCGGGGACCTTTTTGAAAGATGCGCACGGCCCCTTTAAGAGCGGGGGAGCGCGCGGGCGCGCGCCCTAAGTCCAGTAGCAGGGAAGGAGCGCCGGCCCCAGCAGGGCGGAAGGAGGACGCTGAGCGCGGGTAAGGGGGGCGACGTCCCTGCCTGGCAGAGGACGCTGTCGCAGGGGAACAGCGTCCCTGCCTGGCAGAGGGCAGGGACGCCGGCGCTACACAAACCCTAACCATAACCCTAACCCCAACACACCCCTAACCCTAATCCCAA
This sequence comes from Oophaga sylvatica, assembly GCA_033576555.1. Taxonomy (NCBI): domain Eukaryota; kingdom Metazoa; phylum Chordata; class Amphibia; order Anura; family Dendrobatidae; genus Oophaga; species Oophaga sylvatica. The sequence goes on along the minus strand of JARQOD010000005.1, from coordinate 253,155,359 downwards.
CTCTAACCATAAACCTAACCACAAGCCTAATCCTAATCCCAACCCTAACCCCAAAACACCCCTAACACTTATCCTAACTCTAACCCGAACCACAAACCTAACCCTAATCCCAACCCTAACCCTAATTCCAACCCTAACCTTAATTCCAACCCTAATCCTAATTCCAACCCTTACCCTAGTTCTAACCCTAACCCTAGTTTTAACCCTAACCCTAAGTCTGGGTTCATATTGCGTTTTACCAGCCCGTTCAACACGTAGCGTTGACGGGCTGGTAACGGTATAGCATAACACGATCGCGTTATGCTATACCCGCTAGTGCAGAGGAATCAGCGATGATTCATCTGTGCTAGCGGTGAAGGAGCCCAGACGCTGCAGGCTGCGTCCAAGGCTCCGTCACTGAATGACGACACGTCGCGAACGCATGCCGCTTCACGGCATGCGTTGCGATGCGCGCACAAATGGGGTGAATGGCAGCGTTAACGGACTGCGTTACACCGCGTTATACCGCGGTGAAACGCAGTCCATCTAACTGACTGCCATAATGCAATATGAACCCAGCCTAACCCTGAGGCCCGTGCACACGTTGCGGAGTCACTTGCGGATTTTTCTAAAATCCGCAGGTAAAATGACCTGCCTTTTACCTGCGTATTTAGCGCGGATTTACTGCGGTTTTGCTGTGGTTTTTCCCTGTGGTTTTACACCTATAATGAAATAGGTGTAAAATCGCTGCGGAATCCGCACAAAGAATTGACATGCTGCGGATTTAAAACCGCAGCAAATCCGCGCTGAAAAATCTGCAGCATGTGCACAGCGTTTTTTTACCATTTATTTGTATTGTACTGTACATGGTTTCTGGATCTGCTGTGGATCCGCAGCGTGAAATCCGCTGCGGATCCGCAGCAAAGTCCGCTGCTGTCCCGCAGCAAAATCCGCTGCGGATCCGTGCACAGGGCCTAATAGGAAAAAAAAAAATTCTTTATTTTATTATTTGTCCCTACCTATGACAGGAGGGGTTCACTTACTTTTTTTTTATTTTGATCACTGTGACAGTTTATCACAGTGATCAAAATAAATTTCTGGACTCTGCAGGGCGCACTGCGCATGCGCCCGCCATTTTCCAAGATGGCGGCACCCATGAAGCATCCCGGGTAGCCGCCGGGATGGATCCAGGGACATCGGTGGACCGGGAGAGGTGAGTATGGGGGTCGGAAGGTGAGGGGGGGATCGGAAGGGGGGGCAGCGGAGGCCAGGACGAGGGGAGCTGTTAGTGATGGCGGTGACCGATCACCGCCATCTTTCGGTGGCGGCGGCCGATCGCTGTCATGACTCGAATTGGGGGGGTGGGTCAGATCGCTGTCTCCAGCCATGGCAGATGCTATTGCAGGATCGGCCATGGCTGGATTGTAATATTTCACCAATTTCATTGGTGAAATATTACAGATTGCTCTGATTGGCTGTTTCACTTTTAACAGCCAATCAGAGCGATCGTGGCCACGGGGGGGTTAAGCCAACCCCCCTGTGGTGAAGCACAAAGGGTCTTGTGCCTGCGGGTCGGGTGACCTTTCAGTGACCCCGGTCACCCGACCCGCAGGAACGCGATCCTTTCATGACGCCACATAGGCGTCACAGGTCGGATTGGCACTGACTTTCATGACGCCTACGTGGCGTCACAGGTCGGGAAGGGGTTAAAACTGGGTCCGGGTGTCTGGTCCGTGAGACTCAGAGCAATTCCTAAGCTCATGCGTTTTGCAGATTAGACTTGGCCATTAAAGCTTATTGGGATCCATCTAAAACAGATGACACACTGAAGATGGACTTTGTGCTTCAGCATTCCGTCTGTGTCTACCTTTATTATATCAGGTAGTATACCAGCTTCCTATCCTAATCGACACTTCACAAATAAAAATAATGGAAGAACCATTGCTGTCATTGGTTGAAAACAATCTGACCTTGTCCTGCTTGTACAGCTGATGGAATTCTTTATCTTCAATACATATCGATCTCCTGTCCAGAAAACCACACTGGTACATTGTAACAAACTTTCAGCTGTCAAAGTCGATAGAAACCATTTTGGGATACAAAATGTTCCACGTTGTCCATGCATATAACACACATCTGTGATATTTTAAATTAATTCCAATAAATGAAAATGGTGAACAATAAAAAAATTCCCAGAAAATACAAGATTTCAATACATTAATTAATACAGTCAAACATTCAATACATTACAATACAGTAACAATATGGCGCCCCCTGTCCTCACCCCATAGTTACAGATACGGATAGGTTCAGTGACTCACGTTGGGGTTTTTGTCTTCGTCGTACTTTTCATCTTGCTATGCTCTGTATCCCTCCTCAGGGAAGCCCTGGAAGCCGCTCAGGATTTTCCCCAAGTGGTAAGATAGGGGCTGCAGTACTGGTTAAAGTTGTAGATGCCTCCCTACGGGGGATCCTGCACCTTGTCCTTTACTCCCTTACCAGCAATGTCCCCCTCTTGAGAAAAATTGACATCTGTGTGAGGTATGACCAATCCACCTCCTCCCTACTGGATCATGCCCAACATCTGGGCCAATTCACATTAGCAGTCCAGCTACAGCGTTCACTCTTCAAGACGCAACCTCCATTCCTCGGCCTCTTGCTCCTGCTCCAACCTCTCTTCCATCTGGAGGAAGAGACGCGCACCACATGTGTGGATACCAGGGCTATGGGGTACTCGGAGCCGAGCCCATGGAAGTCTATGGGAGTTGTCACTGGCAGCAGAGCTCGGTCCGTGGCCCTGGCGGTCATGCAATGGGGGATATTTACAGGGGATTGTAGATTAGTATAGTTCGTGACGACACCTGTGGTTTCTGATCCAATTGACCAGCGCTGCAGGGTAGATCTCTGAGGGGATGTTATGGCAGCTAGGTGTTAAGTCTCCCACAGGTGGGACTGGTCCCTCAAAGTCTATGGTGGTGATGCAGGGTGCAGATAAGAATTCAGTCACACACAATGCAATCTCTTTCCATAACTGTTGTGAATGGGTTTGAGATGAGTTCTGAGCAGAGGCTCCCTCTGGTGGTTACAAGCGGTGCTGGTGAGGATTGTGAGGACTGGGAATCAGGTGTTACTGACTGGTCTTATATAAGGGAGTCATTTTCCCATCAGGGTTGCCGGTGATCAATTGTTCTGGTCTGAATCCTTCATTCCAGTTTCCCTTGTAGCCTGCTGTGTCGTGTCTGCATCTCCTGCTTACAGATAAGACTTTTGCTTCTTTTGTGTTTTTGCTGTATTTTTGCATTTTGTCCTGCACTTCTTTGGGGGCCTTCAGGGTCCCCTCCGGGGCTCCTGCCCTCTCAGTTTAGTTCAGCCACTGAGTTTTGTTCTTTTGCTTTTTCCAGTTTTTTCAGTGGCTGCTGTTTTGATTTTGTTACACCAGAGAACTAATTTAGGTGGTAGAGGTCGTGTGATCTCAGGTGATTTTCAAATTAGTAGAGTTGGTGCTTTTCAGGGTTTTCTGGGATTGCAGTAAGTACCCTTCCTATCCTTTTCTATTTAGATAGTTTGGGCCCCAGCGTTTGCTCATACTATTTTCTTTCTGTGTCAGTATTTCCTCTTGTCTAACCGCCATTACATGTTTGGGGGCTTTCTATTATCTTTGGGGTTCTGCTCCGGGGCAGATAGCTTTCCTATTTCTATCTTTAGGTGTAGTTAGTTTCTCAGGCTGTGACGAGGCGTCTAGGACCAACGTAGGAATGCTCCACGGCTGCCTCTAGTTGTGGTGGTTAGTCAGGGTACTGCAATCTCATAGATTCCAACTGCTCTGGTGTATTGCCTTTTTTACCTGCACTCCTCAGCTACCGAAACATAACAGTATCACCGGCCCAAAAAATTGAAAATTGTATGGTACTCACAGAAGGGAAAAAAATATTGTGAAAGAAAAAAGGTTGTCAGAGTTGTCAGAGATATTTTTCTGTTTGTTGCAATTTTTTTTTTTTTTTTCCTCTGTATCTCTGGGTGCTGGGAGGATCTTTTCTCCCAATGGAGTTTGCACAGTTGTCTGGCCGTGTGGATCAGCTTGCCACTGAGGTTCAGAGTATTGCTGCATATCTTGCTAGGTTGCCTGTTGTGGAACCTAGGATCCCCATGCCAGATTTGTTTTTAGGGGATCGAGCTAAGTTTCAGAATTTCAAAAATAATTGTAAATTGTTTTTTGCCTTAAAATCTAAGTCCTCAGGAAACGCAGCGCAGCAGGTTCAAATTATCATCTCTCTCCTGCGCGGCGATCCTCAGGATTGGGCTTTTTCCCTGATACCTGGGGATCCTGCTTTGAGTGATGTTGATGCGTTTTTTCAGGCTTTGGGGTTATTGTACGATGAGCCTAATGTCACTGATCAAGCTGAAAAAACCTTGTTGGCATTAAATCAGGGGCTTGATGACGCTGAGTTATACTGTCAGAGATTCCGTAGGTGGGCAGTCCTGACCAAATGGAATGACGACGCTTTGGCGGCCCTTTTCCGGAAGGGTCTGTCAGATAATGTAAAGGATGTTATGGTGGGATTCCTGTCCCCTCTGGTCTCAATGATTCTATGTCATTAGCGATTCAAATTGACAGACGTTTGCGTGAGCGGAGAAGTATGCGTGGAATGGTGTTGCCTTGTGAACCAGCTTCTGAACCCATGCAGTGTGATAGAGTGGTGTCTGGGGCACAGCGTCATGAGTTTCGAAAGCGCAATGGGTTATGTTTCTACTGTGGTGATGCCTCTCATGCTATTTCAGTCTGCCCTAAGCGGGGAAGACGTTTTGCACGCTCAGTTGTCTTGGGTAGTGTTCAGACTAAGTTTTTATTAACTGTCACTCTGATATGCTCTCTGTCCTCATTTTCTGCTCAGGCTTTCGTTGATTCTGGAGCAGCTATTAACCTGATGGATTATGATTTTGCTAAACGTTGTGGGTTTCCCTTGATACCCCTACAGAAGTCTATTCCCCTACTGGGGATCGATTCTACCCCTTTGGCTGAGAATAAACCCCAGTTTTCTACTCAGGTGATAATGAGGGTTGAACCTGATCACCAGGAGTGCTGCAAAATTTTGGTTCTGTATAATCTGCATGACATTATCGTGCTGGGTTTCCCTTGGTTACAGTCTCATAATCCTGTTTTGGATTGGAAATCTGTGTCTGTAACCAGTTGGGGCTGCCAATGTGTTAATACCAACACTCCTGTTTTTTCTGCCTCTCCCCAGGGTCAGGATGTTCCTGACTTTTTGTTTGATTTTTCTGATGTGTTTAGCGAAAGTAAATCTGCATCCTTGCCTCCCCATAGGAGCTATGACTGCGCTATTGAATTAGTGCCGGGTAGTAAATTCCCTAAAGGTCGCCTTTTTAACTTGTCTGTACCTGAACATGACGCTATGCGGTCTTATATCAAGGAATCATTGGAGAAGGGTCATATCAGACCATCCTCTTCACCCTTAGGTGCCGGTTTTTTCTTTGTGGCCAAAAAAGATGGTTCATTAAGGCCGTGTATTGATTATCGTCTCTTGAACAATATTACTGTGAAATATCAATACCCGTTACCCTTGATTTCTGACCTGTTTTCCAGGGTGAAAAACGCTACTTGGTTTACCAAGCTTGACCTCAGGGGGCGTATAACCTTATTCGCATTAAGCACGGGGATGAATGGAAGACGGCATTCAATACCCCTGAAGGGCATTTTGAGTACCTAGTGATGCCCTTTGGGCTCACTAATGCTCCTTCCGTCTTCCAGTCCTTCATGAATGACATTTTCAGGGATTTTGTGGACAAATTTCTGATTGTTTATTTGGATGATATCTTGATTTTTCTAATGACTGGGACTCTCATGTGAAACATGTTCGAACTGTATTTCAGATTTTGAGAGAGAATGCTCTGTATGTGAAGGGATCAAAGTGTCTTTTTGGCGTACAGAGGATCTCATTTCTGGGATTCATTTTGTCCCCATCTGTTATTGAAATGGACCCGGTCAAGGTTCAGGCCATCTGTGATTGGGCCAACCTACTTCATTAAAGGCTCTTCAGAGATTTTTGGGTTTTGCCAATTTTTATCGTAAATTTATTGGTAATTTCTCGGTTATTGTTAAACCATTAACTGATTTGACCAGAAAGGGTTCTGATGTGGTGAATTGGCCTCCTGAGGCAGTCTCTGCATTTCAGGAACTTAAGCAGAGATTCACTTCTGCTCCTGTTCTACGGCAGCCTGATGTTTCTCTGCCATTTCAGGTGGAGTTGATGCCTCTGAAATTGGGGCAGGTGCCGTTTTGTCCCAAAAAGATCCAGAGACCTCTAAAAGTAACCCTTGTGCCTTTTTCTCTCGAAAATTTTCTCCTACTGAACGTAATTATGACGTAGGTAATCGGGAGTTAATGGCCATGAAGTGGGCTTTTGAAGAGTGGAGACATTGGCTGGAGGGAGCCAAACATCAGGTGGTGGTCCTTACGGACCATAAGAATCTGATCTATCTGGAATCTGCCAAGCGACTCAATCCTAGACAGGCCAGGTGGGCCTTGTTTTTCACACGTTTTAATTTAGTGGTTTCCTTTCTTCCTGGCACTAAGAATGTTAAGGCGGATGCCCTCTCGAGGAGTTTCCTTGCGGACTCTCCTGAGTTATCTGATCCTTCTGTTATTTTGAAAGAGGGTGTAGTTCTTTCCGCCATCTCGCCCAATTTGAGACTTGCTCTGGAGGGGTGTCAGGAGGATAGGCCCGAGCGCTGCCCTGTTGGAAAATTGTTTGTCCCGGACCGATGGAAAAAGAGTGTGATGTCTGAGATTCATTGTTCCGCATTGGCTGGGCATCCCGGAATTTTTGGTACCAGAGACTTGGTTAGCCGGTCCTTTTGGTGGCCTACCTTGTCTCGTGATGTCAGGGAATTTGTGCAGTCCTGCGGGACTTGCTCTCGCTCCAAGCCTTGCTCTCGCTCTAGTGGTTTGTTGATGCCATTGCCTGTGCCCAAGAGACCATGGACCCATATCTCTATGGATTTCATTTCCGATCTTCCTGTTTCTCAGAGAATGACCACCATCTGGGTAATTTGTGATAGGTTTTCCAAAATGATACATCTTGTGCCATTACCTAAGTTGCCTTCCTCCTCTGAATTGGTGCCGTTGTTCCTTCAGCACGTGGTTCGTTTACACGGCATTCCTGAGAACATTGTGTCTGACAGAGGAGTCCAGTTTGTTTCCAGATTTTGGAGGACTTTTTGTTCTAAACTGGGTGTTCAATTGTCTTTCTCCTCGGCATTTCATCCTCAGACCAATGGTCAAACTGAGAGAAAAACCAGACATTGGAGACTTATCTAAGATGCTTTGTGTCTGCTGATCAGGATGACTGGGTCTCTTTTTTGCCTTTGGCTGAGTTTGCTCTTAATAATAGGGCTAGCTCTGCCACTTTGATGTCTCCGTTTTTCTGTAATTCTGGGTTTCACCCTCGATTTTCTTCAGGACAGATGGAGGCTTCTGTCTGTCCAGGTGTTGACTCTGTTGTGGAGCGTATGCAACAGATTTGGGACCAGGTAGTGGAGAGGTTGTCCCTCTCTCAGGAGAGGGCCCAGCGGTTTGCTAACCGGCATAGGACTGATGGTCCTCGGTTTAAAGTGGGGACTTGGTCTGGTTGTCCTCAAAGAATATTCCTATGAGAGTAGCATCTCCTAAATTTAAGCCTAGGTTCATTGGACCTTATAAGATCATGGAGATTATTAATCCTGTTTCTTTTCGTTTGCTTCTTCCAGGGACATTTAAGATCCATAACGTGTTCCACAAGTCCTTGTTGAAGAGGTTTGTTGAGCCAGTGGTTCCTGCTGCTGTGCCTCCTGACCCTGTTTTGGTTGAGGGCAATCTGGAGTATGTGGTTGAGAAAATATTGGATTCTCGTTTTTCTAGACGGAAACTCCAGTATTTGGTTAAATGGAGAGGTTATGGTCAGGAAGACAATTCTTGGGTGTTTGCTTCGGACATCCATGCTAGGAGACTTATCCGTGCGTATCATAGAACTCATCCTGACCGACCTGGTTGCTCAAATGAGGGTTCGGTGACCCCTCCTCAAGGGGGGGGTACTGTTGTGAATGGGTTTGAGATGAGTTCTGAGCAGAGGCTCCCTCTGGTGGTTACAAGCGGTGCTGGTGAGGATTGTGAGGACTGGGAATCAGGTGTTACTGACTGGTCTTATATAAGGGAGTCATTTTCCCATCAGGGTTGCCGGTGATCAATTGTTCTGGTCTGAATCCTTCATTCCAGTTTCCCTTGTAGCCTGCTGTGTCGTGTCTGCATCTCCTGCTTACAGATAAGACTTTTGCTTCTTTTGTGTTTTTGCTGTATTTTTGCATTTTGTCCTGCACTTCTTTGGGGGCCTTCAGGGTCCCCTCCGGGGGCTTCTGCCCTCTCAGTTTAGTTCAGCCACTGAGTTTTGTTCTTTTGCTTTTTCCAGTTTTTTCAGTGGCTGCTGTTTTGATTTTGTTACACCAGAGAACTAATTTAGGTGGTAGAGGTCTGTGATCTCAGGTGATTTTGAAATTAGTAGAGTTGGTGCTTTTCAGGGTTTTCTGGGATTGCAGTAAGTACCCTTCCTATCCTTTTCTATTTAGATAGTTTAGGGCCCCAGCGTTTGCTCATACTATTTTCTTTCTGTGTCAGTATTTCCTCTTGTCTAACCGCCATTACATGTTTGGGGGCTTTCTGTTATCTTTGGGGTTCTGCTCCGGGGCAGATAGCTTTCCTATTTCTATCTTTAGGTGTAGTTAGTTTCTCAGGCTGTGACGAGGCGTCTAGGACCAACGTAGGAACGCTCCACGGCTGCCTCTAGTTGTGGTGGTTAGTCAGGGTACTGCAATCTCATAGATTCCAACTGCTTTGGTGTATTGCCTTTTTTACCTGCACTCCTCAGCTACCGAAACATAACACATACCTTTACTTGTAGATGTTGCAGGTATGTCCCGGGAAGCTGGTTAGGCTGGAGAATGCACATTCAGGAGAACTGTTGAGCAGGTTAGAGGCCTCCTTTATCCTTTTTCTGTGTGTGAGTACAACTTGCATAAAGTCAAGTGCAACTCTTTTAATAACAACTGCCCGGCCAATATTGTGGTGGAGCCTTCTATGTCTCTGATTATCAGATGTTGAGAGAACTAAGTCCTTACTTTTGCAGGGTCCTGCTCAAAGTCCCTGTTCTCCCTGACTCCGGTTACGTATCAGCGCTTAGGGCTACCTTCTGCTACTTGTAGTCCAGAAAGCCTCCGGTTTTCCTATTACTAGGCGTGAAGCACTAGCAACGCTTCGGACCCCGGTGTCCGGTTAACTGAGTGAGGGTGATTTGTCCCTTTGTCACTCTTACTTCTCCACTCGCCCTTCGCCCTGCTCTCGCTCTTAACATAAGCACGTGTAGCAAGTGTGCCAAGGTCAGATTTCCTTCAGTGCTCACTGACCTGTTCTCAGTTGACTCGTGGGTATAACTGCTGTAATTCCTTTCCTTCCTCCTTTCTTAGGAACACGGGCAGCTTGTTCTGAGTAGCAGGTTAATGGGTAGCTCTGACTAGGCTAGGATGATTCATTTCACCCGTACTAGCCTCCACTTTCTTGTCAGATGAGCTACACAAGCTCTGTCAGGATTCAGACTTCTCTCCTCTCCCTCCAAGACTGATCTGAAGATGGATGGGATGACTCACTCCTGAGCCACCCTAGGCTTGACTGCACTGTCCTAAGACAGGAAACAGACTGACTGGAATCTCTGAACTGACTGAACTGACTGAACTGCTACGTCACACTACTAAATAGTCTGATATGCCTCTAGTGGCAATGCTGAGAAGTGTGCGTGAATGAATATCAAGCTTTACAGTTACCTTCCTGTGCATTTTACAGAAGATATGTGTGCCTTGCGAAGCTGGGCCACACATCCCCCCCTAGTTAAACTCAGCACTCCCGGGCTGAAATAGAAAAGAAAAAATTTTTGTTTTGCATATAACATCAACATAATAACTCATCCCTTGCGGGAGGTAAGGACTCTTGAACGTTACAATTTGTACATAGATCAGTAGAAAATTATCAAAATACTTTTCAATAAATACATAGTATAAGACAAGATTCTTGTGGAGGACCCGCACCAAAAACCTCCCACGTGGGTCCTGGGTGGGCTGCAGGACTTCTTTGCTGCAGACCTCACTCTAGGCCACACCATACGGGTTTTTCTTCAGAGGTAGTAAGGCTTTATGTAAAACCAAAATGGGGCACCGAAGTGCGAACTATTTACAATAAAAGTTTTTGGGCTGGCAAAGTCCACAGCCACGCAGTCCTTTGCATGATAAAACACTTTTCAAGTAAAATCACATTTCAATCAACTTTTACTTTAAATAAGCAAACATACTATGTAAACATTTATCAATAGTAAAGTGCAAATCTTCATCTTTTTCAAACTTTATACATTTTCAGTTGCAGTAAACCCCTGTCTGGGTCCTACTGTGTTTCATCTTTCTTGCTTGTGACCATTACTTTTTCCATTCCTGGGGCCAGAAGTATACAATGACCTCGGGAACCCATTACAAGTAGATCATGTCCTGCAATGTACGTTTGTGTAGCGACATCTTTTGTTTGAGCTGGGGACCTAACAGGTATCTCCCCTGGAGTAGAACGCAGATTGCGTTGTAGAAGGTGCCGCAGTGTACAATTCAAATTGCGCTTCAGAACTGGTCGCAGGTTGCGATGCTGGAATGGTCGCAGGTCGCGATACGGAGCAAGACTTGGATGTAGAGGAGTACGCAGGGGGCGATGCTGGTGCACGGCCTGGTGCGAACGCCAAAGATGACGCTGCTGGGGTTTGCGGTGCTGTGGCACGGGAGACCTCACTGGTATCAGGAACGGGGTCGCTGTCACGGGTGACGTTTAAGGCGTACCACCCTTTTAACCCCCAGTGCCGCGTGTAGCTTACAATGTCCCCGTTTACAAGATCCCTCCCAGGGTGCCCGATGGGTAAGTGGGACTCCACATCTCTCCGACTCACAAAAATCTCTTGGTATAGGCCCGGCTCATGTATGAAGCCCAGCCTTTGCGGAGTTGGAACCCAGTTATGCACCCCTGGCGCCGCGGTTCCCGTTACGTACCTTTATTCTTTCGGACGGCCTCCTTATCAGCAAGGAACTTTTCATGGTACCACTGCTGCGCCTCTCTCTGCTCCTGTTGACGTTGTTTATCCAGATCACGGCGTCGCTGCTCATTTTCCACTTTTACAGCATAAGTGACATCATCCAGATATTGCATTGCGTCCCAATCGATTTCTGGCAATGATGGCTGGGACCCCTCCGGTGTTCCTACCGGGGAACTGTAATCTGCTGCGGCCTCCTGGCCTAGCTGGTACTCCGGAACAGGCAGGACCTCCTCAGCCTCCTTCGCTTCCACCTCTCCATCGGTGGGATCAGGTACAGCACTTTTGGGGGCGGCCTCCGGTTTTTCTTCAGCTTTCTTCAGCAGGGATTTAGGAAAGTCAGGTGATGGCGTTATGTCTGTGGGAGAGAGCACTGCGTCCCACAGCAGCCGCTGTGTCTGGGCACGCCAGCGTCTCTCAGTCTCCTCCATGTCTGCCTGGCGCTGGATCAACTTTTTAAGCGCCGCATTCTCCTCTTTGCACTCCAGCAAGGTTTGCTGAAGTTTCTGTATTAGGGATGGCTCCGGTTCAAACAACAGCTTCTCCGGGGAGCAGGGCCTGCGCTCCACCGCTCCACTGCATAGCTGCTCTTGTCCTTCTGCCATCTCTCCCCAGGCCAGACTGTGTTCTCCATCAGGAACAATCTGGCCTCCTCCGTGGAGGCGGGGTTTTCGCTTCCTCTTCTTTGCATAGAAGATTAAGAGGAGGCGGATCTCCCTTGCAGTGGGGTAGGATCTCACATTATAATAGCATTTTGAGAGGGCGGCCATAACTTTCGCGCCATAGGGGGGGTACACGCCCACGAATGCACGCCCACCTTCTTCACCAGCGCCTCAGGGCGCGAATATGGCGGTAAAAATGGCGGTATTTGGCGCCAAAAATGACAAAACAGCAAACAGTCTTTTCTGCACAAATCAGTCAATATAGGCAACACAGGACTCACAATTTTGCAAGCTTCGTATCCTGTTAGTGACGCCAAGTTTTGATGACGCGCACCACATGTGTGGATACCAGGGCTATGGGGTACTCGGAGCCGAGCCCATGGAAGTCTATGGGAGTTGTCACTGGCAGCAGAGCTCGGTCCGTGGCCCTGGCGGTCATGCAATGGGGGATATTTACAGGGGATTGTAGATTAGTATAGTTCATGACGCCACCTGTGGTTTCTGATCCGATTGACCAGCGCTGCAGGGTAGATCTTGAGGGGATGTTATGGCAGCTAGGTGTTAAGTCCCCAACAGGTGGGACTGGTCCCTCAAAGTCTATGGTGGTGATGCAGGGTGCAGATAAGAATTCAGTCACACACAATGCAATCTCTTTCCATACCTTTACTTGTAGATGTTGCAGGTATGTCCCGGGAAGCTGGTTAGGCTGGAGAATGCACATTCAGGAGAACTGTTGAGCAGGTTAGAGGCCTCCTTTATCCTTTTTCTGTGTGTGAGTACAACTTGCATAAAGTCAAGTGCAACTCTTTTAATAACAACTGCCCGGCCAATATTGTGGTGGAGCCTTCTATGTCTCTGATTATCAGATGTTGAGAGAACTAAGTCCTTACTTTTGCAGGGTCCTGCTCAAAGTCCCTGTTCTCCCTGACTCCGGTTACGTATCAGCGCTTAGGGCTACCTTCTGCTACTTGTAGTCCAGAAAGCCTCCGGTTTTCCTATTACTAGGCGTGAAGCACTAGCAACGCTTCGGACCCCGGTGTCCGGTTAACTGAGTGAGGGTGATTTGTCCCTTTGTCACTCTTACTTCTCCACTCGCCCTTCGCCCTGCTCTCACTCTTAACATAAGCACGTGTAGCAAGCGTGCCAAGGTCAGATTTCCTTCAGTGCTCACTGACCTGTTCTCAGTTGACTCGTGGGTATAACTGCTGTAATTCCTTTCCTTCCTCCTTTCTTAGGAACACGGGCAGCTTGTTCTGAGTAGCAGGTTAAGGGGTAGCTCTGACTAGGCTAGGATGATTCACTTCACCCGTACTAGCCTCCACTTTCTTGTCAGATGAGCTACACAAGCTCTGTCAGGATTCAGACTTCTCTCCTCTCCCTCCAAGACTGATCTGAAGATGGATGGGATGACTCACTCCTGAGCCACCCTAGTCTTGACTGCACTGTCCTAAGACAGGAAACAGACTGACTGGAATCTCTGAACTGACTGAACTGACTGAACTGCTACGTCACACTACTAAATAGTCTGATATGCCTCTAGTGGCAATGCTGAGAAGTGTGCGTGAATGAATATCAAGCTTTACAGTTACCTTCCTGTGCATTTTCCAGAAGATATGTGTGCCTTGCGAAGCTGGGCCACACAGAAGCATTTTTCCAATGCTCTCTATGCCATCAGCATCATTCTGTGAGATCAGGTCATTTAGCGGATCTTTCCTCTTTCTCCAAAACTTCAGGTAGCCATTCTGTCCCGATTGCCTGACCATGTTGGATTCACTAAAGCCTGCAAGGCACAAACACATGAAGAAGCTGGGGGACAATCAATATGGCCGACATTAAATCTCCCACACAGCTTTCCTAGGGTTTTGATAAGGTGATATGTTTCTGCATAAGGACCTTCAGCAGCTTAGAAAATCTAAAAGCCCTTTAACTGCAATCTCTAGGAGTCGTCATCATGCACTATCCCATCCAAGCAGCTCTAAAATAAATCATCTGCTAATGCATTTTAAGGAAACGATTCCCAATTTAATTGCTGGCCCCCTCCAAGTGGATGTGGACTTCCCGCTAAATGATAGCTCTGTCCTATAGTGGAATCTCAGTATGTGTTTATTCAGAAGACAACAGCACTCTGTTTAAGGCCAACCATGCCTCTGTTCCGCTGAGCACACTTTGAGCTTTTCGGTGAGATTCCTGCTAGCACAGTGAGAAAAAGTCTCACAGTGCAGAGGCGAGTTCACTGCAGTTCACCGGGAGAATTTCCCTGCGGTGAAATTCAACTGCGATGATCTCGTCTCACCTCACCGAGTTCACTGCAGTTCAGTCTAGCTAGGAACGCAGCTTCATGACCGGCAGTAACCTCGATGACATCACTGCAAGTCACTGATGCTGCGCTCGCAGCAGCTCATTCACCAGTGGTTCTCAGTCTGGGCGGTCACATCTTGGCACCGTCCAGGCTGAAAACTGTTTATCCCCCAGACATGGATTACAGTGTGGGACAGAATGATGGATAGGTGAGGGATATTGTTGCTTTTTATTTTTGCTTTATTTCAGGAGATGAGGGATCCAATGGAATGGGCGTTAGGTGAGTATAACTGTGTTTGTTATTTTTAAATAAAAAAGTAAAAGTGTGTTTTGTTTTACTTCAAATAAAAGACTTTATTCTGGCTGTGTCTTTATTTACCATACAACTATAGGATTAGTAATGGATAGGTGTCTTATAGATGCCTCTCCATTACTAAGCCATGGGCTTGATGTCACCTGACAATACAAAGGTGACACCCCATAAATATGAACCCAACTTGCCACCGCTATAGGGTTAGTAGGAAGAGCTGGGCAAAGCACCAGAATTGGTGCATCCAATAGATGTGCCTTTTCTGGGCGGCTGCAGGCTGCTACTTTTCGGCTTGGGTGGACAATATCCATGGCCTCTTACCAGCCTGAGAATACCAGCCTCCAGCTGTCTGCTTTAGCAAGGCTGGTTGTCAAAAATGGGGTGGACCCCACGCCGTGTTTTCTAATTATTTAAATAATAAAAAAATACGGTGTGGGGATTCCTCTTTTCTCGATAACCAGCCTTGCTGAAAATGACAGCTGTTATGTTTCGGTAGCTGAGGAGAAATAGCAAAAATAGCCAAAGTAGCAATACACCAGAGAGGCTGGAAACTACTGGGTTGCAGAACCCTAAACTAACCGCAACACTAGAAGTAGCCGTGGAGCGTACCTACGATGATCCTAGATGCCTCGTCACAGCCAGAGAGCTAGCTACACCTAAAGGAAGAAAGATGAAAGCTAACTGCCCCATAGCAGAACCCCCAAAGAAATAGGAAGCCCCCAAACATGTAATGGCGGTTAGACAAGAAGAAAATACGAACACAGACAGAAAATAGAATGAGCAAACGCTTGGGCCCAATTCTGTCTAGATAGAAAAGTATAGGAAAGAATTCTGACTGCAACCCAAAAAACCCTGACAAAAATACCAACACTTCTGATTAACAAAAAACCTGAGATCACACGATCTCTACCACCTAAATCAGATCTCTGGTGTAACACACAGCAATTCAGCAAATAAAAAGTGACACAGGAACAGAGCAAAAGTGCAAACACAAACTGAGCACAAATGCAGTGCCAGGCCCCAAAAGGGGACCAGGCTGAAGTCTACTGCAAGGCAGCAAACCAGCAAGGAAAATCCAACCAAAGGAAAAAAAAACAACAAGTCACTTATCTGAATGGAAGCAGGAATGCAAGCTGAGCTCCAACCAAGACGTGGAAGAACAATTGATTACCGGGAAGGCTGATGAGAGTTCAGGTCACTTATATCAGACCATTTGTGACCCAGCTGAAAGCCATTCAGCAATTGGTTCATTACCCTCAGCAACCACCAATTACCACTGTGCGCTCATGCTGTCTTTTGACAGCGTGGGAACCGCGGATGTCTGACTGGCGGTGATGATTTTACCAGTGATCAGAAGCGGTGTTTGCCACGCTGTCATGCACATGATAATGTGGCAAATACTGGATGTTCGGGGCCCCCATTCAAGTGAATGGGGTCCAGGTTCGGATTCAAGTCTGGGTACTGTTCTAGTACCCAAACCCGAACTTTTTGTAACTGCTCAGCCGAACCCGCCGGACCCGAACATCTAGGTGTCAGCCCATCTCTAGTCACTGGTAATAAGGATGCCTTCCTTTCTGATCACAGCAGTGGACTTGTGCCCTGCAGTTGTGATGTCACCATGTCAACTGGTTAGCAAAGACTTGGGGGTGGTGGACAGCCAGTGAGGGACAAGGTTTTTAATGTTTATTTCGTTACTCATACACAGAGGAATGAACATTAAAAAAATAATCATGGAAAACAAACTCCTTTAAGAGGCACCTGAGAGCAATGGCCCGGGCAATTTGTGAAAATGACCAACTGCAATATATTATTAAGGCTCAGGAAAGAAAGCCGTTAATAGTGAATAGGAAACCAATATGTACGTAATCTATAGGAGAACAAGTGACTGAAGGCTGTCATCACGAGTACAGACAGCAATGTATAGAAGGTTGTTGGTCAAGGGCCCTGCGGCTGGTCCCTAAATCATGAGTGTGATTGCTGCCTAACGCTGTATTCACACTGCTACAGTGGCTTTCATTGTATCAGTAGGCCGCAACACCTTGCCTTGTTGCTCATAGCAACCAATCACAGCGCAGCTTTCATTTTATCAGAGCAGGATAAGTTAAGAAAGCTGTGCTCTTATTGGTTGCTAAGGCCAGTTCTGACAAACAAGGCCCAAGTATGAATTGCAGTTTGCGTCATTTTGACAGAAAGCAACAGATGGTTGTGAGCAGCACAAAAGGGCCACAGCTAGCGCAGTCCACACTACACACAGCTTATCGGGCTCAGCTACGACTTTGTTTCTGTAGAGAGAGATATTCCCATCTTGTCTGGGGTTTGGGTAATCCTTTAAGATTTTTTTTTAAGGATTGTCTGGACTTGATACTATTGTAGCAAACTATCAGTTGTGAGAAGTTTGAAGAGTCATCATGTTCCTATTCACTGACAGAAAAAAAAGATTTTAGTGAAGAAAACAATGGAGGGGGTTAATGAAAACTAAAGGGCTTCCATAGCAACCAATTATGTTACAGCTTTAAAAGGGTGTTCCAATGTGCAAAGATGCCACTATAAGATTGGTGACAGTCCAACCTATGAGGCCCAAGCTGATCCTGAGTATGAAGACCCTTGCTGTTCACATTACAAGGTTCCACGTTTATTTTCTGAACATGCCCCTAACGGCCATATTTACAGGTGGATGTTTTTCAGCATAATGATAATGGACCTTTTGGGGCCACCATGAAGCCTTACTTGAGGCAGACTATTGACATCTGACATCACTTCCACTCTTGATATTGGGGAGGATCAGGGTCCAAGGACCCCAACAGGGGTCTTAGCCCCATGGGAGATGATTGGACAATGGGTTACCACCCTGTCCATGACTTCATAAAACTTCCAGGCTCTGCATTGCCCTCTACCAGCCCCTGAAGACAACAATTGCATAATATATATAATATCATGCATTTTATATCTATATATATATATATATATATATATATATATATATATACAGTATATATATATATATATATATATATAAAAGATAAAAAGTGAAGGCAGTACTCCATTTTGTTCAAGTTGAAAGACAGTGGACTTTATTCAGACCCACATAGCAAGGCGACGTTTCGGCTCACCTGAGCCTTTCTCAAGCCTGTGTGAGCTGAAATGTCGCCTTGCTATGTGGGTCTGAATAAAGTCCACTGTTTTTCACCTTGAACTAAATGGAGTGCTGCCTTCACTTTTTATCTTTGCCTGGATTTGGGCAAGTATGGGATTTATTGCTTAGGGGCCTGGCACCCACCAGTAAATATTGTGCTGTTCCATTTTCTCTGCATATATTCTCCCCTAATTTGTCATGTTTTCAGGATTTCATTGGTAATGCACAGGTGATGGAAGTATCATCAAGGCATCAGGAATTCTCTCACCTGTGCCACACTATGAAAACATGTCCTGTTGGGGACCGTAAGGACTAGAGTTTTGGAAACACCCCTGATATGTCCAGTGTTAGATCAGAAAACATAGTTAGCAGCAGTGTGAGCAGCCTCTTCTTACTGCTGTACCCCTAGTATCTCAAGTGTTACATCAGAAGACAGAAAAGACATCAGTGTGAGCAGCTTCTTCCTACATTAGTATCCTGGTATCTCCGATATTAGATTAGATATACAGGGACAGCAGCAGTGTTAGCAGCCTCTTCTTACCTTAGTATTACTGATATCTCTAGTATTATATTAGAGAGACATATTGGACAGCATTATGAGCAGCCTCATTTTTCCGCTGCACCTCGGGTATCCCCAGCATTAGATCATAAAGACATGGAGGAGATCAGTTAAGCAGCCTCTTCTTACATCAGTATCCTGGTATCTTCAGTATTAAATCAGATTGACAGTGTAGGCAGCAGTGTGAGCAGCCACTTCTTACCTCAGTACTCTAGGTATCTACAGGATTAGATCAGATAGACATGGTGAAAAGCAGTGTTAGCAACCACGTTTTACTTCAGTATTCCTAATATCTCCAGTATTAGATCAGAAAACATAGGTGTGGAGAAACGGGGGTCGGCGGGTGCCCAAGTCTTCTAGCCGAAACCGCATGGACCAGGGATCGTCCCACCTAACACCCTCTTTGCTGTTAAATGTGGGCATAACACTACACAGACAACACAGGGTTAGGGTAAAACAGTGTGCCAATACTTTATTGAACCACAACAACCAATAGCAAACAGAACAATCCCAGCAATTACCCCCAACATGGTGCACATTACAGGGCCTCACCGTTCCGCTGACTCACCTGGATAACGATAGATGTTACGTCAGAGCTCTCAGGGTCTTTTTTCCACCTGTGATATGCACACAGAGAAGAGATATTGACAAGCGCAGGGAGATGGCAGTCCATACAAGGTCCAAAGCCAGTTGACACAAGAGTCACCACCTGGCTTATCCGACCATCTCCCTGGAACCAGGTGACCAGCGGGTCCCAAAACCTGGCTTTCTCCAAACATACCCATGGTTCAGAGATGGTCACTGGATCAGATCTGTGTCCTTCCAACCGGAGCCGAAAACCCCTAGGTTGTTTCCTATAGAATCATAGATCCGTGTCCCTCGTGATGGTGCCATGATGAATTGGATGTAGTCCTGTCTCTCGTCCATTGAGTGTTGTGTAGAATGTTCGACTGGTAGCTCTCTGTGTGATGAGATGAGATCTCCTCTCTCTGTCTCTTGAGTCTTTTTAAACCCAAGGCATGTAAGCTATTTTTAGAATTACCCAGTGTCGTTCAGACCACCCTCACATTCTTTTCCATCTTTACTTTAGAAGTCAACAAACTAGTTCATAATACATCATACAATTAGCATATCAGTACACATCAATAGACAAAGATAAACACACACTATGTACAAGCCACAATTACAGACTTAAGGGTATGCCACACTAAGCGAGATCGCTAGCGAGATCGCTAACGAGATCGCTACTGTGTCACCATTTATGACGCAGTAGTGATCTCGTTAGCGACTTAGCTGTGTGTGACATGTAACAGCAATGTGGCCCCTGCTGAGATGTCGCTGATCGCTTATGAACGTTCTGAGCCGTTTTTTGGTCGTTGGTGTCCCGCTGGTGAGCCTGAATCGCTGAGTGTGACACCCTTTATGAACGACTTCACCAGCGTCGCAGGTGGGACTAGGTTTTCCCAACGACCGCAGAGGTCGTTATACAGATCGCTGATGAGTTGTGTTTGGAATCTAACTAGCGATCACATAGCGATCGCACTAGCGATCTCGCCAGGTCGTGTCGTTGTCGTGATCGCTGGTGCGATCGCTAAGTGTGGCAGTGCCTTTACACAGTATGTTAAATAGTATATCAGCTTGCAAAAGACTGTCTTCTTGACCCACCAGACATAAACATTAATTAAACTCACAAGCCAATATACAGATAAAAAAAACAACTCCCCTTGGCCTGCAAAAACACAGTTGTCTGGGTAATTAAGATATAATCTGTTTTTTTTCACAATAGTGGATAGTAGTGTGAGCAGCATTACTGCTGCACCCCTGGTATCTCCAGTGTTATATCAGAAAGACAGGGAGAAAATCAATGTGAGCAGCTACTTCCTATATTAGTAACCTGGTATCTCCGCTATTAGATCAGAAAGACAGGGTGGGCAGCAGTGCAAGTATCCTCTACTTACCTCAGCACTACTGGAATCTCCAGTATTATATCAGATAGACAGGGTGTGGGCACCCTTTTCTTACCTCAGTATTCCAGGTATCTCCAGTAATAAATCAAGTAGACAGGGTGGACAGCAGTGTGAACATACTTTCCTTACCTCAACACCCATGGTATCAGTATTAGATCAGTTAGACAGGGTGGGCAGCAGGGTGAGCAGCCTCTTCTTACATCAACACCCCTGGTATCTCATGTATTAGATTAGATAGACAAGGTGGACATAAAGCCCCCGTCTCACATAGCGAGATCGCTAGCGAGATCGCTGCTGAGTCACAAGTTTTGTGACGCAACAGCGATCTCCCCAGCGATATCGCTGTGTGTGACATTCAGCGACGATCAGCCCCCCTGCTGGGTATCGCTGATCATCGCTGAATGTCCTGGACATTTTTTTGATCGTTGGTCTCCCGCTGGCCAGCATGCATCGCTGCGTGTGGCAGGTGGGAGACCAGCGATCAGCTGGTAACCAAGTTACACATCGGGTTTCTAGGCGCCGGGCACTGCCTAGAAATCCAATGTGTACGTTAGATACCAGCGCGCTGGTGCATGGGAGCTGGTAACCAAGGTACACATCGGGTTTCTAGGCGACCGCGCGGTGCCTAAAAACCCGATGTGTACCTTGGTTACCAGCTCCCTGCACCAGAGCGCTGGTATCTAACGTACACTGCTGGGTAACTAAGCGACGTGCGTCGCTTGTTACCCACATAGTCGCTGTCCTGATCGCTGCTGAGAGCTGCCTGTTTGGCAGCTCAGCAGCGATCATGTAGCGACATACCAGCGATCCTGACAAGTTCATATCGTTGTCGGGATCGCTGGTGTGTCTCTATGTGTGACGGGGCCCTAAGTGTGAGCAGCCTCATCTATCCTTAGAACCCCTGGTATCTCCAGTATTAGATCAGAAAGATATGGTGTACAGCATGGTGAGTAGGGTCTTATTACCCTAGCACATACAGTATTACATGAGATAGACAAAGTAGACAGCAGTGTGAGCAGCCTCTTCTTACATCAGCACCCTTGGTATCCCCAGTATTAGATCAGACAGATATGATGGACAGAAGTGTGAGCATTTAGTCTCAGATGGCAGGGCTGAGGTGATTCTCAGAGGGCAACCTGCAAAACTTTTAACAGTATTAGCATTCTCAAGACAATGATACTGTTAACAGCTGTTCAATGACAAATGGCTAAATTGCAATGGCGCATAAATAAAAATTAAAGAGGTGGTCCACTACTTTTGCATTTGAGTCGCACGTACCAGGGCCTGTGGGGTACTCGGCACCGAGCCCGTTTACTTCACTGGGGGATGTCACGGGTAGCGCAGCTCGGTCCGTTGCCCTGGGCGCTCACTGAAAAGGGGATATTTACAGGGGATGATAGAAAGGTTCGTGACGCCACCTGTAATGTATGTAGTACAGTTCATATAGCGTCTTGTGCTTGGGTGCGATGAAAATACATGAGACACAGGTTTGATATAGAAGGTCTTGTATTACTTCATACAAGTGGCAAAAATAGTCACACAGTTTGCAGATACAGAAGCAGGAGACACAGCAGGCCAGAGTAACTTAAGCTCAGCAATCACTCTCCACAACAGGTTCAGGATCTTCTTCTCTGTTACCGTAAGTCCATGCAAACGTGGATCTTTCAAAGAGCAGGGTTCCAGAGTCCACAAGTGTTCAGAGTTCCTCAGTAGGAATAGCTGGAGTACATAGTCCAAGGCTTCCAGGAGTCAGGTCACAGGTTCACTGCAGGCTAGATTCTGAAGCACTGATTGCTCAGCTGTGGCTGCTTAAGAAGCAAGAGGGAGAGAATCAGGGCGGGAACATGAAAGCTGAAACTCCATATTGACTGGAGGCAAGATAGCTGCAGCAAGACAGAAAGCAAAATGGCTGACGGAAAACTGAGTTTCAAGAACATGTACAAAGAACCTTACATTACTCCCCCCTTAGGGACAACCTCCGGATGGCCTCAGACCAGGCTTGTCTGGGTACCTCTGATGAAACTGGCGGAGCAAACGAGAAGCA
Organism: Oophaga sylvatica; assembly: GCA_033576555.1. Classification (NCBI taxonomy): domain Eukaryota; kingdom Metazoa; phylum Chordata; class Amphibia; order Anura; family Dendrobatidae; genus Oophaga; species Oophaga sylvatica. The sequence goes on along the minus strand of JARQOD010000005.1, from coordinate 253,133,248 downwards.
TTAACGTTATTGACTGGTTCCCATGAGTTGTCCTCCACTGGGTAGCCCTGCCATTTAATCAAATATTGTAACTGATTTCTGTATAACCTGGAATCTAGAATTCTTTCCACCACAAATTCTTCCTGACCATCGACTAGCACTGGGTCAGGGCAAGGAGAAGAACGTCCAGGAAACGTATTGGGTGTTGCAGCCTTTAGTAGGGATACATGAAAGACAGGGTGGATTCTCATAGTTCTAGGCAATTGAAGACGACAAGCAACGGCACTTATAATTTTACTGATTTTATAGGGTCCAATGTACTTATGTCCCAACTTAGACGATGGAATCCTTAACTTAAGATTTCTGGTTGACAGCCAGACCAGGTCTCCTACCTTGAAAGCTGGTGCAGGTTTACGAAATTTATCTGCTGCTTTCTTGTACCTTTCCTGAGCCAATTCCAGATTCTCCTTTAGAAGATCCATATTCTTCTGTAAAGACGTGATTCTTTCGGCCACTGCTGGTAAAGGCGTTTCTATGGGAAATCGTGGAAGAATGTTAGGATGATAACCTAGATTGGAGTAAAAAGGAGACTGCTTAGTGGAGGCGCTCTGAGAGTTGTTATAAGAGAACTCAGCCAATGGAAGTAGATCCACCCAATCATCCTGTAGGTGGCAGATAAAGCAGCGGAGATACTGCTCCAGAGTTTGATTGGTTCGTTCGGTCTGTCCATTAGTCTGGGGATGAAAAGCAGAAGAAAGGTTTACTTTAATGTCCAATGCTGCACAGAAATTTTGCCAAAACCTTGAAGTGAATTGCACCCCTCGATCCGAAATAACCTCATCCGGTACTCCATGTAAGCGAAACACATCTTTAATCATCAAATCTGATGTCTGTTTTGCAGTGGGTAAGCCGACACAAGGAATAAAATGAGCTGCCTTTGTTAAACGATCAACCACCACTAGAATGGTGTTTTTCCCTTGAGAGGTTGGTAACTCCACAATGAAGTCCATAGAAATGGATCCCCACGGGCGGGACGGGGTGGGAAGAGGTTGTAACAGACCAGTTGGTGAGGAGCGAGGTGTTTTGCATCTTGCACAGACTTCACATGAAGTGACATAGTTTAAAACATCCTTCCTGCAAGTGGGCCACCAAAAGAAACGAGAAAGAAATTCCTGTGTCTTTAGAATTCCTCTATGCCCAGCTATCTTGGAATCGTGAATGAGTTGCAATACTCTCAATCTGACTGTTTCAGGATATACAGACGTTGTCCCAGAATCCACACACCATTCTTAAAGACAAGACTTACGTCCCTTGGGGGTTGTGCCAACAAGGAATCCGCATGGTATGCTTCCTTGATGTCCTTAAGTAGGTCTTGATTATGAATCACTCCCAGGAATCTAGAGTCAGGAAGAATAGTCTTAGGAGGAGCAAGTGGACGGGTCTCTGCTGAATGAATCCTAGAGAGTGCATCAGCCTTTCCATTGCGCGATCCTGGTCTATAAGAAATGACAAAATTAAATTGGTTTAAGAAAAGATTCCAGCGAGCCTGGCGAGGAGTCAGGCACTTAGCGACCTGATAAATTCAAGGTTACGATGGTCTGTCAGGACGACTATTTGCTGTGCAGCTCCCTGAAGAAGGTGTCTCCATTCTTTGAAGGCGGCAATAATGGCCAACAACTCTCTATTGCCCACATCGTAGTTCCTCTCAGCCGAAGACAACTGCTGGGAAAAGAAGGCACAGGGATGCAAGACATTCTTCTCACCTGTTCTCTGAGAGAGTATAGCTCCAACGGCACAATCTGAAGCATCCACCTCTATTATGAAGGCAAGTTCGGGGTTGGGATGTACCAAGATAGGTGCGGTGGTAAATTTATCTTTTAGACGAGAAAATGCTTCCTGGGCTTGGGGAGTCCAGGAGAACCTAGACTCTTTCCGGGTAAGTGGGTGATAGGTGACACTACCTCAGAGAAATTCCTAATGAAACGTCTATAGAAATTGGCAAACCCGATGAAGCGCTGCACCTCCTTCACATTTCTAGGACTTGGCCAATCCTTGATGGCTTGGGTCTTACTTCCATCCATACTAATTCCTTGTGTAGACAGTACATACCCCAGAAATTGAATTTCGGTCCTATGGAATTCACACTTTTCAAGTTTGATGTAAAGATGGTTTTGTCTTAGACGTTCCAAGACCATTCTCACATGTCCATGATGTTCCTCTGTGGAGTTAGAAAAAATTAGAATATCATCCAAATAAATCACCACGAATGTATCTAGGAGATCCCTGAAGATGTCATTCACCAAGTGTTGGAAAGTGGCTGGGGCGGTACTCAGACCAAAAGGCATAACTAGATATTCAAAGTGTCCATAGCGTGACCTGAATGCAGTCTTCCATTCATCCCCAGGTCTAATACGGACCAAGTTATAGGCCCCACGGAGATCCAATTTAGAGAAAATTTTGGCATGCCGCACTCTCTCCAATAACTCAGGGATTAAAGGCAATGGATAACGGTTTCTAATAGTAACCTTATTGAGTTCCCTATAGTCTACGCAGGGTCTCAGAGATCCATCTTTCTTCTTCACAAAGAAGATGGGTGCACCTGCAGGAGATGAAGAGGGGCGTATGAAGCCCTTGGCTAGATTTTCGTCTATGTAATCCTTTAAAGCCTTTAGCTCAGGCCCCGCCAGGGGGTAGATCTTACCAAAAGGTATCTCTGCTCCAGGCAATAATTCAATTGGACAATCATATGGACGGTGAGGGGGAAGCTGGTCAGCGTTCTTCTTGTCACATAAATCCACATAGTCCTGGTATACAGCTGGTAGTTCAGGGACTGACATGGTTCCTTTAGGAACAGAGCAAGCTGAAACTTCTGGACTCATCTGTTTCTCTGGAAAGTGTAATTCCTTGGTCTCCCAGTTAATGGTAGGGTTCTGAGCCTGCAGCCATGGTAGCCCTAGAATAATGGGAAAGTGGGGAGAAGAGATAAGCATAAAGGACAGTTTCTCTTGATGATCTTTACCCATAAGGACCCTTAAAGGCTCTGTTTCTGATCCACTGGTCCAGAGGTCAGCAGGGAGCCATCCACAGTTTCCATCTGTACTGGAGTAGCCTTTTCACTGAACGTATCCCCTGTTTCAGAGCAAAGGAGACATCCATAAAATTCCCACTTGCCCCTGAGTCGATCATAGCAGAGCTAGACACCCAGACTGAGTTAACCCAGAGTTTGATGGAAAGGAAGCAATGAGAATTGTTTTTCCTACAACTCAGCTGGGACACCGCTGAGGAAACTTGAAAAATTGCAGCGTTTACACAGTCATCGTCCTCAGAAGTAACGGAGTTTAAGTCCGAGAAATCAAGATCTGTTGCTGCAGATCTCTCTGGAGCCTGAGGCTCGGACCTGACAGATCTCCTCTCGCAACACTCACAGTGAATGAGTGCTGCAGTAGTCTTACGAGAACGGCTGGGGCAGTTTATAATGAAGTGCCCTGACTTACCACAATAGAAACATAGATTTTCCTTAAAACGATGTTCCTTGCGTGCATCACTAACCCGTCTTTGTAAAGAGTCTACCTGCATGGGTTCAGGTTCAGGTTCCCGTGTGATCCTACTCAAAGGTTCCTTAGCTGGGGAGGAAGGTAGGAAAAGGTTAGTGCGATTGCTTTCGAACCATCTCTCTTGCCTGCGTTCAGTCAGGCGAGCATCAATACGGATGCAGAAGTTAATAAAGTCACCTAACGCAGTGGGAGGGTCGGCACGAGCAAGTTCATCCTTAATTAGTGGAGACAACCCCTTTCGAAAAATAGATTTTTTGGCGGAACTGTCCCAGGTGGTATCAAGGGCCCATCTCCTGAAATCCAAGCATATTCGGCTACCGAGTGCTTACCTTGGCGCAAGTTAACATGGCTGCTTCAGCTGTTGCACCTCGATTGGGGTCATCAAACACCTGCCCCATGGCTGAAATGAAAGCATCAAGATGATCCAAACATTCATCCTCAGTCTCAATCAGAGGGTTTGCCCACATCAAAGCCTTGTTGGTAAGTAACATAATTATAGTAAGCACTTTAGATCGTTCAGTGGGAAATTGTGAAGCATGTGCAGAAAAAAACAGATTGCATTGGTTAATAAATCCCCTGAATTTTTCACGTTCACCGCCAAAACGAAAAGGGGGCAACTTGGGAATCCAGAACTTGGGCTACGGCAGGAGCCTGGACTCGCTCCTCTAGAACCTCAATCCTGGCTCGCAAATCCTGGGCAGTCTGTCCAAACACTTGCAAATTGTGATTAGTGAGGTCCTGTAGGTTTGTAAAACGGGTTTTTATAGTCTGTAATTCTGCAAGGATATTATCAGTCACTCCGCAAAGTTCCTTTATGGGGCCTCCATTTTCCAGATCTTTTAAGACAGGAGTACTGGAAGGAGAGGAGAAAAGAAAAAAAAAAAAACAATAGTGTTTACCTGTGGTAACACTGCAAAGAGAAAAAAAAATTAAGGGAACTGCTCACCTGGAATGGTTGTGAGAAGTCACAACCACTATATCACAGAAAGTTCAACCGGACATCTGATATCCACAGTTACAGCAGACACAAAAAGAGGGAAGAGAAAAAAAAAACAATAGTGTTTACCTGTGGTAACACTGCAGAAAAAAAAAACTTAAGGGAATTGCTCACCTGGAATGGTTGTGAGAAGTCACAACCACTGTCATCACAGAAAGTACAACTGGACGTCTGATATCTACAGTTACAGCAGACACAGCCTTCCCAGACCCAGCAGACACTAACGTTTTGGCTTCAGAATCTTGTAATGTATGTAGTACAGTTCATATAGCGTCTTGTGCTTGGGTGCGATGAAAATACATGAGACACAGGTTTGATATAGAAGGTCTTGTATTACTTCATACAAGTGGCAAAAATAGTCACACAGTTTGCAGATACAGAAGCAGGAGACACAGCAGGCCAGAGTAACTTAAGCTCAGCAATCACTCTTCACAACAGGTTCAGGATCTTCTTCTCTGTTACCGTAAGTCCATGCAAACGTGGATCTTTCAAAGAGCAGGGTTCCAGAGTCCACAAGTGTTCAGAGTTCCTCAGTAGGAATAGCTGGAGTACATAGTCCAAGGCTTCCAGGAGTCAGGTCACAGGTTCACTGCAGGCTAGATTCTGAAGCACTGATTGCTCAGCTGTGGCTGCTTAAGAAGCAAGAGGGAGAGAATCAGGGCGGGAACATGAAAGCTGAAACTCCATATTGACTGAGGGCAAGATAGCTGCAGCAAGACAGAAAGCAAAATGGCTGACGGAAAACTGAGTTTCAAGAACATGTACAAAGAACCTTACATTACTCCCCCCTTAGGGACAACCTCCGGATGGCCTCAGACCAGGCTTGTCTGGGTACCTCTGATGAAACTGGCGGAGCAAACGAGGAGCAAACGAGGAGCATTAACGTTATTGACTGGTTCCCATGAGTTGTCCTCCACTGGGTAGCCCTGCCATTTAATCAAATATTGTAACTGACCCGGGAAGCCGTCAGGGTGGAGGATGTATGTCCAGTAAACCACTGAGTAGGTGTAGGGCCTCCTTACTTCTTTATGTGTGTGAGTTTCTGACCCGTATAGAACTAAGTCTAACTCCGTCTTCTTTGCTACGCCCGGCTGACCTTGTGATGGATCCTTCTTTTGGACAGAACTAAGTCTCTATGTGCAGCGTCCTGCTAGACTCTTGTTCTTCCTGACCCCGGTTACGTATCAGCACTGTTGGGCCCCTGCGATCTGGAATCCAGCAGGGTCTCCGGTTTCTCCTACTAGTCCTGAAGAAGCTAGCAAGCTCGGACCCGGTGTCCGGTAGTGCAGAGTGGAGGTAAGCTATCAATGCTGTCGACTCTGTCACTCTCTCTTTCCCTTTTTCCACATGCCTGTCGTCCTACTCACACCTTTAACATAAGCATCAACAGCAGTAGATGTCAGCTTTCTCTGTCTTCACCGCTCTTCAAGCGTCGGCACGCTTACTTAATGAAACGCTCACTGAAGGTATCTCAGTAGACTCAACTTTGACCAGACTAAGTGGCGATCCGTCCCACTATTACTGGACTCCACGATGTAAGCTGAGTGTATGCTGAAGTCTTTAGGCTTTCAAATAAGCCTTCTCTAGCTAGTCTTTCCCTCTCAGCTCGTCTGAGGTAACTAGCTTGTCTGCTTTGCAACACACTCTGACAAGATCTAATCTAGACCACACTAGACCAAGAAAAGACTCCTGCTGTGTCTCTCCACACCCTTATATACCTGCGTATTCTACAAGGGCTCCCTCTGGTGGCACCAGGGAAATGTGAAGTGTGAATGAATATCAGGTGATTTGTGGTTTACCTTTCATGCATCCTCCAGGGTAACATGTGGCTCCAGAGCGCAGCTGGGCTACACATCCCCCCCTAGTTAATATCAGCACTCCCAGGCTGAAAAAGAAAACAATTTTTATAATGACAACAATAAATAACTCTTCCCTTGCGGGAGGTAAGGACACTTTAACGTTTCAATATATACAAGTGCAAGTATAAAAATATCAAATACTTTCAATAGTGCAATCGACAAGATACTTGTGGAGGACCCGTACCAAACCTCCCACGGTGGTCCTGGGTGGGCTGCAGGACTTCTCTGCTGCAAACCTCACTCAAGGCCACACCTTACGGGTTTTTCTTCTGAGGTAGAATGGCTTACGTAAAACCAAGATGGGGCAATGAGTGCCAACTATTTACAATAAAGTTCTGTGCTGCAATAGTCCTCAGCACGCAGTCCTTCATAATAGCATTTCACATATTATCAAAAGACATTATCATAACCACATTACCCAACTGGGTATACTACTTCAAGCATTATTAAGTAAACATTCACAATAAAGTGCAATTTTTCTGCATAACTTTTTACAATACAGTAAACCCTGTCCGGGTCCTACTGATCTTCTTGGAACATCGCAGCATCTTCCATACCGGCGGCTGGAAACATACTGTGCGTTCTGTAACGCATCACAATAAGATCGTGTCCTGCTACCGGTGTCTGTGTAGATACAGTCCTCCTTTCTACTTTCACTCTGCGACTTGCTGGAGGCCTAACAGGTGCCTCTCCTAAATGCAGATCGCACAAGCTTGGCTCAGTAGGGGTCGCTCTGGCAGTCTTTGCGCTCTGCAGCGTTTCCAAAGTGACGCAGATGCATGGGATGGCTCAGTTGAGGGCGCACTAGCAGTCGCTGCGCTCTGTAGCATTGCAGGATAGGACTCAGGTGCGCGGTCGGGCGCTGGTGTGGCTAGGGCCTGGGACGCTGAGACGCGGGGTGCGTTTCCTGCTTCAGGGACTGGGTCGCTGACTCGGGAGACGTTCAGGGCATACCACCCCTTAAGTCCCCAATGCCGTGTGTAAGAGACTACATCCCCAAACAACAGGTCCCTTCCCGGGTGCCCCTCTGGCAGGGAGACTACATCCCTGCGATTAACAAAGACCTCCTGGTACAGGCCGGGTTCGTGGATGAACCCCCAGCCTCCCTGGAGTTTAAAGTCTCTGATGGCCCCCTGGCGCCGCGGTTCCCGGAGCGTACCTTTGTCTCGCCGGACAATCTCCTTGTCAGCAAGATCCTGCTCTCGGTACCTCTGGCGATGCAGCTGCGCCTCACGCTGCTCCCGCTGCTACCGCTCCTCATACTCTCGGCGTCGCCACTTGTTCTCCTTCTGGGGGCGTACTCCACGTCGTCCAGGTGCTCCATCTCCTCCCAGTCGATCTCCATCGCTAGTGGCTGGGGGTCTTCCGATGTCCCTACCGGGAGATAACATTCCATTGCGGCCTCTGATTCCAGGCCTGGCGGCCGTTCCGGTCCGGGTAAGGCCTCCTCAGCCTCCTTCCCTCCTGCCGCGTCCTCGCGGAGTCAGGATCAGCTCTTTCGGGGCCGGCCTCCGGTTCCTCTTCAGCCGCTGGTTCCGGTGGTGGTGCGGGTGACGGTTGCGCACATAGGGGGGAGAGCAGCTGGTCCCACAGCAGCCGCTGCTTCAGGTCACGCCAGCTCTGCTCCATCGCCTCCATCTCTGCGCGGTGTCGGGCTAGATCTCTCAGCGCCGCATCCACCTCCTCCACACGATACATTTGTTGGTCGTCCTCCCGACCTGGGGAAGGCTCGAGTACAGGCTGCACTTCTTCAGGGAACGGGGTCTGCGCACCGCCATTCCCCCACACAGTGACTCCTGTCCTTCCGCCATCTCACGCCAGGCCAGACTGTGCTTCCCATCTGGAACAATCTGGTCTTTTCCGTGGAGGCGGGACTTTCACTTTCTCTTCTTTGCACTGAAGATGAAGAGGAGGCGGATCTCCTTTGCAGTGGGGCATGCTCTAACGTTGTAATAGCACTTAGATTGGGCGGCCATAACTTTCGCGCCACAGGGGGGGTACGCCCATGAATACATGCCCCTCTTCTTCACCAGCGCCTCAGGGCGTGAATATGGCGGCAAAATGGCGGAAAATGGCGCCAAAAATCACAAAACATCAAAACAGTCTTTTGCACAAAACAGTCCATTCAGGCACACAGGACTCACATATTGCGAGCTTCGGATCCTGTTCGTGACGCCAAAAGATGAGTCGCACGTACCAGGGCTGTGGGGTACTCGGCACCAAGCCCGTTTACTTCACTGGGGGATGTCACGGTAGCGCAGCTCGGTCCGTTGCCCTGGGCGCTCACTGAAAAGGGGATATTTACAGGGGATGATAGAAAGGTTCGTGACGTCACCTGTGGTTCCTGATCAGGGTGACCAGCGCTGAAGGGTAGATCCTCTGAGGGTTTGGGGCAGCAAGGTGTTAAGTCTCCCACAGGCGAGACTGATCCCTCAGGGTAAATGGCGGTGTAAGGGTGCAGGAGCAATAATGCAGACACACACAAGACAGTCTCTTTCTGTACCTTTACTGGTGGTGAAGTTGCAGGCACGACCCGGGAAGCCGTCAGGGTGGAGGATGCATGTCCAGTAAACCACTAAGTAGGTGTAGGGCCTCCTTACTTCTTTATGTGTGTGAGTTTCTGACCCGTATAGAACTAAGTCTAACTCCGTCTTCTTTGCTACGCCCGGCTGACCTTGTGATGGAGCCTTCTTTTGGACAGAACTAAGTCTCTATGTGCAGAGTCCTGCTAGACTCTTGTTCTTCCTGACCCCGGTTACGTATCAGCACTGTTGGGCCCCTGCGATCTGGAATCCAGCAGGGTCTCCAGTTTCTCCTACTAGTCCTGAAGAAGTTTAGCAAGCTCGACCCGGTGTCCGGTAGTGCAGAGTGGAAGTAAGCTATCAATGCTGTCGACCTCTGTCACTCTCTCTTTCCCTTTTTCCACTTGCCTGTCGTCCTACTCACACCTTTAACATAAGCACCAACAGCAGTAGATGTCAGCTTTCTCTGTCTTCACCGCTCTTCAAGCGTCGGCACGCTTACTTAATGAAACGCTCACTGAAGGTATCTCAGTAGACTCAACTTTGACCAGACTAAGTGGCGATCCGTCCCACTATTACTGGACTCCACGATGTAAGCTGAGTGTATGCTGAAGTCTTCAGGCTTTCAAATAAGTCTTTCTCTAGCTAGTCTTTCCCTCTCAGCTCATCTGAGGTAACTAGCTTGTCTGCTTTGCAACACACTCTGACAAGATCTAATCTAGACCACAACTAGACCAAGAAAAGGCTCCTGCTGTGTCTCTCCACACCCTTATATACCGGCGTATTCTACAAGGGCTCCCTCTGGTGGCACCAGGGAAATGTGAAGTGTGAATGAATATCAGGTGATTTGTGGTTTACCTTTCATGCATCCTCCAGGGTAACATGTGGCTCCAGAGCGCAGCTGGGCTACACATCCCCCCCTAGTTAATATCAGCACTCCCGGGCTGAAAAAGAAAACATTTTTATAATGACAACAATAACATAACTCTTCCCTTGCGGGAGGTAAGGACACTTTAACGTTTCAATATATACAAGTGCAAGTATAAAAATATCAAATACTTTCAATAGTGCAATCGACAAGATACTTGTGGAGGACCCGTACCAAACCTCCCACGGTGGTCCTGGGTGGGCTGCAGGACTTCTCTGCTGCAAACCTCACTCAAGGCCACACTTACGGGTTTTTCTTCTGAGGTAGAATGGCTTACGTAAAACCAAGATGGGGCACTGAGTGCCAACTATTTACAATAAAGTTCTGTGCTGCAAGAGTCCTCAGCACGCAGTCCTTCATAATAGCATTTCACATATTATCAAAAGACATTATCATAACCACATTACCCAACTGGGTATACTACTTCAAGCATTATTAAGTAAACATTCACAATAAAGTGCAATTTTTCTGCATAACTTTTTACAATACAGTAAACCCTGTCCGGGTCCTACTGATCTTCTTGGAACATCGCAGCATCTTCCATACCGGCGGCTGGAAACATACTGTGCTTTCTGTAACGCATCACAATAAGATCGTGTCCTGCTACCGGTGTCTGTGTAGATACAGTCCTCCTTTCTACTTTCACTCTGCGACTTACTGGAGGCCTAACAGGTGCCTCTCCTAAATGCAGATCGCACAAGCTTGGCTCAGTAGGGGTCGCTCTGGCAGTCTTTGCGCTCTGCAGCGTTTCCAAAGGTGTCGCAGATGCACGGGGTGGCTCAGTTGAGGGCGCACTAGCAGTCGCTGCGCTCTGTAGCGTTGCAGGATAGGACTCAGGTGCGCGGTCGGGCGCTGGTGTGGCTAGGGCCTGGGACGCTGAGACGCGGGGTGCGTTTCCTGCTTCAGGGACTGGGTCGCTGACTCGGGAGATGTTCAGGGCATACCACCCCTTAAGTCCCCAATGCCGTGTGTAAGAGACTACATCCCCAATCAACAGGTCCCTTCCCGGGTGCCCCTCTGGCAGGGGAGACTCTACATCCCTGCGATTAACAAAGACCTCCTGGTACAGGCCGGGTTCGTGGATGAACCCCCAGCCTCCCTGGAGTTTAAAGTCTCTGATGGCCCCCTGGCGCCGCGGTTCCCGGAGCGTACCTTTGTCTCGCCGGACGATCTCCTTGTCAGCAAGATCCTGCTCTCTGTACCTCTGGCGAAGCAGCTGCGCCTCACGCTGCTCCCGCTGCTACCGCTCCTCATACTCTCGGCGTCGCCACTCATTCTCCTTCTGGGTGGCGTACTCCACGTCGTCCAGGTGCTCCATCTCCTCCCAGTCGATCTCCATCGCTAGTGGCTGGGGGTCTTCCGGTGTCCCTACCGGGAGATAACATTCCGTTGCGGCCTCTGATTCCAGGCCTGGCAGCCGTTCCGGTCCGGGTAAGGCCTCCTCAGCCTCCTTCCCTCCCGCTGCGTCCACGGCGGAGTCAGGATCAGCTCTTTCGGGGCCGGCCTCCGGTTCCTCTTCAGCCGCTGGTTCCGCTGGTGGTGCGGGTGACGGTTGCGCACATAGGGGGGAGAGCAGCTGGTCCCACAGCAGCCGCTGCTTCAGGTCACGCCAGCTCTGCTCCATCGCCTCCATCTCTGTGCGGTGTCGGGCTAGATCTCTCAGCGCTGCATCCACCTCCTCCACACGATACATTTGTTGGTCGTCCTCCCGACCTGGGGAAGGCTCGAGTACAGGCTGCACTTCTTCAGGGGAACGGGGTCTGCGCACCGCCATTCCCCCACACAGTGACTCCTGTCCTTCCGCCATCTCACGCCAGGCCAGACTGTGCTTCCCATCTGGAACAATCTGGTCTTTTCCGTGGAGGCGGGACTTTCGCTTTCTCTTCTTTGCACTGAAGATGAAGAGGAGGCGGATCTCCTTTGCAGTGGGGCATGCTCTAACGTTGTAATAGCACTTAGATTGGGCGGCCATAACTGTCGCGCCACAGGGGAGTGTACGCCCATGAATACACGCCCCTCTTCTTCACCAGCGCCTCAGGGCGCGAATATGGCGGCAAAATGGCGGAAAATGGCGCCAAAAATCTCAAAACAGTCTTTTGCACAAAACAGTCCATTCAGGCACACAGTACTCACATATTGCGAGCTTCGGATCCTGTTCGTGACGCCAAAAGATGAGTCGCACGTACCAGGGCATGTGGGTACTCGGCACCAAGCCCGTTTACTTCACTGGGGGATGTCACAGGTAGCGCAGCTCGGTCCGTTGCCTTGGGCGCTCACTGAAAAGGGGATATTTACAGGGGATGATAGAAAGGTTCGTGACGCCACCTGTGGTTCCTGATCAGGGTGACCAGCGCTGCAGGGTAGATCCTCTGAGGGTTTGGAGCAGCAAGGTGTTAAGTCTCCCACAGGCGAGATTGATCCCTCAGGGTAAATGGCGGTGTAAGGGTGCAGGAGCAATAATGCAGACACACACAAGACAGTCTCTTTCTGTACCTTTACTGGTGGCGAAGTTGCAGGCACGACCCGGGAAGCCGTCAGGGTGGAGGATGCATGTCCAGTAAACCACTGAGTAACTGAGTAGGTGTAGGGCCTCCTTACTTCTTTATGTGTGTGAGTTTCTGACCCGTATAGAACTAAGTCTAACTCCGTCTTCTTTGCTATGCCCAGCTGACCTTGTGATGGAGCCTTCTTTTGGACAGAACTAAGTCTCTATGTGCAGCGTCCTGCTAGACTCTTGTTCTTCCTGACCCCAGTTACGTATCAGCACTGTTGGGCCCCTGCGATCTGGAATCCAGCAGGGTCTCCGGTTTCTCCTACTAGTCCTGAAGAAGCTAGCAAGCTCGGACCCGGTGTCCAGTAGTGCAGAGTGGAGGTAAGCTATCAATGCTGTCGACCTCTGTCACTCTCTTTCCCTTTTTCCACTTGCCTGTCGTCCTACTCACACCTTTAACATAAGCACCAACAGCAGTAGATGTCAGCTTTCTCTGTCTTCACCGCTCTTCAAGCGTCGGCACGCTTACTTAATGAAACGCTCACTGAAGGTATCTCAGTAGACTCAACTTTGACCAGACTAAGTGGCGATCCGTCCCACTATTACTGGACTCCACGATGTAAGCTGAGTGTATGCTGAAGTCTTCAGGCTTTCAAATAAGTCTTTCTCTAGCTAGTCTTTCCCTCTCAGCTCGTCTGAGGTAACTAGCTTGTCTGCTTTGCAACACACTCTGACAAGATCTAATCTAGACCACGACTAGACCAAGAAAAGGCTCCTGCTGTGTCTCTCCACACCCTTATATACCTGCGTATTCTACAAGGGCTCCCTCTGGTGGCACCAGGGAAATGTGAAGTGTGAATGAATATCAGGTGATTTGTGGTTTACCTTTCATGCATCTTCCAGGGTAACATGTGGCTCCAGAGCGCAGCTGGGCTACACACATTGATGGCCTATCCTTAGGATAGGTAATCAATGTGTGATCGGCACCCCCGACAATCAGCTGTTATCGGTGGCTGACGGAAGGACTTACTGGCCATCAATGTAAAAGTAGTGGACAACCTCTTTAAGTCTGAATGTATTGTATATGAGAAAAAGTAAGGCTTAAATTCACAAGTCAAAAAAGAAAATTGTTCTGGTATAGCTGACTTAGAGTTTTGTGCCTTAATCTTATGACTACTCCACAAATTTATCTGTGCTGTGCTGTCTGTAGGACTACAAACTCCAGCGAGGCTAAGCGAGGCTGCAGAGGGGAGCAGAGGCTGCATTAAAGTGCAGAGGAGACAGATAAGTGCATAATTAAATGCAATATCACAGTTTAACACAAGAGCATAATTTGGTGTTTTTCTTACAAGGTTTCCATTGATTTTTCTGCTTTTATCTGTATTGTTTATCCCCATTTAATATCTACTCCATGGACAATGCTACCAGGTGTGCATCTTGTGATATTTATGCATGTCTTGAACTGCCGTTTGAGGGTGAATATATTTGCGCTCGATGTCAGCATGTTACGTTTGGAAGTCCAGGTAATGGATCTAAATGTGCAGCTTGCAACACTCACAAGTATTTCAAACCTGGAGAGGAGTTTAGAGCTCACTAAGCATGCCCTGGCTGGGGCCAGTGATATGGAGAAGGGTGGAGGTGGGGAAGATCAGGACCCAGAAGTACCTATTTGGATAACAGTTCCACAAAAGAGTAGGGGAAAAGTGCCAAGGAGTTCAGCCCTGATCTGGCACAACCTAGTAAATATGACTGTTTAGCTGATATTAGGAATGCAGGTCCAGGACTGGGATCACTACAGCAGGACGTTGTTCCTAGTTATATAGAAGGGTTAATGTTTTTCTTCTTTATTACTAGAATTTGTTCTTATAATGTTGTAGCCTTATAGTCTCTGATTCAAGGATTTTATACTTCTTATCTCATATGAAATGTTTTCAAGAATCAGCAAGAATATGTTCTGGGTACATGGTAAACATGGTAAACAAAGGTCATCATGATTTGGGTAACGGGGGGGGGTCTACATTGAGTTACATCACTGTGAATGGTATAAAATACTTCTTGTTTCAATAAACTAGAAAAGTGACTTGCTCACAACCAGTGTGCATTCTTTTCTCCGAGCTCGTTATCTGGGGGCTTAATCTCTTAATTCGGCTTCACTAGCAACCAGGAAAAAAATTGCTGCAAAAAGGAGGGAGATAGGAGTGGAGCAAAGGCTAGACAGATGTTGGTGGTAATGGATGCTATAATTAGGCGGACAGGCAGGGTAATCTGCAGCCGAGACTGTGGATGCCGAACAGTGTGTTGTTTTTCTGGGTGCTCAAGCTCGACGTATTGTAGATCGGATAGACAGATTGCTGGATGGGGCTGGGAAATACCCAGCAGTCATGGTACACATTGGTACCAATGACAAAGTTATAGAGAGGTGGAAGGTCCTTTAAAATGATTACAGGGAACTAGGAGAGAAGCTTGAAGGCCAATACCTTCAAGGTGATGTTTTCAGAAGTACTTTAATCCTAGTGTAACATTTTCTTGATAGTCTGTGCTAACACCTCCAGTGGAACAGAGCACCATCGACTCCCTGCCCTGCAGTTTACTCTGGCAGGTAGACAGCAGGTAGGCGGCGTGATGATGTCACCGCATCACGGCACCCATGCTCACTTAGAAGCAAGCTGCAAGAGAAGATGGAGGCTTTGGTGGATGGGGAGCCTTGAGTAGGTGAGTATAAGATTTTTTTAATGTTATTTTGCATTCTGCGATTTACGAGGAAGAGGACTGTGATGCCATAATACTGTTACACTAAAATACACTAATACTAATACAATAGTAAAATACTACAATACTAATATGTTTAATCTGTTTTTTATTGAAAAGAAATTTAGAACTATCGAGTAACAAAGGATTCAACAAAATAACAATTACTGAGTACAAAAAGAAATCTCATTTACAACTGTACATCAAGACCTGTAGCCAACAAGTCCCGAAATAATAGAACTTTCAGGTCAAAAGTCATTTCCTATCAAGTCCAACAAAATCTGAAAAAGGGAGAATGTGTGACATTTGGCAATACATATGAAGTATCCCCTGAAAGAGAGCGACCCAAACCAGAGAAGCTAGGTCACTTCAAATAATAATGCTGTAAACACGAAACGAAAGAATGAGACAAAGAAGAGGAATAAGGGGGGGAGAGGAGAGATAAAGGGAAAAAAAGGGGGGGAAATGGGGGAGGAACCATGAAATCTGATATAACAGGGGGCAACTTGCACCTCTATAATGACATCCATCTAACCCGTATTGTTCGATTTATCTTCCTTATGGCTTAGAAAAGAGGGATTGAAAATCCTGAGTCCATATACAAAATCCAAGGACTCCAAACCTGCAGATATTTCTCCATTGAACCATTAACTTCAGGGGACAATTCCTCCATACTTTGAAGGATGGTCATCTCGTTAACCCATTCAGACATATTCGTAGATTGTGTAGCAATGTGTAGCATGGTACCTCTCTTCAGGGGCGTATCTAGGGGGGGCAGCTGGGGCATGTTCCCCGGGCGCAGCCAGCAGGGGGGCGCAGTCGGGCCGCCTAATGCGGCGGTCCGCAGTGTCTCCCCCACGGCTGCGTTCTGCCGCCCCCGGCCTGAGAGTCAGCGGTTCCCTGTGCTGGCTGTCAAGCTGACAGCCAGCGCAGAGAAGCTGCTGCGTGCCGGCTCCCAGGGATCAATTGCACTGGCGTCTATACAGACGCCAGTACAATTGAAGCTCTGACTGCCGGGTCAGAGCGATGTCTGCAGCGTGATCAGGTCATGTGATCACGCTGCTGACGTCACTCGTCGGCGGCGCCCAGAAGGGTGAAGATTGGTGGTGAGTGTGCTCCACTATGGAGCTGAAGAAACCACAGAAGATTAATGGGGGGCATAATGTGTGAGTGTGTGTGTATGGGGGGTGAATTTAGAGTGGGGATGGGGGGTTCTTTTATGAGTGGGGGGATTTGGAGTGGGGATGGGGGCTATTTTATGTGAGGGGATTTGGAGTGGGGATGGGGGGTTCTTTTATGAGTGGGGGGATTTGGAGTGGGGATGGGGGGCTATTTTATGTGGGGGATTTGGAATGGGGATGGGGGTTCTTTTATGAGTGGGGGGATTTGGAGTGGGGATGGGGCTATTTTATGTGGGGGATTTGGAGTGGGGATGGGGGGCTATTTTATGTGGGGGTATTTGGAGTGGGGATGGGGGGCTATTTTATGTGGGGGGATTTGGAATGGGGATGGGGGGTTCTTTTATGATGGGGGGATTTGGAGTGGGGATGGGGACTATTTTATGTGGGGGATTTGGAGTGAGGATGGGGGGCTATTTTATGTGGGGTATTTGGAGTGGGGATAGGGGGCTATTTTATGGGGGGGATTTGGAGTGGGGATTGGGGTTCTTTTATGAGTGGGGGGATTTGGAGTGGGGATGGGGGGTTATTTTATGTGTGGGGGGACTTGGAGTGGGGATGGGGGTTCTTTTATGAGTGGGGGATTTGGAGTGGGGATGGGGGCTATTTTATGTGAGGGGATTTGGAGTGGGGATGGGGGGTTCTTTTATGAGTGGGGGATTTAGAGTGGGGATGGGGGCTATTTTATGTGGGGGATTTGGAATGGGGATGGGGGTTTTTATGATGGGGGGATTTGGAGTGGGGATGGGGGCTATTTTATATGGGGGGATTTGGAGTGGGGATGGGGGGCTATTTTATGTGGGGGGATTTGGAATGGGGATGGGGGGTTCTTTTATGAGTGGGGGATTTGGAGTGGGGATGGGGACTATTTTATGTGGGGGGATTTGGAGTGAGGATGGGGGGCTATTTTATGTAGGGGTATTTGGAGTGGGGATAGGGGGCTATTTTATGTGGGGGGATTTGGAGTGGGGATTGGGGTTCTTTTATGAGTGGGGGATTTGGAGTGGGGATGGGGGGTTATTTTATGTGTGGGGGGACTTGGAGTGGGGATGGGGGGTTCTTTTATGTGTGGGGGGATTTGGAGTGGGGATGGAGGCTTTTTTATGTGGGGGGATTTGGAGTGGGGATGGGGGGTTATTTTATGTGGGGGGTTTGGAGTGGGGATGGGGGTTCTTTTATGAGTGGGGGGATTTGGAGTGAGGATGGGGGGGTTCTTTTATGTGTGGGGGGATTTGGAGTGGGGATGGGTGGTACTTAATGTGTGTGGGGGATTGGAGTGGGGATAGGGGCATTTAATATGTGTGGGGGGATTTGAGGGTACTGAAGAGTATGTATGTATGAGGGCATGTATGAGGAAACAGTATGGGGTATGAGTGCAGACAGTATGGGGAATGAACGGGTGAATGTATGTGGACACAGTATGGGAAGTGAGGGTGATGGGATGTGTGCAGACACAGTATGGGGAGTCGGGTGTGTGTGAGCAGACAGTATAGAGAGTGAGGGGGTAAATATGAGGAGACAGTATGGTAAACAGGGGGGATGTGAGAGGAGACAGTGTGAGGAGGGAGGGGAATAGTGTGAGGCGACAGTATATTGCAGATATTTTTATTTAGGGGCATTATAATGACTCTTCTGTCTTTAAGGGCATCGTGTGGAGAGTTGGTGCAGAAGAGCGGAGAAGATGGAAATCTCCAGAGACGGCTGTGGATGAGAAAACTCATCATGGGATCTGGACAAGATGAAGAAAAGGAGAACGACTCCAGAGACGACGTCATCTATAAGGTACCTCGTGTAAATATTTTTTGTGAAATTGACTAATTCTCATGTCTTTATTTGTTAGGAGCATTAAAGGGGTTCTCCAGGTCTGTGTCACATAGAATGACTGCAGACTCAGCACAAACCTGGACAGCCCCTTTAATGCTCCTAACAAATAAAAACATGAGAAATAGTCAATTTCAGAATTCTCACAGTGCTCACTGCACGCTGTTAGGATTCTCTCGTGCCTGTAATTTACATGCGGTTACATGCTGACTAGACATGTGTGGCCTCAATGAAAATGAACAGAGCGAGGCCGAGCACGTCTAGTCGGAATGTGGCCAGAAGTATATAAATCACATGCTTGTGCTGACATGACCGTGTACTCTTGCCACCGGTAAGGGACAACCCTAAAAGTATGCAGTGCATTCGCTGTGAGAATTCAGAAGCTGCAATGTCAGGATTCAGCTCTGCAGGTTCCAGCAGTCATCACATGGACACTTCACTCATATGCGATTTTCATACTTATGGTCCTGTGACATCGAGCTTCTCTTCCTGCTTCTCTCAGATTTTTCACTGAACATTGAGAGCATTAGAGAGAGCAGCTCGTCTGTGCATGACTAAGTGTGCAAATCGCATGTGTGCGGGGGGGGGGGGGCGCCGAACCGAATTTTTGCCCCGGGTGCCAGAAAGCCTAGATACACCTCTGCCTCTCTTTACTCCACAACGCCAGCACCTATCAGAGACAGAGGGAAAAGTGGCATATAAGACATCAGGACAGCGATACCACTTGGGGAAAATTTTGTAATTCTTTTCCTGTGTGGCACAGGCACTAGAGAATTTATGTGAGTATACGAACGCCTTCCTCCACTCCGCCTCCGATATATCAACTCCAAACTCACCTCTCCACCTCTCTACGTACTTGGGGAACTTGTCTTTGGTATTTTGGTTCAAAAGAGCATATATTAAGGGGAAAGCATGTGCAGGCGGCGACTCTAACAGGTAAAGCTTTTCAAATGGGTAGCAAGGGAGGAGTATGAGCCTGCGCCTTCTGGAGATGAGAGGAAGGATTTTAGTTGGAGGTATTCCAACCAATCAGAAGGAGCTCCGCCCTCTATCGGCTGCACTGATTCGAAAGCGGGCATGGCCGAACCCTTGAGGACATGAAAGCATCTAGTATTGTCCCTTCTATCCCACCAAGAAAACGATCCCCCTCCAACCCGGGGAAACTCCGGATTAGAGAAGAGTGGTGTAAGCGGTCCACTGCCTAAGGAGAGAGAGCCTCTGTGGGTCTCCAGATCCCATCCTCTAAGTGTATCTTTAAGAAGGTCAGCTTCAGAACTGAATTGACCTCTACTTTAAGGCTGATCCAGGGGAGCTTATGGAGTGGAATTTTAGAGCTATCTTTTTCTATTCCCACCCATTGTTTGTCTGAACTGTGGTGTTGCCCGTCTAGGATGTGTGTCAACAGCGCTGCTTTGTAATACCATTTGAAATTTGGAAGACCCACCCCCCTGAGCCTTTGTGCCTACATAAAGTACCCATGCCGATCCAGGGTCTACCATACTCCACACAAATCTCGAGATGGCTGATTGGATTCTGGAAAAGAAAGAAGGAGGTGGAATTAGAGGAACTGTCTGGAAAATATACAGGAAATGAGGCAGTACATCCATTTTTATCGCATTAATACGGCCGAACCATGAGAGCTTCTGCTTATCATAGCTATTTAAGTCTTTCAAAGTCTTATCCAAAAGGGGTTGAAAGTTTAAAGAATATAGTTTAGTATGATCTGCCGGGATGGTTACCCCCAAGTATCTTAATGCTGTTTCCTGTCATTTAAAGGGAAAATTATCTTTAAGATGTTGAACTTCATCTCTAGATAAAGTTATATTAAGGGCCTCCGATTTAGAATAATTCCCTTTAAAATTGCTAAGATGGTCAAATGTCTCAAATTCTTTGACCATGGAGGGGAAGAAAATGCGAGGCTGTGATAAAAACATGAGGAGGTCGTCTGCATATAAAGCCGATTTACATTGACCTACCCCAACTGGAATACCGTGAATGCTGGGGTTATTTCTAATGGCTATTGCCAGATGTTCCATTATCAATACATACAAGAGAGGGGACAAAGGACACCTGTTATGTTACGGTAGCTGAGGAGTGCAGGCAAAAAAGGAAATACACCAGAGCAGTTGGAATCTATGAGATTGCAGTACCCTGACTAACCACCACAACTAGAGGCAGCCGTGGAGCGTTCCTACGTTGGTCCTAGACCTCATCACAGCCTGAGAAACTAACTACACCTAAAGATAGAAATAGGAAAGCTATCTGCCCCGGAGCAGAACCCCAAAGATAATAGAAAGCCCCCCAAACATGTACTGGCGGTTAGACAAGATGAAATACTGACACAGAAAGAAAATAGTATGAGCAAACGCTGGGGCCCAAACTAACTAAATAGAAAAGGACAGGAAGGGTACTTACTGCAATCTCAGAAAACCCTGAAAAACACCAACTCTACTAATTTCAAAATCACCTGAGATCACACGACCTCTACCACCTAAATTAGTTCTCTGGTGTAACAAAAACAGCAGCCACTGAAAAAACTGGAAAAAGCAAAAGTACAAAACACAGTGGCTGGACTAAACTGAGAGGGCAAAAGCCCCGGAGGGGACCCAGAAGGCCCCACAGAAGTGCAGGACCAAATGCAAAAATATAGCAAAAACACAAAATAAGAAATTGTCTTATCTGATAGCAGGAGATGCAGACACGACACAGCAGGCTACAAGGGAAACTGGAAAGAAGGATTCAGACCAGAACAATTGATCACCGGCAACCCTGATGGGAAAATTACTCCCTTATGTAAGACCAATCAGTAACACCTGATTCCCAGTCCTCACAATCCTCACTAGTACCGCTTGTAACCACCAGAGGGAGCCTCTGCTCAGAACTCATCTCAAACCCATTCACAACAGACACCCTTGCCGTGTACCGTTATTGATGTGGATAGGGGAGGACAGGAACCCATTAACCCTAACCTTAGCTGAAGGGCTCCTATATAGAGAGAGAATATTTGCGATAAATTTGGCACCCAGGCCCAATTGATGCAAGGAAGCCTACCTGAAGCTCCAGCTGACTCAGTCGAAGGCCTTCTCTGCATCAACCGAAAGCAAACACAACGGGAGCGATCTGGACCTCGCCCGAGCCATCAGGAGAAGAGTTTTATACATATTATCTCTGGCCTCCCGGCCCTTGACAAACCCTACTTGATCTGTATGAATAACCCCGGGTAACAAAGGTGCCAACCTATTGGCAAGGGCCTTTGAAAATATTTTGATGTCCACATTAATCAAAGAGATAGGCCTATAATTGGAAATTAACAGTGGATTCTTCCCAAGGTTTGGTAAAATGCTGATGTGGTCCTCTAGGGACTGGGCCATGAATGGGGATCCCTCTGACACAGAACTGAAGACGTTTGTTAGGAAAGGGACAAGCTGCTCGCTAAATACCTTATAAAATTTTGGAGTGAACCCATCAGGGCCTGGGCTTTTTCCCACTGGATTTGATTTAATAATTGCAGCAATCTCTTCTTCTGAAAAGTCCTCCATAAAGTCTGCATGTTCAGGATGGACAGTTGGGAGGGCGTTTTGTCTGATATAGTCGTTTATTTTGAGGTGAAGATATGAAGCTGACATGTCCCTGAATTGGCACTTAATATTATATAGGTCACTATAATAGGCTCAAAAGGATTCAGTAATTTGGGTTGGATCCTGTGTGCGGGCGCCCCCGATCCGCATGATTTGTGGGAGATAACTAGTGACCTTTCTGGGATGTAGCACCCTAGCCAATGCCCTGCCACATTTATCTGCATGTTCACACATAAATCGACGGAATCTGATTTTTTGACGGGAATATTTTTGATCCAGTAGGACCCTGAGCTCCTCCCTTGCTTTTAACAGGTCTGCATACACAGAAGAGGATAGAGATTGTTTATGTGAGGATTCCAATGTATTAATCCGCTGGAGCAGACTGGAAATGAGTGAGGCCCTCTCTTTTTTCAATCTAGAGCCATGCTTTATCAAAAGACCCCTTATAACACACTCAAGTGTTTCCCACTGGGTAGGAAAGGACGTCTGGTCACGTTCATGGATTTCTAGAAATTCAGGGATTGACTTCTTAATCTCCATAGTGCATAGAAGGTCTTTAATTAAGTTGTCGTTGAGGCGCCATGCCCATGGTCGGTGGAGGCCGTTTGGTGGGGAAAGATGGAGAAATACCGGAGCATGGTCCGATCAGGCAATGTGACCAATAGAAGCCTAGGCCTGCCAGGTCAGGGCATGCTGGCTGATTAACAGCATAATATGCGGCAAAAGAACCTGTACAAAAATATGTGTGAAGTGCATAGGTATTGTTGGGAAAATTGTTTAACGTTCAACAATGTGAAGTGAATTCCCGGTGGGGACTATGCTTTCCATAAAGGGGCTCCCCTCCCCAGGCCAAGATGACACCAAAGCTGAATCCGCCCCTAAGTACCATTGCCCCCCCATGTAAAAACCAAGCAGAACAGAGTACAGTTATATAATCAGAATAGAAGCCCCAGGAACCTCCCTCGCCCAAGACTATTATTAAACTGTTGTCTATGTCTAAGGAGGGGGGAGAGTGTCACCAAGCCCCAGGGGTAAGAAAACATTGATAACACAACTCTTGATGATAGTTACAAGTATAGATAACTAGAGCAACATTCCACAATCAGTATCTGAAAGCAAAACATGGAAACATAACATTGCATATCAGAATAGTGCATTAATTGTTGAAAGTAAATCATCCCCAGACCATAGCTCTCAAGGAAGAGAGAAAGATTCCCGCTCCCTAATGCACAGGCATTGAGTGGCCCTCGGCGACGTTGAGATAACCCGCCAGAGGCCGCCACTGGAGTAGTAGGCCAGTCCATAATTTCAATCCGAGTGAGGTTCAAGGTTGATGGATATGATGCAATGTACGATGGGGACCTGAGGATATGCATGCAGCCCGCATGACGGACCTGCAAATGGAATGGAAATCCCCAGTTATACAGCAAGTTATGATCTCAAAGCAAATCCAAGATAGGTCTCAATGCTCTTCTTCTTTGCAAAGTCAGGCGGGACAGGTCTGGACGGATTAGAATCTTTGATCCTTGGAATAAAGCAGGGGATCCATCTCTGAGCCGCTGCAGGATGGCTTCTTTTTGTATATAGTGATGAATGCGGTATATCACGTTCCGTGGACGGTCCGGGTCAGATGCTCTGGGGCCAAGTGCTCTGTGTGCTCTGTCCAATTCAATCTCCTTCTCAGGAGAATTCTGTTGAAAATGCGTTGCAATGTATCAGAAAGATCTTTATATTCTACTGACTCAGGTAGACCCCGTATCCTCAGATTATTGCGCCTTCCCTGGTTTTCTGCATCATCCTGGGCTTCTATCAGGTAGTGAAGCTGACTGGAGTATATGTCTAGTGTCTTCTCATGAGAAAGCATCTTAATTTCAATATCTTGGATTCTGTTAGTATGGTCCTGGACCTGAGTATCTACTTGTTTAACTTCAGTGCGCAGAGTATTCAATTCTGACTTGCAAGCCTGCTCCAGCCATGTTATGTAATTCTCCATGTCTTCTCTTGTAGGAATAGCTGTTAGCCTGTTATGTAGCTGAGTTAGCTCTGCTATAACTCCTGAGGCTTGTATGTTAGAGGAATGTGTGTCCCCTCCCCTGGGATGAGCAGTAGAGGCATCAGTCTCCTCCAAAGGAGAATTATCTCCTGCTGCATTGCTGGGGATTGTAGTGCACCTTGGTGAAAGTGTGGGGGGAGGCAGCTTCACAGAACACCCTTTCTGCATCTGGGTCTCGTCAAGGGATAAACCCCACCCAGAGTCTGCATGCCGATGTGTAGCCCAGCTGTGACTGGAGCCACATGTTACCCTGGAGAATGCACGGAAAGGTAAATTCACGATAACCTATAAGCACACAACACTTCACATTTTTCCCTGCCTTGAAATGACAGCAGTGAGATAAGGCAGTCTAGCTGCGAGTTAGTTAGTTGTTGGTTTTACCTCAGAACAGCAGAACACCTCAGAGAGAGAGAGAGGAGAGAGACGTTCCTGTCAGACGAGACGGAAGAAAACGAGCTAGTTACCTCAGACATGCTGAGAGGGAACTCTAGCCAGAAAGAAAGACTTAACTGAAAGCCTGAGGACTTCAGCAAACACTCAGCTTATATAGTGGAGTCCAGTGTAGTGGAAAGGATTGCCACTTGGTCTGGTCAAGGTTGAGTCCACTGAGAGTCCAACAGTGAGCTGTTTCAGAAAGTAAGCGTGCCGACGCTTAGAGAGCGGTGAAGAGAAGGAAGCTGACATCTACTGCTGTTTGTGCTTATGATAGTGGTGAGAGTAGGACGACAGGCAAGTAGAAAAGGGAAAGAGAGTGACCGAGGTCAACCAGCATTAATAGCTTACCTCGACTCTGCACCACCGGACACCGGGTCCGCGCTTACCAGCATCTGCACGACTGGTAGGAGACACCGGAGACCCTGCTGGACTACAAGTCACAGAGGGGCCCTTCAGTGCTGATACGTAACCGGGGTCAGGAAGAACAAGAGTCTAGCAGGGCCCTGCATATAGAGACTAGTTCTGTCCAAAAGAAGGCTCCACCACAAGATCAGCCGGGCGTAGCAAAGAGAACGGAGTTAAACTTTGTTTTATGCAAGTTAGAAACACTCATAAAGACGTAAGGAGGCCTTACACCTGCTCAGTGGATTACTGGACGTGCATCCTCCACCCTGACGGCCTCCCGGGATGTGCCTGCAACTTCATCACCAGTAAAGGTACAGAAAGAGACTGTCTTGTGTGTGTCTGCATTATTGCTCCTTCACCCCTGCACCGCCATATACCTCGAGGGATCAGTCTCGCCTGTGGGAGACTTAGCACCTTGCTGCCCAATAAAAACCCCTCAGAGGATTCACCCTGTAGCGCTGGTCACCCTGACCAGGAACCACAGGTGGCGTCATGAACATTCTACAATCCCCTGTAAATATCCCCCTTTAGTGAGCGCCCAGGCAACGGACCGAGCTGTGCTACCCGTGACATCCCCAGTGAAGTGAACGGGCTCGGTGCCGAGTACCCCAAAGCCCTGCTACGTGCGACTCATCTAACTTGGCGTCACGAACAGGATAAGAAGCTCGCTATATGTGAGTCCTGTGTGCCTAAGTGGACTGTTTTTGTGCAAAAAGATGGTGTTACTGTTGTTGTGATTTTTGGCGCCAATTGTCCGCCATTGCCCGCCAAAGTACAGCGCTACAGCGCAAAGAGAAGGGGCGTACCTGCAGAAAGCGCGCGGAGTCCCGGACACGCCCCCAACGCTGACGCGGCGGCAGGTCCTGTGGAGAGCTTCAGTGATTGCTCTGACGTCAGAGCGCCGGCGACGCAGGTCCTTCCACATCGCTGTGCCTGGCAGAGCTGCAGCCTTCAGGAGAAGGTAGGCCACACTTAACTAGGGGGGCACAGACATGTCGCAGCCACAAGCAGACAGCGCGGCCCAGGGCGACCGCTCCGGTGACTTACCCGCCGGCGCTGCCGCGCAGGATGGAAACGCTGGCCCCTCACCAGGTCCGGTGGCCCCGATAGTACTGCTGACGCTCCCATACCTGCCTGGAGCAAAGTGGCTCCCTCAGTATAGCGGTAAGCCAGACACCCTGTCAGGGTTCAAGCGCAAAATATGCAGCATAATGGACATGTACCCTATGACAGAGAAACAAAGAGCTGCAGTGGTATTGGGACAATTGACTGGTGCTGCAGAAAGGGAAGTAGAGACTTGGACAGCTGCAGACCAGGAATCAGTGCTTTCAATTTTCTTAAAGCTACAGACTATTTTTGAAGACCGCACTGAAACAGATCTCCGGATGAGGTTTTACCAATGCTCCCAGAGACCAGATGACAGTATTAGGGACTACGCCTGCCGACTACAGGGGGCCCTGCGAGCTCTCAAACAGGTCAACCCTATAAGTGCTATTAATGAAAGCAAAATGTTGAAAGAACAATTTGTACGGGGACTGAGTTCCCAAGCAGAAAGCAGAACTGTGCACTGGTGGTCCTTGGATCATCCTGACGCTACCTTTGATGCCCTAAAAGATATGGCTATAAAAGGACTGCGACCCCTGGAGAAGCCTGAGGTGGCAACCCAGTATCACCCGGGTGAAGCCACTTTAAAGCCAGCAGCATCCACCTTTTCCCCGCTGGTGGCGGAAGCCAAAACGCAGATGGCGCCCCCTACCGAGTTGGACTGTCTGCGCTCAGAAGTGCGCCAGCTGACTAAAAACCTGGCCGCTGTAATGAGTGCCCTGCAACTGCGGAAGGAAGAAGGAGGAAAGATCCTGCTAGCTGACTGCCCAGAGGATGTCCCTTGGATGAACCGGAGGAGAAGGAGAACGTCGCCCCACTGGAGGAGGACAACGCCACCCCCAGGAGCGACCCCTGATCAGTACCATCCTCGCCGAGAGATCATCTGCTACCGTTGCAACAGAGAAGGTCATCTAGCCTGACAGTGTCCTTTAAACGAGCAGATCCTGGGTCCGAGGGCCAACACCCAGGAATAGACTCATCAGGCCCCTCAGACTGGAACCGCAGGTTTGTGGGAGGAAGACCCTACCTGTTCATCATCCTGGACGGGATCGCAATCCCTGCCCTGCTGGACACTGGATCTCAGGTGACCATCATACCTGATGTCCTGTATAATAAGTTTTGGTCCATGGACAGTCTCCAGCCCCCGAGCCCTGACTTTGCTGTGAATGCCTCTAATGGTCTCCCTGTTGATATACTCGGAGCCAAAAACGTGGACGTAAAGGTGGGCAGAGTGGAGCTGAAGGACCAGGGACTCTTAGTAGTAAAGACTGTAAATGAGGAAAATGGCTTAAATGTGGTTTTAGGTACAAACATTATTAGTAACTGTCTGGGAGAAGTTGTGTTTTTGCTCCAACAGCTCGCCGAAGTTGCCAGGCCAAAGCAAAATGGGATGATCCAGAGGGAGATCCGGGCCCTGATGTGCCAGCAGCAAGCAAAGCTGACAGATGGTGAAATTGGTAATGTACGGGTAACAGACCCGAACCCCATTGTGATACCCCCAATGAGTGAAATGCTTATATGGTGTAGAGCAGCAATAGGTCTGAGAGGACAGAACTACCAAGCAGTAGTAGAGCCCCATTGTTCAGAGCACAGACCTACACTCTTGACTGCTAGAGGGGTAGTAGAAGTACGAAATGGGGAGTACCAGTACGTCTTCTCAACTGGGGAGAAGATGAAGTGAATTTACCACGCTATGCCACAGTTGCTAAATTACATACCGTAGATAACAACTCTATTCTCACGACAGAGTCCTTAGCCTCCCGCCAACCAGCGGAGGATAATGACCCAGCAACCCAGGTGGAGGATTGGTGTCAGCAGCTCCATGTCGGGACAGACACCACTCCCGCCCACCAGAAACAGGGAGTACTACGGGTGGTACAGGAGTACACACAGGTATTTAGCAAACATCCACTTGACTTTGGGACAATTAAGGGAGTACAACATCATATCCCTACAGGCAGCCATCCTCCCATAAAAGAGCGGTACAGGCCTATACCTCCAGCACACTACCAGAAAGCTAAGGAAATGTTGCGTGACATGAAGGAAGCAGGGGTGATAAGGGATAGTTGTAGTCCCTGGGCAGCACCTCTAGTCCTAGTTAAGAAAAAGGATGGAAGCATGAGAATGTGTGTAGATTACAGACAAGTAAATCGCATAACACATAAAGATGCATACCCTTTACCACGCATTGAGGAATCCTTAGCTGCCTTAAAAACTGCTAATTACTTTTCCACCCTCGACCTCACTAGTGGGTACTGGCAAGTAGCTGTGGCTGAGGAAGGATCGGGAGAAGACGGCTTTCACCACCCCGATGAGACTATGTGAGTTTGACAGGATGCCGTTTGGACTCAGCAGTGCCCCGGGAACGTTCCAGAGAGTGATGGAGAGTTGCCTGGGACATCTCACCATGTCTGAGTCTGGCTAGAATGGCCAGCTGCCATCAGGGTACCTTGTGCATCTATGTCTGTGCTCTGCCAGTCCTGGTCGTCATTCATGGTGAAGGGAGACTGCAGCACATTCCTCTGTACTGTGCTCTCTGGACCCCCTTGTTTTAACTCCTGCAGCACAAAGTGATGGTATGTGAGCTGGAGTCTGTACAAGATCATGCTCTCCTTCCATGGGCGTACCCAGGATCAAAACTTGGGGGGGGGCAAGCCAATGTCACATCTTATACAGGTTACATCATATACACTGTCCTGCATATTAGGTATGGAGCATTAGAATTGTTGTATATTGTATAATACAGCAGTGTATGCGACACTACGATGTATATACCATATATTATACATTGCACACTAACCTCTATACAAAGAATAAGAGGCATTATAACCTGTATATGAAAAGTATAATACAGCAATGTGTATACACTCTATATAACCGCACACGATGTGTATGACCCTGTATACACCATATACTACACTCTATATACCGCACACGATGTGTATGACCCTGTATACACCATATACTACACTCTTATTTTGAAGTAAAAAAAATAAAAATAAACAGGAACAAATACAATACTTAAAATAAAGAACACGTAAAGTTAAAAATCAACAAACTTACTGGTATTTCAATGGGAACTATGGGCCTGCTTTTGGCTAATGAGATGGTCAATGTTCGGTTCCATATTTGTCACAAGTGAAGCAATTTTTCTCTTTCTTGATATCATTATTTCCTAGGGATTCCAAATTGCTATTAGTAAAATACCAATATATATACAGCGCTACAAAAACAATATACCAGCAATAAAACTGCCCACACAGAGACATACAGCCTGCACTGCCCATTACTGCAGCCTTGCCAATCCATATCATTTCATCCTCATCAGTGCACATATTGGCGCAACTCCGCTTTTAGCTCAGGCTCAGACTGGTGTGGTGCGAGAGTCCCTAATAGGCAGGTAAATGTCCCCAACAGCCAGCATTGGTCCCCAATAGGCAGGTAAATGTCCCCAATAGCAGCATTGATCCCCAATAGGCAGCATATGTCAATAGGCAGCATAGTCCCCAATAGGCAGCATATGTCCTCAATAGACAGCATATGTCCTCAGTAGGCAGCATAGTCCCCAATAGCCGGCATATGCCCTCAATAGACAGCATAGGTCCCCAATAGGCAGCATAGGTCCCCAATAGGCAGCATAGGTCCCCAATAGGCAATATAGGTCCCCAATAGGCAGCATAGGTCCCCAATAGGCAGTATAGGTCCCCAATAAGCAGCATAGGTCCCCAATAGGCAGGTAAATGTCCCAATAGGCAGCATAGGTCCCCAATACACAGCATATGTCCTCAATAGGCAGCATAATCCCCCATAGCCAGCATAATCCCCATAGCCAGCATAGTAGTCCCCAGTAGGCAGCATAATCCCCCATAAGCAGCATAGTGCCCAATAGCCAGCATAATCCCCCAATAGCCAGCATTATCCACCATAGCCAGCATAATCCCCCATAGCCAGCATAATCCCCATAGCCAGCATAATCCCCCAATAGCCAGCATAATCCCCATAGCCAGCATAATCCCCCCATAGCCAGCATAGTCCCCCATAGCCAGCATAATCCCCCAATAGCCAGCATAATCCCCCATAGCCAGCATAATCCCCCCATAGCCAGCATAATCCCCCATAGGCAGCATAACCCCCATAGCCAGCATAATCCCCCAATAGACAGCATAATCCCCCAATAGCCAGCATAATCCCCCATAGCCAGCATAATCCCCCCATAGCCAGCATAATCCCCCAATAGCCAGCATAATCCCCATAGCCAGCATAATCCCCCAATAGCCAGCATAATCCCCCAATAGCCAGCATAATCCCCCATAGGCAGCATAATCCCCCATAGCCAGCATAATCCCCATAGCCAGCATAATCCCACAATAGCCAGCATAATCCCCCCATAGCCAACATAATCCCCATAGCCAGCATAATCCCCATAGCCAGCATAATCCCCCAATAGCCAGCATAATCCCCCATAGGCAGCATAATCCCCCATAGGCCGGGCTCGGCGTAAAAAGAAAAAAAATGCCAGTACTCACCTATCTCCCCCGCTGCTCTGAAGAAGAAGCGCTGGACTCCGTCTTCTCCTGGCACAGGCGGCGTGACGTCATCAGGGCGCGCAGGCGGCGTGATGACGATTACGTCGCCTGTGCTGCATATGGAAGGCCGCAAGGCCTTCCTCACCACATTCCGCCCGGGATTAAAGGGCCCGCCCGCACTGAACTGTCAGTTCAATGTCGGCGGGGCCGACGGGCCGGTTCTTTCACTGTGTGCCCCTGCTTCTAGGGGGGGCAGCTGCCCCCCCTGCCCCACGGTGGGTACGCCCATGTCTCCTTCTCTGGCTCTCGCCTCACTCTCCTTCAGCCCCAAGGCAGCTGCATAGCTGGAAGGGGGCGGCGGTCATGTTTATGCTCCCCTTGCTGGCCAGGGTTCCCAGGAAAAGTTCTGTATGCCTCTTTTGCTGGATGAGAGGCTCTTAGATCTATTGCAGGATGATCTCCCCTTCCTCCTACAGCTCATGCTCTGAGCAAAACGCCCCATTGAATTCACGATCGGCTGATTCTTGAACCGAAGAAGAGAGCTGAGGTGAAGTGTGTCCTCACTCCTCCATAGCCAGGCCACGCCCCCCACTAATACTGTTTAAAGTGGGCTATGGGGCCATTATACTGCATAGGGGGGTCATGGTGGCATTATACTTTTTATGGGTATTATGGGGTCATCATACTGTGCATAGGGGCAAGGGCAGCACGGTGGCTCAGTGGATAGCACTACAGTCTTGCAGCGCTGGGGTCCTGGGTTCAAATCCCACCTAGGACAACATCTGCAAGGAGTTTGTATGTTCTCCCCGTGTTTGCGTGGGTTTCCTCCGGGTACTCCGGTTTCTCCCACACTCCAAAAACATACTGATAGGGAATCTAGAATGTGAGCCCCATCGGGACAGCGACGATAATGTGTGCAAAACTGTAAAAAACGCTGCGGAATATGTTAGCGCTATATAAAAAATAAAGATTATTATTATTATTATTTATGGGGGCATTATACTGTGTATAGAGGGTTGTACTGCCATCATACTGTGTATAAGGGGCTATGGGGCATAATAATGTGTGTAGGAGCTATGATACCATTATACTGTGTATAGGAAGTATATGATATCATACTTTGTATAAGGGGCCATGGGGCCAACATACTATGTACATTGGGCTATGAGGGCATTATACTTTGTGTAATGGCATGGGGGCATTATATTCTGTATGGCAGACTATGGGCATTATAATGTGTTTGGGGGTTTGGTGGCATTAAACTGTGTATAGGGGTTATTGGGGCATGACACTGTATGGGGGCTATGGGGATATTATTCCAAATGAGAGACTGTAGGAACAGTATACTGTCTGGGGCAATGGGGGCATTATACAATGTATGGGGTGCTATGGGGGTATTATACTGTGTATGGGGGCTATAGGTGCATCATACTGTGTATACTGGAGCTATGGGCCAGCATACTGTATTTGTGGGAATTATATACTGTGTATATGGGGTTATAAGGGCATTGCATTGTGCATATGAGGGCATTATACTGTGTATGGGGACATTATATTGTGTGTAGGGGCTATGGTGCATCATACTCTTTATAGGTCGCTATGAGACATTAAACTGTGCATAGAATGCTATGGGGCCATCATATTGTGTATAGCTGGCTGTGAGAGCATTATACTGTGTATATGGGGATGTGAGACAATATACTGTGTATAGAGCCATCAAGCTGTGCAGAGTGGGTCAATGGGGGCATTATACATTAAACTGTTCATGAGGGCTATAGGGTCATTGTACTGTTTATGAGGGGCTTTGTAACTAGAGATGAGCGAATTTGTTCGGATTCGGTTCCGAATACGATTGGCATCGAATATTGTTTTTGCAATATTCGTCGAACAAAGCCGAACGTTATTAGAGTCAATGGCAGTAGAAATACCAAATATGTTCGGAACCGATCATAAGACATACATTCAGCATGAATATTGTTCAAAAATGGCTCGAATATGTCAAAATCAGATTTGGGGAAAAAATCGGAACAAATTCGCTCATCTCTATTTGTAACATCATACTGTGTATGTGAGGCTAAAAAAGGCATTGTAATGTGTATGGAGAGAGTAAAGTACATTATTCTGTGTATAGCGGCATCATTCTGTGTGTTCGGGCTATGAAGGCATCATAATGTGTATAGGGGGCTAGGAGATATCAAACTCTGTATAGGGACTATAGGGCCTGTGTATTTTCTTTAGCAGGCATTAAGGGCGTTATACTGTGCATAGGGTGATATGGAGGAATTATAGTATATAGGGTTATTAAGAGCCATCAATGGTGACGTCATGCTATGTAAAAAGGGTCTGTGGGGCAGAATACTTTGTATATGGGGGATATGATATATCATACTGTGAAAAAGGCTATTATACTGGTTATGGGGAATCATATTGTTGTAGGCTTGCAGGTTCTCAAGGGAAGATATGTGTCATCAAAGTGCTTAGCCTCTGTGATGTAAAGACCGAAAAAAGCAGGCTCCAGTGCAAGTAGAGCTGAGAGAGTTAATAGGGAAAGCAAGGATTTGGCTTTCAGGAATGGTCAGAAAGAGATGGGTGGGAGTGGCTGCTCCCATATCACATTCTTGGATGTAGTAGGGCCTATATAAAGTGGCAAGACAGTCTCATCTAGGGATGTGTCTGCAAAGTGAAAACTGCTCAGTCTCTGCTAGAAGACTGCATGAAGGACTGACATCTAATTGTGTGAGCCTATGCTATATATGGACTGTTTATTTTTTCTATTTTGGTTTTATTATACCTTTTGTGCCAGAAGAGGCTGTTTTGTTTGAATTTTAACTGGAAGTTTATGGAAATGATAAACTTCAGCTGTTTTGGACCAGACTGAAATGCCTGCCTGTGAGAACAATACCACCTAAAAGTGAGTGAATCCT
Organism: Oophaga sylvatica; assembly: GCA_033576555.1. Taxonomy (NCBI): domain Eukaryota; kingdom Metazoa; phylum Chordata; class Amphibia; order Anura; family Dendrobatidae; genus Oophaga; species Oophaga sylvatica. The sequence goes on along the minus strand of JARQOD010000005.1, from coordinate 253,100,146 downwards.
CACAATGTGCATGGGTCCTATGGAGGCATTATGCTGTGTATGGGTCTATGAATCATTACACTGTGTATAATTGGCTTTAGGGCCATCATTCTGGATATGGAAAAGCTATTAGGACACTATACTATGTATGGGGCATTCTACTGTGTATAAGGGGCATCATATTGTGTATGGACAGCTATATAGAGGAGGCATAGTTTAGAAAGGAAGGGACAATAAATATGGGGACAAATTGTAGGGAGCAGGATGAGGGGCAGTTTGGAGACAAGTACAGCATGGGAGGACACAGAGGGGTCAGCATGAAGTAGGGAAAGCGTGCTGGTTATAGTTTCATATGGGATGGAATGGAGTTTATAGGTCAAAATAAAAGATATTGTGTTACAGTTCATTAGGGTGGGCTGTGTGGAGGTTATAATTAATAATTGGTAATGGTGAGTTAACTTCATTAGAGGGCTGGTGGTGTAGAGGCAATATTTTATGAAGAGGACAATGT
>JARQOD010000005.1:252969132-253099556 GCA_033576555.1 Oophaga sylvatica | reverse complement strand
ATTAACCAACAAGGCAAAATGGTTTTTTTTAAATTCCGATTTTTTGTTCCCATAGACTTACATTGGATTTCCGGAAATCGGTATCGGGTATCGCCGATATTTTTTGGGTATCGGGGGATTCCCTTTCCCGATTCCGATACTTTTGGATATCGGAAAGTATCGCTCACTCTAGTGATCAGCTTAACAGAAATTTACTTGCAAAGCCCAATATTTGGCTAGAAATGAACTTTATCCCCCAAAAAACACATTTCAACATCATTGCAGCCCTGCCTTAAAAGGACCAGCTAACCCTCTTTTCAGTGATTGCTCCATTAACACGGGTGTGGGTGTGATGAGGACATGGCTGGAGATCATTCTGTCATGATTAGTAAGAATGACACCACTGGACACTTTAAAAGGAGGCTGGTGCTTGGCATCATTGTTTCTCTTCTGTTAACCATGGTTATTTCTAAAGAAACACGTGCAGTCATCATTGCAATGCACAAAAATGGCCTAACAGGGAAGAGTATCGCAGCTAGAAAGATTGCACCTCAGTCAATAATCTATCGCATCATCAAGAACTTCAAGGAGAGAGGTTCTATTGTTGCCAAAAAGGCTCCAGGGCGCCCAAGAAAGACCAGCAAGCGCCAGGACAGTCTCTTAAAAGTATTTCAGCTGTGGGATCAGGCTACCAGCAGTGCAGAGCTTGCTCAGGAATGGCAGCAGGCAGGTGTGAGTGCATCTGCACGCACTGTGAGGCGGAGACTCTTGGAGCAAGGCCTGGTCTCAAGGAGGGCAGCAAAGAAGCCACTTCTCTCCAGAAAAAACATCATGGACAGACTGATATTCTGCAAAAGGTACAGGCAGTGGACTGCTGAGGACTGGGGTAAAGTTATTTTCTCTGATGAATCCCCTTTTCGATTGTTTGGGACATCAGGAAAACGCCTCATTCGGAGAAGACAAGGTGAGCGCTACCACCAGTCTTGTCTCATGCCAACTGTTAAGCATCCTGAAACCATTCATGTGTGGGTTGCTTCTCAGCCAAGGGAATTGGCTCTCTCACAGTCTTGCCTAAAAACACAGCCATGAATAAAGAATGGTACCAGAATGTCCTCCTAGAGCAACTTCTCCCAACCCTCCAAGAGCAGTTTGGCGATCAACAATGCCTTTTCCAGCATGATGGAGCACCTTGCCATAAAGCAAAGGTGATAACTAAATGGCTCAGGGAACAAAACATAGAGATTTTGGGTCCATGGCCTGGAAACACCCCAGATCTTAATCCCATTGAGAACTTGTGGTTAATCATCAAGAGACGGGTGGACAAACAAAAATCGAAAAATTCTGACAAAATGAATGCATTGATTGTGCAAGAATGGACTGCTATCAGTCAGGATTTGGTCCAGAAGTTGATTGAGAGCATGCCAGGGAGAATTGCAGAGGTCCTGAAGAAGAAGGGTCAACACTAGAGTTGAGCGATACTTTCCGATATCCAAAAGTATCGGATCGGAATGGTATCGCGATACACAGAAATATCGGCGATACCGATACCGATACCGGAAATCCAATGTAAGTCTATGGGAAAAAAATATCGGAATTAAAAAAAAGCCCATTCTTGCCTTGTTGGTTAATTGTACATGAAGGAAAACAACAAAGAGTAATGTAGAATGTATTGGGGGAGGTTGAGGAGACATTAAAGGCATAGATATTTAACCCAATCAAATGGAATAGCATTAATATTTTTTTTTAAAGATGTTCGCATTGACTAACAAATTGACAATGTTGTTTACCTTTTTTCTATTTTGGCAAATATGTATGTTTCACAGCTTCCATGCTCTTCACCTTTTTAACTTTTGCCACACTTTCTCCTTCATAATCTTCAGCAGCATCATCTTTTTCATCAAATTATTCTTCATCTTCACCTTCTTTATCTTCTTCTTAAACTTATTGCTATTCATCTTTTTGTTAACATTACTCATATTGTTCTTATTAAACTATTATTCTTCTTGATATTCTACTTCATCTTCATCATATTCTTATTTGTGACAGAGATTCCTGTACTTGTAATCTGTAAAAGTATGAATTTTTCATCCTTGCGTTCTTGCTGTCACAAAAGATTTAAATTACAACAGTATTTGTCCGTGTTAAGTTTAGCCTGCAGCAGCAGGCATTTTCCAGGGGCACCACGAGGAGGAACGGACTCACCCCCATACACTGCTTAGTCTTCTTCTGCTTATAATTTAGAGCATATATTTTGCTCTTCATTTTGGTCTTATACTTCATGTTCTTATGCTTTTTCATCTTCTGCTTATTGTTCTTCTGTCTCTTGTTCTGTATCTTGTAGTTTGTCTTAACCTTCTTTGTCCTGTTGGTGATCTTCTTCTGGGTAATCTTTTATTTCTTCTTTGTGATGGTGTTCAGGCTGGTTGGCTTGATGCTCGTCGTCCTTGTGGTCGTCATCTTCTTCGGGGTGGTCATCAGGGTCGTCGTCTTCATTGTTGGAGATCCATAGTGATTACCCAACAAAACATTTAAAAAATATTCAATTTGTAAATGTAGCTGAAGGTAGAAGAAGGCTGACTAACTTCCGAGAACCAGCTGACGTTACTGGAACCCGGACGGGTATCAGATGGTACAAGAGACAATGGAAGTAACGAGGACCAGCTGACTGTGCTGGAGCCCGGAGGGGCAGCAGAAGGAAAAGAGCCAATGGCACAACCGAGGACCAGCTGACGTTACTGGGACACGGTTACTAAGCAGGAGGTACCTGTGCTCCAAAGCACTACCAAGGACCAGCAGACGTTGCTGGAACTCGGATACCGAGATGGAGGCACCTAGGCCAAAGGCACTGCGGAGAACCAGTTGACGGTACTGGAACCCGGACGGGTAGCAGAAGGCACCCATGAAAATGTAAGTTGACAGTCCGCAAGCCGTCCGCAGTTACCGAATCACACAGTCCTACAGTGGGTGCTTGTCCTATTGTCACAACGGAAACAGCCTTTATTTACATATCCCACAGCACACATAGGAATGACCTAAACTGCAGGCACCATATAGTCGGCTAACCAGAATGCAACACGACAGGACAACTTATTGGAGGCTAATTGACGTTGACACTGCCAGGAAACAGCTGTCGTGCTGTAACCAGGCTGGGCAGGAGTCAGTACCCGTGCCAAGTACTTCCGAGCAACAACTGGCGGTGTTGGAGCCCACGGATGAGAAGAGAACAGGGTGGAGGCAGCAGGACTTTTTGCCGTACACACAGCAGGGGAACAGCTGACATTACTGAACCCCAGTAACACAGGAGCAAGTGTTGACTGTGCTAACAGCACTTCCAGGCAATACATTGGTTGCAAACACTATAGAAGTACACAAAGGGGCCTTTCACACCTAGTGAACAGTTGTGTGCAGTGTTCACTGCAGTCTCTGCGGAATAACCACACTTAGGCCTTATAACTTTTCAGACTTTCTTTATCAATCTACCAAGATGAAGAAGGCAGGGAGTAAGGCACGTGGTCGTGGCCGTGGAGTTTCAGCAGGGAGAGGACGTGTGGATTCTGTGGCTGCTGCCGCCCCCAGTGACACAGCATCCACCAGTTTTCCCCGTGAGCGTTCCTTTATGTGCACTTTTGTAGGAGGTCGGCGTACCCCCCTGCTGCGGGAAGAACAAATTGAAGCCGTTGTTGGTTGGATGGCAGCCAATGCATCGACTTCAATTGCTTCCACCTCCTCTCAGGACCACAGCACTGTTGAGCAACCATCTGTCTCTTCACCGCCTGCCAAATTGCCCAGGCAGTCAGAGAGTTCTGTACAGGAGCCAGCTGAGTGTCAGCTTCTGTTCTCAGAATCTGTTGGCTTGCAAACAGGGGCCCAGCCAAGCAGCATTCTGGAATGTGAAGAAGAGGGAGTATGCAGTGATGCGCAACAGCTGTGTCTCTCTGAATCTGAAGAGGCGGGTGAGACAGTGCCGATGGTCAGCACACCGCAGAACGCATCTAATGATGATGAGACTCAGGTGCCAGTTTCTGTTGAGCATGGTGCTGGCCAGACCACCCAACAGCAGCAGGTGTTGGAAGAGGGTAGTGGAGATGATGAGGTCCAAGACCCAACATGGCGTGAGGAACAGGAAGGTGGTGGGAGCAGCTCAGAGGAATAATAATAATAATAATATTTATTTATATAGCGCCATCATATTCCGCAGCGCTTTACAGTTTAACAGTTTCAGAACACAAGTCATAAGTAACAACGTTAACAATACAATAATTAAAGCAAAATAAGTCGCCCCTGCTCGTGACAGCTTACAATCTACAATGAGGTGGGGGAGATACAAAGTATAGGTGTTTATATACAATGGTGCATTTACAATGATGGTCCAGCCATCTTAAGGGAGTGAGGGATGGATGGAGATAGTGAATGGGCTACACACACAGACTTACACATAGAATGACTTTGATTAGTGAATGTGATAGGCCGCTCTGAACAAATGTCTTTTGAGGGAGCGCCTGAAACCATGCAAATTGTGGATAGTACTAATTTCTTGGGGTAGAGCATTCCAGAGGATTGGCGCAGCGCGGGAGAAGTCTTGGAGTCGGGAGTGGGAGTTACGGATTAGTGCAGAGGTTAGTCGAAAGTCGTTTGCAGAGCGCAGCAGTCGGTTAGGCCGATAGATAGAAATGAGGGAGGAGATGTAGGGGGGTGCTGCACTGTGGATAGCTTTGTGGCTGAGAACCAGTACTTTGAATTGGATACTATAATGAATGGGCAGCCAGTGTAAGGACTGGCGAAGAGCGGACGCGTCCGAGTACCGATTAGCCAGATGGATTACCCTGGCTGCTGCATTAAGGATGGACTGGAGAGGGGATAGTCGAGTAATGGGGAGGCCAAGTAATAGAGCGTTGCAGTAGTCCAGGCGTGAGTGGATCAATGCTACAGTGAGGGTTTTTGTTGTTTCCATGGTACGAAAAGGGCGGATTCTAGAGATGTTCTTTAGGTGTAGGCGGCAAGAGCGGGCAAGAGATTGTATATGGGAGGTGAAGGAGAGATTGGTGTCAAACATAACACCCAGACAGCGAGCCTGCTGCCGGGGTGTTATTATGGTGCCGCCCACGGAGAGGGATATGTCAAATTTAGGGAGTTTAGTAGACGGCGGGAGCAGAAGAAGTTCAGTTTTTGAGAGGTTGAGTTTCAGATAGAGAGCGGACATGATGTTGGAGACTGCGGACAGACAGTCTGTGGCGTTCTGTAGTACAGCGGGCGTGAGGTCGGGGGATGACGTGTATAGTTGTGTGTCATCAGCATAAAGATGGTACTGAAAGCCAAATTTGCTGATGGTCTGTCCAATTGGGGCTGTGTAGAGAGAGAAGAGAAGGGGGCCAAGGACTGAGCCCTGGGGTACACCGACAGTGAGAGGAAGAGAAGATGACGTGGAGTCAGAGAACAAAACACTGAAGGAGCGGTCAGAAAGATAGGAGGAGAACCAGGAGAGAACAGTGTCCTTAATACCTAGAGAGTGGAGCCTAGACAGTAGGAGACGGTGGTCAACCGTGTCGAAAGCTGCAGTGTAATGTATGTAGTACAGTTCATATAGCGTCTTGTGCTTGGGTGCGATGAAAACACAGGAGTCACAGGTTTGATATAGAAAAGTCCTGTATTACTTCATACAAGTTGGCAGAAATAGTCACACAGTTTGCAGACACAGAAACAGGAGACACAGCAGGCCAGAGTAATCCAAGCTCAGCAATCACTCTCCAATACAGATTCAGGATCTTCTTCTCTGTTACCGTAAGTCCATGCAAACGTGGGTCTTTCAAAGAGCAGGGTTCAGAGTCCACAAGTGCTTCAGAGTTCCTCAGTAGGAATAGCTGGAGTACAAGGTCCAAGGCTTACAGGAGTCAAGTCACAGGTTCACTGCAGGCTAGATTCTGAAGCACTGATTGCTCAGCTGTGGCTGCTTAAGAAGCAAAGGAGAGAATCAGGGCGGGAACATGCAAGCTGGAAACTCCATTTTGACTGAGGGCAAGATAGCTGCAGCAAGACAGAAAGTAAAATGGCTGACGAACAAACTGAGTTTCAGGAATATATACATAGAACCTTACATTACTCCCCCCTTAAGGACAACCTCCGGATGACCTCAGGCCAGGCTTTTGTGGGTACCTCTGATGAAACTGACGGAGCAAGCGAGGAGCATTAACGTTATTGACCGGTTCCCATGAGTTGTCCTCCACTGGGTAGCCCTGCCATTTAATCAGATATTGTAACTGATTTCTATACAACCTGGAATCTAAAATCCTTTCCACCACAAATTCTTCCTGACCATCGACTAGCACTGGGTCAGGGCAAGGAGAGGAACGTCCAGGAAACGTATTGGGTGTCGCAGCCTTTAGTAGGGATACATGAAAGACAGGGTGGATTCTCATAGTTCTGGGCAGTTGAAGACGACAAGCAACGGCACTTATAATTTTACTGATTTTATAGGGTCCAATGTACTTATGTCCCAACTTAGACAATGGAATCCTTAACTTAAGATTTCTGGTTGACAGCCAGACCAAGTCTCCTACCTTGAAAGCTGGTGCAGGTTTACGAAATTTATCTGCTGCTTTCTTGTACCTTTCTTGAGCCGATTCCAGATTTTCCTTTAGAAGATCCATATTCTTCTGTAAAGACGTGATTCTTTCAGCCACTGCTGGTAAAGGCGTTTCTATGGGAAATCGTGGTAGAATGTTAGGATGATAACCTAGATTAGAGTAAAAAGGAGACTGTTTAGTGGAGGCACTCTGAGAGTTGTTATACGAGAACTCAGCTAATGGAAGTAGATCCACCCAATCATCCTGTAGGTGGCAGATAAAGCAGCGGAGATACTGCTCCAGGGTTTGATTGGTTCGTTCGGTCTGTCCATTAGTCTGGGGATGAAAAGCAGAAGAAAGGTTTACTTTAATGTCCAATGCTGCACAGAAATTTTGCCAAAACCTAGAAGTGAATTGCACCCCTCGATCCGAAATAACCTCATCCGGTACTCCATGTAAGCGAAACACATCTTTAATCATCAAATCTGATGTCTGTTTTGCAGTGGGTAAGCCGACACAAGGGATAAAATGAGCTGCCTTTGTTAGACGGTCAACCACCACTAGAATGGTGTTCTTCCCCTGAGAGGTTGGTAACTCCACAATGAAGTCCATAGAAATGGATCCCCACGGGCGGGACGGGGTGGGAAGAGGCTGTAACAGACCAGTTGGTGAGGAGCGAGGTGTTTTGCATCTTGCACAGACCTCACATGAAGTGACATAATTCAAAACATCCTTCCTGCAAGTGGGCCACCAAAAGAAACGAGAAAGAAATTCCTGTGTCTTTAGAATTCCTCTATGCCCAGCTATCTTGGAATCGTGAATGAGTTGCAATACTCTTAATCTGACTGTTTCAGGAATATACAGACGTTGTCCCTGAATCCACACACCATTCTTAAAGACAAGACTTACGTCCCTTGGGGGTTGTGCCAAAAAGGAATCCGCATGGTATGCTTCCTTGATGTCCTTAAGTAGGTCTTGATTATGAATTACTCCTAGGAATCTAGAGTCAGGAAGAATAGTCTTAGGAGGAGTAATTGGACGTGTCTCTGCTGAATAAATCCTAGAGAGTGCATCAGCCTTTCCATTGCGCGATCCTGGTCTATAAGAGATGATAAAATTAAATTGGTTTAAGAAAAGATTCCAGCGAGCCTGGCGAGGAGTCAGGCACTTAGCCGACCTGATAAACTCAAGGTTACGATGGTCTGTCAGGACGACTATTTGCTGTGCAGCTCCTGAAGAAGGTGTCTCCATTCTTTGAAGGCGGCAATAATGGCCAACAACTCTCTATTGCCCACATCGTAGTTCCTCTCAGCCGAAGACAACTGCTGGGAAAAGAAGGCACAGGGATGCAAGACATTCTTCTCACCTGTTCTCTGAGAGAGTATAGCTCCAACGGCACAGTCTGAAGCATCCACCTCTATTATGAAGGCAAGCTCGGGGTTGGGATGTACTAGGATAGGTGCAGTGGTAAATTTATCTTTTAGACGGGAAAATGCTTCCTGGGCTTGGGGAGTCCAGGAAAACCTAGACTCTTTCCGGGTAAGTTGAGTGATAGGTGACACTACCTCAGAGAAATTTCTAATGAAACGTCTATAGAAGTTGGCAAACCCGATGAAGCGCTGTACCTCCTTCACATTTCTAGGACTTGGCCAATCCTTGATGGCTTGGGTTTTGCTTCCATCCATACTAATTCCTTGTGTAGACAGTACATACCCCAGAAATTGAATTTCGGTCCTATGGAATTCACACTTTTCAAGTTTGATGTAAAGATGATTTTGTCTTAGACGTTCCAAGACCATTCTCACATGTCCATGATGTTCCTCTGTGGAGTTAGAAAAAATTAGAATATCATCCAAATAAATTACCACGAATGTATCTAGGAGATCCCTGAAGATGTCATTCACCAAGTGTTGGAAAGTGGCTGGGGCGGTACTCAGACCAAAAGGCATAACTAGATATTCAAAGTGTCCATAGCGTGACCTGAATGCAGTCTTCCATTCATCCCCAGGTCTAATACGGACTAAGTTATAGGCCCCACGAAGATCTAGTTTAGAAAAAATTTTGGCATGTCGCACTCTCTCCAATAACTCAGGGATTAAAGGCAATGGATAACGGTTTCTAATAGTAACCTTATTGAGTTCCCTATAGTCTACGCATGGTCTCAGAGATCCATCTTTCTTCTTTACAAAGAAGATGGGTGCACCTGCAGGAGATGAAGAGGGGCGTATGAAGCCCTTGGCTAGATTTTCATCTATGTAATCCTTTAAAGCCTTTAGCTCGGGCCCCGCCAGGGGGTAGATCTTACCAAAAGGTATCTCTGCTCCAGGCAATAATTCAATTGGACAATCATATGGACGGTGAGGAGGAAGCTGGTCAGCGTTCTTCTTGTCACATAAATCCACATAGTCCTGGTATACAGCTGGTAGTTCAGGGACTGACATGATTCCTTTAGGAACAGAGCAAGCTGAAACTTTTGGACTCATCTGTTTCTCTGGAAAGTGTAATTCCTTGGTCTCCCAGTTAATGGTAGGATTCTGAGCCTGCAGCCATGGTAGCCCTAGAATAATGGGAAAGTGGGGAGAAGAGATAAGCATAAAGGACAGTTTCTCTTGATGATCTTTACCCATAAGAACCCTCAAAGGCTCTGTTTCCTGATCCACTGGTCCAGAGGTCAGCAGGGAGCCATCCACAGTTTCCATCTGTACTGGAGTAGCCTTCTTCACTGAACGTATTCCCTGTTTCAGAGCAAAGGAGACATCCATAAAATTTCCACTTGCCCCTGAGTCGATCATAGCAGAGCTAGACACCCAAGCTGAGTCAACCCAGAGTTTGATGGAAAGAAAGCAATGAGAATTGTTTTTCTTACAACTCAGCTGGGACACCGCTGAGGAAACTTGAAAAATGGCAGCGTTTACACAGTCAACGTCCTCAGAGGTAACGGAGTTTAAGTCAGAGAAATCAAGATCTGTTGCTGCAGATCTCTCTGGAGCCTGAGGCTCGGACCTGACAGATCCCCTCTCGCAACACTCACAATGAATGAGTGCTGCAGTAGTCTTACGAGAACGGCTGGGGCAGTTTATAATGAAGTGCCCTGACTTACCACAATAGAAACACAGATTCTCCTTAAAACGATGTTCCTTGCGTGCATCACTAACCCGTCGTTGTAAAGAGTCTACCTGCATGGGTTCAGGTTCAGGTTCCCGTGTAATCCTACTCAAAGGTTCCTTAGCTGGAGAGGAAGGTAGGAAAAGGTTAGTACGATTGCTTTCGAACCATCTCTCTTGCCTGCGTTCAGTCAGACGAGTATCAATACGGATGCAGTAGTTAATAAAGTCACCTAACGCAGTGGGAGGGTCGGCACGAGCAAGTTCATCCTTAATCAGTGGAGATAACCCCTTTCGAAAAATAGATTTTTTGGCGGAACTGTCCCAGGTGGTATCAAGGGCCCATCTCCTGAAATCCAAGGCATATTCAGCTACCGAGTGCTTACCTTGGCGCAAAGCTAACATGGCTGCTTCAGCTGTTGCACCTCGATTGGGGTCATCAAACACCTGCCCCATGGCTGAAATAAAATCATCAAGGTGATTCAAACAATCATCCTCAGTCTCAATCAGAGGGTTTGCCCACATTAAAGCCTTGTTGGTAAGCAACATAATTATAGTAAGCACCTTAGATCGTTCAGTGGGAAATTGTGAAGCATGTGCAGAAAAAAAAAGATTGCATTGATTAATAAATCCCCTGAATTTCTCACGTTCACCGCCAAAACGAAAAGGGGGCAACTTGGGAATCCCAGCACTCGGGGCTACGGCAGGAGCCTGGACTCGCCCCTCTAGAACCTCAATCCTGGCTCGCAAATCCTGGGTAGTCTGTCCAACCACTTGCAAATTGTGATTATTGAGGTCCTGTAGATTTGTAAAACGGGTCTTTATATTTCTGCAAATCTGCAAGGATATTATCAGTCATCCGCAAAGTTCCTTTATGCGGGCCTCCATTTTCCAGATCTTTTAAGACAGGATTACTGGAAGAAGAGGAGAGAAAAAAAACAATAGTGTTCACCTGTGGCAACACTGCAGAGAGAAAAAAAAAATTAAGGGAACTGCTCACCTGGAATGGTTGTGAGAAGTCACAACCACTATCATCACAGAAAGTTTCAACCAGACATCTGATATCCAGAGTTACAGCAGACAAAAAAGAGAAAAGAAAGGAGAAAAAAAAAAAAAAAAAAACAATAGTGTTTACCTGTGGTAACACTGAAAAAAGAAAAAACTTAAGGGAATTGCTCACCTGGAATGGTTGTGAGAAGTCACAACCACTGTCATCACAGAAAGTACAACCGGACGTCTGATATCCACAGTACAGCAGACACAGCCTTCCAGACCCAGCAGACACTAACGTTTTGGCTTCAGAATCTTGTAATGTATGTAGTACAGTTCATATAGCGTCTTGTGCTTGGGTGCGATGAAAACACAGGAGTCACAGGTTTGATATAGAAAAGTCCTGTATTACTTCATACAAGTTGGCAGAAATAGTCACACAGTTTGCAGACACAGAAACAGGAGACACAGCAGGCCAGAGTAATCCAAGCTCAGCAATCACTCTCCAATACAGATTCAGGATCTTCTTCTCTGTTACCGTAAGTCCATGCAAACGTGGGTCTTTCAAAGAGCAGGGTTCAGAGTCCACAAGTGCTTCAGAGTTCCTCAGTAGGAATAGCTGGAGTACAAGGTCCAAGGCTTACAGGAGTCAAGTCACAGGTTCACTGCAGGCTAGATTCTGAAGCACTGATTGCTCAGCTGTGGCTGCTTAAGAAGCAAAGGAGAGAATCAGGGCGGGAACATGCAAGCTGGAAACTCCATTTTGACTGAGGGCAAGATAGCTGCAGCAAGACAGAAAGTAAAATGGCTGACGAACAAACTGAGTTTCAGGAATATATACATAGAACCTTACATGCAGAAAGGTCGAGAAGAATGAGCAAAGAGTGGTCACCGTTACGTTTTGCTGTAAGAAGGTCATTGCTCACTTAGATGACGGCAGTTTTTGGCGAATGTAGGGGGCGTAAGCTGGACTGTGAAGGGTCTAGGAGGGAGTGATTGGAGAGGTAACGGGTGAGGCGGGAGAAGACTAGGCGCTCCAAAAGTTTAGAGATGAAGGAGAGATTGGAGACCGGTCTGTATTTGTTTGTGCAGGAAGGGTCGAGAGCGGGTTTATTTTGTAGTGGAGTAATGATGGAGTGTTTGAAGGCAGATGGGAAAATGCCAGAGGAGACTGAGAGATTAAAGATTTTATTTAGGTGAGTTGTGACAACTGGAGAGAGAGACTGGCGGAGATGTGAGGGAATGGGGTCGGTAGTGCATGTAGTCGGACGAGAGGAAGAGAGGAGTCTGGACTCTGGAGACTTCTTCTTCTATGATGGGATCAAATGTGGAAAGTTAGCCAGGGGAACAGCAGGGTGGGATGGGAGTCACAGCCCTTGGTGGTTGAGAGCAGATTTCCTGACGGATAGTATTATTTTTTATATAAAATGGGAGGCCAGGTCGTCAGCACAAATGTCTGTGATAGGGGCTTGTGCTTTTGGCCTGAGGAGGGAGTGAAAAGTGTCAAACATTTTCTTGGGGTTGTTGGCTAGTGAGGAGATCAGGGTGGTGAAGTAGGTTTGTTTGGCGAGGTGAAGGGCAGCATTATAAGTTCTTAACATGAATTTAAAGTGGATGAAGTCTTGTGGTGTGCGGGTTTTTCTCCAAAGGCGTTCAGCACTCCTAGAGCATCGCTGAAGAAGTTGAGTTTGCAATGTGATCCAGGGCTGTTTTACTGTGTGTTTGGAAGTTCTGAGGGTGAGCGGCGCTACTTGGTCAAGGGTGCTTCTAAGAGTGTCATTGTAGTGATGAACAGCCAGATCAGGACTGGAAAAAGAGGAGATTGGGGACAGTGATGAGTGTAGGGAATCTGAAAGTGTCTGAGGGTTAATGGCTTGTAGATTTCTGAATGTGTGGTAGGTAGGAGTGCGCTGGGGTGGTGGAGGATTTGTGAGCGTGAAGGAGAGAATGTTGTGGTCAGACAGTGGAAGCGGTGAGTTATTTAGGTGGTAGATTGAACAGAGGCGGACAAAGACCAGGTCAAGGGTGTTACCATCCTTGTGTGTCTCAGAGCTTGAAAGCTGTGAGAGGCCTAGAGAAGTGGTTAGTGATAGAAGGAAGATAGAGGAAGACATTGCCCCAACGGTACAAACAGGAGGGAGAGTTAGGCTGCAGACTCAGTTGCCTGTAGCCTCCATTTTGCCACCTGTTCGGAGCAGTTGTCTTCCAAAAGTCAAAATGTGCGCTCCCAGGACTTCCACTGCGTGGTCCTTTTTTGACACACTTGCAGATGATATTTGCTATGTCAAATGCAAACTGTGTAATCAAAAAGTAAAAAGAGGTAAAAGTGTCAGTAACCTCAATACCACTAATATGTGGAAACATGTGCGGACAAAGCACGTAGTTGAGTTACAAAGACACACTGGAGATGTAGGCCAACCTACAGCAGCACCTACATCTTCAGGTTGTGTTGAAGCCTCTTCATCGAGCTCACACACAGCTGGTTCTGCTTCCTCACAGGATCGCCATGGAAGAACCTCGGTCACTGTTGTCCAGAGACAAAGTGTTATTCCAGACACAGCAGCAAGTTCCCTGTCATCCTCACACTTCCAGGCCACAAAACAGCCATCGGTAGCACAGGCATGGGATAAAAGACGGCCATACTCGGCAAACCATCCACGAGCACAGGCTCTGAATGCTGGCATTGCAAAACTCCTGTCCCTTGAAATGCTGTCATTCAGGCTGGTGGAGACTGACAGTTTCCGTAAATTAATATCATTGTCAGTCCCACAATACAATGTGCCAAGCCGATTTCATTTCAGCAGGCAAGCCATCCCTGGTCTGCAAAAGCATGTTGAGGGAAAAATTAAACATGCGCTAGTAAACGCCCTCAGTAGCAAGGTCCACCTGACGACCGATGCGTGGACCAGTACCCATTGTTATTATCTGCTACAAGCACTAAGGAAAGAAGGGAATTCTGTCCCTACAATAGAACTAAGCTGAATCCCTACGATGTAACGGGGAACCTGATCCTGCGACCAGACCCGCTAAAGTCCTCAGCTAGTCTGAACGAAGACCTATAGTTGCGAGGGAGGAATCCCTACAAGATCTAGGGACTGGGAGAAAAGGTGGACACCTCCTAACAGAAATTGTAGCAGGGATAATTTAACAGAAAACAAAATACTTTGAGATCCGAAGATCAAGCAAAACTGACTGAGTAAGGCACCTAAGCACCCGGCTAGCTTAACAGTAGATAATACAATGAAGTCAAGCAAAGCCAGAAGGGCGCAGCCAGACAAAATAGGGAAAAAAGTTCATGTGACCATCAAACTGAAACAAAACCTAACAAGAGGGTTCTAACACCCATGGCCAGGGACGATAACTTTCCCTCACTGCCCCATGGGTCAATGTTGTGGAGCGGGTACTGATCTTGCGAGTTGCGCTGTACGTGTTCTGCCAACTCCAAGGATTGCAGGAATCAAGTCTGTACACATTGACTCCTCCTACTCCAGTTCCTCAGAATCATCGCTGCAGGAGCCGTCACGGTCTACCTCCACATGGACCCATGAACGCTTACCTGTTGCGACCGATATGAGCACAGCCGTGTCCAAACGTCAACAGGCCGTCCTGAAATTAATTTCCATGTGGAATCGAAGCCACACAGCGCAGGAGCTCTGGAATGCCATCAACCAGGAGAGCGACGTGTGGTTTTTGGCAGCGAATCTCCAGCCAGGCTTGGTAGTGTGTGACAATGACCGAAATCTGGTGGCAGCTCTGGGCCTTGGCAACCTCACTCACATACCATGTCTGTCACATGTGCTCAACTTGGTCATGCAGAGGTTTTTGAGGGACTATCCGGATCTTGATGCACTGCTGCACAAGGTCCGCCTAGAGTGCGCTCACTTGCGACGTTCCATCATTGCCAGATTGCTGATTGCAGGTCTGCAACGCAGATTTCGCCTTCCTGAACATCGCATCATATGTCACGTACCCACCAGGTGGAATTCGACGTTACATATGTTGGAGCGGTTGTGTGAGCAGCAGCCAACAGTAATGGAGTATCAGCTGCATCAGGCGCAATCAACTCGCAATTTGCGCCGTTCACACTTCACCACTACTGACTAGGCCTCTATAATAATAATAATAATAATCTTTATTTATATAGCGCCAACATATTCCGCAGCGCTTTACAGTTTAACAGTTTCAGAACACAACTCATAAGTAACAACGTTAACAATACAATAATTAAAGCAATATAAGCCGCCCCTGCTCGTGACAGCTTACAATCTACAATGAGGTGGGGGAGATACAAAGTACAGGTGTTTATATACAATGGTGTATTTACAATGATGGTCCAGCCATTTTGAGGGAGTGATGGATGGATGGAGATAGTGAATGGGCTACACACACAGACTTACACATAGAATGACTTTGATTAGTGAATGTGATAGGCCGCTCTGAACAAATGTCTTTTGAGGGAGCGCCTGAAACCATGCTAATTGTGGATAGTCCTAATTTCTTGAGGTAGAGCATTCCAGAGGATTAGCGCAGCACTGGAGAAGTCTTGTATTCGGGAGTGGGAGGTACGGATTAGTGCAGAGGTTAGTCAAAGGTCGTTTGCAGAGCACAGCAGTCGGTTAGGCCGATAGATAGAAATGAGGGAGGAGATGTAGGGGGGTGCTGCACTGTGGAGAGCTTTGTGGGTGACAACCAGTACTTTGAATTGGATACTATAATGAATGGGCAGCCAGTGTAAGGACTGGCGAAGGACTCTATGAAGGACATCTGCCACGTTTTGCGTGCGTTTGATGAGTCAACGCGGATGGCGAGTGCAGATGATGCACTAGTCAGCCTGACTGTCCCCCTTATCTGCCTGCTTCAAAAAAACAATGCAAGCACTAAGGGATGAGGTTTTGGAAGAGGTGGAGGATGAGGAGTCACAAATTCCATCTCCTTCTGGACAGTCAGCGCAACGTGGTTCCTCACAAAGGGCTGGGCAGGGCTCACTTTGTGAGGAGGATGAGGAGGAGTCAATGGAGGAGGAAGACATCGCTCCAGAGGGAGGTACACAACGCTCTAGTCAGTATGTATAGCGAGGGTGGGGTGATGCAGAGCAGGCAGAGATGACGCCTCTTGCAGGGGACAGCGTTTCTTGGCCAGTTGTGAGTCTGCAGCACATGGTTGATTTCATGCTGCAGTGCCTGAGAAATTACCGCCGCATCGCCCACATTCTCACCACGTCTGATTATTGGGTGTCCACCCTCCTAGACCCTCGCTACCGGGACAACTTACAAAGCCTCATCACACCATTGAACCGGAAGCGTAAAATGCGGGAGTACCAAGACACACTGGTGCAATCCATAATGTTCTCCATTCCAGCCGAGAGCACTGCTGCTACTACTGCTTTACAAAGCAGCTCTGTGCGTCGAGGCAGTGGAGACAGCTCTGCAACAAGAGGGAGCACAAGCAGCGCCTCTGCACAGGGCAAGATGTTATGATTTGTTAGCTGAGGAGAGCAGGCAAAAAAGGCAATACACCAGAGAGGTTGGAAATCTATGGGATTGCAGTACCCTGACTAACCACCACAACTAAAGGCAGCCGTGGAGCGTACCTACGTTGGTCCTAGACGCCTCGTCACAGCCTGAGAAGCTAACTACACCTAAAGATAGAAAGAGGAAAGCTATCTGCCCCGGAGCAGATCCACAAAGAACATAGAAAGCCCCCAAACATGTAATGGCGGTTACACAAGAAGAAATACTGACACAGACAGAAAATTGTATGAGCAAATGTTGGGGCCCAAACTTCATAAATAGAAAAGGATAGGAAGGGCACTTTCTGCAATCACAAAAAAACACTGAAAAGTACCAACTCTACTAATTACAAAAACACCTGAGATCACACGACCTCTACCACCTTAATTAGTTCTCTGGTGTAACAAAAAATAAACAGCAGCCACAGAAAAAAATGGAAAAGGAAAATGAACAAACAACAGTGGCTGAACTAAACTGAGAGGAGCACAAACCCCCAAGGGGACCCGGCAGACCCCCACAGAAGTGCAGGACAATATGCCGAAAAAAAAACAAAAAAAATAAAAAAAGAAGAAAATGTCTTATCTGTTAGCAAAAGATGCAGGCACGAAACAGCAAGCTACAAAGTGTACAGGAATCAAAGATGAGACCAGAACAATTGATCACCGTCAATCCTGATGAGAGGGAACCTCCCTTATATAAGACCAGTCAGTAACACCTGATCTCCAATCTTCACAATCTTCATTGGATAGTTCAGTACTGTTTGTAACCACCAGAGGGAGCTTCTGCTCAGAATTCGTTTCTATCACATTCACAACAGCAAGACCAGTATGTTCCAAATGTGGCGAAGTTTTGTGGCAGCGCCACCAATGTCTACACCATCCGAGACGGCTCCACTCAGCAGGAGGCAAAGTTTCCGTAAGATGGTGACAGACTACATGTCTTGGCCTCTCAGTGTACTCCCAGATGGCTCTTCCCCATTCAAGTTTTGGGTCTCTAAGCTGGATACATGGCCAGAGCTTAGCCAGTATGCATTGGAGGTGCTGGCTTGCCCTGCTGCCAGTGTATTATCGGAGCGCTTCTTTAGTGCTGCAGGTGGTGTACTAACAGACCGTAGCATGCGACTATCCTCCGTTAATGTAGACCGGTTTAGTTTTCTGAAAATGAACAAGGCATGGATCTCGCATGAATTTGCCTGTCCGGTTTCAGATTAAATAACTGGTTGGCAACGTTATCCATGTCTCCTGTTATGTTCATCTTTCTACCACCTGAACTCTACTCCCTGGGCTACAACACTGCCAGTTGCTGCTCACAAGTGTTGGATGCACAGATCAAAAAAATCGCTGATGTGTTTGTGGGGTTCAGTAACGCCTGCTGTTCCCCTGCTGTATGTCCGGCAAAAATTACTGCTAGCTAGCTACACATGTTGAAAAAAACATGACATGTTAAAGTGCCTACTGCTACACATAGATAAGAGGCTACACCCTTATTTCTAAACTGTAAACAAGTGAAACGTCACCTTTAAACCATAAAATTATTAGTCTTTGTCACAAATCTGTAACAAAATAATTGTGACATATTACTGCAGATATCCACGTGTGGAACACAAATGCTAACACAAAAGCCTACTTATGCTATAGGGTACTGATGGTGAACCTTGTCACTCCATAACTTAGACAAATCCAACTCACATCATGCCTCAAATGCTGCAATGTTGGAAGTGCATAATGTGGGTTGAACTTTGACAACAGCTGCAGTGCGAAGGTTAGCCTTCAGTGTTCTTGGCTTTTAAATAAAAGCATACAAGTAAATTTAATAATCCATTGTTGATTAAGGGACGTGATGTACACCTGTAATATTGTGGAAACAATGGATGTAGGACTAGTCCTCTTGAACATTACTTATATTTGTGTCATTTGAAAAAATACATATTTAAATACAAATTTAACAACCCATATCATAAAGGACCATCATGTAAAAATGGAATCGGTAACAAAAATCATGCATTACCTTGTTAAACTCAATAGTGCATAGTCACAATAGCTAAATATATACCTGCAAGTGGTGCTGAAACAACGACAACTGATAGAAAAGGTGAATGATATCTAGTTATCAGACTGAATAGCGACACCTGTACAATGTCGATATAATACTGTACCTTAACAAAAAGGCTGTTTGCAACCAATGTATTGTATACGGATGGAAGCGCGTCACACTAATAGATTTGAGTATTTGAAATAGAATGGAGCAGCACCAATTAGAGAAGAATGTCAAGGATGAGGCAGTGAGACACGCTCAGCAGAGTACAAGCAGCAGTGTTTGAAATAACTAACTGGAGCGGGATCTGCACTCCAAAAATGAGAACCTCTGACTACAGTAAACAATGCACACAACTGTTCAGTAGCTGTGAAAGGCCCATTTGTGCACTTCTATATTGTTTGCAACCAATGTATTGGATAATGATGGAAGCACGTCACACTAATAGATTTGAATTATTTGAAATATAATGTAGCAGCAACAATTTGAGAAAAATGTAAAGGATGAGGCAGTGAGACACGCTCAGCAGAGTACAAGCAGCAGTGGTTGAAGAACTAAATGGAGCGGGATCTGCACTCAAAAAAAAAACCTCACAGACTACAGTGAACACTGCACACAACTGTTCACTATCTCTGAAAGGCTCCTTTGTGGACTTCTATACTGTTTGCAACCAAAGTATTGGATACGGATGGAAGCACGTCACACTAATAGATTCGATTTTTTTTAAATAGAATGTAGCAGCAACAATTAGAGAAAAATGTAAAGGATGAGGCAGTGAGACACGCTCAGCAGAGTACAAGCAGCGTGTGTTTGAAGAAATAACTTGAGCGGGATCAGAATTCAAAAATTGAAACCCTCAGACTACAGTAAACAATGCACACAACTGTTCAGCAGCTGTGAAAGGCCCGTTTGTGTACTTCTATATTGTTTGCAACCAATGTATTGGATAATGATGAAAGCACGTCACACTAATAGATTTGAATTTTTGAAATAAATGTAGCAGCAACAATTAGAGAAAAATGTAAAGGATGAGACAGTGAGACACGCTCAGCAGAGTCAAGCAGCGTGTTTGAAGAAATAACTTGAGCGGGATCAGAATTCAGAAATTGAAACCCTCTGACTACAGTAAACAATGCACACAACTGTTCAGCAGCTGTGAAAGGCCCGTTTGTGTACTTCTATATTGTTTGCAACCAATGTATTGGATAATGATGGAAGCACGTCACACTAATAGATTTGAATTATTTGAAATATAATGTAGCAGCAACAATTACAGAAAAACTATCAAGGATGAGGCAGTGACACACGCAAGCAGAGTACAAGCAGCAGTGGTTGAAGAACTAAATGGAGCGGGATCTGCACTCAAAAAAAAAAAAACTCACAGACTACAGTGAACACTGCACACAACTGTTCACTATCTCTGAAAGGCTCCTTTGTGGACTTCTATACTGTTTGCAACCAATGTATTGGATACGGATGGAAGCACGTCACACTAATAGATTTGATTTTTTTTTAAATAGAATGTAGCAGCAACAATTTGAGAAAAATGTAAAGGATGAGGCAGTGAGACACGCTCAGCAGAGTACAAGCAGCAGTGGTTGAAGAACTAAATGGAGCGGGATCTGCACTCAAAAAAAAAAAAACCTCACAGACTACAGTGAACACTGCACACAACTGTTCACTATCTCTGAAAGGCTCCTTTGTGGACTTCTATACTGTTTGCAACCAATGTATTGGATACGGATGGAAAGCACGTCACACTAATAGATTTGATTTTTTTTAAATAGAATGTAGCAGCAACAATTAGAGAAAAATGTAAAGGATGAGGCAATGAGACACGCTCAGCAGAGTACAAGCAGCGTGGTTGAAGAAATAACTTGAGCGGGATCGAATTCAAAAATTGAAACCCTCTGACTACAGTAAACAATGCACACAACTGTTCAGCAGCTGTGAAAGGCCCGTTTGTGTACTTCTATATTGTTTTGCAACCATGTATTGATATGGATGGAAGCACGTCACACTAATAGATTTGATTTTTTTAAATAGAAATGTAGCAGCAACAATTAGAGAAAAATGTAAAGGATGAGGCAGTGAGACACGCTCAGCAGAGTACAAGCAGCAGTGGTTGAAGAACTAAATGGAGCGGGATCTGCACTCAAAAAAAAAAAAACCTCACAGACTACAGTGAACACTGCACACAACTGTTCACTATCTCTGAAAGGCTCCTTTGTGGACTTCTATACTGTTTGTTAACCAATGTATTGGATACGGATGGAAGCACGTCACACTAATAGATTTGATTTTTTTTAAATAGAATGTAGCAGCAACAATTAGAGAAAAATGTAAAGGATGAGGCAGTGAGACAACGCTCAGCAGAGTACAAGCAGCAGTGTTTGAATAACTAACTGGAGCGGGATCTGCACTCCAAAATGAGAACCTCTGACTACAGTAAACAATGCACACAACTGTTCAGTAGCTGTGAAAGGCCCGTTTGTGTACTTCTATATTGTTTGCAACCAATGTATTGGATAATGATGGAAGCACGTCACACTAATAGATTTGAATTATTTGAAATATAATGTAGCAGCAACAATTAGAGAAAAATGTAAAGGATGAGGCAGTGAGACACGCTCAGCAGAGTACAAGCAGCGGTGGTTGAAGAAATAACTTGAGCGGGATCAGAATTCAAAAATTGAAACCCTCAGACTACAGTAAACAATGCACACAACTGTTCAGCAGCTGTGAAAGGCCCGTTTGTGTACTTCTATATTGTTTTGCAACCAATGTATTGGATAATGATGGAAGCACGTCACACTAATAGATTGAATATTTGAAATATAATGTAGCAGCAACAATTAGAGAAAAATGTAAAGGATGAGGCAGTGAGACACGCTCAGCAGAGTACTAGCAGCGGTGTTGAAGAAATAACTTGAGCGGGATCAGAATTCAAAAATTGAAACCCTCAGACTACAGTAAACAATGCACACAACTGTTCAGCAGCTGTGAAAGGCCCGTTTGTGTACTTCTATATTGTTTGCAACCAATGTATTGGATAATGATGGAAGCACGTCACACTAATAGATTTATATTTTTTTAAATATAATGTAGCAGCAACAATTACAGAAAAACTGTAAAAGGAGTGAGGACCTAGGAACACAGCAGTGTTGAAGAACAACAGCAGGGTTGAAGCAAAATGGAAGCGGGACTCACTACAAAAAAAAAAAACCACAAACTGTCACTACAAGGCACAACTTACTTCTAAGCTCCATTGGATTCGTATAATGTTTGCAACCAATGTACTGGATACGGATGGAAGCACGTCACCCCTAATAGATTGGAAATTTTTTTAAATAGAAGTAAGCCAGCAAATTTGAGAAAAATGTAAAGATGAGGCAGATGAACACGCTCAGCGGGAGTACAACAGCAGTGTTGAAGAACTAAATGGAGCGGATCTGCACCAAAAAAAAACTCACAGACTACAGTGAACATGCACACAACTGTTCACTATCTCTGAAAGGCTCCTTTGTGGACTTCTATACTGTTTGAACCAATGTTTGGATACGATGGAAGCAGTCACACTTAATAGATTTGATTTTTTTTAAATAGAATGTAGCAGCAACAATTAGAGAAAAATGTAAAGGATGAGGCAGTGAACACCAGCCAGAGTACAAGCAGCAGTGTTTGATAACAACTGGAGCGGGATCTGCACTCCAAAAATGAGAACCTCTGACTACAGTAAACAATGCACACAACTGTTCAGTAGCTGTGAAAGGCCCGTTAGTGACTTCTATATTGTTTGCAACCAATGTATTGGATAATGATGGAAGCACGTCACACTAAAGATTGAATTATTTGAATATAATGTAGCAGCAACAATTAGAGAAAATGAAAGATGAGCAGTGAGACACGCTCAGCGAGTACAAGCACGGTGGTTGAAGAAATAACTTGAGCGGATCAGAATTCAAAATTGAAACCCTCAGACTACAGTAAACAATTCACACAACTGTTCAGCAGCTGTGAAAGGCCCGTTTGTGTACTTCTATATTGTTTGCAACCAATGTATTGGATAATGATGAAAGCACGTCACACTAATAGATTTAAATTATTAATATATGTAGCAACAACAATAGAAAAAAGTAAAGGATGAGGCAGTGAGACACCTCAGCAGAGTACTAGCAGCGGTGTTTGAAGAAATAACTTGAGCGGGATCAGATCAAAATAAACCCAGCTACAGTAAACAATGCACACAACTGTCAGCACTGTGAAAGGCCCGTTTGTGTACTTCTATATTGTTTCAACCATGTATTGATAATGGAAGCACGTCACACTAATAGATTTGAATTTTTTTAAATAGAATCAGCACAACAATTGAGAAAAATGTAAAGATGAGCACTGAGACACGCTCAGCAGGTAAAAGCCATTTTTTGAATAACAACTGGGAGGGATCTGCACCCCAAAAAATGAGAACCTTGACTACGAAAACAATGCACAAACGTTCGTAGCTGTAAAAGGCCCGTTTGTGTACTTCTTATTGTTTGCAAAAAATGTTTTTGGATAAGATGGAATTCGTCACCTAATGATTTAAAATTTTTTTGAAATATAATGTGCAGCAACAATTCAAAAACTTCAAGGATGGGGCAGTGACACACGCTCAGCAAGTACAAGCAGCATGGTTGAAGAAAAAAGGAGGGACTGCCCAAAAAAAAAAAAACCTCCAGATACAGGAACACTGCACACAACTGTTCACTATCGTGAAAGGCCCTTTTCTGTACTTCTATAGTGTTTGCCCAATTTTTGTATACGAGGGAAGGCTTTTCCACATAATTTCAATTAAAGGGGGCACAAAAATTTTACATAAAAAAAAAAAAAGAGTCTATGGTGACACGGGGGAATGCCTACAAACACTTTGGGATGCAGAGCAAACTCAGCGTCACCTGCACCCCACACACAACCTTCACAGCTGTTAAAACAACACTAAAAAGCAAAGGAAGCTTTCACAGCGGTTGGAAAAACTACCCCTCCCTAGAGCACAGACACAAAATCGCAATCTCTAACTGTCCCCAGAGCAGCACACCCTTTTTCTATCCCTAACTAAACACAGCACAGTGACCTAAAAGGCGGCGGCGCCTTTTATATGCATTCGAAAAAAATTTCAGCATCCAATCACACCCATCCCATTAGTTAAAGACCACAGCAGTAAATTTGCCCCATTTCTGGGTTCCCTCTTGGCTATAAAATCACTTTGCCCTCAAAGAAAAGGGAATTTCCCACCCGGTTTACGATATATGGAAAATATCGGAACTAAGTTTCGGAATTCCGATACAGCTAATATCGGCCGATACCCGATACTTGCGGTATCGGAATGCTCAACTCTAGTCAACACTGGAAATATTGACTTGCTGCATTAACTCATTCTAACTGTCAATTAAGCTTTTGTTACTCATATGTTTGCAATTATATTTCTGTCTGTAATAAAAACATCTGTCAAACACACATAAAAACCAGAGGGCAGCAGATCATGTGAAAATACAATATTTGTGTCATTCTCAAAACTTTTGGCCATGACTGTAAACCTAAAGACGTCTGCCTCGCCGCTGACCAGTAGTGGCTACAATAGCAGAACCTGAAGAGGCAGCAGCAAGTCTCCTGCACAGTATTAGACGGGCGAGACGCTGGGACCGACATCTTTGCTGAGCAGGCTTCTCTGCGGCCGGAGATGGATGGGGACCGCAGTGGGACTGGTTTGAGACTCCTCTTGTGCAGCAGCGGGAACTCGAACCGTAACAAATGTTGCTTTTTTATTTTATTTTTATTACAGGACATCAAGGGAATCGAGGATTGCCAGTAAAATAAAATATGGTCAAAAACTGTGTGTTTATTTCATTAAAATTATTTTTCATTAATGTGTGTGTATTTTTTAACCATTTCATATAATAAAATTTTAATAATTGAGAGTTGTCTAATTGACAACTCTCAATTATTAACCTGGCTTAAAGTCACCTTTCAATAGCAAGGTGGCTTTTAACCCATTATTAACCATTCGCCACCGCTACACGGCAATGGGAATAGACCAGCAAAGTGCCAGAAAGGGTGAATCTAATTATAGATTTGCCTTTTCTGGGGTGTGTGTGGGGGCAGATGTTAGTAGCCGGGGGGGGCACAAAATAAATGCACTCTCCCTGGGCTATTATTATCTGCCACACTCGCTTGCTTTGTCTGTCTGTTTAGAAAATAGCGCAGGAGCCCACGCATTTTTTTTTCAACGAATTTACACCTTTAATTAACCCTACATGTCTGCAATTTTGCACACATACACTCATGTAATTGTAACTTAAACCATATACCAAACTACATGAAATGACATGGTTAACTGTATGTAAACCATGTGTCATTTCATGTCGGGTCTGTAATTTCACAAAAGCCGGTAATTGAATTAGCTGCTATTACAGTATGTAGAAGTGTATGAACTATAAATATATGTACAGTATATATATATGTCACAATGACATATATATATATATATATATATATATATATATATATATATAAGCCTCCTTACCTCGACACGCCAGAGCTGGTATGTCACTCTCCACAAGGAGTAACCTTACCCCCCAGACCCAGTTCAGAGCCTCTCATCTAGCCAAATCAGATCTCTCCTACTTTGCACTGACGAGGACCAACAGTCCCAAAAAACCGTGTCTGCAAATGGAGAATCTGATTTGGCTTTTATCCTAAGTCATATTACAAGACTCGTTAAAGGGTTGATTGTGACTTGTAGGATCGCTACTTCCAATAGGTGGCGCTATAGAATACAAGTCCTCTTTGTTTGAAGAGGCAATTTGCATATTAAAATTTCCATAGGAGCATTGCACGGCGAATAAGCCCTTACCTCGACACGCCAGAGCTGGTATGTCACTCTCCACAAGGAGTAACCTTACCCCCCAGAACCCCAGTCCAGAGCCTCCCCAATCTAGCCAAACCCAACTCTCCTACTTTGCACTGACGAGTAGAGTTGAGCGATACTTTCCGATACCCTAAAGTATCGGAATCGGAATGGTATCGCCGATATCACAAAAATATCGGCGATCCCCGATACCGATACCGGAGTCCCATGTAAGTCTATGGGAACAAAAAAATCGAAATAAAAAAAAACACATTCTTCCCTTTGTTGGTTAATTGTACATGAAGGAAAACAAGAAAGAGTAATGTAGAAGTATTGGGGGGGGGGTTGAGGAGACATTAAAGGCATAGATGTTTGACCAACCAATGGAATAGCATTAATTTTTTTTTTTTAGGAAATACGTTCGGATTGACGAACAAATTGACAATGTTGTTACCTTTTTTCTATTTTGTCAAAAGTCCCGTTTCACAACTTCCATGGTCTTCAACCTTTTTAACTTTTACACACTTTCTCCTTCAATTTTCAGCAGCATCATCTTTCTCATCAAATTATTCTTCATCTTCACCTTCTTAATCTTCTAAAACTTCTTGCTATTCTTTTTTTGTTAATTTTTCTTATTTTGTTTTATTAAACAGTTTTTTTCTTATATTCTACTTTTCTTTTTTCCCCATTCTCCTTTTCATCATTTCTTTTTGTGACAGAATTCCTGTCTTGTAACTGTAAAACTCTGAATTTTCATCCTTCCGTTCTTGCGTAAAAAAGTTTTTAATTCAACAGTTTTTGTCCGCGTTCATTTTACCGCAGCCCCCTCAGGATTTTCCAGGGGCACCACGAGGAGGAAGGACTCCCCCCCATACACTGCTTAGTTTCTTCTGTTGTTTTTAGAGCATATATTTTGCTCTTCTTTTTTGGCTTATATTAATGTTTTCTGCTTTTGATTTCTGCATTGTTCTTCTGTCTCTTTTTTCGTATCTTGTAGTTTGTCTTAACCTTCTTTGCCTTTTGGTGATGGTACAAAGCCAAGGGAAGTAACGAGGACCAGCTCCCTGTGCTGGAACCCGGAGGGTCAGCAAAAGGGAAAAAGAGCCAATGGCACAACCGGGGACCGTTTTGGGCCCGGTTACTGGGGGACAAAGAAAAACCCGGGTTTAAATTTAAAGGGGCAGGAAAGGTAAAACCTTTGGGCCTTCCAAAAAAAACAAAAAACCCAATGGGGGAAGGGGGGGGAAAAAAACCAAAAGGGCAAAACGTTTTGGCCCTTTTGAAAATTTTCCCGATACCGGCCCAAGGAGGCAACCCTAGGCCCAAAGGGGCACTGCGGAAAACCCAGCTGAGGGTTTACGGGAAACCCCCCCCCCGGAGGGAGTACCCAAGGTACAATGCCAAGGGAAGTAACGAGGCCGCTGACTGTCGGAAAACGGAGGTCAGCAGAAGGAAAAGGCCAATGGCCAACGGGACGGCTGACGTTACTGGGACACGGTTACTAAGCAGGGGTACTGGCTCCAAAGCCTACCAGGGACCACAGACGTTGCGGGAACTGGGTTACCCCTTTGGAGGCACTAGGCAAAGGCACGCGGAGAACCACTGAGGGTACTGGAACCCGGGATGAGTAGCAGAAGGTACAAGAGCCAATGAAAGTAACGAGGACGCGACTGTGCTGGAACCGGGGGGTCACAGAAGGAAAAGAGCCAATGGCAAAAACGAGGACCAGCTGCGTTATGGGACACGTTACTAAGCAGGAGGTACCTGTGCCCCCCAAACCCACTACAAGGACCCCCAGACGTGCTGGAACTCGGAACCGACATGGAGGCACCTACCCCAAAAGGGCACTGGGGGAAACCCAGTGCCCGTACGGGAACCCGGGATGGGTAGGGGAAGGTACCCAGGGAAATTTAAAGGAGGACAGGATTTTGCTGACCCGGAAAAAGGGTTCTCCCCCAGAAAAAAAGGGAGCAAAAGGGGCAACAACCGAGAACAACTGGGGGTTTTGTAACCCGGGATAAAAGCAGGGTACCGGCTAGCCTTCCAAAAGGGGGGAACGGGACTTCGAACCCCCGAACCGGACAAGGAAAGCCCCCCCCCCCCAAAGCACCGGGAAAAAAAAAAACGGGCGGTTGAACCGGATGGAAGAGACTGGTGGGGGCAGCAGGACTTTTTTGCCGTCACACAGCAGCGGGAACAGCTGACTTTTACTGAAACCCCCAGTAACACGGTGCAAGTTTTAACTGTGAAAACAGCACTTCCGAGAAACAACTGGCGGTGTTTGTAAACCCGGATGAGAAGAAGACAGGGTGGAGGCAGCAGGAACTTTTCCCGTTCACACAGCAGGGGAACAGCTGACATTATGAACCCAGTAACACGGGAGCAAGTGTTAAATGTGCTAACAGCACTTCCCGAGAAACAACTGGCGGTGTTGAAAACCAGGATGAGAAGAGAACATGGTGGAGGCAGCAGGGACTTTTTGCCGTTCACACAGCAGGGGGAACAGCTGACATTACGGGAACCAGTAACACAGGGAGCAAGTGTAGACTGTGCAAACAGCACTTCCGAGAGAAACAACTGGCGGTGTTGAAACCCCAGGATGAGAAGAGAACATGGTGGAGGCAGCGGACTTTTTCCCCTTTACAAAAGCAGGGAACAGTGCCATTCTGCCCCCCAGTAAAAAGGGCGCAAGTGTTAACTGTGCAAACCCACCCACTTCCGAAAAACAACTGGGGGTGTTGAAACCCCGGGATGAGAAGAGAACATGGTGAGGCGCAGGACTTTGCCGTTCAACACAGAAGGGGAAACAGTGACTTACTAAACCCCCAGAAAACACAGGAGCAATTTGTAGACTGTGCTAACAGCCTTCGAGAAAAATTTGCGGTGTTGTACCCAGGGATGAGAAGAGAACGGGTGGAGGAAAGCGGGACTTTTGCCGTTCCACAGCGGGGGAAACAAGCTGACATTACTGAACCCAGTAACCCAGGGAGCAATGTTAACTGTGCTAACCGCACTTCGAGAACAACTGGCGTGTTGAAAAAGGGGTTTGAGAAGAGAACATGGTGGAGGCAGCAGGATTTTTTGCGTTCACACAGGGGGGGGACACGACTTTTACTGACCCAGTAACACGGGGGAGCAAGTGTAAACTTGTTAACGGGCACTTCCGAGAAACAACTGGCGGTTTTTTGTAACCAGGGTTTGAAAAGAGAACAGGTGGAGGCAGCGGGACTTTTTGCGTTCACACAGAGGAACGCTAATTACTGACCCCATAACACGGGAAAGTGTTAACTGTGCAACAGCACTTCGAAAACAATGGGGTGTTGTTAACCGGGGAGGAGAACAGAACGGTGGGGCAGAGGATATTTTGCCGTTCCACGCAGGGGAACAGCTGACATTATGAACCAGTAACACGGGAAAGTGTAACTGTGTAACGCATTTTCCGAGAAACACCTGGCGGTGTTGTAACCAGGGATGAGAAAGAACATGGTGGAGGCGGGACTTTTTGCCGTTCCCCACCGCAGGGGAACAGCTGAATTACTAAACCCCAGTAACACAGGAGCATGTGTTAACTGTGCAAACAGCACTTCCGAGAAACAACTGGGGGGTGTGAAACCCCAGGGATGAGAAGAGAAAAAGGTGGAGGAGCAGGACTTTTTGCCGTTCCAACCCGGGAAACAGCTGACATTACTGAACCCCAGTAACACAGGAGCAAGTGTAGACTGTGCTAACAGCACTTCCGAGAACACTGGCGGTGTTGTAACCCAGGGATGAGAAGAGAACATGGTGAGGCAGCAGGACTATTTGCCGTTCACACAGCAGGGAACAGCTGACATTACTGAACCCCAGTAACACGGGAGCAAGTGTTAACTGTGCAAAACAGCACTTCCGAGAAACAAACTGGCGGTGTTGTAACCCAGGGATGAGAATGAACATGGTGGAGGCAGCAGACTTTTTACCTTTTCACACAGCAGGGGAACAGCTGACATTACTGAACCCAGTAACACAGGAGCAAGTGTTAACTGTGCTAACAGCACTTCCAGAAACAACTGGCGGTGTTGTAACCCAGGGATGAGAAGAGAACATGGTGGAGGCAGCAGGACTTTTTACCGTTCACACAGCAGGGAACACTGAACATTACTGAACCCCAGTAACAGGGGAGCAAGTGTAACTGTGCTAACAGCACTTCCGAGAAACAACTGGCGGTGTGTAACCCAGGATGAGAAGAGTACATGGTGGAGGCACCCAGGACTTTTTGCCGTTCACACAGCAGGGAACAGCTGACATTACTGAACCCCAGTAACACGGGAGCAAGTGTAGACTGTGCTAACAGCACTCCGAGAAACAACTGGCGGTGTTGTAACCCAGGGATGAGAACAGAACATGGTGGAGGCAGCAGGACTTTTTGCCGTTCACACAGCAGGGAACAGCTGACATTACTGAACCCAGTAACACAGGAGCAAGTGTAGACTGTGCTAACAGCACTTCGAGAAACAACTGTCGGTGTTGTAACCCAGGGATGAGAAGAGAACATGGTGGAGGCAGCAGGACTTTTTGCCGTTCACACGCAGGGAAACAGCTGACATTACTGACCCCAGTAACAGGGGAGCAAGTGTTAACTGTGCTAACAGCATTTCCCGAGAAAAAGCTGGCGGTGCTGTAACCAGGGATGAGAAGAGAACATGGTGGAGGCAGCAGGACTTTTTGCCGTTCACACAGCAGGGGAAACAGCTGCCCATTACTGAACCCCAGAAAACACAGGAGCAAGTGTAGACTGTGCTAACAGCATTTCCCGAGAAACAACTGGCGGTGTTGTAACCCAGGGATGAGAAAGAGAACAGGGTGGAGGCAGCAGGACTATTTGCCTTTCCCACACAGCAGGGGAACAGCTGACATTACTAAACCCCCAGTAACACAGGAGCAAGTGTAGACTGTGCTAACAGCACTTCCGAGAAACAACTGGCGGTGTTGTAACCCCAGGGATGAGAACAGAACATGGTGGAGGCAGCAGGACTATTTGCCGTTCACACAGCAGGGGAACAGCTGACATTACTGAACCCAGTAACACAGGAGAAAGTGTAGACTGTGCTAACAGCACTTCCGAGAAACAACTGGCGGTGTTGTAACCCAGGGATGAGAACAGAACATGGTGGAGGCAGCAGGACTATTTGCCGTTCACACAGCAGGGGAACAGCTGACATTACTGAACCCCAGTAACCGGAGCAAGTGTTACTGTGCTAACAGCACTTCCGAGAAACACTGCGGTGTTGTAACCCAGGATGAGAAGAGAACATGGTGGAGGCAGCTGGACTTTTTGCCGTTCACACAGCAGGGGAACAGCTGACATTACTGAACCCCAGTAACACAGGAGCAAGTGTAGACTGTGCTAACAGCACTTCCGAGAAACAACTGGCGGTGTTGTAACCCAGGGATGAGAAGAGAACATGGTGGAGGCAGCAGGACTATTTGCCGTTCACACAGCAGGGGAACAGCTGACATTACTAAACCCCAGAAAACACGGGAGCAAGTTTTAAACTGTGCTAACAGCACTTCCAGAAAACAACTGGCGGTGTTGTAACCCAGGGATGAGAAGAGAACATGGTGGGGGCCCAGCAGGACTTTTTGCCGTTCACACAGCAGGGGAAAGCTGACATTACTGAACCCCAGTAACACGGGAGCAAGTGTTAACTGTGCTAACAGCACTTCCGAGAAACAACTGGCGGTGTTGTAACCCAGGTATGAGAAGGAACATGGTGGGGGCAGCAGGACTATTTGCCGTTCACACAGCAGGGGAACAGCTGACATTACTGAACCCAGTAACACAGGAGCAAGTGTTAACTGTGCTAACAGCACTTCCAAGCAACAACTGGCGGTGTTGGAGCCCAGGTCAAGGAGGGTGTAGGCATAAAATTTTGAGTTATTGCCTTGTTACGTGGCCATTGCAAATGTATGTACTTCAAACAAGAATAAATGAAGTTTACTACAACAATAAAATGATAAATTTCAATTACAAGAATAGAAAAATATTTATACTTGACAGTCCTCTGTGGTTGATAACGTTTAATGGCTAACTGAAAATATGGTAACAAATTCAAAAGCTTTCGAGACTACTCAGGTGTCTTCATCAGGCTAAGAGTAAAGCCAAAAATGAAGAATCACATATTTCTACACACAACAGGACACAGAATACTAAGACAAGTGAGGGGGACAAGTGAGGGGAGACCGGCAACAAAAGGAGAACAACGATGAATTATCAGCGCCACCCCAATCACAGATAAATTAATGAATTTAGCTGTGGCAAAAGACTTTTGTATGCCCGCCCGGTCATAGCATCATGGATATGGAATTACTGTTATTAAAATATAACTTCAAATATGAGAAACGTACAAAGGTTTCAGAATATAAGCTCATCATGACCTTTGACACTGTTAGTGATGGAATGAATAGATCACATGGATTTATGTCATTCTATATCAATTAAGGAATCTGCGTCTATGCCCTTCCAGGGTCATGAAAACCCAAAAAATACACAATGAGAGGGCAATCAACTTTCTATCCTTATCTAGGAACTGTTTGAATATTATGTTCATCCCTGTGAGATAATGACAGTTCTGATACACGTCACTTACTTGTCTTACCTATTGCAATATTCCTGTGTCTGTTGTGTATAGAAATATGTGATGCTTAATTTTTTTGTTAGTCTTTCCCTGATGAAGAGACGTGAGTAGCCTTGAAAGCTTGCAATTTGTTTCCATCTTTCAGTTATCCATAAAAAGGTATGAACCACTGCTGACTCTGAGTCTAAATAATTTTCTATCTACTGGCTAACACGGTACAAAGATACACATGTTTTCTAATTTCAAGAAGGAAAAATAAAGAAAATACAAATCTAAACGCATATATGCACATGCCAAAAATAAATGGAACAACACAACACCCAAAAAATTGGTAACAAAATATAGTGTTGTAAATTTAAGAATAAAAGTACATTTTTTTTTTTATGAATAATGCTTAAGGAACGCAATGTTAAACTATAACATAGTGAAGACAATGGATTTTGTAATAGTCACTCATCATCATCATCGCAAATTTTATGTGACAGTCACAGACAATTAATTATTTAAGTTCATAAAATCGTAACTTTCTATAGCATGTATGACATGTCCAGCATGGACTCATCAATGTGATTGATGACACAATAATGTACAATAAAAAATAACCATTTAAAAAACATTAGGCATTGTTTGTCACAATTTAAGTGTGTGCCTGCAAGTGTAGGTGAAACAAAGGCTATGGATAGCAAAGGTATATTCTATGTCTGTATCACACAGTGGACAGCCTCTGATGGGTAATGCCGATGTTATACTGTACGTCAATAAAGTCTGCGGCTGAAATCATGCATTTTTGCTTGTAGAGTGTTGAAGAGGTAAAAGAATGTCTGTTTGCGCAAAGCTATTATCCGTCAACACTACCTTCCTACTGTCACGCGTAGGGTAGGGTAGCGTGTGGCAATTAGCTGACTATCAAATGTGAGGTTAGCTCGGTTATTGCGCACTAGGGACGCCAAAAAAAATACAGCAGTAATAATTTAATGTGTAATACTACACCTATGACAAACCAAAAAATTACTTCCCTCTTTAACATGTACAAGACTAACAAGCCTAATGGTTGACGCTGACTTAATTGAGATAACAGTATTACATCAACATTGTCCATGAGTAACTATGCACTGTGATACCTTATACCAGTATTAATTTATATCTCTTGTGTTGTTTCAACAGCACTTGCAGGTATAAGTACCTATTGTCAGTATGCATGATGCACTTTCTAGATGTAAAATTTATTGGACATTATTACCATGTGTTACATGCTGGCCATTTCATATATGGTGTTTGAAGTTACAGTTGGCATCAGTATGTGTATTTTATAATGTCTGTCATAATAAAACTCGTCATGATGATGATGAGGATGAATGATTCGTACATCCATTGAGTGCATTATCTTACAGGTACAGATAAAGTTCCTTAAAAGCATTAATTCATAAGTCTGAAATGTACTTTATGCATTTAATTTAAAAATGTGAAGAGTAGACTATGTTTTATTTTTTGTTACCATTTCTAATAGACATGTGCAGATATGCGCTGTGATGACAAATTATTATTTGTCCATATTTTTCTTAAAAATTTATCATTCTAGGCCTGCAAAACTTCACAATTTCATGTTTTCAGCATAACAAGCCGGGTGACGGCTCTTCCCTATTTGGACGCATGTTGGTCATGTGTTTTTCTGTCCATGTGTCGGGAACAGGACACTTCTATGCCGTTGACACAGCAGGGGAACAGCTGGCGTTACTGGAACCCCACTAACAGTAGAGCTTGTGTTTTGTTCTGTGGACACGACACTTCTGAGCAGCAACTGGCAGTGTTGGAGCCCAGGGAGTAGAGTTCAGGTGGTAGAAAGATGAACATAACAGGAGACATGGATAACGTGCGAACCAGTTATTTAATCTGAAAACGGACAGAGAAATTCTGGCGAGATCCATGCCTTGTTCATTTTCAGAAAAGTAAGCCGGTCTACATTATCGGAGGATAGTCGCATGCGACGGTCTGTTAGTACACACACCTGCAGCACTAAAGACGCGCTCCGATAATACACTGGCAGCAGGGCAAGCCAGCACCTCCAATGCATACTGGCTAAGTCTCTGGCCATGTATCCAGCTTAGAGACCCAAAACTTGAATGGGGAAGAGCCATCTGGGAGTACACTGAGAGGCAAAGCCAAGTAGTCTGTCACCATCTGACGGATACGTTGCCTCCCGCTGACTGGAGCCCTCTCGGATGGTGTAGACATTTGTGGCGCTGCCACAAAACTTTGCCACATTTTGAACATACTGGTCTTTCCCTGTGCAGAGGCACTGCGGTTGCTCCCTCTTGTTGCAGAGCTCTCTACACTGCCTCGACGCACAGAGCTGCTTTGTAAAGCAGTAGCAGCAGCAGTGCTCTCGGCAGTAAGGTAGAACATTAGGGATTGCACCAGTGTTGTCTTGGTACTCCCGCATTTTACGCTCCCGGTTCAACGTGTGATGAGGCTTTTGACGTTGTCCCGGTAGCGAGGGTCTAGGAGGGTGTACACCCAATAATCAGACGTCGTGAGAATGTGGGCGAATGCGGCGGTCGTTTCTTAGGCACTGCAGCATGAAATCAACCATGTGCTGCAGACTCCCAACTGGCAAAGAAACGCTGTCCTCTGCAAGAGGCGTTATCTCTGCCTGCTCTGCATCACCCCACCCTCGCTCTACATACTGACTAGAGCGTTGTTGTACCTCCCTCTGGAGTGATGTCTTCCTCCTCCATTGACTCCTCCTCCTCATCCTCCTCACAAAGTGAGCCCTGCCCAGCCCTTTGTGAGGAACCACGTTGCGCTGACTTTCCAGAAGGTGATGGAATTTGTGACTCCTCATCCTCCACCTCTTCCAAAACCTCATCCCTTATTGCTTGCAGTGTTTTTTGAAGCAGGCAGATAAGGGGGACAGTCAGGCTGACTAGTGCATCATCTGCACTCGCCATCCGCGTTGACTCATCAAACGCACGCAAAACGTGGCACATGTCCTTCATAGTGGCCCACTCATTAATGGTGAAGTGTGGACGGCGCAAATTGCGTGTTGATTGCGCCTGATGCAGCTGATACTCCATAACTGCTGGCTGCTGCTCACACAACCGCTCCAACATATGTAACGTTGAATTCCACCTGGTGGATACGTCACATTGATGCGATGTTCAGGAAGGCGCAATCTGCGTTGCAGAGCTGCAATGCGCGATCTGGCCATGCTGGAACGTCGCAAGTGAGCGCACTCTAGGCGGACCTTGTGCAGCAGTGCATCAAGATCCGGATAGTCCCTCAAAAAACTCTGCACGACCAAGTTGAGCACATGTGCCAGACATGGTATGTGAGTGAGGTTGCCAAGGCCCAGAGCTGCCACCAGATTTCGGCCATTGTCACACACTACCAAACCTGGCTGGAGATTCGCTGGCAAAAACCACACGTCGCTCTCCTGCTTGATGGCATTCCAGACCTCCTGCGCTGTGTGGCTTCGATTCCCCATGGGAATTAATTTCAGAACGGCCTGTTGCCGTTTGGCCACGGCTGTGCTCATATCGGTCGCATCAGGTAAGCGTCCACGGGTCCATGTGGAGTAGACCGTGACGGCTCCTGCAGCGATGATTCTGAGGAACTGGAGTAGGAGGAGGAGTCAATGTGGACAGACTTGATTCCGGC
This sequence comes from Oophaga sylvatica, assembly GCA_033576555.1. Lineage (NCBI taxonomy): Eukaryota > Metazoa > Chordata > Amphibia > Anura > Dendrobatidae > Oophaga > Oophaga sylvatica. Next base: position 253,064,225 of record JARQOD010000005.1, on the reverse strand, counting down.
AATCCTTGGAGTTGGCAGAACACGTACAGCGCCACTCGCAAGATCTGTACCCGGCTCCACAACATTCACCCAATGGGCAGTGAGTGAAAGGTATCGTCCCTGGCCATGGGTACTGGTCCACGCATCGTGGTCAGGTGGACCTTGCTACTGACGGCGTTTAGTAGCGCATGTTTAATTTTTTGCCTCAACATGCTTTTGCAGACCAGGGACGGCTTGCCTGCTGAAATAAAATCGGCTGGGCACATTGTATTGTGGGACTGCCAATGCCATTAATTCACGGAAACTGTCAGTCTCCACCAGCCTGAATGACAGCATTTCAAGGGACAGGAGTTTTGCAATGACAGCATTCAGAGCCTGTGCTCGTGGATGGTTTGCCGAGTATGGCCGTCTTTTATCCCATGCCTGTGCTACCGATGGCTGTTTTGTGGCCTGGGTGTGTGAGGATGACAGGGAACTTGCACCTGTGGGTGGAATAACACTGTGTCTCTGGACAACAGTGACAGAGGTTCTTCCATGGCGATCCTTTGAGGAAGCCTTACCAGCTGTGTGTGAACTGGAGGAAGAGGCTCCAACAGGAGCTGAAGATGTAGGTGCTGCTGTAGGTTGGCCTACATCTCCAGTGTGTCTTTGTAACTCAACAAAGTGCTTTGACCGCACATGTTTCCACATATTTGTTGTATTAAGGTTACTGACACTTTTACCTCTTTTAATTTTTTGATTACACAGCTTGCATTTGACATAGCAAATATCATCTGCAACTGTATCAAAAAAGGACCACGCAGAGCAAGTCCTGGGAGCGCCCGTTTGGCTGTTGTAAGAGAACTGCTCCGAACGGGTGCCAAACTGGAGGCTACAGGCAAGCGAGTCTGCAGCCTACCTCTCCCTACTGTTTGGACCGTTGGTGCAATCTCTTCCTCAGAGCTGCTCCCACCACCTTCCTGTTCCTCACGCCATGTTGGGTCTTGGACCTCATCATCTCCACCACTACCCTCTTCCAACACCTGCTGTTGTTGGGTGGTCTGGCCAGCACCATGCTCAACAGAAACTGGCAACTGAGTCTCATCATCATCAGATGCGTTCTGCGGTGTGCTGACCATCGGCACTGGCTCACCCGCCTCTTCAGATTCAGAGAGACACAGCTGTTGCGCATCACTGCATACTGCCTCTTCTTCACATTCCAGAATGCTGCTTGGCTGGGCCCCTGTTTCCAAGCCAACAGATTCTGAGAACAGAAGCAGAGACTCAGCTGGCTCCTGTACAGAGCTCTCTGACTGCCTGGGCAATTTGGCAGGCGGTGAAGAGACTGATGGTTGTTCAACAGTGCTGTGGTCCTGAGAGGAGGTGGAAGGTATTGAAGTCGATGCATTGGCTGCCATCCAACCAACAACGGCTTCAATTTGTTCTTCACGCAGCAGGGGGGTACGCTGAGCTCCTACAAAAGTGCGCATAAAGGAACGCTCACGGGGAAAACTGGTGGATGCTGTGTCACTGGGTGCGGCAGCAGCCACAGAATCCCCACGTCCTCTCCCTGCTGCAAATCCACGGCCTCGACCACGACCACGTGCCTTACTCACTGACTTCTTCATCTTGGTAGATTGATAAAGAAAGTCAGAAAAGTTAAGGCCTAAGTGTGGTTATTCCTCACAGACTACAGTGAACCCTGCAGACAACTGTTCAGTATCTGTGAAAGGCCCCTTTGTGTAGTTCTATAGTGTTTGCAACCAATGTATTGTATACGGATGGAAGCGCGTCACACTAATAGATTAGATTTTTTTCCACTAAAATGGAGCAGCACCAATTAGAGAAAAATGTGAAGGATGAGACAGTGACACACGCTCAGCAGACTACAACCGGCAGTGGTTGAAGTACAAACTGGAGCGTAATCTGCACTCACAAAATGAAAAGCTCACAGACTACAGTGAACACTGAAACACAACTATTCACTATCTGTGAAAAGCTCCTTTGTGTAGTTCTATAGTGTTTGCAACCAATGTATTGTATACGGATGGAAGCGCGTCACACTAATAGATTAGATTTTTTTCCACTAAAATGGAGCAGCACCAATTACAGAAAAATGTGAAGGATGAGACAGTGACACACGCTCAGCAGACTACAACCGGCAGTGGTTGAAGTACAAACTGGAGCGTAATCTGCACTCACAAAATGAAAAGCTCACAGACTACAGTGAACACTGAAACACAACTATTCACTATCTGTGAAAAGCTCCTTTGTGTAGTTCTATAGTGTTTGCAACCAATGTATTGTATACGGATGGAAGCGCGTCACACTAATAGATTAGTTTTTTTTCCACTAAAATGGAGCAGCACCAATTAGAGAAAAATGTGAAGGATGAGGCAGTGACACACGCTCAGCAGACTACAACCGGCAGTGGTTGAAGTACAAACTGGAGCGTAATCTGCACTCACAAAATGAAAAGCTCACAGACTACAGTGAACACTGAAACACAACTATTCACTATCTGTGAAAAGCTCCTTTGTGTAGTTCTATAGTGTTTGCAACCAATGTATTGTATACGGATGGAAGCGCGTCACACTAATAGATTAGATTTTTTTCCACTAAAATGGAGCAGCACCAATTAGAGAAAAATGTGAAGGATGAGGCAGTGACACACGCTCAGCAGACTACAACCGGCAGTGGTTGAAGTACAAACTGGAGCGTAATCTGCACTCACAAAATGAAAAGCTCACAGACTACAGTGAACACTGAAACACAACTATTCACTATCTGTGAAAAGCTCCTTTGTGTAGTTCTATAGTGTTTGCAACCAATGTATTGTATACGGATGGAAGCGCGTCACACTAATAGATTAGATTTTTTTTCCACTAAAATGGAGCAGCACCAATTAGAGAAAAATGTGAAGGATGAGGCAGTGACACACGCTCAGCAGACTACAACCGGCAGTGGTTGAAGAACTAACTGGAGCGTGATCTGCACTCAAAAAATCAAAACCTCACAGACTGCAGTGAACACTGAAACACAACTATTCACTATCTGTGAAAAGCTCCTTTGTGTAGTTCTATAGTGTTTGCAACCAATGTATTGTATACGGATGGAAGCGCGTCACACTAATAGATTAGATTTTTTTCCACTAAAATGGAGCAGCACCAATTAGAGAAAAATGTGAAGGATGAGGCAGTGACACACGCTCAGCAGACTACAACCGGCAGTGGTTGAAGAACTAACTGGAGCGTGATCTGCACTCAAAAAATCAAAACCTCACAGACTGCAGTGAACACTGAAACACAACTATTCACTATCTGTGAAAAGCTCCTTTGTGTAGTTCTATAGTGTTTGCAACCAATGTATTGTATACGGATGGAAGCACGTCACACTAATAGATTTGATTTTTTTCTAATATAATGGAGCTGCACCAATTCCACTAAATAAAATAAAAAAAAAGAGTCAGTGACACGTGCAGATGCCTACAAACAGCGGTGGATGCAGAGCAAACTGCAGCGTCACCTGCACTGTCACACACACACCTTGCACAGAGCTGTTAAAACAACACTGGCAAAATGAAGCTTTACACAGCGGTTGGTAAACTAGCCTGCCTCAAGCACAGTAGTACACAAAATCGCAATATGTAACTGTCCCTCAGAGTGAGCAGAGTAGCGTTCTGTCCCTTACTGAGTTCACAGCACAGTGACGCTAAAATGGCGGCGGCGCCTTTTATAGTGCATTCTGACATCATTTCAGCAGCCAATCACAGCCATGCCATTAGTTAAGATGACCGCAGCATTACAGGATGTGCCCACACTTCGTAGGATTCCTCATTGGCTGACTAAAATCACATTGCCTCTCAAAGAATTATGGGAACTTCCGATTCCGGTATACGATATGGAAAAAGTATCGGAATTAAGTATCGAATTCCGATAACGCGAATATCGGCCGATACCCGATACTTGCGGTATCGGAATGCTCAACACTAGTTATAACCTCTTTTCACAGGCTGGGAGTTGTTCACGACTTGTGTATATTTAACTTCTCATTCCATGTGAGTCCCTTCACACCTGACTGTAGCATTACTTATTGGGATACTTTAGCTCTCACATTTGAGAACTAAATAGTGCTCTGTTAACCCACTCCTTTAACCTCTTTACCCCTGAGGGTGGTTTGCATGTTAATGACTGGGCAAAATTTTACAATTCTGACCACTGCCCCTTTATGAGGTAATAACTCTGGAACGCTTTCATGGATCCTGGTGATTCTGATAATGTTTTCTCATGACATATTGTACTTCATGATAGTAGTAAAGTTTCTTTGATATGACTTGCATTTATTTGTGAAAAAAGGAAATTTGGCAAAAATTTTTAAAATTTCACAATTTTTCAACTTTGAATTTTCATGCCCTTAAATCACAGAGATATGTCACACAAATACTTAATATGTAATATTTTCCACATGTCTACTTTACATCAGTACAATTTTGGAACCAAAATGTTTTTTGTTGGGAAGTTATAAGGGTTAAAATTTAAACAGCAGCTTCTCATTTTTAAAACACCGTTTTTTTTTTAGGGACAACATCACAGTTGAAGTTACTTTGAGGGGTCTATATGATAAAAAATACCCAAAAGTGAAACCATTCTAAAAACTGCACCCCTGAAGGTGCTCAAAACCACATTCAATAAGTTTATTAACCCTTCAGGTGCTTCACAGGAATTTTTGGAATGTTTAAAAAAAATGAACATTTATCTTTTTTTCACAAAATATTTGCACCCCTGAAGGTGCTCAAAACAACATTCAAGAAGTTTAACCTTTCAGGTGCTTCACAGGAATTTTTGGAATGTTTAAAAAAAATGAACATTTATCTTTTTTTTCACAAAATATTTACTTCAAATCCAATTTTTTTTATTTTACCAAGGGTAACAGGAGAAATTGGACCCCAAAAGTTATTGTGCAATTTTGTCCTGAGTACGCTTATACCCACACATGTGTACGTAAACCACTGTTTGGGTGCATGGCAGAGCTCGGAAGAGATGGAGCGCCATTTTACTTTTTCAAGTTTTTAATTTTCCTAAGGGCTAATAGAAATTTTTTTACAACAAACTGAGGTCCATTTTCTCCTGAGTGTGCTAATACCCTACATGTAATCGGGAATATTTTTTCAGGCACAGTGCAAAGCTCAGAAGGCAAGGAGCACCAGATTTTACTGTTATGGTTTGCAGGTGCCATGACCCACTGGGAGAGCCTGTGAGGTGCCAGAACAGCAGAACCCCTTATAAGTGACCCCATTTTACGAACTATACCTATCAATGAATTCATCTAGGGGTGCAGTGATCATATTGACACCATGGGTGTGTCACAGAATTTTATACCATTGGGCAGTGAAGACAAAATAACTGCATTTTTCCCACCAAAATTTTGTTTTAGCCAAAAATTTTCCATTTTCACACAAGAAGTAGGTAAAAATGGTGCACAAAATTGTCTCACAATTTCTACTGAACGTGGCAATACACAGTATGTGGCTGTACAGTACGACTTAGCCATAGGGTGAGACTCGGGAGGAACGGAGCGCTATTTGCCTATTCAAGTGAATGGGTCTGTGCATATGTCAGTGTGTTGCCACGGATCGTGCGTCCGTGGGCAAAATATGCTGACATGTCTGTTTTTTAATGTCAGCATGGGCCACAAAACGTCCAACACACTTGCATACGCATAACACACATGGATGTCATCCATGTGACATGCATCAAAGCCAGGGAAGAATCGTTACAGTAAGTGCTGTTCCCTGGTGCTGAGTGCTGAACACGGCCCTCATCTTTCTCCCTGTTCTGCCATCGATCGGCGAGAGCAGGGGAGAATGATGAGAATTACATTTAAGTGATAAAAGAGACAGCAGGTTGCAGCTGATGGGACTATTACTCCCATCAGCCTACCCCTGCTGCTGCTAATAACAGAAACAGCAGGAGCGGCTGATGGGAGTATTCATCAGCTTCCGACTGCGCTATAAATAAATAAATGAAAAAAATGGCATGATTCCCCTATATTTTCTATAACCAGCCTGGCAAAACTCACAGCTGGGGACTGCAATCCTCAGCTGTCATCTTCAGCAAGGCTGGTTATCAAGAATAGAGAGGTTACCACTCTGTTTTTTAAATTAATTAAATAAATAATTAAAAAATGGCATAGGGTCCCCCCATTTTTGACAACCAGCCTTGCTAAAGCTGACAGCTGGAGGCTGGTATTCTCCGACTGGTAAGGAGCAATGGATATTGACCCCCACAGCCTAAAAATATCAGCCCGCAGCTGCCCAGAAAAGGCACATCTATTAGATGCGCCAATTCTGGCGCTTTGCCCGTGTTAGGGCTGGCGGAACGCACTAAATAGATATAAATAATAGGTGCATTCGCAGCCTGGGGTCCACCAGGCAGGCAAAGCCTGCTGCTAGTAAGATGCGGTATAAGCGAACTCTGTTACTTCACAGAGTCGCAAACATAGATGCTGTGGCACTATATGGTGGTATAAGCGAACTCTGTTACACCACAGAGTCGCTGAGGTAGAGACGCAGAGATAGAGACTGTGTCCTGTTAACACCACAGGGACACACAGATAACTGCTGTGCAGATAGAAGTCCGTGGTCATGCAGTCAGCAACGTAAACAAGCAACTCCTCACTGGAGAAGCCGGTATTCTAGGGGCTTATTTCAGCCGAGCCCTAATCACATGCGTCCATGCGCACCTTTTATTGCAGCAGCTACAGGACCTTCCAGAAAAGGACCAATGATAAACTTTTCCAGAACACAAGCCATTTCAGAACCTTCCTAGCGGACCAATGGGAGTCGCTGCTGTAACTGAGCATGTGACCCCTGATCTCCAATGGGAGATCTTGCCCTGGGCATGCTCAGATGGAGAAACGCAGGACTTAGTCCCAAAGACATCTGCTCACCGCTGACCAGTACTGGCTACAATAGCAGAACCTGGAGAGGCAGCAGTAATCCTCTGCACAATGTTAGACTGGGCGAGACGCTGGGACCGACATCTCTGCTGAGCAGAGTCCACTGCGGCCAGAGACGGATGGGAGACCGCAGCAGGGATGGTTCGAGATTCCCCTTGTGCAGAACTCGACCCCTAACAGCCTGGCTCTTCACACTTGCCCTATAGTGGTGGCAAGTGGGGTTGATGTTTTTGGGGTGATCCCTTAAAGTGAGATCTTTATCTTTTATGATTGCCTGTTCCTGACCTAAATATGAGCCGAGTGCACGCATAAAAACAGACACACCGAAGTCATATGTATTCTCTTTCCTCAGCGAAAGCTGGCCCACAATTGAACTTTATTCTTAAATCAAAGAATCTTGTAACAAACAGGAAAAGGGCGTCACACAATCTTCTGAATAGCCTGTGTCAGTCTATGATAGGTCGATGCCAACTCCACTCCATATATGGTCTTCACTTTTGCATTCCAAGGAATCCTTCCAGGGCGTTGTTCCAGGGTGCAGAGCCATCTTTGATACATCATATCTGACCTGACTTATATAAGGTTTAATAATTGATTTCATTAGCCATTCTCACCTTCACAGTCCTCCCTAAATCAATTATTAACCTGATGTCACGATGTGATATGATCCAACAGGTGGTCGGTCAGCAAACAGCTCAACACACACACAATAGGATGGGAAAATGGGGAAAGGAAGGCCCTACTGATAGGGAAATGGGGGACGGTCACCACCAGAACTTAACCTGAGTCTGTCCCTGCACTCCCCTAACGCCCTAAGTGTGTCCTCCCCCCCACCGCCATCAGGAACCTCGTCCCTCGCTGTCACCTAGCACTGCCCTGACTAGAGCACTGGCCGGCAAGGGATGCTAGCCTCATCACTGCAGATAATACCACACAGGGAACAGTGACAAACACAAAAAGGACTAGGAGAAAACACAGTACATGGATTGTGACATCTGAGCTGTCCATTATATACCTGATTGAGAAAAGTGCAAGGGCAAGAATTCTGTCCATGGTCTGCCTGTTTCAGTCATGGCTTCCTGGATTTTCAGTTTCAGGGTCCCATTCAATCTTTCTGCTCTACCACTACTTGGTGGATGATACACAGCATGAAGGCAGCTCCACTCTCAGGGCGGACATTATTTCCTGCATCACTTTTTCAGTAAAGTGCGTACCTCTGTCACTCTGTGTGGTCTTAGGCACCCCTTATCTGCAGATGACTTCTGAGATCAGTTTCTTCACTGTACCCTTGACGGCTTTATACACATGCGGTACGCCTCTGTCCATGCAGAGAAGAGGTCAAAACACAGAAGTTCATCGTTGGGAAGCTGGATTTGGTCTTCCTGAAGGTGCTGGAACTGGTTAAGGGACCTTGTGGTGCATCTCATAGACGTCTTGGTGGTGCGTCCGACGTTGTTGACTGCACAAGTCAGACAGGCTTGGATGTGTTTGGCTGCAGTGACACTGAACCCAGGAGCATACCGATGCCGGTAGATGATTTCTGTCATGGCAATCTTTGATTGGTGAGTATTGCCGTGGGCGACTTGAACCATCATGGGATACAGAACTCAGGAAAGGCAAACTAAGTCCCCATATGTCACAGTCCTTCTGGAGACGGCACAGGTCCCTTCTCTTGTCATTTGGCTAATTCTTCAATGTCAGCCTGTTGTAGCTTAAGGAGAAGGTCGTAGGTCACAGGTGGGTCCACGGCAGAGGCCACTTGTGCAGCTGCCACCCCGACAGGTTTGTCTCTTGGTTGATAAGCAGCAGATTTGGTCGATTAGTTGGTTGACTTTAGCTGTAGTTGATACTCCTTTGACTTTCACTATGGCAATTTTCTTTGGTAAAAGTAGGACCTCCATCACACGTTGGACAGATATGTCAATCTTAATAGGCTTAACTGCCATTGGTAGGAATGATCAAGGACTCCATAAAGGTCCCTAGCTGGACCAACAGCATATTCAGTGTAGAACTGGCCATCCACACCACACTGCAATCCATCCAAAAAGAGCTCATAGTCAGGGTTATCTAGTGGGACATTGGCAACATGACTGAACCCCCCATGGGACACTAATCTGTACACAGTCATATTCATGTTGCGGCTCAACTAGCAGGTCATGCAGATTACTACTACCACCCACGCCCCCCTTCCAGAGGCAACAGGATGGCTGGAATCAGTAGTGCGACGTGAATGCTGATGCTATCAGGCACATGGATGCACATTGAAACCTGAGATGTCAAGCAGTACTGAGAGAGAGAGTGGCCGTGACATCATGAAAAACATAAACAGTGAGTGAGAAAGTTAACACAATTACAGCAGCACTTCATTTATGACCCTGACTCCCCCCCCCCCGGAAGAGACTGGTTGAGGGAGAAGGAGGGGGCTATCACGCTGCGCTCTGCTGCAGCATTTGTGTGCATAGTTTACACATGAAATTTCTTTGCCCTTGACTGGTCTACTTTAGAGGGGCTCAGTACCAGGTTTTTATGTTTTCAGAGCTGGCAATATGGCTTTGATACTCTGAGTGGGACATTAATAGTGGCTCTATAATCACAGGCTTTAACTCCTTTCTGACATTAGACGTACTATCCCGTCCATGTGACCTGGACCTTAATTCCCATGGACAGGATAGTACGTAATGTGCTCAAGGAGGGGAGCGCGGCCAAGTGTCAGCTGATTCTCACAGCTGACACTCGGCACTAAGAGCCAGGAGCGGTTACGGACCGCTCCCAGCACTTTAACCACCGGAACACTACGATCAAACATGATCGCAGAGTTTCGGAGTCGGCACAGGGGCTGACAGCCCCTCACCTCTGTATCGTGGGGTCCCGATTGCTGCCATGGAGACACAATGTCATCATGATAACATCAGGGTCTCCAGAGCTGTGAAACTTCCTGTCATGAGCAGTGCATGTCAGGAAGTCTCACAGGTTAGTGTACAGAAGCTGCAGCGCTGACAGCTTCTGTAGCATGCAGATGCTGGTTCATCTGCATGCTATAGAAGCGATAAGCCTGTACAAAATGATTGTCCCATAGTAGGACAAAATGTAAAAGTATACTCTATACTCCTTCTAGACCTGTCCTCTGCCTTCGACACAGTTGACCACTGCCTCCTACTACAGGTCCTCTCTTCCTTTGGCATCAAAGACCTCACCCTATCCTGGATCAAATCATACCTCTCCAACCGCACATTCAGCGTCTCACACTCCCACACTACCTCCTCATCCCATCCTCTCTCTGTTGGAGTCCTCCAAGGCTCAGTTCTAGGACCCCTACTCTTCTCAATCTGTACACTTGGCCTGGGGCAACTCATAAAGTCCCACGGATTCCAGTACCACCTTTATGCCGATGATACTCAGATCTACCTCTCTGGCCCAGATGTTACCTCTCTGCTCTCCAAAATCCCAGAGTGTCTATCAGCCATATCCTCTTTCTTCTCCTCCCGCTTCCTCAAACTGAATGTGGACAAATCTGAACTGATCATCTTTCCCCATCTCACAGATCTTCCTTATCTTACCTATCTATAACAATTGACAACATCACTCTTTCCCCCGTACTGGAGGTCCGCTGCCTTGGAGTAACTCTTGACTCTGCACTGTACTTCAAACCGCACATCCAAGCTCTCTCCACATCTGCCCCCTCCAGCTCAAAATATTTCCAGAATTTGTCCCTTCCTCAACCCTCACTCTACTAAAATGCTTGTGCACACTCTCATCATCTCCCGTCTCGACTACTGCAACATCCTTTTTTGTGGCCTCCCTGCTAACACCCTCGCACCTTTCCAGTCCATCCTTAACTCTGCCGTCCGACTAATTCATCTCTCTCCTCGCTACTCCTCCGCTTCTCCCCTCTGAAAATCTCTCCACTGGCTCCCACTCCCTCAGTGTATGCAATTCAAATTACTAATACTGACCTACAAGGCCATGTATAACCTGTCTCCTCCATATATCTCTGAACTAATCTCCCGATATCTTCCCTCAGACCTCCTTCTCTCCTCCACACTTATTCGCTCCTCACCTAACCGCCTCCAAGACTTCTCCCGAATAGCCCCCATCCTCTGGAATTCTTTGCCCCAACAAGTCCGACTATCAACCACACTCAGATCCTTCAGACGGAACCTGAAAACCCACCTCTTCAGGAAAGCTTACAGGCTGCAATGATCCCCGCTGCCTCCTCACCACTACTGGAGATACCGCCTCACCATCACTGGAGCTGCTGCAACCCCAACTTACTGTCTCCTTCCCCACCATCCTGTAGAATGTAAGCCCACAAGGGCAGGGTCCTCTCTCCCCTCTATATCGGTCTGTCATTGTTAGTTTGTTTACCGAAAGTGATATCTGTAATCTGTATGTAACCACTTCTCATGTACAGCACCATGGAATCAATGGCGCTATATAAATAAATAATAATAATAATAAAAGTAAGAATTAAATTAAATTTTTTTTTAAATAATTGTAAAAATATTTAAAAAAATAATAAAAAAAATCAGTATTTATTCTATTACTAAATAAATACTTGCATAAAAAATCTAAACAATAAAAATACACATATTCTGTATCGCCGCGTGTGTATCGACCCTACCTATAAAACTGTCTCACTAGTTAACCCCTTTGGTGAACACCATAAAAAAACAAGCATACAGCGTCATCAGCGAAATAATAAAAAAGTTATAGCGCTCAGAATAAAGCGATGCAAAATAATAATTGTTTCTATAAAATAGTTTTTATTATATAAAAGTAAGAATTAAATAAAACATTTTTTTTAGATAATTGTAAAAATATTTAAAAAAATAATAAAAAAAATAGTATTTATTCTATCACTAAATACTTGCATAAAAAATCTAAACAATAAAAATACACATATTCTGTATCGCCGCGTGTGTATCGACCCTACCTATAAAACTGTCTCACTAGTTAACCCCTTTGGTGAACACCAAAAAAAAAAAAGGATACAGCGTCATCAGCGAAATAATAAAAAAAGTTATAGCTCTCAGAATAAAGCGATGCAAAATAATAATTTTTTCTATAAAATAGTTTTTATATAAATGAGGTATCACTGTAATCATACTGTAAATCAAACCCCCCTTTATCGCTCCCTTAGTTAGGGAAAAATAAAATAAAAAAATTAATTTATTTCCATTTTCCCATTAGGGTTAGGGTTAGGGCTAAAGTTAGGGTTAGGGTTGGGGCTAAAGTTAAGGTTGGGGCTAAAGTTAGGGTTAGGGTTGAGGCTAAAGTTAGGGATAGGGTTGGATTAAGGTACGGTTGGGATTAGCGTTGTGGGTTGGGATTAGGGTTAGGGATTAGAGTTAGGGTTAGCATTAGGATTAGGGGTGTGTTGGGGTCAGGGTTGGAGTTAGAATTGGGGTGTTTTCACTGTTTAGGCATATTAGGGGCACTCCAAATGCGACATGGCGTCTGATCTGAATTCCAGCCAATTCTGCGTTGAAAAAGTCAAATGGTGTTCCTTCCCTTCCGAGCTCTGCCATGCGCCCAGTGGTTTACCCCCACATATGGGGCATCAGCATACTCATGACAAATTGTACAACAACTTTTGGTTTCCAATTTCTCCTGTTACCCTTGATTAAAAAAATTTGTAACTGAAGTAATTTTTTTGTGAGAAAAAGTTAAATGTTCATTTTTTTTAAACATTCCAAAAATTCCTGTGAAGCACCTGAAGGATTAATAAACGTATTGAATGTGGTTTTAAGCACCTTCAGGGTGCAGTTTTTAGAATGGTGTCAATTTTGGGTATTTTCTATCATATAGACCCCTCAAAGTGATTTCAACTGTGATGTGGTCCCTAAAAAAAATGGTGTTGTAAAAATGAGAAATCGCTGGTTAACTTTTAACCCTTATAACTTCCTAACAAAAAAATAATTTGGTTACAAAATTGTGCTGATGTAAATAGACATGTGGGAAATTTTATTTATTATCTATTTTGTGCGATATAACTCTCTGATTTAATTGCATAAAAATTAAAATTTGGAAAATTGCTAAATTTTCAAAATTTTTGCCAAATTTCCATTTATTCACAATAAAACGCAAGTTATATAGAAGAAATTTTACCACTAACGTGAAGTACAATATGTCATGAAAATAATTCTGAGAATCGCCAAGATCCGTTGAAGCGTTCTAGAGTTATAACCTCATAAAGGAACAGTGGGCAGAATTGTAAAAGTTGGCCTGGTTATTAACGTGCAAATCACCCTCGGGAGTAAAGAGGTTAAACCTTAACTTTTGCCAGAGCCGGGTAAAATATTTTTCTACTGATTCAGTAGCATCCTGCTGGATATCATTAAGGATTGCCATCTGGGAGGCTAATCTGTTCCTCTAAATCTCACCTGCAACAGCAGAAAGCATTACTATTTTTTATTAACCTCTGTAACAAATGACATGGGTAACATTTCAGGGTCTGGCATTTTACTCATCATGGCCAGCATTTCACTAGGATCCCAGGGATGCCATCCACCTTCCTGGGGCTGTACAATAACTGGTCCTCTAGGCTGGAATGTAATGCCTGGTGGCTGAAAGCTGGGTGAGCACTGGATGAGAGCAGCAGGGGTTGAGTTGGGCTGCCCACCCTGGCTGAGTAAATTGTCCTAGTGAGTCTCAGATGGCAGCAAAAGACTGATGTATTACTGCTCCATCCATTTGTGTTGTGTCAGGAAAGGAGCTGGAGGGCATTGCAGGTCATGAAGGGGCGTTGGTGCTATCCAGTGCTGGCATGATGTTCATTGGGGGCATGGCCAAGACTTAAGGGGGCTTAGCATTTTGGGACACTGGCCAGGAGAGCCATACTATGCAAATGGTTTATGGGGCATAACAAAGGATACAATCCTAGCTTAGGAGTAGAAGGTTTAATAGTTCGTATGTGCCAACAGGGGGCACCACATACACGACAGGTCTCCACCCAACTCTTCTTAGACAAGTTTTCTTCTGATTTGCACAATGCTAAAACTGCTTGCAACAATCCCTCATGTTCCAACTTCCCTTTCCTTTCTTTGATAACTCCCTGCCATTATAATGGCTTTAATCTGCCTTTCTCAGTGAGGCCACATACTTTCATCAAACTTCTCATGTTTTATACATACTTTTTCCTTCTCTGGTAGATATTGTCATGCTGCAGTCTAATCTGTCATTATCACATTTACCCCCTCCCTTACAGAACTGCAAAAACTTTTCAATTATTTGCTGCCTTTAGATGAGCAAAAAGAGACTGAGTGTTCTCCAGTCACCAGAAATCCCAGCCCAGGTCTGTGCACAGTGCAGAGATTCAGAGATGTGTCTGCCTGTCTACTTGTGCACTTGGTTTGACCACCCTGTGTCTCCCCTCTTGGAACCGCTTCGAGAATCAGGGAGCACACAGAACCCGCGCTCACCAGGTCACACACTACCTCCCCTTTCCTTACTTACTGTCACAGATGGGATGGCTAATCAAGGAAGAGAGAAAACACTATCAAACAGATGGACAGACAAACAAAACCTGACTGTCCTCTGTAACTGGGATTTCTGTCTCAGACCTTGTGTGTAGTGCTAGGGTTTGAAGAGGTGCCTGCTCATTTCTTGCACCTTACTGGTTCAACCATGCTATGCTGGAAACTCTAGGAGCACACAAAACCTTGCGCTCAACTTACCACAGATCACCTCCTTTCCCCCCTGCTTGCTACTACACATGCAGAGAACTCAGATAGCCTAGAACAGTGCAGACACTAAAGACACGAGACACGTACAGCAGGCTACAGACAATCAACATTGGTTTGCATTCCACATAGCCAGTAGCCGTGGGTTCTTTAGGGCCACCCAGGGTACGTATCCCACACCCTACTGTGTCAGGGGACACAAACACTTGGCAAACACGAGTACAGAACTACACAGAATAGCTCAAGTGATACAGGCAAGTACTACAGATTCTTAAGGAAATCAGCAGACTTAACGTGTTCTCATGGAGGTGATCAGTCTCCGAGTCAAACCACCCTGGACACTCCCCCTCGGTTTACGCTGGGTGTCGATATCTGGTGAGCATACCCCCTCAGTGGGCCCACGTTGCTGGGTGCCAAGATTTTCGGGGTGACCCTTAAAGTGAGATCTTTTATGATTGCCTGTTCCTGACCTAAATATGAGCCGAGTACACGCATAAAAGAGACAAACTGAACACAGTCAGATGTATGCACCTTCCTCAGCAAAAGCTGGCCCACAACTGAATTTTATTCTTAAAATAAAGAATCTTGTAACAGACAAAAAAAGGGCGTCACACAATCTTCTGAACAGCCAGTGTCAGTCTATGATAGGTCGATGCCAACTCCACTCCATATATGGTCTTCATTTTTACATTCCAAGGATTCCTTCCAGTGCACTGTTCCAGAATGCAGAGCCATCTTTGTTACATCATATCTGAACTGACTTATATAAGGTTTAATTGATTTCATTAGCTGTTATGTTTCGGTAGCTGAGGAGGACAGGAACAACAGCAGGGCAGCCGAACACCTGAGATGTTGGTAACTGATGGGTTGCAGATTCCTAAACTAACGACACAACTAGAGGTAGCCGTGGAGCGTTCCTACGTTGATCCTATACGCCTCGTCACAGCCTGAGAGATAACTACACCTAAAGGCAGAAAGATGAAAGCTATCTGCCCCGGAGCAGATCCCCATAGAAAATAGGAAGCCCCCAAACATATAATGGCGGTTAGACAAGATGAAAATACAAACATAGGCAGAAAATAGACTGAGCAAACGCTGGGGCCACAAGCTGACTAAATAGGATAGGACAGGAGAGATTATTTTCTGCAACCCAGAAAACCCTACAAAAATCCAACAATTCTGATTACAAAAATACTGAGATCACACGATCTCGCCACCCACTAAATCAGATCTCAGTGTGAACAAAAACCAAGCCGCAGCCGCTGAAAAAACAGGAAAAAGCAAATGAGCAAATAACAGTGGCTGCAGAAAAACTGTGAGGAGCTCAGGCCCCAGGAGGGGACCTGGCTGACCTCCACAAAAGTGCAGAAAACAATGCAAAAAGCAAGCACAAAAGAAAAGCAAAAAATATCTTATCTGAAAGCAGGAGATGCAGGCAAGACTCCAGCAAACTTCCAAATGAACCAGGAACCACAATTGAGACAAGAACAATTGATCACCGGCAATCATCTTGGGAGGAAACCTCCCTTATATCTGACCAGTCCGTGATTCCAGATTGCCACTCCTCGCTGAAAGGTTCAGTACTGTCTGTAACCACCAGAGGGAGCCTCTGCTCAGAAACCATCTCTAGCACATTCATAACAGTACCCCCCCCTTGAGGAGGGGTCACCAAACCCTCACTTGTGCAACCAGGCCGATCAGGATGAGCTCGGTGATAGGCACGGATCAGTCTCCTAGCATGGATGTCCGAAGCAAACACCCAAGAATTGTCCTCCTGACCATAACCTCTCCACTTAACCAAATACTGGAGTTTCTGTCTAGAAAAACGAGAATCCAATATTTTCTCAACCACATACTCCAGATTGCCCTCAACCAAAACAGGGTCAGGAGGCGCAGCCATAGGAACCACTGGCTCGACAAACCTCTTCAATAAGGACTTGTGGAACACGTTATGGATCTTAAATGTCCCTGGAAGAAGCAAACGGAAGGAAACAGGATTAAGAATCTCCATGATCTTATAAGGTCCTCCAAAATCTGGAAACAAACTTGACTCCTCTGTCAGACACAATGTTCTCGGGTATGCCATGTAACCGAACCACATGCTGAAGGAACAAAGGCACCAATTCGGAGGAGGAAAGTAACTTAGGTAATGGCACAAGATGTATCATCTTGGAAAACCTATCACAGATTACCCAGATAACGGTCATTCTCTGAGAAACAGGGAGGTCGGAAATAAAATCCATAGAGATATGGGTCCATGGCCTCTTGGGCACAGGCAATGGCATTAACAAACCACTAGAACGAGAGCAAGTCTTGGAGCGAGAGCAAGTCCCACAGGACTGCACAAATTCCCTGACGTCACGAGACAAAGTAGGCCACCAAAAGGACCGACTCACCAAGTCTCTGGTACCAAAAATCCCGGGATGACCAGCCAATGCGGAACAATGAATCTCAGACATCACACTCTTCTTCCACTGGTCTGGGACAAACAATTTCCCAATAGGGCAGCGCTCAGGTTTATCCTCCTGACACCCTTCCAAGGCCAGTCTCAAATTGGGCGAGATGGCGGAAAGAACTACACCCTCTTTCAAAATAACAGTAGGATCAGATAACTAAGGAGAGTCCGCAAAGAAACTCTTCGAGAGGGCATCCGCCTTAACATTCTTAGTGCCAGGAAGAAAAGAAACCACAAAATTAAAACGTGTGAAAAACAAGGCCCACCTGGCCTGTCTAGGATTAAGTCGCTTGGCTGATTCCAGATAAACCAGATTCTTATGGTCCGTGAGGACCACCACCTGATGTTTTGCTCCTTCCAGCCAATGTCTCCACTCTTCAAAGGCCCACTTCATGGTCAATAACTCCCGATTACCCACATCATAATTACGTTCAGTTGGAGAAAATTTTCGAGAGAAAAAGGAACAAGGGTTACTCTTAGAGGTCTCTAGATCTCTTTGGGACAAAACGGCACCTGCCCTAATTTCAGAGGCATCTACCTCCACCTGAAACGGTAGAGAAACATCAGGCTGCCGTAGAACAGGAGCAGAAGTGAATCTCTGCTTAAGTTCTTGAAACGCAGAGACTGCCTCAGGAGGCCAATTCACCACATCAGAACCTTTTTGGTCAAATCAATCAATGGTTTAACAATACCAGAGAAATTACCAATAAATTTATGATAAAAATTGGCAAAACCCAAAAATCTCTGAAGAGCCTTTAATGAAGTAGGTTGGACCCAATCACAGATGGCTTGAACCTTGAGCGGGTCCATTTCAATAACAGACGGAGACAAAATGAATCCCAGAAATGAGACCTTCTGTATGCCAAAAAGACACTTTGATCCCTTCACATACATTTATTCTCTCTCAAAATCTGGAACACAGTCCGAACATGTTTCACATGAAAGTCCCAGTCATTGGAAAAAATCAAGATATCATCCAAATAAACAATCAGAAATTTATCCATAAAATCCCTGAAAATATCATTCATGAAGGATTGGAAGACGGAAGGAGCATTAGTGAGCCCAAAGGGCATCACTAGGTACTCAAAATGCCCCTCTGGGGTATTAAACGCCGTCTTCCATTCATCCTCGTGCTTAATGCGAATAAGGTTATACGCCGCCCTGAGGTCAAGCTTGGTAAACCAACTAGCACTTTTCACCCTGGAAAACAGGTCAGAAATCAAGGGTAACGGATATTGATACTTCACAGTGATCTTATTCAAGAGACGATAATCAATACACGGCCTCAATGAACCATCCTTTTTGGCCACAAAGAAAAAACCGGCACCCAAGGGTGAAGAGGATGGTCTGATATGACCCATCCCAATGACTCCTTGATATGAGATCGCATAGCATCGTGTTCAGGTACGGACAAGTTAAAAAGGCGACCTTTAGGAAATTTACCACCAGGCACTAATTCAATAGCACAATCGTAGCTCCTGTGAGGGGGCAAAGATACAGATTTACTTTCACTAAATACATCCGAAAAATTAGTCAAAAAGTCAGGAACATCCTGAGACTTGGGAGAGGCAGAAAAAACAGGAGTGTCGGCATTAACACATTGGCAGCCCCAACTGGTCACAGACACAGATTTCCAATCCAAAACAGGATTATGAGACTGTAACCAAGGGAAACCTAGTACAATAATGTCATGCAGATTATACAGCACCTGAAATTTGCAACTCTACTGATGATCTAGTTCAACCCTCATTATCACCTGAGTAGAAAACTGGGGTTTATTCTCCGCCAAAGGGGTAGAATCAATGCCCAGTAGGGGAATAGACTTCCGCAGGGGTATCACGGGAAACCCACAACATTTGGCAAAGTCAAAATCCATCAGGTTAATAGCTGCTCCCGAATCAACAAAAGCCTGGGCAGAAAATGTGGACAGGGAGCAAATCAGTGTTAACAGTCAACAGAAATTTAGTCTGAACACTACCCAAGACAACTGAGCGTGCAAAACGTCTTGCCCGCTTAGGGCAGACTGAAATAGCATGAGAGGCATCACCACAGTAGAAACATAACCCATTGCGCTTTTGAAACTCATGATGCTGAGCCCCAGAAGTCACTCCATCACACTGCATGGGCTCAGAAGCTGGCTCAAAAGGCAACACTATCTCACGCATACCTCTGCACTCACGCAAACGTCTGTCAATTTGAATAGCCAATGACATAGAATCATTGAGACCAGAGGGAGCAGGGAATCCCACCATAACAACCTTTACATTCTCTGACAGCCCCTTCCGAAAAAGGGCTGCCAAAGCATCATCATTCCATTTGGTCAGGACTGCCCACTTTCGGAATTTCTGACAGTACAACTCAGCGTCTTCAAGACCATGATTTAATGCCAACAAGGTTTTTTCAGCTTGATCAGTGACATTAGGTTCATCGTACAATAACCCCTGAGCCAGAAAAAATGCATCAATATCATTCAAAACAGGATTCCCAGGTGTCAGGGAAAAAGCCCAATCCTGAGGATCGCCGCGCAGGAAAGAGATGACAATTTGAACCTCCTGTGCTGCGTTCCCTGAGGACTTAGGCTTTAAGGCAAAAAACAACTTACAGTTATTTTTGAAATTCAGAAATTTAGCCCGATCCCCCAAAAACAAATCTGGCATGGGAATCCTAGGTTCCACAACCGGCAACCCAGCAAGATAGGTAGCAATACTCCGAACCTCAGTGGCAAGCTGATCCACATGGCCAGACAATTTTGCAAACTCCATTGAGAGAAAAAAAAATCCTCCTCAGCACCCAGAGAAAAAAGGGAAAAAATGCAACAGATAGAAAAAAAAAAATCTCTGACAACTCTGACAACTTTTTTCTTTCCACACTATTTTTCCCTTCTGTGAGTACCATATAATTTTCAGTTATGGCCTGTGATACTGTTATGTTTCGGTAGCTGAGGAGGACAGGAACAACAGCAGGGCAGCCGAACACCTGAGATGTTGGTAACTGATGGGTTGCAGATTCCTAAACTAACGACACAACTAGAGGTAGCCGTGGAGCGTTCCTACGTTGATCCTAGATGCAGGGCCGGCTCCAGGTTTTTATGGGCCCCGGGCGAAAGAGCCTCAGTGGGCCCCTTTAACACAGACCACGATTCATGATGCACAGATACAGCAGAGAAATATAGGTACAGTACAATGCCAAATACTTCACTTCTTCCATTACATGAGTGATATCTATTGTAAATTGTACAATAGCTCAAAAAACGCCAAATCCTCACAGCCACAGAACAGACTGGACAGTACAATCCTCCATACAATATTATGGGCACCACAGTCTCCCCCTCATCACCCATATAATACCCCATGCAGGATGTCACCCCCCATATAATGCTCCATACAGAATACTGGACCCAAAATATTGCTCCATACAGAATACTGGACCCAATATAATGCTCCATACAGGCTACTGGTCCCCATATAATGCTCCATACAGGATACTGGTCCCCATATAATGCTCCATACAAAATATGGAGCTCTCCTCTGCGCTGTGCTGCGTTCTGCACTGTTACGGCTCAGGAAAGGGCGCTGTGGAAAGACTCCCCATTATCATCATGATTGTCTCCCCATCATCATCATTGCCTCCTTATCATCATCATTGCCTCCCCATCATCATCATGGCCTCCCCATTATCATCGATGCCTGCCCATCATCATCATCTCCTCCCCATCATCATCTTCTCCCCATCATCAATGCCTGCCCATTATCATCAATGCCTGCCCATTATCATCATCTTCTCCCCATCATCATCAATGCCTCCCCATTATCAGCAATGCCTGCCCACCCATCATCATCCTCCTCCCACTCCCCATCATCAATGCCTGCCCATTATAAATCAATCTTCTCCCCATCATCATCAATGCCTCCCCATTATCAGCAATGCCTGCCCATCATCATCTTCTCCCCATCATCAATGCCTGCCCATTATCATCAATGCCTGCCCATTATCATCATCTTCTCCCCATCATCATCATCAATGCCTCCACATTATCAGCAATGCCTGCCCATCATCACACACAGACAGCACCACAGCACACAAGCACTCTCTCACATACATACACACACACATACACACACACACAAAGCAATTTCACTACATACACACAGACACACACAGAGACACACACACACACGTCTTACCTGTCCGGCGTCCCCGCGCTCTCTGCCACAGCCGGCCGCTGAATGATGACGTCATTCAGCGGCGCTGCTGTGAGAGGAAGCGCCTGCGCCCCCTGGAGCCCGGAGCTGCGGCAGCGGAGGCACGGGAGAGGTAAGTATTGTGCCAGCTGATGCCGGGGCCCTGAGCAACGGGCGCGGGGGGTGCCAACTGCGAGGTGGGCGCCACCCCCCGCCTGCTCAGGGCCCCGGCATCTGCCCGGGTGTGCCGGGTGCTGACGCCGGCCCTGCCTAGATGCCTCGTCACAGCCTGAGAGATAACTACACCTAAAGGCAGAAAGATGAAAGCTATCTGCCCCGGAGCAGATCCCCAAAGAAAATAGGAAGCCCCCAAACATATAATGGCGGTTAGACAAGATGAAAATACAAACATAGGCAGAAAATAGACTGAGCAAACGCTGGGGCCACAAGCTGACTAAATAGGATAGGACAGGAGAGATTATTTTCTGCAACCCAGAAAACCCTACAAAAATCCAACAATTCTGATTACAAAAATACTGAGATCACACGATCTCGCCACTCACTAAATCAGATCTCAGTGTGAACAAAAACCAAGCCACAGCCACTGAAAAAACAGGAAAAAGCAAATGAGCAAATAACAGTGGCTGCAGAAAAACTGTGAGGAGCTCAGGCCCCAGGAGGGGACCTGGCTGACCTCCACAAAAGTGCAGAAAACAATGCAAAAAGCAAGCACAAAAGTAAAAGCAAAAAATATCTTATCTGAAAGCAGGAGATGCAGGCAAGACTCCAGCAAACTTCCAAATGAACCAGGAACCACAATTGAGACAAGAACAATTGATCACCGGCAATCATCTTGGGAGGGAACCTCCCTTATATCAGACCAGTCCGTGATTCCAGATTGCCACTCCTCGCTGAAAGTTTCAGTACTGTCTGTAACCACCAGAGGGAGCCTCTGCTCAGAAACCATCTCTAGCACATTCATAACAATTAGCCATTCACTCCCCCACAATGTCATCTTTGTATTGTCAGGTGACATCAAGTCCACGGCTTAATAATGGGGAAACATCTATAAGACACCGATCCATCACTAATCCTATAGTTACATGGTAAAGACACAGCCAGCATAAAGTCTTTTTTAGAAATAAAGCAAAACACAGTTTTACTTTTTTATTTAAAAATAACATACACAGTTATACTCACCAAACGACTATTCCACCAAAGCCCTTGTTCTCCTGTAAGAAAACTAAAATAACAAAACAACAATATACCATACCTGTCTCATTCTGTCCCACACTGTAATCCATGTCTGGGGGATGATTAATTTTCAACCTGGATGGTGCGAAGATGAGACAATCCAGGCTGAGAACTACATTGTGAATGAGCTGCTGGGAACACAGCGCCAGTGACCGGGGGTGACGTCATAGAGGTTACCTCTGTTCACTGGGCGCTGTTCCTAGCCAGGCTGAGCTGCAGTGAGATCCCTGCTAGCAACGTGAGCGCTCACGGTGCTAGCGGGGATTTCACCGAAGTCAACGCATTTACATCCTGTCATTGGGCTCTGTTCCCAGCCTGGCTGAATTGCGGTGAATTCGGTGAGATACCCGCTAGCACCGTGAGCGCTCATGACTCACAGTGCTAGTGGGGATCTCACCGAATTCACCGCAGTTCAGCCTGGCTGGTAACAGAGCCTCAGTGACCGGATGTGTTTCCAGCAGCTCATTCACCTGTGGTTTTCAGCCTGGACAGTCGTATCTTGGCACCGTCCAGGTTAAAAACTAATTATCCCCTAGACATGGATTACGGCATGGGACAGAACGACAGACAGGTATGGTATATTGTTGTTTTTTTTAATTTAGTTTTCTTACAGGAGAACGAAGGCTTTGGTGGAATTAGGTGAGGTTGTTAAGTATGGTTTAATTAAAATTATTAAAGGAGTCTGTGTCATTTTTTCAATTAAAGGACTTTATTCTTGGTGTGTGTGTTTTTATACAATGTGACTATGGGGTTAGTAATGGGGAGCCTTATTACTAACAATGGGGCTTGATATCACCTGACAATACAAAGGTGACATCAACCCCACAAATATGAACCCCAATTGCCACCGCTACAAGGCAAGTGGGAAGAGCCGGGCAAAGCACCAGAATTGAAGCATCTAATAAATGTGCCTTTTCTGGGCAGCAGCTGTTGGCTGCTATTTTTAAGCTGAGGGGGTCAATATCCATGGCCCCTTAATAGCCTAAGGATACCAGCCCCCAGCTGTGAGCTTTAGCAAGGCTGGTTGTCAAAAATAGGGGGACAACACGCTGTTTATTGTAATTATTTATTCAAAATAAAAAAATGACATGGGGACCCCTCAAATTTTGATAACCAGCCTTGCTGAAGATAACAGCTGAAGATTGCAGCCTCTAGCTGTGAGTTTTGCCTGGCTGGTTATAGAAAATACAGGGGAACCCACTCCATTTTTTTCATTTATTATTTATTTATAGTGCAGGCGGCGGCTGATGAATACTGCCATCAGCCGCTCCTGCTGTCGCTGTTATTAGCAGCAGCAGGGGTAGGATGATGGGAGTTATAGTCCCATCAGCCACCGCCTGCTGTCTCTTTAATTACGTAAATATAACTCTCATCATTCTCCCCTGCTCATGCTGATAGCCAGCAGAGAAGGGGAGAATGATGAGAGCAGTGTTCAGCATCCGGCGCAGGGGAACAGCGCTTACTGTAAAGCTTTTTCCCTGGCACCCATCTGTGTGGTACTGATGCAGCACACGGTTGCCACACATGTGCCATAAATATTACAAACACGGACACTGACATCTCTAGTACCGGAAATATCAGGACGTGTCAAAGAGGCCTTATAGCGGGTTTTTATGTTTGGCTGCTGTCACACACTAAACGCTTTTTATTGCAAAAAATTGTGTTTGCATCACTACATTTTGAGAGCTATAATTTTGTGAGGTATTGTTTTGCAGGAAGAGCTGACATTTTTATTAGTACAATTTTCAGGCACATGACATTTATTGATCGCTTTCTATTACAATTTTTGGTAGACAGAATGTGCAAAAACCAGCAATTCATGGATTTATTTTTTGGGTGAGTTAATGCCATTTTGTGTGCAGTAAAATTGATAAGGCAGTTTTGTTCTTCGGGTCAGTGCGATTTATATGTTTTTTATGTTTTGGTGCTTCTATACAATAAAAACTATTTTATAAAAAAAATAATTGTTTTTGCATCACTTTATTCTGAGAGCTATAACTTTTTTATTTTTCTGCTGATGGAGCTTTATGGTGGCTTTTTTTTGCGGGACAAGATGACGTTTTCCGGGGTACCATATTTTTTTCTATACAGTGGTGGCCAAAAGTATTGGCACCCCTGCAATTCTGTCAGATAATACTCAGTTTCTTCCTGAAAATGATTGGAATCACAAATTATTTTCTATTTTTATCTTCATTTAATTTGCTTGCAAGGAAAAAACACAAAAGAGAATGAAGCAAAAATCAAATCCTTGATCATTTCACACAAAACTCCAAAATGGGCCAGACAAAAGTATTGGCACCCTCAGCCTAATACTTGGTTGCACAACCTTTAGCCAAAATAACTGCGAACAACCGCTTCCGGTAACCATCAATGAGTTTCTTACAATGCTCTGCTGGAATTGTAGACCATTCTTCTTTGCCAAACTGCTCCAGGTCCCTGATATTTGAAGGGTGCCTTCTCCAAACTGCCATTTTAAGACCTCTCCACAGGTGTTCTATGGGATTCAGGTCTGGACTCATTGTTGGCCACCTTAGAAGTCTCCAGTGCTTTCTCTCAAACCATTTTATAGTGCTTTTGGAAGTGTGTTTTGGGTCATTGTCCTGCTGGAAGACCCATGACCTCTGAGGGAGACTCAGCTTTCTCACACTGGGCCCTACATTATGCTGCAAAATTTGTTGGTAATCTTCAGACTTCATAATGCCATGCACACGGTCAAGCAGTCCAGTGCCAGAGGCAGCAAAGCAACCCCAAAACATCAGGGAACCTCCGCCATGTTTGACTGTAGGGACCATGTCTTTTCTTTGAATGCCTCTTTTTTTTTCCTGTACACTCTATGCTGATGGTTTTTCCCAAAAAGCTCAACTTTTGTCTCATCTGACCAGAGAACATTCTTCCAAAACGTTTTAGGCTTTCTCAGGTAAGTTTTGGCAAACTCCAGCCTGGCTTTTTTATGTCTTGGGGTAAGAAGTGGGGTGTTCCTGGGTATTCTACCATACAGTCCCTTTTCATTCAGACGCCGACGGATAGTACGTGTTGACACTGTGGTACCCTTGACTGCAGGGCAGCTTGAACTAGTTTGGATGTTAGTTGAGGTTCTTTATCCACCATCCGCACAATCTTGCGTTGAAATCTCTCGTCAATTTTTCTTTTCCTTCCACATCTAGAGAGGTTAGCCACAGTGCCATGGGCGTTAAACTTCTTGATGACACTGTGCACGGAAGACACAGGAACATTCAGGTCTTTGGAGATGGACTTGTAGCCTTGAGATTGCTCATGTTTCCTCACAATTTGGTTTCTCAAGTCCTCAGACAGTTCTTTGGTCTTCTTTCTTTTCTCCATGCTCAATGTGGTACATACAAGAACACAGGACAGAGGTTGAGTCAGCTTTAATCCATGTTAACTGGCTGCAAGTGTGATTTAGTTATTGCCAACACCTGTTAGGTGCCACAGGTAAGTTACAGGTGCTGGTGATTACACGAATTAGAGAAGCATCACATGATTTTTCTAACAGTGCCAATACTTTTGTCCACCCCCTTTTTTAGGTTTGGTGTGGAATTATATCCAATTTGGCTTTAGGTCAATTCTTTTTGTGTTTTTTCATTGAAGACAAATTAAATGAAGATAATAATACCAAAGAATTTGTGTTTGCAATCATTTTCAGGAAGAAACTGAGTATTACCTGACAGAATTGCAGGGGTGCCAATACTTTTGGCCATCACTGTACATCTTTTTGATTGCATGTTAATCCACTTTTTGTTTGGCGGTATGATAATAAAGCATTGTTTTTTGCCTTTTTTATAGTGTTCACTAAAGGGGCTAACTAGTGGGACAGTTTTATAGGTCGGGTAGTTGCGGACGCAGCAATACCAAATATGTGTATTTTTATTGTTTTTTTTTTCATTCAAATATTTACTTAGAGATAGAATATATATTGATTTTTTATTATTATTTTTGTTTTTTTAAAATATTTTTACATTTATTTAATTTTTTTTTTACTATTTCCTTTTTTACTTTGTCCCACTATGAGACAATCAGTTTTTGCAGGTTGATCGCTTCTATAGCATGCAGATGAAGCAGTATCTGCATGCCATAGAAGCTGTCAGCGCTGCACTGACATAGAGACTTGCTGATCATGCATTGTGCATGTTCAACAAGTTTCCTATCTCTGGGGACTTGGATGTCAAGTGTCATGCTGCGGGATCTCTGATCCAAAAGCCCTCTGTCGGCTTCTGGAATGCTGCGATCTTGTTTGAGAGTGGTCTGTGACTGCTTCTGGCACCTAGTGCCGGGTGTCAGCTATCAGAATCAGTTGACACCCAGCGGCGATTGCCCGCGCACCCCCTGTGAGCGTGGCCGATCATGATTATGTAATATTCTGTCCATGGTCATGTTGGCCCAGGTCACATGGACGGAATATTATGTCTGATGTCAGAAAGGGGTTAAACATCTGAAATGTTGGTCACTCTATTCCTTAGTAAACTATTGTGGCTATATGTGCAACTCTATACTACCATGGATTGTTGATTATCTATGTGTACTGTTACATTTTGTGTTTCCACCACCTTCCTGATCTTTGTACTATTTTGTATTTATAGATGTTAGGGATCGAGTTCCCACTGCCGCACAAGGGGAATCTCGAGCCAGTCCCGCTGCAGTCCCCCATCCGTCTCCAGCCGCAGTGGAGCCTGCTCAGCAGAGACGTCGGTCCCAGCGTCTTGCCAGGTTTAATACTGTGCAGAGGATGACTGCTGCCTCTCCAGGTCCTGCTATTATAACCAGTGCAGGTCAGCGGCGAGCAGACGTATTTGGGACTAAGTCCTGTGTGTTTCCTTCTGTGCATGCCCAGGGTAAGGTCTCTCATTGGAGATCAAGGGTCACATGCTCTGGCACTGCAACGATTCCCATTTGTCCTCCAGGAAGGTAATGAAGCTGTTCGAGTTCCGGGGCAGGCTTCCATTGGTTCTTCCGGGAAGGTCCTGCAGTTGTTGCTGCTATAAAAAGCTTGCATGACCAAACGGCCGTGCGCTAGTATCAAATCTGTTACGTGCTTGCGCCAGTGTGGTCATGTATGTGGTTAGGTTCGGCTGAAATAAGCCACTAGAATACCGGCACCTCCGGTGAGGAGTTTTGTATGCACGTGTTCAGAGCTCGGCTGAAAAACGCCATTAGAATACCGGCTACTCCGGTGAGGAGTTTATTGCTTGTGTTCTGATTGCATGACGACAGACTACAATCCGCTTAGCAGCCATCTGTGTTGCCTGTGAGTCTGACAGGACTCAGTCTTTGTCACTGCAGCTCTGTGAGGTAACAGAGTCCGCTTACATCGCCATATAGCGCCACAGCATTTTTGGTTAGCAACTCTGTGGAATAACAGAGTTTGCCCATATCACCATATAGTGCTAGGGCATTTACATCTGCGACTCTGCGGGATAACAGAGTTCACTCATACTGCCTATTTGAGCCATCTTAGTAGCAGCAGGCTACTGCCTGCACGGTGGACCCCAGGCTGCGAACGCACCTCTCCTTAATATCTATTAGGTGCGTTCCGCAAGCCCTTAACAATAGATATCTATTTTTTCGGTGTTATTTTTTTGTTAATCATTTTAATAGGTTTAATCAAATGTATACTTTTTACATGATTCTTATATTTTGTTGGGGTTTATACGTTCCATTTTCTGGTCTTTGACATTGTCCCCCCTAATAGCATTATCAGACTTGGCAAGTTTCCCTTAAGGATTTGTTACTGAAGAACATCACAGATCAATCATTTCACAGTCACACTGAATATGCAGCTACAGCACCTTCCTATTACACAAAACTTTGTAATATTATTATTCAAATTTAGGCTTCTTTTCTATCTATATGTGTAATGAACTGTGACCTCTGACCTCCTATTCCAGGGCTGGAAAATCCTGAAATGCTGCTGCTTGGCATCTTTTATAGTGGTGGTGGCTGTAATAGTGCCCCTTGATTGGTTGTGTTAGACTATGTGATGTAATAGCTGAAAGGCATTATGGAGATGTCCACGCAGCAGCTCCAGAAATCAATATCTCACTCTCTGGCTACCGCAATCTTTGGCAATTTATGAAATGGTGCTGGAATTTTTTTTTTGATCCTTGCGAATTAAATTGCAAATTGTTCAAATTTGTGGGAACCTGCGAATTTCAGGAAATTCAACTCTAAGTCAGATCAATACGCTCACCTCAACTAAAGGATATTCAGGTATAAACACAAAACTGTTGACTGTAAATTGTGTGCTTTTACTCTTACAAAGGGGAGGATTTTTTGTCCTCAATTCTAATATACTTTTATAGAAAAAAATCAATTTCTTGTAAAATATATTCAATATATCATATAACATATACAAAATGACCTTTATAGCTAGCTAAACATGCTGGGTTAATTTAAAATAAATGTCTAATGTGGATTAGATATCTAACTTCATAAAATTGTTATGTCTATTGTTATTTTTCACATCCTTGCATGCGGGCAGGTCTTGCACAATTTCACAATAGTAAATAAAAACAAATGACTTGGCTGGAAAGCATATTAAATCTAATAATGGACTTCTACGAGTTGCAGATTTTTTCGTTTGTTTCCATTTCTTAATATTTGCCATCAGTGACCAAACACATGAAATTGAAAACAGGGAAATATACACATTTATTTGTCTTATAGAAAATGAAAAATACAAATTTGCATGATTTTCCTTTGTTGATTAACCCTAGTTTGGCCCTTTAGGATGGGTATATTCCAAAAGGCATTTACAACATATTTTTTCCTCCAACTGAGGTTCATTTCTTTCTCATAAAAATCACCATTTGGAAGCAAAAATGTAATGGTTAACTTAAAAAAAAATAGGGAGGGATATAATATAAACTACAATTCTGTCATGTAATGAAAATAATGTTAACTATTCAGGCTCATTTTTTGTTGCACTGATTGTAGTTCTCTTGGCACTTGGGATAGTTCAATCTTTTCAAATTGCAATTTGCCAGGTTTGTCATTTTTTTTCCTAAAAATGTGATTCACAACAAACTAAACTATCAACAAATCACAGATACAGACAGTCGAACGTAAAAGTCTGGATTTTGGGGAGTTTTCTTTTGTCTTTTCAAACACAATTATTCCGCCCTTCCCAAAAAGAATTGTTCAAGAAATGTAAAAGCGCAGTACTGTCCCTTGGGACAAGCAAGCCACCTATATGAAGCTGAATTCAGATAATTTTTTTTTACTGTAAAACAATTGTGCCACCTTGCTTCTTTTTTAGCGTATTATAAATGAAAAAAAAATGTGCAATTGGAATTCAGATACAGCAGGACAGATGCCAAGTACTGAGTCTGGCACTGCTGCTGGCACCTCTCCTATCTCTGTCTCCCTCTATCAATGTGAACTCTGTATTATTCCCAGTGTATTATTTCCATTTTTTTCACTTCTGCAGTTATTTAACATATTATACTAATTCTCCAATGTTTTAGGGCTTTCTCTTCCTATCTGTATTGCTGAACTGTGAGCTCTCATGTATCTCACTATGCTAAAATCATTCTAAAATGGCTACTGACATTCCCTGCCTCTGTTTTTATTCAGGCTATGAAAGCCCACCGTGATTGGATGCACAATACCAAGTTATATGATAGCAGCAAGGCTTTATGGGGAACCCCGTGTGGTCACACTTGAGCCTTTTGTGGCTAAAGCAATCATCTGTAATGTGTAAAAAGGCGGTGAGCGTTTCTTTGTTATGCATGCAGATAGAATTTAAAATTGTTTCAATTTGCTGAGCAAATTTCATAAAATTCAACTCAAATTCTATTTGGAAAAAATTGATTCTATCATCTCTACTTGGCACCATTTAGGTAAATTTTATTAATTGTTTCGATTATATTACTAATATTTAAAGGGGTTTTCTGGCATACTGATTATTAATGCTTTGTAAAGCCTATCAGAGATGAAGAAATGTTATAATTTTCCTGCTATTAAAATTCTGCTCTTTTCTTGATCTGTCACGTGTGGTGATGGGATCGGCAGCTCCTTACTTCCTGCTGCAGTCTGTTTAAAGTATAATGTACAGAGATGACTTATCTGTGCTTTGAACAGCCCACACAGAAGCTTTGCAGTGTGTTCAGGATGGTCATGTCATCTTAGCTTGGCATTTGATTCTCTGCAAGTTTACATTTATTAGTGAAGTAGAGAGGGAAAGCACATTGCTGGCTCCATGCAAAATAATAAATCTTATCATCTTCTGACTAGGGTCAAAGAGGATACTGGGCTTTCAAGAGTGCATTACATTATATGACTCTCTACTTCCTACAGTACACTGAGCCAGCCAGAGTCTGCATATGTAATATTACTGACTGCCAGAATGTGTCAGGATGATATCTACAATGTAAAGTGGGAGGAATGTTAGGAAGGAGAAACTGCGTGTGCTGCAATTTATCCATCTTCAGACTAAATAAAAGTCTTAGGATGGTGCTCTGTATATGGAGTGAGCAGGCACTGAGGGTGGGAGTGAGTGAGTTGTGGAGCAGCTTTGAAATTGTTGCTTAGATGAGCAGAATAAAAGCTAGCCAAAGTTAAAAACAAGCTGCAAGTATGTCTGCAGGGGCCTAAAAAAGCGAAAAAAAAGTAACAAGGGTGTTTCAGGACTAGTGCTGAGCGATACTGTCCGATATCCCGAAATATCGGATCGGATTGGATCGGCCCGATACTCAGAAAGTATTGGGTATTGCCGATCCGATACCGGAAACCCAATGCAAGTCAAAGAGACAGAAATATAGTAATTAAAAAAAACTCTTTCTTTCCTTGTAAACACTAGATATACACATATAGAATACATACATATATATATATATATATATATATATATACACACACACACGTGTCATTGTGACATATATATATACATATGTTTATAGTTCATACACTTCTACATAGTAAAATAGCCTCTGATTCGATTGCCGGGCAATGCCTGCTTTTGTGAAAACACAGAACCACCCGACATGAAATGACACATGGTTTACATAGAGTTAACCATGTCATTTCATGTAGTTTGATATATGGTTTTCACTAACAATTACATGAGTGTATGTGTGCAAAATTTGACACATGTAGGGGTTAATTAAAGGTGTAAATTCGTTGTAAAAAAAACACATTTTTTTGCTACGAATTTACACCTTTAATTAACCCCTACATGTGTCAAATTTTGCACACATACACTCAATAAATTGTTAGTGAAAACCATATATCAAACTACATAAAATGACATGGTTAACTCTATGTAAACCATGTGTCATTTCATGTCAGGTCTGTAATTTCACAAAAGCCGGCAATTGAATTAGCGGCTATTATACTATGTAGAAATGTATGTACTATAAATATATACACTACCGGTCAAAAGTTTAGGGTCACTTAGAAATTTCCTTATTTTTGAAAGAAAAGCAGTTTTTTTTCCAATGAAGCTAACATTAAATGATTCAGAAATACACTCTATACAGTGTTAATGTGGTAAATGACTATTCTAGCGTTCTTTTTTTTTGGCCATTTTGAGAGTTTAATGGAACCAACAAATGTAATGCTCCAGATTCTCAACAAGCTCAAAGGAAGGTCAGGTTTATAGCTTCTCTAATCAACCAAACGGTTTTCAGCTGTGTTAACATACTTGCACAAGGGTTTTAAAGGGTATTTTAACCATCTATTGCCTTCTTACACAGTTAGCGAACACAAAATACCATAAGTACACTGGAGTGATGGTTGTTGGAAATGGGCCTCTATACACCTATGAAGATATTGCATTACAAACTAGACGTTTGCCGCTAGAATAGTCATTTACCACATTAACACTGTATAGAGTGTATTTCTGAATCATTTAATGTTAGCTTCATTGGAAAAAAAACTGCTTTTCTTTCAAAAATAAGGAAATTTCTAAGTGACCCTAAACTTTTGACCGGTAGTGTATATATATGTGTCACAAATTCAATGACATGTATATATATATATATATATTATATATATATATATATATATATATGAGGTGTAAAATTGTTGAAAAAAAATGCGTGGGCTCCCGCCCTATTTTCTCAACCAGACAGACAAAGCCAGCGAGTGGGGGCAGATAATAATAGCCCAGAGAGGGACCATTATTTTTGCCCCCCCCCCGGCTACTAACATCTGCCCCAGACACCCCAGAAAAGGCAAATCTATAATTAGATTTGCCCTTTCTGGCACTTTGCCCGTCTATTCCCATTGCCCTGTAGCGGTGGCGAATGGGTTAATAATGGGTTAAAGCCACCTTGCTATTGAAAGGTGACTTTAAGCCAGGTTAATAATTGAGAGCTGTCAATTAGACAACTATCAATTATTAATCCTATTGTATGAAATAAAAATAAAACACACACACTTTAATTAAAAATCATTTTAATGAAATAAACACACAGTTTTGACCATATTTTATTTTACTGCCATTCCTTGCGAAGCCCTTGTTCACCTGTAATAAAAATAAAATAATAAAGCAACATTATTCTTACCTATCTGATGTTCAGTCAGGTCCCCCAATGTAATCCTTCTGAAAGGGTTAATGTTTACTGCAGGGACCACAGCTAATGCTGACAGCCTCACAGTAAACCCCCGACTGAATCATCTCCTCTCCTGGCTGACAGGAGAGGAAGTGGTTAGCATAATTGATTGCTTCCCTGTTATGAATGGCTAGAGATGGTTTCTGAGCAGAGGCTCCCTCTGGTGGTTACAGACAGTACTGAACCTTTCAGCGATGAATGGCAATCTGGGATCGCTGACTGGTCTGATATAAGGGAGGTTCCCTCCCATGATGGTTGCCGGTGATCAATTGTTCTTGTCTCAGTTGTAGTTCCTGGTTCATTTGGAAGTTTACTGAGTCTTGCCTGCATCTTCTGCTTTCAGATAAGATATTTTCTGCTTTTATTTTTGTGCTTGCTTTTTGCATAGTTCTCTGCACTTTTGTGGAGGTCAGCCAGGTCCCCTTCTGGGGCCTGAGCTCCTCTCAGTTTATCTGTAGCCACTGTTATTTGTTCGTTTGCTTTTTCCTGTTTTTTTCAGTGGCTGCGGCTTAGTTTTGTTACACCAGAGTTCTGATTTAGGTGGTGGAGATCTTGTGATCTCAGGTGTTTTTGCAATCATAAGAGTTGGTATTTTTTAGGGTTTTTTTTGGATTGCAGTAAGAATCCTTTCCTGTACTTTTCTGTCTAGACAGATTGGGCCCCAGCGTTTGCTCATTCTATTTTCTGTCTGTGTCCGTGCTTCTTCTTGTCTAACCGCCATTACATGTTTGGGGGCTTCCTACTTTCTTTGGGTATCTGCTCCGGGGCAGATAGCTTTCCTCTTTCTGCCTTTAGGTGTAGTTATGTCTCAGGCTGTGACAAGGCGTCTAGGATCAACGTAGGAACGCTCCACGTCTACCTCTAGTTGTGTGGTTAGTTCAGGTTACTGCAATCCTATAGGTTCCAGCCTCTCTGGTGTATTGCCGTTTTTGTTTTTTCTCCTCAGCTGCCTAAACATAACACTTCCCACTTTCACTGCAGGTTAGCCAGGGACACCGCACAGCATCAGTGACGTCAGAGGGAATCCCGGATGACCTGAAGTGAACTGATTAACAAAAATATGGGATCCCCTTGAAAAAAAAAATGGCGTAGGGTCTCCCCTATTTTTTTTAACCAGCCTGATAAAGCAGACTACTGAGGCCTGGTTTTTCAGGCTGTTAAGGAGCCAATATCCATGGACCTTGCAAGCCTGATAATACCAGGCCACAGCAGTCTGCTTATCTTGGCTGGTTAACAAAAATAGGGGATCCCCTCGAAAAAAAATGGCGTGGGGTCCCCCCTATTTTTGTTAATCAGCCAGATGAAGCAGACTGCTGAGGCCTGGTTTTTCAGGCTGGTAAGGATCCAATATCCATGAACCTTGCAAGCCTGATAATACCAGGCCACAGCAGTCTGCTTAGCTTGGCTGGTTAACAAAAATAGGGGATCCCCTCGAAAAAAAATGGCGTGGGGGTCCCCCTATTTTTGTTAACCAGCCAAGTAAAAAGCAGACTGCTGTGGCCTGGTATTAAAAGACTGTCAAGGCCCATGGATTTTGGCCCTCAACAGCCTAAAAATACCAGGCTGCAGCAGCCCCACAATTGGCGCATCCAAAGATGCGCCAATTGTGGCACTTTACCCGGCTCTTCCCACTTGCCCTCTAGCGGTGGCAAGCAGGGTAATAAGGGGTTAATGTCACCTTTGATTGAAAGGTGACAATAAGCCCGGTTAATAATGGAGAGGCGTCAATAAGACACCAATCCATTATTAATCATAGTTTGTAAATTTTTAAAAAAATACAGAGCCAGAAAAAAGTATTTTAATGAAATAAAACACCACACAGTTTTCATTATTTTTATTGTACGCTCATCCTGCGATGCGACGCCATCATTCTCCTGTAAAAAAACAAAAATAACAAACCAACACAAATTCTCCCTGTCCGACGCAGTCCAAAATCACGAGTGTCCCACGACGAGTCCAGCTCTGCTACATCTGCATGCCAGGCTGAGCCTGACATCCACATAGAGCAGAGCTGCTTACCATAGGTGAATCCCTGGCGGTGACGTCATCGGACTGGTTTACGGCCAGCTGTCGCGAGAGTACAGTGGCCGAGATTACCCTGTACCCGGCAGTCACTGCAGTTATCGCGAGAAGCTGCACGTGACCACCAGGGAGAGGGTAATGGCAGGCCTGGATGGATGGATGGACGTGACCGCCGGGGCTCTTCTGCCAGGTAAGTGCTGCTGACACCTGACAGACCCGACCGACACTGACAGTGACACTTTTGGGAAGTTCCTGTGTCACGTACTTCGTTCTGTGACACAGGAACTCCCCATAGACTTTACAGGAAAACTCCGATTCCGGTATCCGATATGACAAAAATATCGGATCTCAGAATCGGAATTCCGATACAGCGAATATCGACCGATACCCGATATTTGCAGTATCGGAATGCTCAACACTATTGAGGACTCATAAATAGGATAGACAGATCATATTTTTTAATTTTTTTTGTGTCCAGAATACCCGTTACCCTGTAATAACTTTAAGATTGGAAAGTTAAAATGATTCATGAGCATGTGTCCTCAATATATTAAACAATATACCACCCTATGTGTCAGAAAAAGTTATAGATGCCAAAAGTCATAGTAAACATTAAAAATCTTTATTATTCAAATTGGAAACACTAATAAACCTGTTATATCAAGTAGAAGCTAATTTTTTTTAAAATGTGCCTCTTTAATCAATCTTTCTGTGCATAATTTCTCTTTACTGTAGATCAGTACTTAGTGGATCAAACACAAGTCAAAGAACAGATCTTTATCAAAAGGAACAATCACATTCCAACTATGCATCTTCCTGCCATGGCCTTTAATTAGAACAGACAGTTGTAGGTTTATTGAAAATCTTAGATAATGCTAAAAGGTTAAAGTTGTAAATTTTTTTTTATTGATATGCCAAGGGGCTTATTTAAATGGGCCACATAAAAATAAATTACAAGCATCTTCATCAGTACCATATGTACCTATCACAACTTACTTATGGAATTTACATTGGTGTTTTGACCTTTTTTTCCTTACTTTTATTACCTTTTCACATTTTTGTGACTATTTCTGATATCAGTTACACGTTAGGAATTATTAACAGATCAGCAACCAAAAACTACCGTAGTTCTACAATTCTCTGTATTTTATTATTATTATTATTATTATTATTATTACTGTTAGGCAATTCTTTACTGTAAGACCGATGAGACTATGTAGCTCTCAGCCACATGATGCTGTAATTGTTGGTTCACCATACAAATTCTAGGAGAGCCTGGATGCCTTTCTTGAAATACATAATGTTACCGATTGTGTGCACTAGATTCTGTGATATATCATTGATCCAAGGAACTAGTCTGTTTGCCATATGGAGTCAGAAGGATTTTTTTCCATATTATGGAGCAATTAGCATCTGCTTCATGGAGAATTTGATGTCCACTCAATCAACATGTTAGGCTATATGTTGAACACTACGGACTAATGTCTACCTTCAAACTTAAAAACTATATTATTATTTTGCTGTTGTTATCAACTTTTTCAAATTACCATCCTAAATATTACAACTTTTTGACAGACAATTCTGTAGATTTAATGAAAATCTTGGATAATGTTAACAGATTGCACTTCTAAAATATTCAATGTGAACCTTGGATGTTTGTGTGTTGCCTTCTTAAAATATTTGCACTCTAAAAATCAAAAATTCACTTGTAAATCTACAGCTTGCAGTATATTTCATTACATGCATCCTTTTTTATTTATATACATTTTGGCAGCTGGGAGATTGGAATCACAGTTGTTACAGAAAGGCAACGTATTTCAGTTAGCAAATTAAATTATTAATTTTCTATGAGCTCTTTTTAGAGTAGTTTATTCACCATGATTTTCTAAACTGCTTATCGAAAAAAGTCTATAAGATGTTACCCACCAGGTGAAGAGCATCATTATGGCTGAGTGAAGTCTCTCATGAAGCGGCATCTGCTTTAAAGCTGTGCATTGTACTAATGTAAGCCGCAGCCCTCACTTCTTCCCAATGTATGTGATTTGCTTGAAGTTGGGGGGAGGGTTGCCATCGCTGATTGCCTGCAGGGATTGCATGATAATACCACGCGATCACCGGGGAAGCCAATGTTGATGGCACTAGCACAGCGCCAGCACCAGCACCAGAGGTGAGTATACTTGTTATTATTTTACAGGTGTGAAACACAGGGATTGAGAAGAGGTTGTCCAAGTAGTGGACAACCCCTTTAATACTAAACACAAGGAAAGCAGCAAAATAAGCTTTCTGCCTTGTCAAGAAGGTGTACTCTTTTCTGGGTTAGGATAACTTTGTGCACTGTGATATCTTTGACATTTTTATATTGACTACACCTGTAGAGTTTCCATATCAACTTTGATGAATCATAGACATATTCATTTATAGACAAATAGCATGAGACACAATTGCTGCATTTTGTTGTAACAGGATACTGCCTTATGTAACAAAACATTGTTGATTCCAAAATATGTCTCTTTTAATTTAGTCTGATGAAATTTTCTTTATATAAGGTTATTTGCATGTGTTCAGTTCCCAGGGTTTCTACAGAAATAACTTGATTCACTTACAAAATCTAAATCCGATAATATAAACAGTCAGTTTATGCAAAAGTTGCAATTGTTCATATCGCTCATCTAATAATAATAAAAATTCTTAACGGCTTCACCCTTTCACCATCTTGACCAGGTCAATTTTTTCAATTCAGACCAGTGTTAGTTAATGTGGTAATAAATCTAGAATGCTTCAACTAAGTGATTCTGAGACATTTTTTTTCATGACACGAAGTGTACTTTATATCAGTGGTAAATTTAAGTCAACATGTTTTACATTTATTTGTGAAAATATCAGAATTTTGGCAAAAATTTCACTATTTTCAAACTTTCAATTTTTAAATTCTTAACCACTTTCTGACATTAGAAGTAATAATCCGTCCATGTGCCCTGGGCCTGTTTGACTAGGGACGGATTATTACATCTACTCAATCGCATGCGCACACAGTTGGTGTGCAGGCGATCGCCGCCGAGTGTCAACTAATTCTGACAGTGCGCTCAAACAGTAGTTTTCTCCTCATATTGGGTATAGGCTTACTCAGGAGAAATTCCACAACAAATTGTATGGTGCAATTTATCCTGTTTCCCTTATGAAATTGCAATATTTTGTGCTGAAAACATATTTGTGGGGAAAATTAGATTTTTTTTATTTTTACGGCTCAACGTTATAAACTTCTGTGAAGCACCTAAGGGGTAAATGTGCTCACAACACATTTAGATCAGTTCCTTGAGGGGTCTAGTTTCCAAAATGGTGTCACTTGTGGGTGATTTTCACTGTTTAGGCACATCAGAGGCTTTCCAAACCCCAATTGTTCCAGCAAATTTTGCATTCAAAAAGTCAAATGGCGCTCCTTCCCTTCCAAGCTCTGCCATGTGCCCAAACAGTGGTCTTCTCCCTCATATGGGGCATCGGCATGCTCAGGTGAAATTACACAACAAATTTTGGGGTCCATTTTTTCCTGTTACTCTTGTCAAAAGGAAAAATAATGGATCTGAACTTAATTTTTTGTGAAAAAAAGTTAATTTTTTTTTCTTTTTAAAGTACTGTGAAGCACCAGAAGGGTT
This sequence comes from Oophaga sylvatica, assembly GCA_033576555.1. NCBI lineage: Eukaryota > Metazoa > Chordata > Amphibia > Anura > Dendrobatidae > Oophaga > Oophaga sylvatica. The sequence goes on along the minus strand of JARQOD010000005.1, from coordinate 253,025,498 downwards.
AATAAACTTCTTGAATGTGGTTTTGAGAACCTTGAGGGGTGCAGTTTTTAGAATGGTGTCACTTTTGGGTATCTTCCTTCATATAGACCTCTCAAAGTGACTTCAAATGTGATGTGGTCCCTAAAAAAATGGTTTTGTAAATTTTGTTGGAAAAATTAAATGAAAAAAATGAAAAATCGCTCGTCAAATTGTAACCCTTATAACTTCGTAACCAAAAAAAATGTTTCCAAAATTGTGCTGATGTAGACATGTGGGAAATGTTATTTATTAACTATTTTGTTTGACATTTTTCTGTGATTTAAGGGCATGAAAATTCAAAGTTTGAAAATTGTGAAATTTTCCAAATTTTCGGCAAATTTTTTTTTCACAAATAAACGCAAGTCATACCAAAGAAATTTTACCACTACCATGAAGTAAAATATGTCACAAAAAAAATTCTCAGAATCACCAGGATCCGTTGAAGCATTCCAGAGTTATTACCTCATAAATTGACAGTGGTTATAATTGCAAAAATTGGCCTGGTTATTAACATGCAAACCACCCTCGGGGTAAAGACGTTAAACCAGTTTGTCATGCTGTACAAAATAGTTAAAAATAACATTTCCCATATGTCTATTCACATCTGCATCAATTTTGAAACATTTTTTTGCTAAGAAATTAGAAAGGTTAAAAATTTTTAAAACTGTTTTTTTAGGAAGCACATCACGCTTGAAGTGACTTTGAGAGGCCTACATGACAGAAAATGCCCAAAGTTACAGCATTTTAGAAACTGCACCTCTCAAAATGCTCAAAACCATATTCAAGAAGTTTTTTTTAGCACTTTAGGTGATTTACAGGCATTAAAGCAAAGTGGGAGGAAAAAATGAATATTTTAATTTTTCCCACAAAAATGTTTATTTAGTCCCAAATTTTGCATTTTTACACGGGTAACAGGAGAAAAATTATCTAGTGGTGTACTGTGCAATTTATGAAATTATATAACATTGGGCTGAGTCAATTTAAAATTACCATTTTTTTCCACTAAAATGTGACTTTAGCCTCAAATTTTAAATTTTTAAAAAGGATGATAGGAGAAAATGTACCACAAAAAATGTTACCCAATTTCTCCTGACTACCACAACACCTCATATGTGGTCGAAAACTACTTTTGAGGCAAACTGCAAAGCTCAAAGGGAAGGAACTCAATATAGTAGTGCAATTTTTCTGGAATGGTTTGAGGGTACCATGTCACATTCGTAGAGCCCCTTAGGTGCCACAACAGCAGAATCCCCCATAAGTGACCTCATTTTACAAACTACAACCCTCAATTAAATCATCTAGGGGTGCAGTGATCATATTGACACCAGGGGTATGTCAAAAAACCTTACACTATTGGGCAGAGAAGAAAACATAATCACATTTTTACCATAAAAATGTTGTTTTAGCACCACATTTTACATTGTCACACAAGGTAAATGAGTAAAAATGGCAACAAAGTGTATCACACAATTTTTGATGAATGTGACAGTACCCCATATGTCAAAAAAACCTGACTGGCACATCCAGACTAATGTTAACTAGGTGCAAACCAAGGGGAGCTACCCCCATGTGAAACATACAAGAAAAGGCTGCACTCAAGCATACTAAAGCATGACAACATAGAATACATGAAATTTTGAATAGCAATATGGCTTTGGAGTATAAGGAAAAATGTGAGACGCTTAGTATAAAAATTTGGCCAAATATTAAAAGCCCACCAACCATCGTCAAGGTGGTCTCAATTCTGGTGAGTCCCTGACCTAATGTGAACATACCTCTATTAGGCTGATATCTAATTTCTGGGTGAAAGTGTGACCTCTGTCAGCAATGCCTGCATTCATGGGTAAGTAAGTAGGGACCTGCTGTATTTAAAATCACCACCTGGTGGGGGCGGAGTGCTCGGTCAGTAAGCTAACATTCAAAAGACAAAAAAACCTGACTGGCACATCCAGACTAATGTGAATACCCCATATGTGGCTGTGCAGTGCTTCTTAGCAACATGGTGAGACTTGAGAGGGAAGTTGCACTATTTGACTCTTGGAGAACAATTTTTTGTAGAATAGTTTGCAGACTTCAAATACAGAGTCCCTAAGTGCTAGAAGAACAGAATCCACCTTCAAATTAACCCATTATGGAAGCTAAACCCCTCTGAGAATTTATCTACTTCATTGGTATTTTCCAGAAATAAGCAGCAGTGAACGTTGATGAGTGAAAACTGCAAATCTGCCAGTACATTGTAGTGTCCATACGTTGTAGTAACCATACATTGTGCTAAGCTTGTGCATCTGGAAACATGGACCCCATAAATTAAGCGGACTCTCATCTCCACAGAAATGGCAAATGTGGATGCCACCTGTGGTATAAGTACACTGGGGCTCAGAAGGGAGGGAGACATTTGGATTGGGGAGTGCAGAATTTGCTGGATTTTTTGGGGGGGCAAGGAACCATTTAACTTTTCCATAGTCTTTGTACGACCAGTAACATGGAAGCCCTCATATTTCCATTCATAGATGACAGACCTGAGCGGGGAATTGCTTTTTATGTGGATTCAGTTGAAGATTTTACTGGGAACATTTTACATAACATTTGGGATCACATTTATTCTTTATGATCACTTACGATCAAAAAGTCAAATGTAAAAAAAATGGTATACCTGAAAACATCATCTTGTCCCACAAAAAAAAATCCTGTCATACAGCTCCTTCAATGCAAAAATAGAAAAACATTTAGCTCTCAGAATAAAGCGATGCAAAAACAATTCTTACCCATTCTGACCCAAAGCGTAAAGCTGTCTTATCACTTTTATCACAAGGCTAGCAGCATAAAAGAAAACACAAAAAACAATTCCTGAATTGCTATCTTTTTTTCATTCTGGCTCTCAAAAATCAGAATAGAAAGCAATCAAAAAACATTATGGCCCGAAAACAGAACCAATAAAAACAAAAAAACTCGTCCAACAAGGCCTCACGTTACTCTGTCGGCAGAAATATAGAAAAATTATAGCTCTCGAAATGTGGCGATGCAAAAACTTTGTTTTGCAAAATAAAAGCGTCTTTTAACGTGTGATAGAAGCCAAACATAAAAAAATATGCATCTGATATTGCTGTAATAACACCGACCCGAAAAATAAAGTCGTTCAATCACTTACCGTGTGAGGAATGGCGTAGGAAATAAAATAAAACCAATTCTTCACCTGTTGTTTTTTTGTTCATTCTGCCTCACAAAGTTCCCAGTAAGGCTCGGAGTACATTTATGCTGCGCTCTACGCTGAGCGCTTACACTAAGCTTTCCATGCAAATCTCTGCAATATGTGATTGAGACGTAACCTCCCAGCAGAAGATGCCCTGTAATGAGACAAATGGAGATATTGTGTCTGTCCTTTCAAGCATGCACAAAAGCGCGTTCGCACACAGTTTTGTGCACCTCTGAAAAAGAAGGTCATGCTGAACATAGGCCAAATGGAGGCCAGAGTAACTCTACTGCCTCATTATAGTGAATAGATCCCTCGGGTATTTCATCTGAATTACGTCACTCGGATTTAGATGGAAACCCACAGGTTAAATGTGATCCCAAATGTTATGTAACATGTTCCCAATAATAGCTTCAACTCAATCCACAAAAAACAAGTCCCCACTCAGGTCCGTCATCTGTTAATGGAAATATAGGCGGCTTCCACGTTACTGGTAGTACAAAGGCTGTGGAAAAGTTCTATAGCTCCTCTCCCCCAAAGGAAATCCAGCTACCGTATATACTCGTGTATAAGCCGAGATTTTCAGCGCCTTTTTTTGTGCTGAAAATGCCCCCTCGGCTTATACACGAGTCATAGGGCAGAAACCAGCGGGGGAGGGGATGCGGCGGCAGGAGCCGGTGGCTGGGACATCATACTCACCCTCCCGTGCCATCGCTGAACGTCCCTGCAATCCTGCGTTCTCCCCGGCTTCCTGCAGCTCTCCCCGGCTTCCTGCAGCTCTCCAGCGCTGAGCGGTGACGTAATACCCGCTCATTAAGGTCATGTAATATGGACGCGACGCCACTCCCATGGGCGTGGCCTCCATATTCATGGCCTTAATGAGCGGTATTACGTCACCGCTCAGCGCTGGAGAGCTGCAGGAAGCCGGGGAGAGCTGCAGGAAGCCGGGGAGAACGCAGGATTGCCGGCCGGGACGTTCAGCGATGGCACGGGGAGGGTGAGTATGATGGAGGAGGATGGGGGGAGGGAGGAGGACATAGCACGAGCGGAGGGGGGGGACGAGAGCACGGAGCAAACGGGAGACGGAGGCGGAGCGACGGGGGGAGGACAGAAGACGGGGAGAGAAGCATGGAGCAGGAGGGGGAGGACGAGAGCACGGAGGAACAGGAGATGGAAAGCACGAGCAGGACAGGATAATGGAGCAGGAGGAGGGGAGCACAGAGGAGAATGGGGGCGCACAGAGCTGGATGGGGGAGCACAGAGCAGGACGGCAACTTATACACCCGGCTTATACACGAGTCAATACGTTTTCCAAGTTTTTTGTGGCAAAATTAGGAGTGTCGGCTTATACACGGGTCGGCTTATACATGAGTATATACGGTAATTCTCCTCTTACAAATTCAAATGTCTCCCATCCCTTCTGAGCCCCACAGCGTGCTTAAACCACATTTAGTGTCCACATGTTTGGCATATCTGTGGCAATGGGAGCCCGCCTAATTTACTGGTGCACATCTCCAGAAGCATGAGCTGGGCATTTCGTACTGGGCACTACTATATACATGCACCACAATAGCAAATTTACAATTTTCACTCAGCAACATCCACTTCTGCTTGTTTCTGGAAATCACCCATGGAGTCAAATCATCATTACACCTGTATATAAATTCCCAATGAGGTACAATTTCCAAAAAGGAGTCACGTGAGGGGGTATTCTGCTCTTCTAGCACTTAGGGGCTCTGTATATGGAGTCTGCAAACTATTTTAGGAAAATCTGCAGTCTAGGAGGCAAATAGGCCACCCGGTAAATAGTGCTCCGTTCCTCCCGAGTGTTGGCATGTGACTAATCAATATTGTAAAGCCACATATGTGGTATTTCATCAGAAATTGTGTGCTATTTCTACCCATTTTCTTTTGTGAAAATATAAAATCTTGGGCTAAAACAATATTTTTGTGGTAAAAATGTAATTATCTTTTCTTCACTGCTCAATGGTATAAAATTCTGTGACACACCTGTGGAGTCAATGTGATCACTACACTTTTATATAGGAAAGATGTGTATCTTCGTACCGTGTTAGCCAGTAGATAGAAAAATATTTAGACTTGAGAGTCAACCACTGAGGACTCTCAAGTCTAAATATTTTTCTACACTTTTATATGAATTCATTGAGAGGTTCAGTCTGTAAAATGGGGTTACTTATGGTGGTTTCTGCTGTTGTGGCACTTCATGGGTTCTTCATGGAGCACGTAAACCAAAATAGTTACTAAATTGTGGTGCTCCATACCTTCTGAGTTTTGCACTGTGCCTCTAAAGTAGCTTCTGATTACATGTAGGGTATTGACATACTCAGGAGAAATTGCACAACAAACTGAGGTCTATTTTTTCCTATTAATCCTTATAAAAATTAAAAATTTTGGGGCTAAAACAACATTTTAGATGTAAAAATGTAATTATTCTTTCTTCTTCACCCAATGTTATAAAATTCTGTGAGGCACATTCATTGAGAGGTATAGTTTGTAAAATGAGGTCACTTATGGGGGGTTTCTGCTGTTCTGGTATTTCAGGGGCTCTGCCAATGTGACATGGCACCCTCAAACCATTCGAGCAAAATCTGAACTTCTACATGGCGCTACTTCCATTCTTAGCTTTGCACTCTGCCTCAAAAGAAGTTTTTGACCACAAATGAGGTATTGGTATACTCAGAGGAATTGCACAACAAATTGTATGGTCCATTTTTCTCCTGTTACCCTTGTGAAAATAAAAAAAAATTGGGGCAAAACCAACATTTTTTCAGGAAAAATTTATTTTTTCATTTTCACAGTTCAACGTTAAAAACGTCTGTGAAGGACCTGAGGGTTGAAAGTGTTCATCACATGTCTAGATAAGTTCCCTAAGGGGTCTCGTTTAAAAAATGATGTCACTTGTGTTTGGTTTCCACTATTTAGGCACATCATGGGCCAATTTTGCATTAAAAAAGTCTAATTGTTCTCTTCGCCTCTTTCTGTTCTCCATGCTTAGTGGCACACAAAATGCAAAGAGATGTCGTTGCCGAGATTTGAATCTGAGCATGCGCTGCCCCCGGCCCGGCAGCCATGTTCCTGGAGGCCATGTTCCCGGAGGCCACCGCAACATGGCAGCAACGGATGTGCGGGGGCCTCTGGGCTTTGACAAAATGCCAGCGGAGCCCCCACAGAGCACAGAGAGCCGCTGCCACTGCACCGGAGCACAGCCACTGCCCCGGAGCACAGCGACCCTGCAACGGAACACAGCCCACCTGCACCGGAGCACAGCCCCCCACCCCAGCACAGAGCCCCTGCCCCAGCACAGCCTCCCTGTCCCAGCACAGCATCCCTGCCCCAGGACAGAGCCCCTGCCCCAGCACAGCCTCCCTGCCCCAGCACAGCGCCCCTTCCCCAGCACACAGCCCCTTCTCCAGCACAGAGCCACTGCACCAGCTTGGGATGGGATTTCCTGGAGGCCACTGCACCAGCCTGGACCATGAATGACCCCTTTGACAACTCCTCCACCCGTGCCGATCCTTCCCCGGTAAGCTGAACTCGGACTGTAAGACGGACCCCCATTTAACACATTATTTTTTTTTACCTATTTTCCTTCTGAAAATTTGGGGTGCATCTTATGGTCCGGTGCCTCATATAGTCCGAAAAATACGGTAAATGTCATGAATTGTATATAATAAAATGTATGGAGAGGCCTGCAGTTCTGAGTGATGTGCAAGGTGTCATAAAGCTTAAGGCCAGCTTTGCAGCACAAAAACTTTGTTTTTGTGCATTTATTGGCCAACCTTAGCCTTGCTGTGACTATTATAAAAACACCTAAAGTCTCAAACTTTTTGTACAATTCCAACAAAAATGTATGTATGAATCTCAGATGATGCACAGTGTTATTTAATCTCCTGACCCTGTTCCTGCACCATCTATCTCCTTTATTTGATGTCACCACAGTGACTAGGTGAGCGGTGCTATGACTGGAGGGTGGCATGGATATCATTGCAGGGTAGTTGGCCCTCCACCTAGCCTGTCGGTAATGTTATAAATAGTGTTGAGCGATACTGCTCGATATCTAAAAATATCGGATCGGAATGGTATCGCCGATATCACTAAATATCGGCGATATCCGATTCCGATACCGGAAGTCCCATGTAAGTCTATGGGAACAAAATATCGCAACTAAAAAAAACCTTTATTTCCTTGTAAACACTAAATATACACACATAGAATACATATATATATATATATATATATATACATGTCATTGTGACATATATATATACATATATGTATAGTTTATACACTTCTACATAGTAAAATATCCTCTGATTCAATTGCCGGGTAAAGCCGGCTTCTGTGAAAAGACAGAAGCACCCGACATGAAATGACACTTGGTGTACATAGGGTTAACCATGTCTTTTCATGTCGTTTGCAATCTGATTTGCACAAACAATTACATCAGTCTATGTGTGCAAAATTTCACACCTGTAGGGGTTAATTAAAGGTGTAAATTCGTTGTAAAAAAACCTGACTTTTTTGCTATGAATTTACACCTTTAATTAACCCCTACAGGTGTGAAATTTTGCACACATAGACTGATGTAATTGTTTGTGCAAATCAGATAGTAAAGGACATGAAAAGACATGGTTAACCCTATGTACACCAAGTGTCATTTCATGTCGGGTTCTGCATTTTCACAAAAGCCGTCAATTGACTTAGCGGCTATTATACTATGTAGAAGTGTATGAACTATAAATATAAATATATATATATATGTGTCACAAATTCAATGACATGTATATATATATATATATATATGAGGTGTAAAATTGTTTAAAAAAAATGCGTGGGCTCCCGCCCTATTTTCGCAACCAGACAGACAAAGCCAGCGAATGGGGGCAGATAATAATAGCCCAGAGAGGGACCATTATTTTTGCCCCCCCTGGCTACTAACATCTGCCCCCAGACACCCCAGAAAAGACAAATCTATAATTAGATTCGCCCTTTCTGGCACTTTGCCCGTCTATTCCCATTGCCCTGTAGCGGTGGCGAATGGGTTAATATGGGGTTAAAGCCACATTGCAATTGAAAGGTGACCTTAAGCCAGGTTAATAATTGAGAGCTGTCAATTAGACAACTATCAATTATTAATCCTATTGCATGAAATAAAAATAAAACACACACACTTTAATTAAAAATAATTTTAATGAAATAAAGACACATGTTTTTGACCATCTTTTATTTGACTGCAAAAACCATTTCCTGTAATAAAAATAAAATAAAAAAGCAAAATTATTCTTACCTATCCCATGCACAGTCAGGTCCCACTGTGTAATCCTTCAGAAAGGGTTAATGTTTACTGCAGGGACCGCAGCTAATGCTGCAGTCTCACAGTAAACCCCCAAATGAATGAGTTCCTCTCCTGGCTGACAGGAGAGGAAGTGGAAAGCTTAATTGATTGCTTTCCACTTTCACTTCAGGTCAGCCAGGGACACAATCAGTGACGTCAGAGGGAACTGATTAACAAAAATAGGGGTTCCCTTCGAATAAAAAATGGCGTCGGGTCCCCCCTATTTTTGTTAACCAGCCTGATGAAGCAGACCGCTGAGGCCTGGATTTTCAGGCTGTTAAGGAGCCAAGATCCATGGACCTTGCCAGCCTGATAATACCAGGCCACAGCAGTCTGCATATCTTGGCTGATTAACAAAAATAGGGGATCCCCTCGAAAAAAATTGGCGTGGGGTCCCCCCTATTTTTGTTAACCAGCCAGATGAAGCAGACCGCTGAGGCCTGGTTTTTCAGGCTGGTAAGGATCCAATATCCATGGACCTTGCAAGCCTGATAATACCAGGCCACAGCAGTCTGCTTAGCTTGGCTGGTTAACAAAAATAGGGGATCCCCTCGAAAAAAAAACGGCGTAGGGGTCCCCCTATTTTTGTTAACCAGCCAAGTAAAATGCAGACTGCTGCGGCCTGGTATTAAAAGACTGTCAAGGCCCATGGATTTTGGCCCTCAACAGCCTGATAATACCAGGCTACAGCAGCCCCACATTTGGCGCATCAAAAGATGTGCCAATTGTGGCACTTTACCCGGCTCTTCCCACTGCCCTGTAGTGGTGGCAAGTGGGGTAATAAGGGGTTAATGTCACCGTTGATTGCACTGTGACAGTAAGCCCGGTTAATAATGGAGAGGTGTCAATAAGACACCGATCCATTATTAATCCCAAAGTTATTAAATGTATAAAAAAAGACAAAGCAAGAAAAAAGTCTTTTAATGAAATAAAAGAGACAACACAGTTTTCATTAATTTTATTATACACTCATTCCTGCGACGCCATCGATCTCCTGTAAAAAAAGAAAAAAAACAAACCAACAGTATACCACCTGTCCGACGCAGTCCATAGTAACGACAGTCCCACGACGATCCAGCTCTGCTACATCGCAATGACAGGCAGAGCCTGTCATCGCGACGCAGCACAGCTGATTACCTGCTTCCCCGGCGGTGACGTCATCGGACTGACTGCTTTACGGCTGGGATTACCCAGCAGTCACTGCAGTTATCGCGAGAAACTGCATGTGACCGCCGGGGAAAGATGATGGCGGCCATGAAGCAGTCCAGCCCGTGACCGCCGGAGATCTTCTGCCAGGTAAGTGCCGCTGACTCCTGACAGACCCGACCGACGGACACTGACAGTGACAGTGACAATCCCGATTCCGGTATCCGATAAGACGAAAATATCGGAACTAAGTATCGAAAGGCCGATAGAGCTAATATCGGCCGATACCCGATACTTGCGGTATCGTATCACTCAACACTAGTTATAAATCTTCCTTTTATGGATTTTCCATGCAGCCAGTAATTTCATTTAAATAAAGTTCTGTTCACATACTGAGTGTTGCACCCAGTCAAGAGGCGTAGCTAGGGTTTCAGCTTGGGGGGGAGGGCAAAAAAGTGAGTGGGCCTCTACCCAGGTAATCTTAACTACAGCTACGGTCGTGCCCCTTAATCGTGGGTATAGGAGAAAATCACCAGATGACCGCGCTGAGATTGAAAATAAATCTACATACAAAAACGAGCACTGATATTACTACGTGGAGACCATATAGCGGTAGATGCCAGCCCTGCAGACCATATAAGATATCACAGCACAGTTATAGATGGTGACTGATGTTCATTCTTATGGAGTCGTTCACTTTTCCTGTCTTTTCCATCAGGCCCAGACCAACAAGACAACTTCTCCAGCCACAAATCATATGCAGAGAATATAACAAAGATACATGTGACTTCTCACATTTCCTGCACCGTCCATATCTATCTTCAACCTGCACAAACTGCTTATTCCTCTGATATTCCAATACTGAGCCACTGCTGCCATATGTGTCCTACAGCAGCTGCTGTGCGGTACAATAAGAGTGCTCCTCTTACCGCCCCACATAATACAGCCACCATTGTGCCCCTAACATAGTAATAATTACTCCTTTATGCTCTCTAGATATTAAAATTCACCCAGAAAATATTAATGCCCTGTGTTAGTGCCCTTCACATTTTGTCTCTAAAAAGTAATAATACTCCATATGCAGCTTTGATGGTCACAATACTCTGAGTGCCCCTATAACAATAATGCTTAAGTGCACACTTAAAATTTAATAATGTCCCATAAGTTCTCCCCATGTACAGCTTCCCTATACACAATATAATGTCCCCACTGCTCCCCTATACACAGTATGATGAGCCCACAGCCCTCCTATACACAGTCTTATGCCGACAGAGCTCCACAATAAAAAGTATAATGCCTTCCAGAGCTCCCCTATATATATATAGTATAATGGGCCAACAGCCCATATACACAGTATGGGGCAGGGCCGGCTCCAGGTTTTTATGGGCCCCGGGCGAAAGAGCCTCAGTGGGCCCCTTTAACACAGACCACGATTCATGATGCACAGATACAGCAGAGAAATATGGGTACATTACAATGCCAAATACTTCACTTCTTCCATTACATGAGTGATATCTATTGTAAATTGTACAATAGCTCAAAAACCGCCAAATCCTCACAGCGCACAGTACAGACTGGACAGTACAGTCCTCCATGCAATATTATGGGCACCACAGTCTCCCCTCATCACCCATATAATACCCCATGCAGGATGTCACCCCCATATAATGCTCCATACAGAATACTGGACCCAAAATAATGCTCCATACAGAATACTGGACCCAAGATAATGCTCCATACAGGATACTGGTCCCCATATAATGCTCCATACAAAATATGGAGCTCTCCTCTGCGCTGTACTGCGTTCTGCACTGTTACGGCTCAGGAAAGGGCGCTGTGGAAAGACTCCCCATTATCATCATGATTGCCTCCCCATCATCATCATTGACTCCTTATCATCATCATTGCCTCCCCATCATCATCATGGCCTCCCCATTATCATCAATGCCTGCCCATCATCATCATCTCCTCCCCATCATCATCAATGCCTGCCCATCATCATCTTCTCCCCATCATCAATGCCTGCCCATTATCATCAATGCCTGCCCATTATCATCATCTTCTCCCCATCATCATCAATGCCTCCCCATTATCAGCAATGCCTGCCCATCATCATCTCCTCCCCATCATCATCAATGCCTGCCCATCATCATCTCCCCATCTTCAATGCATGCCCATTATCATCAATGCCTGCCCATTATCATTATCTTCTCCCCATCATCATCAATGCCTCCCCATTAGCAGCAATGCCTGCCCATCATCATCTTCTCCCCATCATCAATGCCTGCCCATTATCATCAATGCCTGCCCATTATCATCATCTTCTCCCCATCATCATCATCAATGCCTCCCCATTATCAGCAATGCCTGCCCATCATCACACACAGACAGCACCACAGCACACAAGCACTCTCTCACATATACACACACACAAAGCACCGCACTACATACAGTCATGGCCAAAAGTTTTGAGAATGACACAAATATTAATTTTTACAAAGTCTACTGCTTCACTTTTTCTAATGGCAATTTGCATATACTCCAGAATGTTATAAAGAGTGATCAGCTTAACAGCAATTACTTGCAAAGTCAATATTTGGCTAGAAAATGAACTTTATCCCCCAAAACACATTTCAACATCATTGCAGCCCTGCCTTAAAAGGACCAGCTAACCTCTTTTCAGTGATTGCTCCATTAACACAGGTGTGGGTGTTGATGAGGACATGGCTGGAGATCAATCTGTCATGATTAAGTAAGAATGACACCACTGGACACTTTAAAAGGAGGCTGGTGCTTGGCATCATTGTTTCTCTTCTGTTAACCATGGTTATCTCTAAAGAAACACGTGCAGTCATCATTGCAATGCACAAAAATGGCCTAACAGAGAAGAGTATCGCAGCTAGAAAGATTGCACCTCAGTCAACAATCTATCGCATCATCAAGAACTTCAAGGAGAGAGGTTCCATTGTTGCCAAAAAGGCTTCAGGATGCCCAAGAAAGACCAGCAAGCGCCCAGACCTTCTCTTAAAAGTGTTTCAGCTGCGGGATCGGGCTACCAGCAGTGCAGAGCTTGCTCAGGAATGGCAGCAGGCAGGTGTGAGTGCATCTGCACGCACTGTGAGGCGGAGACTCTTGGAGCCAGGCCTGGTCTCAAGGAGGGCAGCAAAGAAGCCACTTCTCTCCAGAAAAAACATCATGGACAGACTGATATTCTGCAAAAGGTACAGGCAGTGGACTGCTGAGGACTGGGGTAAAGTTATTTTCTCTGATGAATCCCCTTTTCGATTGTTTGGGACATCAGGAAAACGCCTCATTCGGAGAAGACAAGGTGAGCCCTACCACCAGTCTTGTCTCATGCCAACTGTTAAGCATCCTGAAACCATTCATGTGTGGGGTTGCTTCTCAGCCAAGGGAATCGGCTCTCTCACAGTCTTGCCTAAAAACACAGCCATGAATAAAGAATGGTACCAGAATTTCCTCCAAGAGCAACTTCTCCCAACCCTCCAAGAGCAGTTTGGCGATCAACAATGCCTTTTCCAGCATGATGGAGCACCTTGCCATAAAGCAAAGGTGATAACTAAATGGCTCAGGGAACAAAACATAGAGATTTTGGGTCCATGGCCTGGAAACTCCCCAGATCTTAATCCCATTGAGAACTTGTGGTCAATCATCAAGAGACGGGTGGACAAACAAAAACCTAAAAATTCTGACAAAATGAAAGCATTGATTGTGCAAGAATGGACTGCTATCAGTCAGGATTTGGTCCAGAAGTTGATTGAGAGCATGCCAGGGAGAATTGCAGAGGTCCTGAAGAAGAAGGGTCAACACTGCAAATATTGACTTGCTGCATTAACTCATTCTAACTGTCAATATAAGCTTTTGTTACTCATATGTTTGCAATTATTATATTTCTGTCTGTGATAAAAACATCTGTCAAACACACATAAAAACCAGAGGGCAGCAGATCATGTGAAAATATAATATTTGTGTCATTCTCAAAACTTTTGGCCATGACTGTACACACAGACACACACAGAGACACACACACACACGTCTTACCTGTCCAGCGTCCGCGCTCTCTGCCACAGCCGGCCGCTGAATGATGACGTCATTCAGCGGCGCTGCTGTGAGAGGAAGCACCGGCGCCCCCTGGAGCTCGGAGCTGCGGCAGCGGAGGCACGGGAGAGGTAAGTATTGTGCCAGCTGATGCCGGGGCCCTGAGCAAGCGGGGGGCCCAGTGGCGACGCTGACACCGCTCTCCTCCGCTAACGGGCGCGGGGGTGCCAGACTGCGAGTGGGCCCCCGGCCTGCTCAGGGCCCCGGCACTTGCCCGCGTGTGCCGGGTGCTGACGCCGGCCCTGGTATGGGGCACCCACAGCTCCCGTAAATACAGTAAGATATCCCCCACAGTTCCCCTGTAAACAATATAATGGGCCAATCACTCCCTTATACACAGAATAAATCCCCCACGGCTCCCCTATATACAGTATGGTGGGGCCACAGCTCCCTTGTACATAGTATGATGGGTCCACAGCTCCCATATATACATTATGATGTCCCCCACAGTTCCCATGTACACAATAAAATGGGCCCAACCGCTCCCTTATACACCTTATAAAGTCTCCACAGCTCCCTTATACACAGTAAGGTGGGCACACAGCTCCCATAAATACAGTATAATGTCCCCTACAGTTCCCCTGTACACAGTATAATGGGCTAACCGCTCCCTTATACACAGTATAATACCCCCACAGCTCCCCTATACACAGTATGGTGGGGTCACAGCTCCCTTATATACAGTATGATGGGGCCACAGCTCCCATACATACAGTATGATGTCCGCCAGAGTTCCCCTATACATAGAATGATGTCCCCACTGCTCCCCAAAACACAGCACTGAGAGTGCCACTGCCAGGGGGAAATTAAATTTATTCCTCCTGGCAGCCTCACTCTTCCAGTAATAGGGGCGGCACGGTTTCATTCTCCACTCTGTGTATAGACATTGGCAACTGTAAGTGTGCTCTCTGACCCTCACTGACAGCCGGCTCAGCAACCTCTACCACCCAGGAGCATTGCTACTGGTGCCCCTATAAACAATAATGCTTCTTAAGTGGCCACTTGACATTTATTAATATCCCCCCATGTACAGTAACAATGGCCCCAGCATTGCTGATGTCAGCAGTTGGTCAAGTGATGACTCTTTCGGCTTCTCTCAATTCTCTTCTATTGAGACCAGCCAAACCTTTCTAGTCGACACAAGCTCATAGAAAACGTGGTCGCATGACCGCCTGATAATGCCAATGATATTGGGGGCTCATGGTATCATGACAACAGACGCTGCCTGTCATGATTTGGCAGTCTGCTTATAATTAAATTATTAAAGCACCATTCGAGTGGATTTTTTCTTTTTTCACCGCTTGAGAGGTGCTTTAACCCCTTAATGTCCATTGGCGTGCACAGTCCGTAATGGCAGGATGTCAGTTCCGGTACCAGGACGGATTGTGCATTTCATGCCTTTGAACTACCACTACTTGTTAACACGCAGTGGTAGTTCAGTGCCGACAGCTGTCTATGACAGCTGACAGGCATGGCAAGAGATGCGGGGACCCTTGCACTCAGTCCCCCACCCACAGCGCTGTGATTGGTCAGTCAATGTGACTGACCAACACAGCAGCGATCAGGCAGGAGATGCTGAAATTTCAGCATCTTCCGCCCGATCAGTGCAAAAGCTCAGCGCTGCAGTAGCCGAGCTTCCTGCACTGACAGCCAGGAGCAGCGTCCGCGCAGCCCCTGGCTAATAACCTCTGACTACTGCGATTGAGCATGATCGCAGTATTCATGGGCGGAGGCAGAGGGTCGAGGGCTCCCTCTGCCTCAGATCAGCGTCCCCGCAATGTAATCGCAGGGCCCGATCTCTGCCTTGATGACCCGGGGTTGTCATGACAACCTCTGGGTCATCCAGCTATGGAAAGCTGCTGAGACCATGCTCACAACATGGTTTAAGCAGCTTTCTCCATTGGTATAATGCATTGCAATGCTGGAGCATTGCAATGTATTATACCTGCAATCAAAAGTGAAAAAGTGAAAGTCCCATAAAAGGACAAGGTAAAAAAGAAACATTTTTTAAAGAAATTTGTGGAAAAAAAATATAAAAAAAATTTTAAAAAAATCCCCTAAAAAATACACATTTTTATGTAAAAAAAAAACAAAAACAAAAAAATACACATGTTTGTGTATAAAGTGTCATACAGCGCCATCAGCGAAAAAATAAAAAGTTATAGCTTGCAGAATAAAGCGATGCAAAAATAATTATTTTTCTATAAAAGATTTTACTGTGTAAAAAATGCCAAAACATAAAAAAAGATATAAGTGAGGTATCGCTGTAATCGTACTAACCCAAAGAATAAAACTGCTTTATCAATTTTACAACACACGAAACGGAGGAAAAAAAAAACAATTCCTGAATTGCTGGTTTTTGTTCATTTTGCTTCCACAAAAATCGGAATAGGAAGCGATCAAAAAACGTTATGTGCCCGAATATGGTACCAATAAAAATGTCCGCTCGTCCCACAAAAAATCAAAAAATAAGCCCACACATGACTCTGTCGGCCAAAATATGGAAAAATTATAGCTCTCAAAATAAGGCGATGCAAAAATTTCTTACAAAAAATTCTTCCAAATAAAAGCGTCTTTTAGTGTGTGACAGAAGCTAAACATGAAAAAAGGATGTAAATCTGGTATTGCTGTAATCGCACCGACCCGAAAAATAAAGTCGCCTAATCAATAATACCCCATGAGGAATGGCATAAAAGATAAAACCAGTTCTTCACCTTTTGTGGATTTGTTCATTCTGCCTCCCAAATATCACAGTAAGGCGATCACAGTGGTTTACCCCCACACATGGCGTATCAGCGCACTCAAGACAAATTGCACAACAACTTTTTGGGTCCTATTTCTCCTGTTACCCTTATAAAAATAAAAATTTGGGGGCAAAAAGATCATTTTTGTGGAGAAAAATATGATTTTTTTTATTTTCACGGCTCTACGTTATAAACTTCTGTGAAGCACTTGGGAGTTCAAAGTGTTCACCACACATCTAGATAAGTTCCTTGGGGGGTCTAGTTTCCAAAATGGGGTCACTTGTGGGGGGTTTCTACTGTTTAGGCACATCAGGGGCTCTGCAAACGCAACATGACACCCGCAGACCATTCCATCAAAGTCTGCATTCCAAAACGGCGATCCTTCCCTTCCGAGCTCTGCCATGCGCCGAAATAGTGGTTTACCCCCACATTTGGGGTATAAGCATACTCAGGAAAAATTGCACAATAACTTTTGGGGTCCTGATACCCTTTGGAAAATAAAAATTGGGGGTGAAAAGATCATTTTTGTGGAAAAAATATGATTTTTTAATTTTACGGCTCTATGTTATAAACCTTTTGTGAAGCCCTTGGGGGTTCAAAGTGCTCACCACACATCTAGATAAGTTCCTTGGGGGGGTCTAGTTTCCAAAATGGGTCACTTGTGGGGGGTTTACACTGTTTAGGCACATCAGGGACTCTCCAAATGCGACATGGCGTCCAATCTCAATTCCAGCCAAAAAAGTCAAATGGCGCTGCTTCCCTTCCGAGCTCTGCAATGCGCCCAGATAGTGGTTTACCCCCACATATGGGGTATCATCGTACTCAGGACAACTTGCACAATAACATTTGGGGTCCTGTTAACCCTTTGGAAAATAAAAATTTAGGGTGAAAAAGGTCATTTTAGTGGAAAAATATGATTTTTTAATTTTACAGCTCTACGTTATAACCTTCTGTGAAGCCCTTAGGGGTTCAAAGTGCTCACCACACATTTAGATAAGTTCCTTGGGGGGTCTAGTTTCCAAAATGGGGTCACTTATGGGGGGTTTCCACTGTTTAGGTACATCAGGGGCTCTCCAAACGCGGCATGGTGTCCGCTCTCGATTCCAGCCAATTTGACATTCAAAATCTCAAATGATGCTCCTTCCCTTCTGAGCACTGCCGTGCGCTTAAACATTGGTCTTCCTCCATACATGGGGTATCGGTGTACTCAGGACAAATTCTATAACAAATATTGTGGTTCATTTTCTCCTGATACCCTTGACAAAATAAAAAAAATTGTGTCAAAAGAAAAATTTTGGGGAAAAAAAGTTAAATGTTCATTTTTTCCTTCCACATTGCTTCAATTCTTGTGAAGTACCTAAAGGGTTAATAAACTTCTTGAATGTAGTTTTGAACACCTTCAGCTTGAGGGGTGCAGTTTTGAGAATGGTGTCAGTTTTGGGTATTTTCTGTCATATCGACCCCTCAAAGTGACTTCAAATGTGAGGTGGTCCCTAAAAAAAATGGTTTTGTAAATTTTGTTGGAAAAATGAGAAATCGCTGGTCAACTTTTAACCCTTATAACTTCCTAACAAAAAAAATTTTGGTTCCAAAATTGTGCAGATATAAAGTAGACATGTGGGAAATGTTATTTATTAACTATTTTTTGTGACATATCCCTCTGATTTAAGGACATAAAAATTAAAAATTTGAAAATTGCAAAATTTTCAAAATTTTCACCCTATTTCCACTTTTTTCATAAATAAACGCAAGTTATATCGAAGAACTTTTACCACTATCATGAAGTACCATATGTCACAAGAAAACATTCTCAGAATCGCCAAGATGCGTTGAAGCGTTCCAGAGTTATAAGCACATAAAGTGACAGTGGTCAGAATTGTAAAAATTCTATGAGAATAATGCCAGAACGAGGCCAGAACTACAGTATGTGAGAATGGTGATGAAAACAGATGAAAACGCCGGAAGGTGAGAATCAGACAGTCGGTAGAGGTCTTGGAATTTAAGAGCCACTGCAGCGGTGAAATTAAAATAAATGCTGGAGTGGTGATTTAAATGTGAAGCAGCTCATGGTTGCTATATCGGGGCTTCTTATACTAATACTCCTAAAAGATCCAGCTGGTAAGTATAAAAAGCCCTTACCACTCCATCCTTAGCCTCCACAGACAGCAACTATTACATGTGATGGAGGGCATATAATCTCATAACAAAGCAGTATAACAATCAACCCCCCCGTGCCCTGTCACCTCTCACCCACCTCAGCCCCCACAGTACCCCACTCTCTCACATTCAGCCCCCACAACACCCTCATACTCTCACATTCATCCCCCCAGTGCCCTGTCCCACACCTTCAATTCAGCTCCCATAATACCCCCATCCTCTCACATTCCCCTCCAGTGCTCTAATCCCCCCTCACCACTTCAGCCCCCACAATACCCTCATTCACATTCACTCCAAGTGCTCTGTCCCGCCACCCCAGCCCCCACAATACCCACATCCTCTGATATTCACCTCCCAGTGACCATGACATGCCTACATCTAATAAATTCCATCCCCACTTACCGATGAAGTTTGTAGCAGGTCTAGGAAGTATCTGAGTGAAATGTTGTGTGGGCTGTTATGTTTTGGTAGCTGAGGAGGCAGGAGCAAAAAACCGCATAGGCAGCCAAACACCAGAGAGGTTAGAAACTAATAGGTTGCAGACCCCTAAACTAACCGCACAACTAGAAGCAGCCGTGGGACGTTCCTACGGTACCCTAGATGCCTCGTCACAGCCGGAGAGATTAGCTATCCCTGAAGATAGAAAGAGGAAAGCTAACAGCCCCAAAGTAGGGCCCCAAAAGAATAGGAAGCCCCCAAACATATAATGGCGGTTAGACAAGATGAAAACACAAACACAGACAGAAAATAGATTGAGCAAGTGCTGGGGCCCAAAACTGTCTAGATAGGACAGCACAGGAGAGAATACTGTCTGCAACCCAGAAAAACCCTAGGAAAAACTCCAACACTTCTGAATCCAAAATACTGAGACTACACGGTCTCGACCACCTATATCAGATCTCTAGTGTGAACACGCAGCTACCCAGCAGTAAAATATCACAAGAACTGAGCAAATGAACAAATACAAAAAGAGAACAGAGACCAGCTCAAGCCCCCCAAAGGGGACACGGATGAACTCAAAAAGCTAGGCAGCAAAAAACAAGGAAAATCAAACCACAGTAAAAAAAAAACAGAAAGTAAGTTATCTGAATGATAGCAGGAGACAGCAGAAAAGCAAGCTGAATTCCAACCTAGACCAGGAAGAACAATTAATCACCAGCAAGGACCATGTGAGGTCAGCTCACTTATATCAGGCCAGTCCGTCCCACCTGATAACCAATCATCAGTTGCAGGTGGTGGATTTTTGCTGTTCAACATAGGTTCAATACCCTCAGCAACACCAGAGGGAGCTTCAGCTCCGAAGTCATCTCCAAAACATTCACAACAGTACCCCCCCTTGAGGAGGGGTCACAGAACGCTCATGTGTGCCACCAGGCCGATCAGGATGAGCTCGATGATAGGCACGGACCAGTCTCTCAGCATGAATGTCAGAAGCAAAAACCCAAGAATTGTCCTCCTGACCATAGCCTTTCCACTTCACCAAGTACTGGAGTCTCCGCCTAGCCAAACGAGAATCCAAAATCTTCTCAACCACAAACTCCAAATTGCCCTCAACCAAAACAGGATCAGGAGGTGCAGCCATAGGAACCACTGGCTCCACAAACCTCTTCAATAAAGATTTGTGGAATACATTGTGAATCTTGAATGTTCCTGGAAGAAGCAAACGGAAGTAAAAGGGATTAAGAATTTCCACGATCTTATAAGGTCCAATGAACCTTGGCTTAAATTTTGGAGACGCGACCCTCATAGGGATATTTTTTGAGGACAACCAAACCAAGTCACCCACTTTAAACCGAGGACCATCAGTCCTATGCCGGTTGGCAAACCACTGGACCTTCTCCTGAGAGAGAGACAACTTATCCACTACTTGATCCCAAATCTGCTGCGTTCTCTCCACAATAGAGTCAACACCCGGAGAGACAGAAGCCTCCACGTGCCCTGAAGAAAATCGAGGATGAAATTGCAGAAAAAAGGGGACATCAAGGTGGCAGAACTAGCCCTATTATTCAAAGCAAACTCAGTCAAAGGCAAAAAAGAGACCCAGTCATCTTGATCAGCAAACACAAAACATCTCAAATAAGTCTCCAAGGTCTGGTTTGTTTTCTCAGTCTGTCCATTGGTCTGAGGGTGGAACGCAGAGGAGATAGACAGCTGAACTCCCAGTTTGGAACAAAATGTCCTCCAAAATCTGGAAACAAACTGGACTCCTCTGTCAGACACAATGTTCTCTGGAATGCCATGCAACCGAACCACCTGTTGAAAAAATAAGGGCACCAACTTGGAGGAGGATGGCAACTTAGGTAGTGGCACAAGATGTATCATCTTGGAAAACCTATCACAGATCACCCAAATAATGGTCATTCTCTGAGAGACGGAGGTCAGAAATAAAATCCATAGAGATATGGGTGCATGGCCTCTTGGGCACAGGCAATGGCATTAACAAACCACTAGAGCGAGAACAAGGTTTGGACCGAGAACAAGTTCCACAGAACTGCACAAAGTCTCTGACGTCACGAGACAAAGTGGGCCACCAAAACGACCGACTCACCAAATCTCTGGTACCAAAAATACCAGGATGGCCAGCCAACGTGGAGCAATGAATCTCAGACATTACATTCCTCTTCTACTGGTCTGGGACAAACAATTTCCCAACAGGGCAGTGTTCAGGTTTATCCTCCTGTAATTGCTCCAGAGCCAGTCTCAAATTGGGCGATATAGCAGAAAGAACCACACCCTCCTTCAGAATAACAGCGGGCTCAGTTACCTCAGGAGAATCCACAAAGAAACTCCTTGAGAGGGCATCCGCCTTAACATTTTTAGTGATATGGTAGAAAAGAGACCACAAAATTAAAACGTGTGAAAAACAATGCCCACCTGGCCTGTCTAGGATTAAGTCGCTTGGCCGATTCAAGATAAACCAGGTTCTTGTGATCCGTGAGGACCACCACCTGATGTTTGGCTATTTCCAGCCAATGTCTCCACTCTTCAAAAGCCCACTTCATAGCCAATAACTACCGATTTCCCACATCAAAGTTACGTTCCGCTGGGGAAAATTTTCGAGAGAAAAAGGCACAAGGGTTACACTTAGAAGTCTCCGGATCCCTTCACATACAATGCATTTCTCTCAAAATCCGAAATACAGTCCGAACATGTTCCACATGAGAATCCCAGTCATTGGAAAAAATCAAGATATCGTCCAAATAAACAATCAGAAATTTATCCATGAAATCCCGGAAAATATCGTTCATAAAGGATTGGAAGACAGAAGGGGCATTAGTGAGTCCAAAAGGCATCACTAGGTACTCAAAATGCCCCACTGGGGTATTAAACACCGTCTTCCATTCATTACCATGCTTGATGCGAATAAGATTATATGTCCCCCTGAGGTCAAGCTTGGTAAACCAACTAGCACCTTTCACTCTGGAAAATAGGTCAGACGGCCTCAATGAGCACGGCCTCAATGAGCCATCCTTCTTGGCCACAAAGAAAAAGATGCTGCCCATGGGTGAAGAGGATGGTCTGATATGACCCTTCTCTAAAGACTCTGATATAAGATCGCATAGCATCATGCTCAGGTACAGACAAATTAAAGAGCTGACCCTTGGGAAATTTACAACCGGGTACTAAGTCAATAGCGCAATCATAACTCCTATTAGGAGGTAAGGATGCAGACTTACTCACACTAAACACATCAGAAAAATCAGTCAGATAGTCAGGGACATCTTGAGACTGGGGAGAGGCAGAGAAAACAGGAGTGTCATTACGAACACATTGACAACCCCAACTGACCACAGACACAGACTTCCAATCCAAACCAGGATTATGAGTCTGTAACCAAGGAAAACCCAGTACAATAATGTCATGTAAATTATGTAACATCAAAAATTTGCAATTCTCTTGGTGGTCCAGGTCAACCCGCATTATCACCTGGGTAGAAAACTGGGGTTTATTCTCCACTAAAGGGGTAGAATCAATGCCCACCAAAGGAATAGACTTCCACAGGGGTATCATAGGAAAACCACAACATTTGGCAAAATCAAAATCCATCAGGTTTAAAGCTGCTCCTGAATCAACAAAAGTTTGAGCTGAAAATGTGGACATGGAGCAAATCACATCATCATCACACTGCATTTGCTCAGGGGCTGGCCCGCAAGGCATCACAATCTCACGCATATTTCTACGCTCACGCAAAAGCCTGTCAATTTGAATAGCTAATGACATAGAGTCATTGAGACCAGAGGGGACAGGGAATCCCACCATAACATCCTTTGCAGTCTCTGTCAGACCCTTCAGAAAAAGAGCTGAATTCCATTTAGTAAGGACTGCCCACTTTCTGAATTTCTGACAATACAGCTCTGCGGCTTCTTGACCCTGATTCAATGCCAACAAGGTTTTTTCAGCTTGATCAGTAACATTAGGTTCATCGTACAACAACCCCAGAGCCTGAAAAAACACATTAACATCATTCAAACTGGATCCCCAGGTGTCAGGGAAAAGGCCCAATCCTGAGGGTCGCTGCGCAACAGGGAGATGACAATTTGAACCTGCTGCTCTGCGTTCCCTGAGGACTTAGGCTTCAAAGCAAAAAACAACTTACAGTTATTTTTAAAATTCCAAAATTTAGACCGATCCCTCAAAAATAAATCCGGCAGAGGGATCCTAGGTTCCACAACAGGCAACCCAGCTAGATAGATAGCAATACTCCGAACTTCAGCAGCAAGCTGCTCCACACGATCAGACAAATGCTTGACCTCCATTGGGGAAAAAATTCCTCCACAGCCCCCAGAGGAAAAAGAGGGAAAAAATGTGACAAACAAAAAAAAAAAAAATTTCTGACAACTCTGACAACTTTTTTTTTTTTACTATTTTTTCCCTTCTGTTGAGTACCATAGAATTTCAGTATGGCCGGTGATTCTGTTATGTTTTGGTAGCGGAAGAGGAAGGAGCAAAAGAACCGCGTAGGCAGCCAAACACCAGAGAGGTTGGAAACTAATAGGTTGCAGACCCCTAAACTAACCACACAACTAGAAGCAGCCGTGGGACGTTCCTACGGTGCCCTAGACGCCTCGTCACAGCCGGAGAGATTAGCTATCCCTAAAGATGGAAAGAGGAAAGCTAACTGCCCTGGAGTAGAGCCCCAAAAGAATAGGAAGCCCCCAAACATATAATGGCGGTTAGGCAAGATGAAAACATGAACACAGACAGAAAATAGATTGAACAAACGCTGGGCCCAAAACTGTCTAGATAGGACAGCACAGGAGAGAATACTGTCTGCAACCCAGAAAACCCCTAGGAAAAACTCCAACACTTCTGAATCCAAAAATACTGAGACCACACGGTCTCGACCACCTATGTCAGATCTCTGGTGTGAACACGCAGCTACCCAGCAGTAAAATATCACAAGAACTGAGCAAATGAACAAATACAAAAAGAGAACAGAGACCATCCCAAGCCCCCCCAAAGGGGACCCGGCTGAACTCAAAAAGCAAGGCAGCAAAAAACAAGGAAAATCAAACCACAGTAAAAAAAACAGAAAGTAACTTATCTGAATGATAGCAGGAGACAGCAGAAAAGCTACGCTACTGACCCAGTCACTTAACCTAATATTTCCTCTTATTTCTCAGCTTTCACTGTTATTTTACCATTTGTAAATTCAGTCCTTCAGGAAGATTTTGGTGGCCAATAAAGGTACCCATTAAAATTCCTAGTGTCTTCCTGCCAGCTTTAAGCATTTGTTGTGATGCTAATGCTATATTCAAAATTGACTTGTATATTCAGCTAACCACGTTTGTATAGCAGTATTCCTTCGGATATATTGTAGTTTATGATTAGACATGGGTGGTGTTGGCAGCGGATTACTCTCCAAGTAACAACAGAACTTGATTATTCAGAAACAATATATGATAAGCTTAATAGATCAGCAATAAATCATTTATGTGTCTCTATCTGTACAGCACATGCTCTTCCTGTATGAGCCTCTCAGAGTTTTTTCTTTAACTTTATAAACAGCATACAAATCTAGCAACTAAACACTCATAGACAGGAATGGAGTTGTTATACCAAACATATTCCAACAGGTGGACCGCTGGATATTTGGGTCTGGTGGGTAGCGCCAAAAAAGTTTAAAAAAGTACGGGTTCAGGTACCAGAATAGTACCCGGAACCGAACCCGAACCTGGACTGACCATCCAGTGCACAAACATTACTTCTGATAGGCAGTGAAATCAAATGACAGCGTGAGCCCGCTGCTGTGATTGGAGATAAAAGGTTTACCTCCGGTCACTGGTGTCGGCAGATGGGGCTACTGCTCCCATGAGCCTACGCCTGCTGCCGCTAATAACAGCGAGAGCAGGGGGGCAGCTAATGGGAGTATTTATCGGCCGGCACCTGCACTCTAAATAAATAATTTAAAAAAAATGACTTGAGTTTCCCTGTATTTTTGATAACTAGCCAGACAAAAACTGACAGCTGGGGGGTGCAACCCTCAGCTGTTAGAGTTAACAAGGCTGGTTATCAAGAATAAAGGGGTCCCCATGCTGGTTATTCAAATAAATAATTTTAAAAAACAGCATGGGGTCCCCTCATTTTGACAACCAGCCAAGGTAAAGCAGCTGGGGGTTGATATTCTTAAAAAAGCAGCATGCAGCTGCCCAGAAAAAGTGCATCTATTAGATGTGCAAATTCTGGCGCTTAGCCTGGCTCTTCCCACTTGCCCTGTAGTGATGGCAAGTGGGGTTCACATTTGTGGGGTTGGTTTCATCTTTGTATTGTCAGGTGACATCAAGCCCACGGATTACTAATGCAGAGACATCTTTAAGACACCTATCCATTACTAATCCTATAGTTTTATTGTAAATAAACACACAGCCAGTATAAAGTCTTTTCTTTAAAATAAAAACAAAACACACTTTTCATTTTTTTATTTAACAATAACAAACACAGTTATACTCTCCTAATGCCCATTCCTTTAAAACCCTTGTCTTCTGTAATTATTACTATTATTTATTTATATAGCACAATTAATTCCATGGTGCTGTACATGAGACAAGGTTACATCAAAATACAAATATCACTTACAGTAAACAAACTAACAATGACAGACTGGTACAGAGAGAAGAGGACCCTGCCCTTGCAGGGTTACATTCTACAGGATTATGGGGAAGAAGACAGTAGGTCGGGGGTTGCAGTAGCTCCTATGGTGTTGAGGTGGCCGCGTGGTCATTACAGGTTGTAAGCTTTTTTGAAGATATGGGTTTTCAGGTTCCATCTGAAGGATCCAAATGTGGTGGATAACCGGACGTGTTGGGGCACGGAATTCCAGAGGATGAGGGATATTCGGGAGAAATCTTGGAGGCGATTGGGTGAGGAGCAAATAAGAGAGGAGGAAAGAAGGAGGTCTTGTGCGGACCGGAGATTGCGTGAGGGAAGATATTGCGAGATTAGTTTGGAAATATACGGTGGAGAAAGGTTATGGATGGCTTTGTGGGTCAGTGTTAGTAGTTTAAACTGGATACGCTGGGAAATTGGGAGCCAGTGAAGGGATTTGCAAAGAGGGGAAGCAGGAGTGTAGCGAAGAGAGAGATTAATTAGTCGGGCAGCAGAGTTGAGGACGGACTGGAGAGGTGCAAGAGTGTAAGAAGGTAGGCCACAGAGGAGGATGTTGCAGTAGTCGAGGCAGAAGATGATTAATGCACAAGCATTTTGGTAGAGTGAGGGTTGAGGAAAGGACAGATTCTGTAAATATTTTTGGAGGTGACAGGAGGTGGCGAGAGCTTGGATGTGCGGTTTGAAGGATAGGGCAGAGTTAAGGGTTACTATTGATTTGTCTATTGATTTGTCACACTCTACTATGCATGACAGGAGTGACCGAGTCGATGGCTGATGCAAGAGAGGCATTGTAGAAACTAGTGGCGGTGTCTGTGTCGTGGAGTAAAGCTATGGAGGTCAGTGGTAGAGTCAGAGAGTGTGCGAGTGTCTAGATGTGAGAGATTTCTGCGGGGGTGTGCAAGTTGGTGGACATGGGTGACAGGTGAGGAGGACAGTGATGAAAACGTGAGTAGATGGGTAGATGGTGGTCAGATAGAGGGAGAGGGGAGGTTGTGAAGTTAGATAGGGAGCAGAGATGGGTGAAGACTAGGTCCAATGTTTGTCCATCTGCGTGGTTGGCTGAGCAGGACCACTAAGTCCAAAAGAAGAAGTGACAGGAGTTTTGAGGCTGCTGACTGGTGGATGTCAATGGGGATGTTGAAGTCATCCATGATGATGGTGGGAATGTCAGAAGAGAGAAAGAGAAGAAGCCAGGTGGAGAAGTGGTCAATAAAGGCATTGGTTGGGCCCAGAGGTCGATATATGATGGCCACTTGGAGGTTGGAGGGAAGTAGAAGCGGACAGAGTGGACTTCAAAAGAGTCGAAGGATAAGGGTAGGTAGAGGTGGGATTTGGTTAAAGGTACAGTTGGAAGAAAGGAGAATGCCCACTCCTCCACCATGTCTGTTGGCAGAGTGAGGAGTGTAGGTGAAGTGGAGGCCGCCGTAACATAGCGCAGCTGTGTCGGAGGTTTTCAGCCATGTTTTGGTGAGGCCCAGGAAGGAAAAATTGAGAGGTAAAGAGGTCGTGGATCACATGGAGTTTATTGCAGACGGAGTGGGCATTCCAGAGTGATCCAGAAAGAGGTAGTAGGGTGGTAGGCGTTAAGGGCACGGATTTTAAGTGGGCGAGATTTTGGGTGTTTATATTGGGTTGGGAGCGATAGGAGGGGGGTAGTAATGGGAAGTATGAGCTGTGGGGGTCCAGGATTGGGAGATATGTCGCCAGCAGTGAGGAGAAGCAGAGACAGGGAGAGCAGGTAAGAGAAAGAGAGTGTGCAGCTTGTTTTATGTTTTAATAAGAGGGTTGTTGTGTTGAGGAGGTCAGCAGAGGAGGTCAGGTGGGGAGGCAAGAGGGAAGGAGAGATTCTTACTTGGTTAGAGGGTGCTGGGGTTTGTGGATGGTGATGGAGAATGAGGAGTAATGAAGCAAAAACTGTTAGAGCGTATCTCAGCATCATGAGAGTAAGTGTGGAGAAAGGAGAAATAAATTTAGTACATTTAATAACAGTGGTTAGTCATACTTTCTGTTCACTTCTGGCTCATTTCTGGCATATTTCTGCTGCATCCTTATAGAGCCATCCTTTTTGAGACACAACCATCTCCCTCACCTGTCCGATGTTCTGTCTCACGCCGCAATACATGTCTGTGGATGAACAGTTTTCAACCTGGACGGTGCCAAAATGTGACCGTCAAGGCTGAAAACCATTGATGAATGAGCTGCTGCGAACTCAGTCTCAGTGACCAGCAGTGAGATCACCGCTCGCACAGGGAGAAAAGTCTCACGGTGCAGCTGTGAGTTCACCGCAGTTCACCGGAAGAAATTTCTCTTGGTGAATTGCAGTGAACTCACCGCTGCACCATGAGACTTTTTCTCAATGTGCTAGCGGTGATCACCATAGTTCAGGGGCCTGCTTGCTGCAGCTCGTTTACCTTGCTTCTCAGCATGAACAATCACATGATACCACTGTTCATGCTGAAGAGCACATTTCGCACAGATGGATTACGGCTTGGGACACTATGGATTCCTATCATCCCTCCATCCAGCCACCACTCCATCCATCCTTATCCATCCATCCCTTCTCCATCCATCAATCCCTCATCCATCTATCCCTCATTCATATATCCATCCATCATCCCTCCATCCATCATTCCTCATCCATCTATACTTCCAGCCATACCTCCACACATCCCTCCAGCCATCACTCATCCATCCAGGCATCTCTCTATTCATCAATCTATCCCTCCAGCCATCCATCATCTATTCATCCATCCATCAACTATAGAATTAGTAATGGATAGGTGTCTTATAGACGTCTCTCTACTACTAACCCATGAACTTGATGTCACCGGACAATACAAAGGTGAAATCAACCTCACAAATATGAACCCCACTTGCCACCGCTACAGGATAAGTGGGAAGAGCTGGACAAAGCAACAGAATTGGTGCATCTAATAGATGCACCTTTTCTGGGTGGTTGAGGGCTGCTACTTTTATGCTAGGGGGAAATATCCATGGCCCTTACCAGCTGTGAATATCAACCCCCAGCTGTCTGCTTTAGCTTTGCTGGTTGTCAAAAATGTGGGGACCCAATGACGTTTTTTTATTTATTAAATAATTAAAAAAACAGCATGAGGATCCCTCTATTCCAGATAACCAACCTTGCTAATGCTGAAATCTGAGGATTGCAGCCCCCAGCAGTCCATTTTGTCTGGCTGGTTATCAAAACTTCAGAGGAACCCATGCTGTTTTTTTTTATTTCATTGTTTATTTAGAGCACAGCTGCCATCGACTACTCTCGTTGTTATTAGCGGCAGCAGACGTAGGCTGATGGGAGCAGTAGTCCCATCAGCCGACTCCAGTGACTGGAGGGAAATAAACTTTTTACCTCTTATCACAGCTGCGGGCTCACACTGTCATTTGACAGCGTGGGAACCGTGGCTGTCTGACAGGTGGTAATGATTTTATCGTATCAGAAGCAATATTTGCCGCACTGTCATGCACATTACAGCAGAACAAACACCTGGTGTTCGGGGGGCCAAACACAAGCAGTAACACTGATTTCCTGGTAATGTCGGTGTTTGGTGTCCGTGCTTGAACAGTAGCTGTTCGGTACGGATGCCGTACTTTACTGTTCGGGTTCGCCCATCTCTATTTGTAATCACTATTCACGTAAAACAAAAAGAAAAATAGCTGGACGTGAATGGACATGCTAGCTAAATTCATTTTTTATTCTTTATTGTCTATCCTGTTACCTTGTTTACTGCTACTATGCTGTTTGACCATTGGATTTATACTTTGAACAGATCTTGAATGACTTTAAACCCTTCTGTGCCTGCTAAATTTGTTTCAAGCTCCATCCTCTTTGTTTTGACCACTGCTATCCATTTGACCTCATCTCATCCTTCAAGAACTTTTTTTTATTCCTTGACCAAAATTGATCACTATTTAACTGCCAACTGACTTCACTGGCAAGCAGCTACTCCATGGACACAATTAAGAGGTCTATGCAGTTTAGGCCAGATCCCTATACAGCTCTGAAAGGGGGAATACTAAAGCTTTCCCTGGGCCCTGCTACATAGAGTGGCTAGTAAAAACACTGTCTATAGAAATTCTTCTACAGATGTCATGTACAGTCCTCTTTAACATAGGGACTGTGTTTTGTTTATTAAAAATTTACCTATAACAATCACTGCTGTTTTGCCTTAAAATTAATATATTTACTATTGGTGTTGTTTTTGCTTATTGGAAGTCATATATTGTGTATATATAATAAATATTATTCATTGCTCTTATTTTATGCTTTTTTATAAATCTGGATCCTTCTCAGCACATGTGTTTTTAATTGAATGACTGGCTGAAGTGTTCACTTGAAATTGGCAAGAATTACTTTTGGCAATCTGTGTTGGTGGAGGGAACATAGAATGGAAAACGTTTGCTGAAAAAGGAAGTATCTAAATATGCATATATACATTTCTGGAATAAAAAAGCTGGGAATCAGCAATGATTCTCTTATTGTTCTTTTTCCAGTGTCTAGTGCTTGATACAAGAAATAATAATATTTGTCGTGGACATTCTTATATGACCTAACACAATAAATAAACCAATGAAGAGACTTTTAATGTATGATATTCTGCACAGACAGGGTCGTACTGGGGTGTCTGGGGCCCACCAGGGGAATGGACTCTAGGGACCCACCCTACAGCTATATGCAAATATCTGTCAGTCGTTATCCCCATTATAGTGGAGCATCGGCTGTAAAACACAGGTAGCTCCTGCACATCAACTGTGCACCCCCATAACTGGGATGTATAATTATAGTAGTTTACACTAACCCTAGAACGTATAACCATAGAAATCTACACTTTCACATACCTGGGGCCTTTTAGGCCTGTGTGCAATAACATGGAATAACTCAAACAAAAATACTTTTCAAAGTTTATTTGAAAATTGCAAAGTAAGGATACATTCCCACTACATTATAATTATGTGCAAAAACAACAAAAAAGTGCAAGGGCTAAAAACGCCCAATATATGCATGCTATATAATTCTTTATAATAACGATTTTTTTGTCTAAACGTTTTTTATATAAAAGTTGTAGTAAACATGGTGCAGGAATATTTATTTTCAAACTTTCCTTTTCAATTTTACTGATGACCCCAACAATTTTCACATGTTATCTGTTCGGAAGAATGTTCCTTGCAGACATTTTGTCCACAAGTAGTACAGATACGCACATGTAAACCTATACAGGCCTTAAAGGCCCCAGGTGTGTGAATATGGGGTATTCCCAAAAAAGAGTTGTTATACCGAAATGCCTGTAACATAAAAATATATGAACAACTGGAAATTACTAACAACTATATACCTGAGGAATACCTAGAGTTTCAGAATTCTAACTAAAGTGATCTTGTAGTAAATAGAAAACAATTAACCTAGCAGGCCTGCGAGGCCCCAGGTATGTGTTCTAGGGTTAATGGGGTTCTTTGGTTAAAACAAGTTATCACCGATCCATGGGCTCCACAGGACAGGTGATCGCTTAGGTCCGACCACTAGAAACTGCACCGATCGGAAGAATGAGCAAACTTTATCGTTGATAGGACACTTATCCCCATTTTAAAATGGAGCGGCACATGGAATATCTGACCGCAGTTCCATTCATCCTCTTTAGAGATTCTGTAAAAAACAAGTGCAGCCACTGAGGGAAAGAATGGATCAGTGGTCAAGTCAGACATGCCACTCCAGTCTAATGGGGATGAAAAGTTCCACATTTTGCTGAATGAGTCCAAGTAGTCAGACCTCCACCAATCAATACATTATCACTTATCCTGTGGAAAGATGATTACTTTTTTCCACAGTGTGAGACAGTAAAGGGTGCGTACTGGACGGGGTGTACATCTCGCCCAGGTTTCTTAGCTGGGTGGTATGAGGAATGTAGGAGTGAAGGTAGGTTGTCAGTGAGACATTCACTCCACTCACCATCCAGTACAGGCTTGCAGCCCAACCCTGAGTGCACTCAGCTGTCTAATTAAGCAGCCAGAAGTAGGTGGTTGAGCTAGACAGACAGAGCTCTCAGTCTGAATCCGGCTTCAGACACTGCTGGAAGTCTCCTGGAAGCCAAGCGCTGGTAACTACATAATGTGTATTGTTTTGGCCAGGCTGCTAGAGCCTAGACCACGGTAGTGAAGGAACTAACTGTGTCTAGTTAGCAGCCTGCCAGGCGTAGGATTTTATTTTATGGTTTGATTTATGTTTATTGCTATGGACTTTCAATAAAACTGGTTGAGGCCAGTTTATACCAGTACTGCTGTCTGTGCTTGAACTTTTCTATGCCACTCCGTCTACCTGAGATGGCGATCCCGGAGCTAAACCCCTGAACTGTCTACAATTGGTGCTCGAATGCGGGCAGCACAGTGGCTAAAACAGCAGCAAAGAAAAAAAAATATATATATAGTCTGTCACAGCAGCCTTAAAGAGACAGTAGCCATAATAGTATCTGCACAGAAAAGCTGAACTTGCTGTGGTAAAGACTTTGGAGTGTGCATGTCCTGGGTAAAGGCTGCTGTTGCCGGGACAGACAAGTCTGATAGCATGGAGGAGCTGCTTAGACATATGGCGCAAGCTAATGTGAAACAGCAGGAGACTAACCGATTGTTAATGGAGCAGGTTGCAGCACTACGCCAAGCTTTCAGCACCTCGTCCCAGAGTGATGACGCAAGGTCACCTGCGTTGTCCGCTGTAAAGAAGGCGGTAAAACAGACCCTGCAGAAGATGACGCCTCATGACGATGTGGAGGTATATCTCGCTATATTTGAAAGACTGGCAGAGAAGGAGAATCTGCCACCATCTGAATGGGCAATGGTGGTCGCACCATATCTGACTGGGGAACCCCAAAATGCCTATTTTGACCTTAGCGAGCAGGACAGCAGAGACTATGCCAAGCTAAAAGTGGAGATTCTTGCCGCCTGGGTGTTACGGTTGCAGTCCGTGCCAGGAAAGTCCATAACTGGAGATACAGTGGGGACAAGCCTGCTCGCTCACAAATGTATGATCTAATCTACTTAGTAAAGAAGTGGATGGAGCCTGACGTCAGCAACCCTGCCCAAATCGTCGAAAAGGTAGTGATGGACCGGTACATCTGGGCCCTTCTTCCTGAGGTGCAGCACTGGGTCAGACAGGGAGACCCAAAAGACGCCAATCATCTGGTCAGCCTGATAGAGAGGTACTCCGCCACCAAAGACTACCTCCGCAACCAGCCATCCGAGCGGTCGTCATTTCGGAGTACCCGGCCTTCGACATCACGGGAGAGAGTTCCAGCTGTTGGGGTCAGGGGGGCTGCTGATAGACGGGTTCAGGCCCGAGGGGACATGTGTGAGGCAAGGGTCAATGCTTCCCTGTCGGGAGTCCCCAGGCCTAGAAAGGTCTCCCTGTTGGAACCACCAGACCTGAGACAGTGTTGGAGATGCAGTGAAAGGGGTCATATTTCAGCCAACTGTCCACTAGTGGGGGAACCTATGGACTGTGATGCTGGAAGGACTCTCTCTCTCCTCGCGTGGCCACCCCAACCGAGGAGAATGGCCCACAGGTGTCCCATGTGGTTATAAATGGCTGCCCCGTACCAGCCCTCCTAGACTCAAGGAGTCGAGTGACTCTGGTACATGCCAGCCTGGCTGATAGGAACTTCATCCCCGATAAACACCTGAGCGTGGCGTGCATCCATGGAGATTCCAAAGTCTACCCGGTGACTTCCGTGGACTTCGTCACCAAACTTGGGGAGATCTCATATGAAGTGGGGGTAGTGAAGAACCTGATGCACCCAGTCATATTGGGTCGTGACTTTCCCCTGTTTTGGGGTCTTTGGGAAAAAAAACGGTTTTACCGGACAGTGTGATGAAGCTCCTACTGAGGTTGCGCGGTCCATAGGGGCGGAACACAATGATAATGTGTTGTTGGATTTAAGTGATGATAATGATAATGATGAACTTCCATTTCAGGTGATGTTGGGGGAGGAGGATAATGGTTCTCTGGAACAGAATGTTCCTGACCTACCTGTGTCCCTTGACAATTTCGGGAGTGAGCAGTTGCGAGACCCCACTCTTAAAAATGCCAGGGAAAATATAACTGTTCTGAATGAGATCCCACAAGAGCCCGGCTCTGATAAACGATTTCCCCATTTTGCCATGAACAATGACCTGCTATATAGGGTCACTAAGATCAATGGAGAGGTCGTGAGTCAGCTCCTGGTACCTAAACCCTATAGAAGTATGGTGCTAAGTTGGTCACATAACCACATGCTTGGTGGGCACCTGGGGATGGACAAGACCCAGGAAAGAATCCTCCAGAGGTTTTACTGGCCAGCGGTTTATCGAGATGTGGGGGATTATTGCAAATCCTGCCCCACGTGTCAGATAAATTCTTCCGGTTTCCCACTTCCGCAGTCCATTAGTCCCGCTTCCGGTTATAGAGATACCATTTGAAAGAGTAGCGATGGACTTGGTAGGTCCTATTGTAAAATCAGCTAGGGGGCACCAATACATACTAGTGGTACTTGATTATGCAACCCG
The DNA here is from genome assembly GCA_033576555.1 of Oophaga sylvatica. Taxonomy (NCBI): domain Eukaryota; kingdom Metazoa; phylum Chordata; class Amphibia; order Anura; family Dendrobatidae; genus Oophaga; species Oophaga sylvatica. Next base: position 252,991,120 of record JARQOD010000005.1, on the reverse strand, counting down.
GTACCCCGAGGCTGTCCCTTTAAGAATTATGGCGTCCAAAAATATTGCACGGGAACTCTTTCATATGTTTTCCAGGACAGGAATCCCTAAAGAGATCCTCACGGACCAAGGCACACCTTTTATGTCCAAGGTGATGAAGGAGCTGTGTAAGTTGCTTAAAATCTCGCACATTCGAACATCCGTGTATCACCCCCAGACAGATGGGCTGGTTGAATGTTTTAATAAAACGTTAAAACATATGTTAAAGAAAGCAGTGGAGAAAGATGGGAGGGACTGGGACTACCTGTTACCCTACCTAATGTTTTCGGTCAGAGAGGTGCCTCAAGCCTCTACAGGTTTTTCTCCCTTTGAGTTGGTATATGGTCGGCACCCGCGGGCTTGCTAGATATAACCAAGGAAGTATGGGAGACCGAGGCAACCCCATACAAGAGTGTTATAGAGCATATTGCCCAGATGCAGGATAGAATTGCTAAGGTTATGCCATTGGTCAAGGATCATCTGCAGAGAGCCCAAGAAGCTCAAAGCAAAATATATAATCGGTCAGCAAAAGTTAGGACATTCAACCCCAGGGATCGGGTCCTGATCCTAATCCCCACGGTGGAAAGTAAGTTTTTGGCCAAGTGGCATGGACCCTACGAGATAGTATAGAAAGTGAGCGAGGTCACCTACAAGGTACACCAGCCAGGGAGACGGAAGCCCTACCAGGTCTATCATATCAACCTGATCAAGCCCTGGAGGGACAGAGAGTCATTGTTGGCCTCGGGTGAATTAGAGAAAGGGTTAAAACCACCTATACCTCCTGTGATAGTTTGTGAAACGTTGTCAGTACACCAAAAACAGGAAGTACGGGAGTTTCTGCAGAAAAATCAGCAGAGGTTTTCAGACTTGCCCGGCCGGACTTCTCTCATGAAGCACCATATCGAGACCGAGACCGGTACTAAGGTCAAGCTGAAGCCGTACCGGATACCAGAAGCCCGTAGAGAGATAGTCTCCACTGAGATCAAACGGATGCTAGCCCCAGGGGTCATTAAGGAGGCCCAAAGCGAGTGGTGTAGCCCGATTGTACTGATCCCAAAACCTAATGGAACCTGGAGGTTCTGCAATGATTTTAGAAAGTTGAACGACGTGTCAAAGTTTGACGCCTACCCTATGCCCCGGGTAGACGAGCTAATCGAGAGGTTAGGGTGTGCCCGTTATATTACAACCCTCGATCTGACAAAAGGGTACTGGCAGATACCCCTGTCTGATGAGGCAAAAGAAAAAAGGCCTTTGCAACCCCTGACGGTTTGTTTCAGTATCTTGTGATGCCATTCGGGTTGCATGGAGCCCCGGCTACCTTTCAGAGGCTTATGGACCTGATCCTGCGCCCGCATCAAGCCTATGCGGCTGCCTACCTGGATGATGTGGTAATTTTCAGTTCCGATTGGGAGAGCCACCTCGCTAAGGTACAAGCCGTCTTAGACTCGATAGGCGGAGCTGGGCTGAACGTAAACCCAGAGAAATGTGCAATTGGCCTAGAAGAGGCCAAGTACCTGGGCTACGTCACTGGCAGGGGGCTGATTAAGCCACAAATCGATAAGGTAGAGGCGATTCAGAACTGGGCTACACCCCTCACAAAACGACAGGTCAAAGCGTTTCTGGGCATCACTGGGTACTATCGCAGATTTGTACAAAATTATGCCTCCATTGCTGCCCCGTTGACCGACCTGACAAAGGGTGGGAAGTCAAAAATGGTAGAATGGAATCCAGGGGCAGAAAAAGCATTTCAGTCTTTGAAAATGGCTTTATGTCAAAGACCAGTTCTGGTCACCCCTAATTTCAGAGACGAGTTTCTTGTTCAAACTGATGCCTCTAATGTGGGGTTAGGGGTGGTTTTGTCGCAGGTCGTGAAGGAAGAGGAGCACCCGGTCATGTATCTGAGTCGAAAACTGACACCGGCTAAACAAAATTATGCCATTCTGGAGCGAGAGTGCCTCGCAATCAAATGAGCGCTGGACTCGCTACATTATTACCTCTTGGGCAGGAAATTTAAATTACAGTCAGACCATGCTCCTCTGGCGTGGATGAAGCAGAGCAAGGAAAGCAATGCCAGGGTGACAAGGTGGTTCCTTTCGCTTCAATAATTAAATTTTTCGGTAGAGCATAGGCCTGGGAAGTTACAGGGTAATGCCGATGCCTTGTCCAGAGTCCACTGTCTCTTTGGGGTTGTTAACCAGCCCTCCGGTCTGGAGAAGAGGGGGGGATATGTGAGACAGTGAAAGGGTGCGTACTGGACGGGGTGTACATCTCGCCCAGGTTTCTTAGCTGGGTGGTATGAGGAATGTAGGAGTGAAGGTAGGTTGTGAGTGCGACATTCACTCCACTCACCATCCAGTACAGGCTTGCAGCCCAACCCTGAGTACACTCAGCTGTCTAATCAAGCAGCCAGAAGTAGGTGGTTGAGCTAGACAGACAGAGCTCTCAGTCTGAATCCGGCTTCAGACGCTGCTGGAAGTCTCCTGGAAGCCAAGCGCTGGTAACTACATAATGTGTGTTGTTTTGGCCAGGCTGCTAGAGCCTAGACCACGGTAGTGAGGGAACTAACTGTGTCTAGTTAGCAGCCTGCCAGGCTTAGGATTTTATTTTATGGTTTGATTTATGTTTATTGCTATGGACTTTCAATAAAACTGGTTGCGGCCAGTTTATACCAGTACTGCTGTCTGTGCTTGAACTTTTCTTTGCCATTCCATCTACCTGAGACGGCGATCCCGGAGCTAAACCCCCTGAACTGTCTACAACAGGAAACCTCCTGTAAGTACATCTCTGCCGCTGTGTACAAAGTATTTAATCTCTAGTGGAAATAATCTTCTACTAAATAATATCAGAGAGAACATATGACCGCCATACACAACACAATCCACTATACCAAGACCAATGCCACACATACCGGAATAAATACCAAAACACCATGACCAGACCACATGGTGACCGAATAATACTACATACCAGGGACAAGTACCACCACACCATGACCAGACTACATAGTGACTGAATAATACTACATACAAGGGACAAATACCACCACATCATAACCAGATGACATAGTGACTGAATAATACTACATACAAGAGACAAATACCACCACACCATAACCAGACCACATAGTGACCGAATAATACTACATACAAGGGACAAATACCGCCACATCATAACCAGACCACATAGGGAACAAATAATACCACATACAAGGAGAAATACTGCCACACCGTGATCAGACCACAAATTAACACCACATATTGACCGAATATACAATACTGATTATGAATGCAAACCACAATACTAACAACGCTGTTATTACCACAAGTGACATTATACACAATACCTCTGTATAAAGTATCATGGGGAGGATTGCAAGAGAACTCACCAGTGCAATCTCCCGGAAGATGAGTGCAGCAGAAAGCTTCAGGCTCCTAGGAACGCAGGGTGAGCAAGGCAGGAGAGAGATGGTTACAGGGCCTGAATCACCTGACAGTTGAGGGGCGTGGCTTCAGCTCCAGGGAGCTAGAAGCTGAGGGAAAACTCCTAGAAAGGTAACTACGGGACAGAGTTACCCAGGGGCACAGACAGAGACGTAAATCAGAACAAGCCAAGGTCAAAGCACGAGAAGACAGTACAGTACAAAGGATGAGACAGAACGGATAGTCGGGGCCAGGCAGAGGTCAAAACCAAACAGACAGCGAAGGTACAGAAACAGAATCCACAAGCAGTATCCAGAGAACAGACCGAGTCAAAACCAAAGTATCAGGCAAACCAGAACACAGCACAAACACACTCAGGGGTCAACACACTCTGCCAAGGGCGAAAGTATAACTGACAGGGATTGGAGCTTCCCAGGGCTATAAGAAGCTCTCCCCAAACCAAGGAGAGGCCGCAATAATAAGCCCCAGGTGTGCAGGTAAGAGCTTGCACTGGGATCAAAACCTTAACCCCTAGCGTGCAGGTCAACACTGCACTGGGATCATGACAGTACCCCCCTCACAACGGGGGGCCTCTGGACCCCCAGGCTTGCCCGGAAACCTGGCATGGAAAGCCCGAACCAGGCGATCCGCATGCATCAAACGGGCCGGCACCCAGGATCTGTCCTCCGGTCCATACCCCTTCCAATGAACCAGGTACTGTACCGACCGCTGCACCAACCTGGAGTCAACGATATGATCAATCTCATATTCCATGTGTCCCTCAACCAAAACAGGAGGAGCAGCGGCTCGGACTCCCCCCTGACTGCCTCAAAAGGTTTCAGTAGGGATTTATGGAAGACGTTAGGGATCTTGAATGAGACTGGAAGACACAACCTGTAAGCCACTGGATTGATCTTTTCCACAATCTTGTATGGGCCAATGAACTTGGGGCCCAACTTGGCTGATGGAAACTTCAACTTAATGTTTCGCGTGGAGAGCCAAACTTTCTCTCCAACCCGAAACATAGGACCTGATGTTCTTTTCCTGTCAGCGAAAAACTTGTACCTGCCTTGAGACCTGGATATATTCCGCTGGACCTCCGCCCATGTATTCTTTAATCGCTGAACAGACCCCTCTGCCCCTGGACACCCAGAATCCAAACGAGAAAACTCACCAAAATGAGGACTAAAACCATAATTGATCAGGAAAGGAGACATACCAGTAGATTGGCTCACCCGACTATTGAAGGCGAATTCCGCCAACGGCAGTACATCACACCAGTCATTCTGTCTTGCAGAAGTCAAACATCTGAGGATCTGTTCCAGAGACTGATTAGTGCGTTCCAAAAAACTGACCGGCACATCCAAACATAGATCCAGTGTGAACAGGTGCTAAACCCAGAGTCACCAACTCACGCACATACAAGAAAAAAGGGTAGCACACTGCAGCGCTATAGCTTGCAAACACGAAATATGAAAAATGAATTGCATCACTGCCTTAGAAATATGAAAAATTGAGAAGTCTTAGCGCATAAGATGGCCAAATTATGTGAGCCTGATAGCCACGTCAAGGCTCTTCTCGTATATCAGGTCCTAACTAATGCCAATCCTCGCTTAGAAAAGTCTGTCTGCATGGGAACATATGAATCCTCTCTTAAGACTAAAATCTACATCTCTGTGGAGGGGTAATAAACCTGGTGTAATTAAAAAGCCTGTGACCAACAGGTGGAGTGCTCAGGTAGAAGGTAAATGAATACATATCAAAAAACTGACCGGCACATCCAAACATAGATCCAGTGTGAATTGGTGCTAAACCCAGAGTCACCAACTCACGCACATACAAGAAAAAAGGGTAGCACACTGCAGCGCTATAGCTTGCAAACACGAAATATGAAAAATGAATTGCATCACTGCCTTAGAAATATGAAAAATTGAGAAGTCTTAGCGCATAATGTCCAAATTATGTGAGCTGATAGCCACGTCAAGGCTCTTCTCGTATATCAGTCCTAACTATGCAATCCTCGCTTAGAAAGTCTGTCTGCATGGACTATGAATCCTCTCTTAGACTAAATCTACATCTCTGTGGAGGGGTAATAAACCTGGTGTAATTAAAAAGCCTGTGACCAACAGGTGGAGTGCTCAAGTAGAAGGTAAATGAATACATATCAAAAAACTGACCGGCACATCCAAACATAGATCCAGTGTGAACAGGTGCTAAACCCCGGAGTCACCAACTCACGCACATACAAGAAAAAAGGGTAGCACACTGCAGCGCTATAGCTTGCAAACACGAAATATGAAAAATGAATTGCATCACTGCCTTAGAAATATGAAATATGCGCTAAGACTTCTCAATTTTTCATATTTCTAAGGCAGTGATGCAATTCATTTTTCATATTTCGTGTTTGCAAGCTATAGCGCTGCAGTGTGCTACCCTTTTTTCTTGTATGTGCGTGAGTTGGTGACTCTGGGTTTAGCACCTTTTCACACTGGATCTATGTTTGGATGTGCCGGTCAGTTTTTTGATATGTATTCATTTACCTTCTACCTGAGCACTCCACCTGTTGGTCACAGGCTTTTTAATTACACCAGGTTTATTACCCCTCCACAGAGATGTAGATTTTAGTCTTAAGAGAGGATTCATATGTTCCCATGCAGACAGACTTTTCTAAGCGAGGATTGGCATTAGTTAGGACCTGATATACGAGAAGAGCCTTGACGTGGCTATCAGGCTCACATAATTTGGCCATCTTATGCGCTAAGACTTCTCAATTTTTCATATTTTTAAGGCAGTGATGCAATTCATTTTTCATATTTCGTGTTTGCAAGCTATAGCGCTGCAGTGTGCTACCCTTTTTTCTTGTATGTGCGTGAGTTGGTGACTCTGGGTTTAGCACCTGTTCACACTGGATCTATGTTTGGATGTGCCGGTCAGTTTTTTGATATGTATTCATTTACCTTCTACCTGAGCACTCCACCTGTTGGTCACAGGCTTTTTAATTACACCAGGTTTATTACCCCTCCACAGAGATGTAGATTTTAGTCTTAAGAGAGGATTCATATGTTCCCATGCAGACAGACTTTTCTAAGCGAGGATTGGCATTAGTTAGGACCTGATATACGAGAAGAGCCTTGACGTGGCTATCAGGCTCACATAATTTGGCCATCTTATGCGCTAAGACTTCTCAATTTTTCATATTTCTAAGGCAGTGATGCAATTCATTTTTCATATTTCGTGTTTGCAAGCTATAGCGCTGCAGTGTGCTACCCTTTTTTCTTGTATGTGCGTGAGTTGGTGACTCTGGGTTTAGCACCTGTTCACACTGGATCTATGTTTGGATGTGCCAGTCAGTTTTTTGATATGTATTAATTTACCTTCTACCTGAGCACTCCACCTGTTGGTCACAGGCTTTTTAATTACACCAGGTTTATTACCCCTCCACAGAGATGTAGATTTTAGTCTTAAGAGAGGATTCATATGTTCCCATGCAGACAGACTTTTCTAAGCGAGGATTGGCATTAGTTAGGACCTGATATACGAGAAGAGCCTTGACGTGGCTATCAGGCTCACATAATTTGGCCATCTTATGCGCTAAGACTTCTCAATTTTTCATATTTTAAGGCAGTGATGCAATTCATTTTTCATATTTCGTGTTTGCAAGCTATAGCGCTGCAGTGTGCTACCCTTTTTTCTTGTATGTGCGTGAGTTGGTGACTCTGGGTTTAGCACCTGTTCACACTGGATCTATGTTTGGATGTGCCGGTCAGTTTTTTGATATGTATTCATTTACCTTCTACCTGAGCACTCCACCTGTTGGTCACAGGCTTTTTAATTACACCAGGTTTATTACCCCTCCACAGAGATATAGATTTTAGTCTTAAGAGAGGATTCATATGTTCCCATGCAGACAGACTTTTCTAAGCGAGGATTGGCATTAGTTAGGACCTGATATACGAGAAGAGCCTTGACGTGGCTATCAGGCTCACATAATTTGGCAATCTTATGCGCTAAGACTTCTCAATTTTTCATATTTCTAAGGCAGTGATGCAATTCATTTTTCATATTTCGTGTTTGCAAGCTATAGCGCTGCAGTGTGATACCCTTTTTTCTTGTATGATTAGTGCGTTCCGTCTGACCATTGCTCTCAGGATGGTATGCAGACGAAAAAAGACAGAAACATCCCCAATTTCTTGCAGAAAGCACGCCAAAACTTTGCCACAAACTGCACTCCACGATCAGACACCACATTCAGGGGTACCCATGCAACCGGATAACATGCTGTACAAACAATCTGGACAAAGTCTCAGCCGAGGGTAGTGCAGATAAGGGTACAAAATGAGTCTGCTTCGAAAACCTGTCCACCACTACCCATACCACCGTATTGCCCTTGGACATAGGAAGATTAGTAATAAAATCCATGGACAAGTGAGTCCATGGCCTTTCGGGAACTGCCAAGGGCATCAGTTCCCCAGCCGGCCGGCTATGTGAGTTTTTAGAACGAGCGCAGACCCCACAACCAGAAACAAATTTTTTTATGTCAGAACTAAGAGTAGGCCACCAAAAGATCCTAGCCACCGCCCGACGTGTGGCAGATATACCAGGGTGAGCACTGAGCTTGGATTCATGGAACTCCTGGAGGAGTTTAAGCCGAAGCTGCTCTGGGACAAACAACTTACCCCCTGGCTTGGCAGCAGGGGCCAGAGACTGGGCCCCCTCAATCTCCTGTTCCAACTCAGACGAGACCACTGCCAACACAACCCAGGGTGAAGAATGGAGGAAGGTGGCTCAGGGGGAGACACCGGATGAAAACTGCGAGATAAGGCATCAGCCTTGATATTCTTTGACCCTGGACGAAACGTAATAGTAAACTGAAAACGGGAAAAAAAAAGTGACCAACGGGCCTGTCTGGGCGTTAGTCTCTTAGCAGACTCAATATAAGATAATTTTTGTGGTCGGTAATCACAGTAACCGAGTGACTGGCCCCCTCCAAAAAGTGCCTCCATTCTTCAAACGCTAACTTGACCGCAAGAAGCTCTCTATTGCCAACATCGTAATTCCTCTCAGCAGCAGAGAATTTCCTGGAAAAAAAAGCACATGGCCTGAGGTTGGTCAGAGTGACAGGACCTTGGGACAACACAGCACCCACCCCCACCTCAGAGGCGTCCACTTCCACAATAAATGGTTTGGACGGATCTGGCTGTACCAACACCGGAGCAGTCATAAAGCATTTTTTCAGACTAGCAAAGGCCTCTTTTGCGAGCGAGGACCAATTTTTCACATCCGCACCTTTGCATGTTAAATCTGTGAGTGGTTTGACCACCTGCGAAAACCCCCGAATAAATTTGCGGTAGTAATTGGCGAACCCCAAGAAGCGCTGGAGCCCTTTAAGATCTCGGGGTTGTACCCAATCAGCAATGGCCTGCACCTTCTTGGGGTCCATACGAAAACCCTCACAGGACACAATCAATCCCATAAAAGATAATTCTTGAACAAAAAACACACACTTCTCCAATTTAGCAAACAGATGATTTTCCCTAAGTCTTTGGAGAACAGTTCGTACATGATTCATATTAGAATGGCTGTCGGGGGAATATATTAGAATATCATCTAAGTAGATAACAACAAAACGACCAATGAGATCAGAAAACACTACATTGATGAAATTCTGAAATATGGCGGGAGCATTGGTAAGACCAAATGGCATGACTAAATTTTCAAAAAGTCCCTCGGACGTGAGGAACGCAGTTTTCCATTCATCCCCCTTCCTGACCCTTATCAAATTATATGCTCCCCGAAGATCCAGTTTAGAGAACCATTTTGCCCCTGATAGTTGGTTACATAAATCAGGAATCAACGGAAGGGGATACGTATTTCGTACAGTAATCTTATTTAGTTCACGAAAGTCGAGACAGGGACGTAGACCGCCATCTTTTTTCTTCACAAAAAAGAACCCCGCCGCTACAGGTGAAACTGAGGGACGTATGTGTCCCTTGCGAAGACTTTCTGCAATATAATCCTTCATAGCTAAGCGCTCAGGTCCAGACAAATTAAACAGACGGGCTTTAGGTAGTTTAGCCCCCGGGACTAGCTCGATGGCGCAGTCAAAGGGTCTATGTGGCGGCAACGTCTCGGCCTCGCTTTCTGAGAACACATCTTCGAAGTCTTTCAGGTACTCTGGAATACCTTCCAGCTCGACAGATGACACAGACACAGATTTAACAGGTTTAACCAGCAGTGCAGATTCATAACATAACTTAGAATCATTAAATCCCCATTGAACAATCTCCCCCGTTTTCCAGTTAATAACTGGATTATGGCGTTGTAACCAGGGCATGCCCAACACCAACCCTGCTGGTAGATTGTCCAGAACTAAACAACTTAATTTTTCCTCGTGAGCAGCGCCCACTCTGAGCGAAAACAAGTCAGACATAAAGAGAATTCCCTCTTTTGTGAGGTGGGAGGAGTCAATGGCCACCACCTTGATCGGAGTCTTAAGCCTAGCTGTCCCTATCTTGCAGCGTGTGACCAATTGAGAGTCAATCAGATTGATGGATGACCCGCAATCCACAAAGGCTGTAGAGGAAAAAGAACAACCATCCACTAACAGTTCCACATGAAGCAACACCTTAGAGAATGAGGAAAAGTGTACCTGAGGGTCTGAGTAGTCTCCTCGCTGACTACCCAGACCTAGTCGTTTCCCGCCAACCGGGTTGAGGACGGGCAGACAGGACGCTCCTTTTTCCAATGTCCAGCTTTACCGCAGTAAAAGCACAACTGTTCTTCCCGACGACGTTTTCTCTCTTTTTCCTTCAGAGTGATAGCGCCCACGTCCATGGGCTCAGAGACAGTATCTTTTCCACTGGGGAACAATGTAGTCTCCACCTGCATCACCCCCCTGGCCCGCAACCTGCGGTCCATCCGGACGGCCTGGGTCATGGCGTCCTCGAGAGAGTTAGGTGGGGGGTGTAACGCCAAGGCATCCTGCAGCCGCTCGGACAAGCCTCTGCGAAATAGTCCTCGGAGGGCGGCATCCTCCCAAGAAATCTCTGCAGCCCAGCGGCGGAACTCAGTACAAAACCACTCAGCCGAGTGCTTCCCCTGACAGACGCTCATCACCATGTCCTCTGCCAATCGCACTCGGTCAGGCTCATCGTATATGTGCCCGAGGGCCTCAAAGAATGCATTCACCGACACTCTCTCAGGGGCAGTGGGAGGAAGGGAAAATGCCCATGCTTGTGGGGACCCTCTTAATAAAGACATGATGACCCCTACCCTCTGACTTTCACACCCAGAGGACCGTGGTCTCAAACTAAAAAAAAGTTTGCAACTCTCCATGAAGATCCTAAACTCCTTTTTGTTCCCAGAAAAGAAGTCAGGCAGTTTAACAGGTGGTTCTGAGGACACCAGCGCAACATCACTCGCCATAGCCCTCAGAGAACCAGCAGATAAAGCCCCCTGCACAGACTCAGAAACCTGCCGCTGTGAACACGACAGCGCTTGCTGTTCAGAGATAAATCCTGAAACATCTGACTCAGATTTTTCATCTGTTCGGACAGCGACTGTATGGGATCCATAACTCTCTGCACAACCTGCGCCCCAAACACAGCCGTGAAGCAAAAAAAAAAAAAAAAAACATAGTGGTCAGTTATAATATCACGGGGAGGATTGCAAAAGAACTCACCAGTGCAATCTCCCGGAAGACGAGTGCAGCAGAAAGCTTCAGGCTCCTAGGAACGCAGGGTGAGCAAGGCAGGAGAGAGATGGTTACAGGGCCTGAATCACCTGACAGTTGAGGGGCGTGGCTTCAGCTCCAGGGAGCTAGAAGCTGAGGGAAAACTCCTAGAAAGGTAACTACGGGACAGAGTTACCCAGGGGCACAGACAGAGACGTAAATCAGAACAAACCAAGGTCAAAGCACGAGAAGACAGTACAGTACAAAGGATGAGACAGAACGGATAGTCGGGGCCAGGCAGAGGTCAAAACCAAACAGACAGCGAAGGTACAGAAACAGAATCCACAAGCAGTATCCAGAGAACAGACCGAGTCAAAACCAAAGTATCAGGCAAACCAGAACACAGCACAAACACACTCAGGGGTCAACACACTCTGCCAAGGGCGAAAGTATAACTGACAGGGATTGGAGCTTCCCAGGGCTATAAGATGCTCTCCCCAAACCAAGGAGAGGCCGCAATAATAAGCCCCAGGTGTGCAGGTAAGAGCTTGCACTGTGTTATGTTTCGGTAGCTGAGGAGTGCAGGTAAAAAAGGCAATACACCAGAGCAGTTGGAATCTATGAGATTGCAGTACCCTGACTAACCACCACAACTAGAGGCAGCCGTGGAGCGTTCCTACGTTGGTCCTAGACGCCTCGTCACAGCCTGAGAAACTAACTACACCTAAAGATAGAAAGAGGAAAGCTATCTGCCCCGGAGCAGATCCCCAAAGAACATAGAAAGCCCCCAAACATATAATGGCGGTTAGACAAGAAGAAATACTGACACAGACAGAAAATAGTATGAGCAAACGTTGGGGCCCAAACTACCTAAATAGAAAAGAATAGGAAGGGCACTTACTGCAATCCCAAAAAAACCTGAAAAGCACCAACTCTACTAATTTCAAAAACACCTGAGATCACACGACCTCTACCACCTAAATTAGTTCTCTGGTGTAACAAAATCAAAACAGCAGCCACTGAAAAAAACTGGAAAAAGCAAATGTACAAACATAAGTGGCTGAACTAAACTGAGAGGGCAAAAGCCCCCGGAGGGGACCCAGAAGGCCCCCACAGAAGTGCAGGACAAAATGAAAAAATAAAGCACAAAAACAAAAAGAAGAAAATGTCTTATCTGTTAGCAGGAGATGCAGACACGACACAGCAGGCTACAAAGGAAACAGGAATCAAGGGTTGAGACCAGAACAATTGATCACCGGCAACCCTGATGGGAAGGCGACTCCCTTATATAAGACCAGTCAGTAACACCTGATTCCCAATCCTCACAATCTTCACTGGACAGTCCAGTACCGCTTGTAACCACCAGAGGGAGCCTCTGCTCAGAACTCATTTCAAGTCCATTCACAACAGTACCCCCCCCTTGAGGAGGGGTCACCGAACCCTCACTTGAGCAACCAGGTCGGTCAGGATGAGTTCTATGATACGCACGGATGAGTCTCCTAGCATGGATGTCCGAAGCAAACACCCAAGAATTGTCTTCCTGACCATAACCTCTCCACTTAACCAAATACTGGAGTTTCCGTCTAGAAAAACGAGAATTCAATATTTTCTCAACCACAAACTCCAGATTGCCCTCAACCAGAACAGGGTCAGGAGGCACAGCAGTAGGAACCACTGGCTCAACAAACCTCTTCAACAAGGACTTGTGGAACACGTTATGGATCTTAAATGTCCCTGGAAGAAGCAAACGAAAAGAAACAGGATTAAGAATCTCCATGATCTTATAAGGTCCAATGAACCTAGGCTTAAATTTAGGAGATGCCACTCTCATAGGAATATTTTTTGAGGACAACCAGACCAAGTCCCCCACTTTAAACCGAGGACCATCAGTCCTATGCCGGTTAGCAAACCGCTGGGCCCTCTCCTGAGAGAGGGACAACTTCTCCACTACCTGGTCCCAAATCTGTTGCATACGCTCCACAACAGAGTCAACACCTGGACAGACAGAAGCCTCCGTCTGTCCTGAAGAAAATCGAGGGTGAAACCCAGAATTACAGAAAAACGGAGACATCAAAGTGGCAGAGCTAGCCCTATTATTAACCCCTCTCTGACATTAGACTACTATCCCGTCCATAAAACCCGTGCCATTCTGACCATGGACGGGATAGTACGTCATAGGCGATTAGCTGCGCTCCCAGAGGGAGCGCAGCTAATCGCCGCCGGGTGTCAGCTGATTATCACAGCTGACACCTGTGACTGTGTGTCAGGAGCGGTCACGGACCGCTCCCGGCACATTAACCCCTTGCACACCGCGATCAAACATGATCGCGGTGTACTGGGGGCACAGGGGAGGATCGCGCAGGGTGGGGGCTCCCTGCGCGCCCCCTGAGACCCTCAGACCAGCGCGATGTGATCGCGCTGCTCTGAGGGCTTCCTCCCTCCCAGGACCCGGATCCAAGATGGCGCTGGGGTCCTGGAGGGAGGCGGCTTCCTCAGTGCCTGCCGAGAGCAGGCATGAGGAAGCGTCCTGCACTGCCTGTCACATCGCTGGTGTGACAGAGTGCTGTGCACACTGTCACACCAGCGATCTGATGAAATACAGTGATGTCCCACCCTGGGACAAAGTAAAAAAGTAAAAAAAAGTAAAAATAAACATGTGTAAAAAAAATCCAAAATAAAAAAAAAAAAAAAAATATTCCCCAATAAATTCATTACTTATTGTAAATAAAAAAAATAAAACAATAAAAGTACACATATATGGTATCGCCGCGTCCGTAACGACCCCCCTATAAAAATGTCCCACTAGTTAACCCCTTTTGTAAACCCCTTAAAAAATAAAAAATAAAAACGAAGCAAAAAATCAGTGCTTTATCATCATACCGCTGAACAAAAAGTGGAATAACACGCGATCAAAAAGACCGATATAAATAAACATGGTAACGCTGAAAACGTCATCTTGTCCCGCAAAAAACGAGCCATGACACAGCATCATCAGCAAAAAAATAAAAAAGTTATAGCTCGCAGAATAAAGCGATGCAAAAATAATTATTTTTTATATAAAATTGTTTTTATTCTATAAAAGCGCCAAAACATAAAAAAATTATATAAATGAGGTATCGCCATAATCGTACTGACCCGAAGAATAAAACTGCTTTATCGATTTTACCACACGCGGAACAATAAAAACGCCTCACCCAAAAGAAATTCATGAATTGCTGATTTTTGTTCATTCTAACCTCCCAAAAATCGAAATAAAAAGCGATCAAAAAATGTCACGTGCTCAAATATGGTACCAATAAAAGCGTCACCTCGTCCCGCAAAAATTAAGACCTCACATGACATTGTGGGCCAAAATATGAAAAAATTATAGCTCTCAAAATGTGGCGATGCAAAAAACTACTTTTTGCAATAAAAAGCGTCTTTTAGCGTGACCGCTGCCAATCATAAAAACCGCTATAAATAATAAATCAAACCCCCCTTTATCACCCCCTTAGTTAGGGAAAAATAATAAAATAAAAAAAATGTATTTATTTCCATTTTCCCATTAGGGTTAGGGTTAGGGTTTCGGCTAAAGTTAGGGTTAGGGTTGGCGCTAAAGTTAGGATTAGGGTTAGAGTTTGGATTAGGGTTAGGGTTGGGATTAGGGTTGGGACTAGGGTTAGGGGTGTGTTGGGGTTAGGGTTGGAGTTAGAATTGGGGGGTTTCCGCTGTTTAGGCACATCAGGGGCTCTCCAAATGTGACATGGCGTCTGATCTCCATTCCAGCCAATTCTGCTTTGAAAAAGTCAAACGGTGTTCCTTCACTTCTGAGCTCTGCCATGCGTCCAAACAGTAGTTTATCCCCACATATGGGGTATCAGCGTACTCTGGACCCCAAGAGTTATTGTGAAATTTGTCCTATTTCTTCTGTTACCCTTGGGAAAATAAAAAACTGGGGGCGAAAATATTATTTTTGTAAAAAAAATAGATTTTTTTGTTTTTACGGCTGTACATTATAAACTTCTGTGAAGCACTTGGGGCTTCATAGCGCTCACCACACATCTAAATAAGTTCCTTGTGGGGTCTATTTTCCAAAATGGGGTCACTTGTTGGGGATTTCCACTGTTTAGGCGCATCAGGGGCTCTCCAAATGCGACATGACGCCCCAGACCATTCCATCAAAGTCTGCAATCCAAAACGTCACTACTTCCCTTTCCGAGCCCTGACATGCGCCCATACAGTAGTTTTCTCCCACATATTGGGTATCAGCGTACTCAGGACAAATTGGACAACAACTTTTGGGGTCCAATTTCTCCTGTTACCCTTGTGAAAATAAAATATTGGGGGCGAAAAAATCATTTTTGTAAAAAAAAAAAGGATTTTTTATTTTTACGGCTGTGCGTTATAAACTTCTGTGAAGCACTTCGGGGTTCAAAGTGCTCACCACACATCTAGGTAAGTTCCTTGTGGGGTCTATTTTCCAAAATGGGGTCACTTGTGGGGGTTTCCACTGTTTAGGCGCATCAGGGGCTCTCCAAATGCGACATGACGCCCCCAGACCATTCCATCAAAGTCTGCAATCCAAAACGTCACTACTTCCCTTTCCGAGCCCTGACATGCGCCCATACAGTAGTTTTCTCCCACATATTGGGTATCCGCGTACTCAGGACAAATTGGACAACAACTTTTGGGGTCCAATTTCTCCTGTTACCCTTGTGAAAATAAAATATTGGGGGCGAAAAAATCATTTTTGTAAAAAAAAAAAGGATTTTTTATTTTTACGGCTGTGCGTTATAAACTTCTGTGAAGCACTTCGGGGTTCAAAGTGCTCACCACACATCTAGATAAGTTCCTTGTGGGGTCTATTTTCCAAAATGGGGTCACTTGTGGGGGGTTTCCACTGTTTAGGCGTATCAGGGGCTCTCCAAATGCGACATGACGCCCCCAGACCATTCCATCAAAGTCTGCAATCCAAAACGTCACTACTTCCCTTCCGAGCCCTGACGTGCACCCATACAGTAGTTTTCTCCTACATATTGGGTATCAGCGTACTCAGGACAAATTGGACAACAACTTTTGGGTTCCAGTTTCTTCTGTTACCCTTGTGAAAATAAAATATTGGGGGCGAAAAAATCATTTTTGTAAAAAAAAAAAAGGATTTTTTATTTTAAGGCTGTACGTTATAAACTTTAGTGAAACACCTGGGGGTTCAAAGTTCTCACCACACATCTAGATAAGTTCCTTGAGGGGTCTAGTTTCCAAAATGGTGTCATTTGTGGGGGGTTTCCACTGTTTAGGCAGATCAGGAGCTCTCCAAACACGACATGGCGTCCAGCCAATTCTGCGTTGAAAAAGTGAGACGGCGCTCCTTCCCTTCCAAACTCTGCCATGCACCCAAACAGTGGTATACCCCCACATATGGGGTATCAGTGTACTCAGGACAAATTGCACAATAACTTTTGGAGTCTTGTTACCCTTGGAAAAATAAAAATTTGGGTGAAAAGATCATTTTTGTGGAAAAAATATGATTTTTAAATTTTACGGCTCTACGTTATAAACTTGTGTGAAGCACTTGAGGGTTCAAATTGCTCACCAAAGATCTAGATAAGTTCCTTAGGGGGTCTAGTTTCCCAAATGGGGTCATTTGTGGGGGTTTCCACTGTTTAGGCACATCAGGGGCTCTCCAAATGCAACATGGCATCCAATCTCAATTCCAGCCAATTTTGGTTGGAAAAAGTCAAATGGTGCTCCTTCCCTTCCGAGCTCTGCCGTGCGCCCAAACAGTGGTTCCCCCCCACATATGGGGCATCAGCGTACTCAGGACAAATTGGACAACAACTTATGTGGTCCAATTTCTCCTGATACCCTTGGGAAAATAAAAAATTAGTGACTAAAAGATAATTTTTGTGGGAAAAAAATAGGATTTTTTATTTTCATGCCCGGGCATTATAAACTTGTGTGAAGCACTTGGGGGTTCAAAGTGCTCACCAAAGATCTAGATAAGTTCCTTAGGGGGTCTAGTTTCCAAAATGGTCACTTGTGGGGGATTTCCACTGTTTAGGCTCATCTGGGGCACTGCAAACGGAACATGACCCCCATCAACGTCTGCATTCCAAAACGTTACTACTTCCTTTCCAAGCCCTGCCGTGCGCCCAAACAGTTTTCCACCCCCACATATGGGGTATCAGCGTACTCAGGACAAATTGGACAACAACTTTTGGGGTCCAATTTCCTTGGGAAAATTCAAAAATTTAGGACTAAAAAATCATTTTTGTGGAATTTTTTTTTTTTTTTTTCACACCCAGGCATTATAAACTTTTGTGAAACACTTGGGGGTTCAAAGTGCTCACAACAGATCTAGAGTAAGTACCTTAGGGGGTCTAGTTTCCAAAATGGTGTCACTTGTGGGGGTTTCCACTGTTTAGGCGCATCAGAGGTTCTCCAAGCGCGACATGGCGTCCAATCTCAACTCCAGCCAATTTTAGTTTGAAAAAGTCAAACGGCGCTACTTCCCTTACGAGCTCTGCCGTGTGCCCAAACAGTGGTTTTCCCCCACATATGGGGTATTGGCGTACTCAGGAGAAATTGCATAACAACCTTATCTGCCCATTTTCTCCTTTTACCCTTGTGAAAATAAAAAAAAAGTTTGTAAAAGATCATTTTTGTGGCTAAAAAGTTAAATGTTCATTTTTTCCTTCCACGTTGCTTTAGTTCCTGTGAAGCACCTGAAGGGTTAATAATCTTCTTGAATGTGGTTTTGAGTACCTTGAGGGGTGCAGTTTTTAGAATGGTGTCACCTTTGGGTATTTTCTGCCATATAGACCCCTCAAAGTGACTTCAAATATGAGGTGGTCCCTAAAAAAAATGGCTTTGTAAATTTTGTTGTAAAAATGAGAAATCGCTGGTCAACTTTTAACCCTTATAACTTCCTAACAAAAAAAAATTTTGATTCCAAAATTGTGCTGATGTAAAGTAGACATGTGGGAAATGTTATTTCTTAACTATTTTGTGTTACATATTTCTCTGTTTTAAGGGAATAAAAATTCAAATTTTGAAAATTGCTAAATTTTCAAAATTTTCGCCATATTTGCGTTTTTTTCAAAAATAAACGCAAGTTATATGGAAGAAATTTTACCACTAACATGAAGTACAATATGTCACGAGAAAACAATCTCAGAATCGCGAAGATCCGTTGAAGCGTTCCAGAGTTATAACCTCATAAAGAGACAGTGGTCAGAATTGTAAAAATTGGCCCGGTCATTAACGTGCAAACCACCCTTGGGGTGAAGGGGTTAAGAGCAAACTCAGCCAAAGGCAAAAAAAGACCCAGTCATCCTGATCAGCAGACACAAAGCATCTTAGATAAGTCTCTAATGTCTGGTTTGTTCTCTCAGTTTGACCATTGGTCTGAGGATGAAACGCCGAGGAGAAAGACAATTGAACGCCAAGTTTAGAACAAAAGGTCCTCCAAAATCTGGAAACAAACTGGACTCCTCTGTCAGACACAATGTTCTCAGGAATGCCGTGTAAACGAACCACGTGCTGAAGGAACAAAGGCACCAATTCAGAGGAGGAAGGCAACTTAGGTAATGGCACAAGATGTATCATTTTGGAAAACCTATCACAAATCACCCAGATGACGGTCATTCTCTGAGAAACAGGGAGGTCGGAAATGAAATCCATAGAGATATGGGTCCATGGTCTCTTGGGCACAGGCAATGGCATCAACAAACCACTAGAGCGAGAGCAAGGCTTGGAGCGAGAGCAAGTCCCGCAGGACTGCACAAATTCCCTGACATCACGAGACAAGGTAGGCCACCAAAAGGACCGACTAACCAAATCTCTGGTACCAAAAATTCCGGGATGACCGGCCAACGCGGAACAATGAATCTCAGACATCACACTCTTTTTCCACTGGTCCGGGACAAACAATTTCCCAACAGGACAGCGCTCGGGCCTATCCTCCTGACACCCCTCCAGAGCCAGTCTCAAATTGGGCGAGATGGCGGAAAGAACTACACATTCTTTCAAAATAACCGAAGGATCAGATAACTCAGGAGAGTCCGCAAGGAAACTCCTCGAGAGGGCATCCGCCTTAACATTCTTAGTGCCAGGAATAAAGGAAACCACAAATTAAAACGTGTGAAAAACAAGGCCCACCTGGCCTGTCTAGGATTAAGTCGCTTGGCAGATTCCAGATAAACCAGATTCTTATGGTCCGTAAGGACCACCACCTGATGTTTGGCTCCCTCCAGCCAATGTCTCCACTCTTCAAAAGCCCACTTCATGGCCAATAACTCCCGATTACCCACGTCATAATTACGTTCAGTAGGAGAAAATTTTCGAGAGAAAAAGGCACAAGGGTTACTTTTGGAGGTCTCTGGATCTCTTTGGGGCAAAACGGCACCTGCCCCAATTTCAGAGGCATCAACCTCCACCTGAAATGGCAGAGAAACATCAGGCTGCCGTAGAACAGGAGCAGAAGTGAATCTCTGTTTAAGTTCCTGAAATGCAGAGACTGCCTCAGGAGGCCAATTCACCACATCAGAACCCTTTTTGGTCAAATCAGTTAATGGTTTAACAATAACCGAGAAATTACCAATAAATTTACGATAAAAATTGGCAAAACCAAAAAATCTTTGAAGAGCCTTTAATGAAGTAGGTTGGACCCAATCCTGAGGATCGCCGCGCAGGAGAGAGATGACAATTTGAACCTGCTGCGCTGCGTTCCCTGAGGACTTAGATTTTAAGGCAAAAAACAATTTACAATTATTTTTGAAATTCAGAAACTTAGCTCGATCCCCTAAAAACAAATCTGGCATGGGAATCCTAGGTTCCACAACAGGCAACCTGGCAAGATAGGTAGCAATACTCCGAACCTCAGTGGCAAGCTGATCCACACGACCAGACAACTGCGCAAACTCCATTGAGAGAAAAAAAAATCCTCCCCAGCACCCAGAGATATAGAGGGAAAAAAAAATGCAACAAACAGAAAAATATCTCTGACAACTCTGACAACCTTTTTTCTTTCACAATATTTTTCCCTTCTGTGAGTACCATACAATTTTCAATTTTATGTGGCCGGTGATACTGTTATGTTTCGGTAGCTGAGGAGTGCAGGTAAAAAAGGCAATACACCAGAGCAGTTGGAATCTATGAGATTGCAGTACCCTGACTAACCACCACAACTAGAGGCAGCCGTGGAGCGTTCCTACGTTGGTCCTAGATGCCTCGTCACAGCCTGAGAAACTAACTACACCTAAAGATAGAAAGAGGAAAGCTATCTGCCCCGGAGCAGATCCCCAAAGAACATAGAAAGCCCCCAAACATGTAATGGCGGTTAGACAAGAAGAAATACTGACACAGACAGAAAATAGTATGAGCAAACATTGGGCCCAAACTACCTAAATAGAAAAGGATAGGAAGGGCACTTACTGCAATCCCAAAAAAAACCCTGAAAAGCACCAACTCTACTAATTTCAAAAACACCTGAGATCACACGACCTCTACCACCTAAATTAGTTCTCTGGTGTAACAAAATCAAAACAGCAGCCACTGAAAAAACTGGAAAAAGCAAATGTACAAACATAAGTGGCTGAACTAAACTGAGAGGGCAAAAGCCCCCGGAGGGGACCCAGAAGGCCCCCACAGAAGTGCAGGACAAAATGCAAAAATAAAGCACAAAAACAAAAAGAAGAAAATGTCTTATCTGTTAGCAGGAGATGCAGACACAACACAGCAGGCTACAAAGGAAACAGGAATCAAGGATTGAGACCAGAACAATTGATCACCGGCAACCCTGATGGGAAGGCGACTCCCTTATATAAGACCAGTCAGTAACACCTGATTCCCAATCCTCACAATCTTCACTGGACAGTCCAGTACCGCTTGTAACCACCAGAGGGAGCCTCTGCTCAGAACTCATTTCAAGTCCATTCACAACAGCACTGGGATCAAAACCTTAACCCCTAGCGTGCAGGTCAACACTGCACTGGGATCATGACATAAAGTGTCAGTGTACAGGTAATACAGTGATCACACCAGTGACATTATACACAGGAGCTCTGTATATAGCGTCAGTGTACAGGTAATACAGTGACCACCAGTGACATTATACACAGGAGCTCTGTATATAGTGTCAGTGTACAGGTAATGCAGTAATCACTGGTGACATACACATGAACTCTATATATAGTGTCAGTGTACAGGTAATGCAATGATCACTGATGACATTATACACAGGAGCTCTATCTATAGTGTCAGTGTACAGGTATTACAGTGATAACCAGTGACATTATACACAGGAGCTCTGTATATAGTGTCAGTGTACAGGTAATACAGGGATCACCAGTGACATACACAGGAGATCTGTTTATAGTGTATGGTGTACAGGTAATACAGGGATCACCAGTGATATTATACACAGGCGCTCTCTGTATAGTGTCAGTGTACAGGTAATACAGGGATCACCAGTGACATTATACACAGATCTGTATATAGTGTCAGTGTACAGGTAATACAGTGATCACCAGTGACATTATACACAGGAGCTCTGTACACAGTATATAGTGTACAGTGTGTGTGTGTGTGCATGTAATACACTTACTCAACAGTGACGCCTGTAGTTGAAGTCCTTCATCTTTGCTTTTCTTCAACCAGCACAGACCGCTGTCATTTCTTCCAACCAGGACTCGTCTCTGCAAAAAATAACACACAGTCATCAATAGTTGATCACTTCCAGAGCATTTTCCTTACTTTTTCCCTGACTTCTACACTATGTCAGACGAAGAAGAAAAGCGATGTAGTGCCACCCTGCACAGTAACAGGATCCTCCCTTTTTTTCACTCCATGGAAAACCATTTCCTAAAATGTAAATTATATTACAGTAGTAATAATGTCC
>JARQOD010000005.1:252949112-252969032 GCA_033576555.1 Oophaga sylvatica | reverse complement strand
CTAATTGGACCCTAAAGAAATTATGTTCCCCACTTGTCACCATAAACTTATATATCATGTTCCTCATTCTGGCCCCCAAACAGAAACAAAGTCCCTCAATCTAGCCCCCTTTATTTAATAATCTCGCCCAGCCTGACCTCATATACTTTATAATATGCCCAAGCTTGGTCCCCTATGTCCTTGTCCAGACTGGCCCCCAGATATCCATCCCGCGTCCCCAGGTATACATACTGGCTCTCATATGTCCCTTGTCCTGCCCCACCATATATCTCTCCTGGACCCCCATATATCCTTCCTGGTCCCTTGTCCTTGCTCCCCCCATAAAGCCATCCTGGCCCCACAGATATGCAACCTGCACCCCCCCCATATATAGCCATCCTGGCCCCTCCCCATATATCTGCATCCTGGTCACTTACCCTGTCCCCCTCCCCCATAAATCTATCTTGGGCCCCCATATATACGCATCCTGGCTCCTCATATATCCACTGATCCCTGGTCCTGCCCTTCCCCCATATATCCATCCTGGTCCCCCATATATGCATTCTTGCCCCCTCATATATAGTCATGCTGCCCCCCTCCATATATTCATCCTGGCCACCACCCCCCCATATATCCATCCTAGCCACTCCCCCATATATCCATCCTGGCCACCCCCCATATATCCATCCTGGCCACCCCCCATAAATCCATCCTGGCCACTCCATAATTGCATCCATGCCCCCCATATACATTATATGCATTCTGGTCCCTTGTCCTGCCACTCCCCATAAAGCCATCCTGGCCCCCCATATACATTATATGCATTCTGGTCCCTTGTCCTGCCACTCCCCATAAAGCCATCCTGGCCCCCCCATATATGCATTCTGGCTCCCTCTCCATATATCCATACTGGCGCCCTCCCCCATATATCCATTCTAGCTGCTCCATATATGCATCCTGAACTGCCATATATTTGCATCCTGGTCCTTGTCCTGCCCCCCCCATAAATCCATCCTGACCCCCCACATATATCCATCCTTGTCTCTTATCCTGCCCCCATATGTATCCATCCGGCCCCTTGTCCTGCCCCCACACCACGTGTATCCATC
This sequence comes from Oophaga sylvatica, assembly GCA_033576555.1. Classification (NCBI taxonomy): domain Eukaryota; kingdom Metazoa; phylum Chordata; class Amphibia; order Anura; family Dendrobatidae; genus Oophaga; species Oophaga sylvatica. Next base: position 252,967,944 of record JARQOD010000005.1, on the reverse strand, counting down.
TAGGGCCCCCCACATTTATCTATCCTGCCCCAAATGTGTATCCATCCTGGCCCCTTGTCTTGCCCCTGGCCCCATGTGTATCCATCCTGGGTCCTCCGTACATGTATCCATCCTGGCCCTCCCCGTACGTTCATCCATCCAGGCCCCCCTCCCCTGTATGTGCATCCTTCCAGGCCCCCGTCCCCTGTATGTGCATCCTTCCAGGCCCCCCCTGTATGTGCATCCATCCATGCCCCCCTCCCCTGTATGTGCATCCATCCAGGCCCCCCTCCCCTGAATGTGCATCCTGGGTCGGCTCCAGGTTTTCGTGCACCCCGGGCGAAAGAGTCTCAGTGGGCCCCTTTAACACATACAACAATTCATGATGCACAGATACGGCAGAGAAATATAGGTATGGTACAATGCCAAAGATTTCACTTACTTCATACATTACATGAGTGATATCTATTGTAAATTCTATAATAGCTCAAAAGACAAACAGTATAGTCATCCATACAGTATTATGGGCACTACATTTGGTCCATACAGAATAATGAGCTCCATGTATTGCTCCATACAGTATTATGGGCACCCCATAGTGCTCCATACAGAATAATGGGCCCCATATAATGCTCCATATATAATGGGCCCCATATGATGTTCCATATATAATGTGCCCCATATGATGTTCCATATATAATGGGCCCCATATGATGTTCCATATATAATGTGCCCCATATGATGTTCCATATATAATGGGCCCCATATGATGCTCCATATATAATGGGCCCCATATATGATGTTCTAGTGTATGATGGGCCCCATATAAGATACTCCAGTGTATGATGGGCCCCATATGATGGTCTCCATATATTGCGCCAAACATAAAAAAAAATGAAAAATTAAATACTCACCTCTCCTCGCTGGCTGCTGCTCTGCTTGAGGCACCAGCCCCCAGTACTGGCACAGGCACCGGGCTCCCATAGCATGCCGGTGTCCCCAACTGTGAGTGGGCCCCCCGCCTGCTCAGGGCCCCGGCACTTGCCCGGGTGCGCCGGGTGCATCCATTGAAGGCCCCCCTTCCCTTTATGTGCATCCTTCCAGGGCCCCCCTCCCCTGTATGTGCATTCATCCAGGACCCCCTCCCTTGTATGTGCATCCTTCCAGGGCTCCCCACTCCCCAGTATGTGCATCCATCCAGGGTCTCCCCTCCCCTTTATGTGCATCTAACCAGGCCCCCCTGCCCTGTATGTGCATCCACCCAGGTCCCTCCCTCCACTGTATGTGCATCCATCCAGGCCCCCCTCCCCTGTATGTGCATCCTTCCAGGGCCCCCCTCCCCTGTATGTGCATCCTTCAAGGGCCCCCCTCACCTGTATGTGCATCCATCCAGGCAACCCTCCCCTGTATGTGCATCCATCCTGGCCTCCCTTCCCTGTATGTGCATCCTTCCAGGGCCCCCCTCCCCTGTATGTGCATCCTTCAAGAGCCCCCTCTCCTGTATGTGCATCCATCCAGTCCCCTGTATGTGCATCCATCCTGGCCTCCCTTCCCTGTATGTGCATCCTTCCAGGGCCCCCCCCCCTGTATGTGCATCTTTCCAGGGCTCCTCCCTCCCCAGTATGTGCATCCTTCCAGGGCCCCCCTCCTCTGTATGTTTTTCTATCCAAGCTCCCCCTCCCCTGTATGTGCATTCTTCCAGGTCCCCCCTCCCCTGTATGTGCATCCTTCAAGGGCCCCCCTCACCTGTATGTGCATCCATCCAGGCAACCCTCCCTTGTATGTGCATCCATCCTGGCCTCCCGTCCCTGTATGTGCATCCTTCCAGGGCCTCCTCTCCCCTGTATGTGCATCCTTCAAGGGCCCCTCTCCTGTATGTGCATCCATCCTGGCCTCCCTTCACTGTATGTGCATTCTTCCAGGGGCCCCCCTCCCCTGTATGTGCATCTATCCAGGGCTCCCCTCCCCTGTATGTGCATCCTTCCAGGGCCCCCCTCCCCTGTATGTGCATCCTTCCAGGGCCCCCCTCCTCTGTATGTTTTCTATCCAAGCTCCCCCTCCCTTGTATGTGCATCCTTCCAGGTCCTCCCTCCTGTTGTTAATGGGTTTGAGATGAGTTCTGAGCAGAGGCTTCCTCTGGTGGTTACAAGCGGTGCTGGTCTGTCCAGTGAAGATTGTGAGGATTGGGAATCAGGTGTTACTGACTGGTCTTATATAAGGGAGTCACCTTCCCATCAGGGTTGCCGGTGATCAATTGTTCTGGTCTCAATCCTTGAATCCTGTTTCCCTTGTAGCCTGCTGTGTCGTGTCTGCATCTCCTGCTATCAGATAAGACATTTTCTTCTTTTTGTTTTTGTGCTAGATTTTTGCATTTTGTCCTGCACTTCTGTGGGGGCCTTCAGGGTCCCCTCCGGGGGCTTTTGCCCTCTCAGTTTAGTTCAGCCACTGATGTTTGTACTTTTGCTTTTTACAGTTTTTTCAGTGGCTGCTGTTTTGATTTTGTTACACCAGAGAACTAATTTAGGTGGTAGAGGTCGTGTGATCTCAGGTGTTTTTTTTTTAAATTAGTAGAGTTGGTGCTTTTCAGGGTTTTCTAGGATTGCAGTAAGTACCCTTCCTATCCTTTTCTATTTAGTTAGTTTGGGCCCCAGGGTTTGCTCATACTATTTTCTTTCTGTGTCAGTATTTCTTCTTGTCTAACCGCCATTACATGTTTGGGGGCTTTCTATTATCTTTGGGGTTCTGCTCCGGGGCAGATAGCTTTCCTATTTCTATCTTTATGTGTAATTAGTTTCTCAGGCTGTGACGAGGCGTCTAGGACCAACGTAGGAACGCTCCACGGCTGCCTCTAGTTGTGGTGGTTAGTCAGGGTACTGCAATCTCATAGATTCCAACTGCTCTGGTGTATTGCCTTTTTACCTGCACTCCTCAGCTACCAAATCATAACAGTATCACCGGCCAAAAATTTAATATTGTATGGTACTCACAGAAGGGAAAAATATTGTGAAAGAAAAAAAAAAAAAAAAGGTTGTCAGAGTTGTCAGAGATATTTTTCTGTTTGTTGCATTTTTTTTTCCCTCTGTATCTCTGGGTGCTGGGGAGGATCTTTTCTCTCAATGGAGTTTGCACAGTTGTCTGGCCGTGTGGATCAGCTTGCCACTGAGGTTCAGAGTATTGCTGCATATCTTGCTAGGTTGCCTGTTGTGGAACCTAGGATCCCCATGCCAGATTTGTTTTTAGGGGATCGAGCTAACTTTCAGAATTTCAAAAATAATTGTAAATTTTTTTTGCCTTAAAATCTAAGTCCTCAGGGAATGCAGCGCAGCAGGTTGAAATTGTCATCTCTCTCCTGCGCGGCGATCCTCAGGATTGGGCTTTTTCCCTGACACCTGGGGATCCTGTTTTGAGTGATGTTGATGCATTTTTTCAGGCTTTGGGGTTATTGTACGATGAGCCTAATGTCACTGATCAAGCTGAAAAAGCCTTGTTGGCATTAAATCAGGGGCTTGATGACGCTGAGTTATACTGTCAGAGATTCCGTAGGTGGGCAGTCCTGACCAAGTGGAATGACGACGCTTTGGCGGCCCTTTTCGGAAGGGTCTGTCAGATAATGTAAAGGATGTTATGGTGGGATTCCCTGTCCCCTCTGGTCTCAATGATTCTATGTCATTAGCGATTCAAATTGACAGACGTTTGCGTGAGCGGAGAAGTATGCGTGGAATAGTGTTGCCTTGTGAACCTGCTTCTGAATCCATGCAGTGTGATAGAGTGGTGTCTGGGGCACAGCGTCATGAGTTTCGAAAGCGCAATGGATTATGTTTCTACTGTGGTGATGCCTCTCATGCTATTTCAGTCTGCCCTAAGCGGGGAAGACGTTTTGCACGCTCAGTTGTCTTGGGTAATGTTCAGACTAAGTTTTTATTAACTGTCACTCTGATATGCTCTCTGTCCTCATTTTCTGCTCAGGCTTTCGTTGATTCTGGAGCAGCTATTAACCTGATGGATTATGATTTTGCTAAACGTTGTGGGTTTCCCTTGATACCCCTACAGAAGTCTATTCCCCTACTGGGGATCGATTCTACCCCTTTGGCTGAGAATAAACCTCAGTTCTCTACTCAGGTGATAATGAGGGTTGAACTTGATCACCAGGAGTGCTGCAAATTTTTGGTTCTGTATAATCTGCATGATATTATCGTACTGGGTTTCCCTTGGTTACAGTCTCATAATCCTGTTTTGGATTGGAAATCTGTGTCTGTAACCAGTTGGGGCTGCCAATGTGTTAATACCAACACTCCTGTTTTTTCTGCCTCCCCCCAGGCTCAGGATGTTCCTGACTTTTTGATTGATTTTTCTGATGTGTTTAGCGAAAGTAAATCTGCATCCTTGCCTCCCCATAGGAGTTATGACTGCGCTATTGAATTAGTGCCGGGTAGTAAATTCCCTAAAGGTCGCCTTTTTAACTTGTCTGTACCTGAACATGACGCTATGCGGTCTTATATCAAGGAATCATTGGAGAAGGGTCATATCAGACCATCCTCTTCACCCTTAGGTGCCGGTTTTTTCTTTGTGGCCAAAAAGGATGGTTCATTAAGGCCGTGTATTGATTATCGTCTTTTGAACAATATTACTGTGAAATATCAATATCCGTTACCCTTGATTTCTGACCTGTTTTCCAGGGTGAAAAACGCTACTTGGTTTACCAAGCTTGACCTCAGGGGGGCGTATAACCTTATTCGCATTAAGCACGGGGATGAATGGAAGACGGCATTCAATACCCCTGAAGGGCATTTTGAGTACCTAGTGATGCCCTTTGGGCTCACTAATGCTCCTTCCGTCTTCCAGTCCTTCATGAATGACATTTTCAGGGATTTTGTGGACAAATTTCTGATTGTTTATTTGGATGATATCTTGATTTTTTCTAATGACTGGGACTCTCATGTGAAACATGTTCGAACTGTATTCCAGATTTTGAGAGAGAATGCTCTGTATGTGAAGGGATCAAAGTGTCTTTTTGGCGTACAGAGGATCTCATTTCTGGGATTCATTTTGTCCCCATCTGTTATTGAAATGGACCCGGTCAAGGTTCAGGCCATCTGTGATTGGGTCCAACCTACTTCATTAAAGGCTCTTCAAAGATTTTTGGGTTTTGCCAATTTTTATCGTAAATTTATTGGTAATTTCTCGGTTATTGTTAAACCATTAACTGATTTGACCAAAAAGGGTTCTGATGTGGTGAATTGGCCTGCTGAGGCAGTCTCTGCATTTCAGGAACTTAAGCAAAGATTCACTTCTGCTCCTGTTCTACGGCAGCCTGATGTTTCTCTGCCATTTCAGGTGGAGGTTGATGCCTCTGAAATTGGGGCAGGTGCCGTTTTGTCCCAAAAAGATCCAGAGACCTCTAAAAGTAACCCTTGTGCCTTTTTCTCTCGAAAATTTTCTCCTACTGAACGTAATTATGACGTGGGTAATCGGGAGTTATTGGCCATGAAGTGAGCTTTTGAAGAGTGGAGACATTGGCTGGAGGGAGCCAAACATCAGGTGGTGGTCCTTACTGACCATAAGAATCTGGTCTATCTGGAATCTGCCAAGCGACTCAATCCTAGACAGGCCAGGTGGGCCTTGTTTTTCACACGTTTTAATGTTGTGGTTTCCTTTCTTCCTGGCACTAAGAATGTTAAGGCGGATGCCCTCTCGAGGAGTTTCCTTGCGGACTCTCCTGAGTTATCTGATCCTTCTGTTATTTTGAAAGAGGGTGTAGTTCTTTCCGCCATCTCGCCCAATTTGACACTTGCTCTGGAGGGTGTCAGGAGGATAGGCCCGAGTGCTGCCCTGTTGGAAAATTGTTTGTCCCGGACCAGTGGAAAAAGAGTGTGATGTCTGAGATTCATTGTTCCGCATTGGCTGGGCATCCCGGAATTTTTGGTACCAGAGACTTGGTTAGTCGGTCCTTTTGGTGGCCTACCTTGTCTCGTGATGTCAGGGAATTTGTGCAGTCCTGCGGGACTTGCTCTCGCTCCAAGCCTTGCTCTCGCTCTAGTGGTTTGTTGATGCCATTGCCTGTGCCCAAGAGACCATGGACCCATATCTCTATGGATTTCATTTCCGACCTTCCTGTTTCTCAGAGAATGACCACCATCTGGGTAATTTGTGATAGGTTTTCCAAAATGATACATCTTGTGCCATTACCTAAGTTGCCTTCCTCCTCTGAATTGGTGCCGTTGTTCCTTCAGCACGTGGTTCGTTTACACGGCATTCCTGAAAACATTGTGTCTGACAGAGGAGACCAGTTTGTTTCCAGATTTTGGAGGACTTTTTGTTCTAAACTGGGTGTTCAATTGTCTTTCTCCTCGGCATTTCATCCTCAGACCAATGGTCAAACTGAGAGAACAAACCAGACATTGGAGACTTATCTAAGATGCTTTGTGTCTGCTGATCAGGATGACTGGGTCTCTTTTTTGCCTTTGGCTGAGTTTGCTCTTAATAATAGGGCTAGCTCTGCCACTTTGATGTCTCCATTTTTCTGTAATTCTGGGTTTCACCCTCGATTTTCTTCAGGACAGACGGAGGCTTCTGTCTGTCCAGGTGTTGACTCTGTTGTGGAGCGTATGCAACAGATTTGGGACCAGGTAGTGGAGAGGTTGTCCCTCTCTCAGGAGAAGGCCCAGCGGTTTGCTAACCGGCATAGGACTGATGGTCCTCGGTTTAAAGTAGGGGACTTGGTCTGGTTGTCCTCAAAAAATATTCCTATGAGAGTAGCATCTCCTAAATTTAAGCCTAGGTTCATTGGACCTTATAAGATCATGGAGATTATTAATCCTGTTTCTTTTCGTTTGCTTCTTCCAGGGACATTTAAGATCCATAACGTGTTCCACAAGTCCTTGTTGAAGAGGTTTGTTGAGCCAGTGGTTCCTGCTGCTGTGCCTCCTGACCCTGTTTTGGTTGAGGGCAATCTGGAGTATGTGGTTGAGAAAATATTAGATTCTCATTTTTCTAGACGGAAACTCCAGTATTTGGTTAAATGGAGAGGTTATGGTCAGGAAGACAATTCTTGGGTGTTTGCTTCGGACATCCATGCTAGGAGACTTATCCATGCGTATCATAGAACTCATCCTGACCGACCTGGTTGCTCAAATGAGGGTTCGGTGACCCCTCCTCAAGGGGGGGGTACTGTTGTGAATGGGTTTGAGATGAGTTCTGAGCAGAGGCTTCCTCTGGTGGTTACAAGCGGTGCTGGTCTGTCCAGTGAAGATTGTGAGGATTGGGAATCAGGTGTTACTGACTGGTCTTATATAAGGGAGTCACCTTCCCATCAGGGTTGCCGGTGATCAATTGTTCTGGTCTCAATCCTTGAATCCTGTTTCCCTTGTAGCCTGCTGTGTCGTGTCTGCATCTCCTGCTATCAGATAAGACATTTTCTTCTTTTTGTTTTTGTGCTAGATTTTTGCATTTTGTCCTGCACTTCTGTGGGGCCTTCAGGGTCCCCTCCGGGGGCTTTTGCCCTCTCAGTTTAGTTCAGCCACTGATGTTTGTACTTTTGCTTTTTAAAGTTTTTTCAGTGGCTGCTGTTTTGATTTTGTTACACCAGAGAACTAATTTAGGTGGTAGAGGTCGTGTGATCTCAGGTGTTTTTTTTTTAAATTAGTAGAGTTGGTGCTTTTCAGGGTTTTCTGGGATTGCAGTAAGTACCCTTCCTATCCTTTTCTATTTAGTTAGTTTGGGCCCCAGCGTTTGCTCATACTATTTTCTTTCTGTGTCAGTATTTCTTCTTGTCTAACCGCCATTACATGTTTGGGGGCTTTCTATTATCTTTGGGGTTCTGCTCCGGGGCAGATAGCTTTCCTATTTCTATCTTTAGGTGTAATTAGTTTCTCAGGCTGTGACGAGGCGTCTAGGACCAACGTAGGAACGCTCCACGGCTGCCTCTAGTTGTGGTGGTTAGTCAGGGTACTGCAATCTCATAGATTCCAACTGCTCTGGTGTATTGCCTTTTTACCTGCACTCCTCAGCTACCAAATCATAACACCCTCCCCTGTATGTGTATCCATCCAGGTCTCCGCCTCCCCGCCTCCCCTGTATGTGCATCCTTCCAGGGCCCCCCTCCCTGTATGTGCATCCTTCAAGGGCCCCCCTCTCCTGTATGTGCATCCATCCTGACCTCCCTTCCCTGTATGTGCATCCTTCCAGGGTCCCCCTCCCCTGTATGTGCATCCATCCAGGCCCCCCTCTCCTGTATGTGCATCTTTCCAGGGCTCCTCCCTCCCCAGTATGAGCATCCTTCCAGGGCCCCCCTCCTCTGTATGTTTTTCTATCCAAGCTCCCCTCCCCTGTATGTGCATCCTTCCAGGGCCCGCCTCCCCTGTATGTGCATCCTTCAAGGGCCCCCCTCACCTGTATGTGCATCCATCCAGGCAACCCTCCCCTGTATGTGCATCCATCCTGGCCTCCCTTCCCTGTATGTGCATCCTTCCAGGGCCCCCCTCCCCTGTATGTGCATCCTTCAAGGGCCCCCCCTCTCCTGTATGTAAGTTGTGAGTGGGCTTGGGATGAGTTCTGAGCAGAGGCTCCCTCTGGTGGTTACAAGTGGTGCTGGTCTGTCCAGTGAAGATTGTGAAGATTGTGAGGATTGGGAATCAGGTGTGCATCTCCTGCTAACAGATAAGACATTTTCTTCTTTTTGTTTTTGTGCTTGATTTTTGCATTTTGTCCTGCACTTCTGTGGGGGCCTTCAGGGTCCCCTCCGGGGGCTTTTGCCCTCTCAGTTTAGTTCAGCCACTGATGTTTGTACCTTTGCTTTTTCCAGTTTTTTCAGTGGCTGCTGTTTTGATTTTGTTACACCAGAGAACTAATTTAGGTGGTAGAGGTCGTGTGATCTCAGGTGTTTTTGAAATTAGTAGAGTTGGTGCTTTTCAGGGTTTTCTGGGATTGCAGTAAGTACCCTTCCTATCCTTTTCTATTTAGTTAGTTTGGGCCCCAACGTTTGCTCATACTATTTTCTGTCTGTGTCTGTATTTCTTCTTGTCTAACCGCCATTACATGTTTGGGGGCTTTCTATTATCTTTGGGGTTCTGCTCCGGGGCAGATAGCTTTCCTATTTCTATCTTTAGGTGTAGTTAGTTTCTCAGGCTGTGACGAGGCGTCTAGGACCAACGTAGGAACGCTCCACGGCTGCCTCTAGTTGTTGTGGTTAGTCAGGGTACTGCAATCTCATAGATTCCAACTGCTCTGGTGTATTGCCTTTTTTGCCTGCACTCCTCAGCTACCGAAACATAACAGTATCACCGGCCCAAAATTTAAAATTGTATGGTACTCACAGAAGGGAAAAAATTTGTGAAAGAAAAAACGGTTGTCAGAGTTGTCAGAGATATTTTTCGTGTTTTGCATTTTTTTTTTTCATTTTTTTTTCCCTCTGTATCTCTGGGTGCTGGGGAGGATTTTTTCTCTCAATGGAGTTTGCACAGTTGTCTGGCCGTGTGGATCAGCTTGCCACTGAGGTTCAGAGTATTGCTGCATATCTTGCTAGGTTGCCTGTTGTGGAACCTAGGATTCCCATGCCAGATTTGTTTTTAGGGGATCGAGCTAACTTTCAGAATTTCAAAAATAATTGTAAATTGTTTTTTGCCTTAAAATCTAAGTCCTCAGGGAACGCAGCGCAGCAGGTTCAAATTGTCATCTCTCTCCTGCGCGGCGATCCTCAGGATTGGGCTTTTTCCCTGACACCTGGGGATCCTGTTTTGAGTGATGTTGATGCATTTTTTCAGGCTTTGGGGTTATTGTACGATGAGCCTAATGTCACTGATCAAGCTGAAAAAGCCTTGTTGGCATTAAATCAGGGGCTTGATGACGCTGAGTTATACTGTCAGAGATTCCGTAGGTGGGCAGTCCTGACCAAGTGGAATGACGACGCTTTGGCGGCCCTTTTTGGGAAGGGTCTGACAGTTAATGTAAAGGATGTTATGGTGGGATTCCCTGTCCCCTCTGGTCTCAATGAGTCTATGTCATTAGCGATTCAAATTGACAGACGTTTGCGTGAGCGGAGAAGTATGCGTGGAATAGTGTTGCCTTGTGAACCTGCTTCTGAATCCATGCAGTGTGATAGAGTGGTGTCTGGGGCACAGCGTCATGAGTTTCGAAAGCGCAATGGGTTATGTTTCTACTGTGGTGATGCCTCTCATGCTATTTCAGTCTGCCCTAAGCGGGGAAGACGTTTTGCACGCTCAGTTGTCTTGGGTAATGTTCAGACTAAGTTTTTATTAACTGTCACTCTGATATGCTCTCTGTCCTCATTTTCTGCTCAGGCTTTCGTTGATTCTGGAGCAGCTATTAACCTGATGGATTATGATTTTGCTAAACGTTGTGGGTTTCCCTTGATACCCCTACAGAAGTCTATTCCCCTACTGGGGATCGATTCTACCCCTTTGGCTGAGAATAAACCTCAGTTCTCTACTCAGGTGATAATGAGGGTTGAACCTGATCACCAGGAGTGCTGCAAATTTTTGGTTCTGTATAATCTGCATGATATTATCGTACTGGGTTTCCCTTGGTTACAGTCTCATAATCCTGTTTTGGATTGGAAATCTGTGTCTGTAACCAGTTGGGGCTGCCAATGTGTTAATACCAACACTCCTGTTTTTTCTGCCTCCCCCCAGGCTCAGGATGTTCCTGACTTTTTGATTGATTTTTCTGATGTGTTTAGCGAAAGTAAATCTGCATCCTTGCCTCCCCATAGGAGCTATGACTGCGCTATTGAATTAGTGCCGGGTAGTAAATTCCCTAAAGGTCGCCTTTTTAACTTGTCTGTACCTGAACATGACGCTATGCGGTCTTATATCAAGGAATCATTGGAGAAGGGTCATATCAGACCAACCTCTTCACCCTTAGGTGCCGGTTTTTTCTTTGTGGCCAAAAAGGATGGTTCATTAAGGCCGTGTATTGATTATCGTCTTTTGAACAATATTTGTCATGTGTGCATTGCCACGAAGATCGTCACGGTTGCACATTTTGACTTCTCACAGTTGAGCTGCTGTTCCTTTGTGTTTGGCAGCTAGGGAGTTAATTCTGTCTGTGCTCGGTGCTGGGACTGGGTGCAGTTTCTCCCGGCTGCAATTGATTATTTGTTGATTGGTTTCCTTTAAATTCCTGGTTGTCTGCTTGGGGAGTTGCCAGTGAAACCTTCATGCAGACCACAGATAGGAATGAATCTGTATAGACTTTAGTTGTGAGCTCCTTAGTTGTTCTAAGCTCAACTTGGTTAGAGTTTATTTCCCAGACCATTTATGTTCCTTTGGTGTTTGAGTGTGTATGCAAGCGAGTGTTATCCTGTCTGTCTTATATGTCTAATCTGTGTATTTAGCTGAGATCAGCCCATATCCCTTTGGTGGTAGTCAGGATCCTTCTTAGGACTGATTACAGGGTTCAGGGTCTGATAGGAGACAGGGTTAGGTTGGAGACTTGGACCTCTGAACCATTATCAGTACCTCCAAGGTGAGGGATTAGTTAGGACCCCAGTTTAGGGTCAGGTTAGATCCCGGTCCACCTCTTTCCTGTTTCAGCTCATCAAGTCCTCAAGATTAACCCTGAGTTCAGCAGATATCGTGTCAGGTAAATCTATTCTATACTTACATGCTGATGTTGCTATACTAGTTGTTGTATAGAGTGTTGTTCCTGTATTAATAGTTTACTGACATTGTATACATATCATTAGACAGCGTGACATTTTCACTGGCCATAAAAATTATCTCCAGTTACCATGGATCCAGTAGCCCAGCTGGCTTTGCAGTTGCAGGGATTATCCATGGAGCTGACGGACATTAAGTCCAAAGTTTTGTCTCCCCTGGAGCAAACCAGAGTTGAACCTAAAGTAGCTCTCCCGGACAGGTTCACTGGTGGGCGAGACAAATTTTTCACCTTCCGGGAGGCATGTAAATTGTATTTTCGGCTTCGGCCTCGATCATCAGGGATGAGGAGCAGAGAGTGGGAATTGTTATCTCACTTCTGCAAGGGGACCCTCAATCCTGGGCATTTTCCCTTCCTCCGGGATCCCCGGCTCTACTGTCTGTAGATCAATTTTTTACTGCCCTGGGATTGGTATATGATGACCCAGATCAGGTCTCTCTTGCTGAGACAAAATTACGTAAGATACAGCAGGGAGATCGTCCGGCAGAGGAATTTGCTTCTGAGTTTCGTAGATGGGCCACAGATACTCAGTGGAATGACCCAGCTCTTAGGAGCCAGTTTTGTCATGGGCTTTCTGATAAATTAAAAGACGTTTTGGCTCAGTATGAGTCTCCTCATTCTCTGGAGGCTGCTATGGCCTTAGCTATCCGTACTGATAGACGGCTTCGGGAGAGGGGTGAGGTAACCCCACTCCCTGTTGTTTCTCCACCTACCACTAAAGTCCCTTATGTTGAGGTTCCCCTTGTCTGTTCGGATGAGCCTATGCAGTTGGGAGGGACATCATTTCGTAGGAGGGGATTGGCGGTACGCCGCAGGACTAGAAGATGTTTTTTCTGCGGGAAAGAGGGACATTTTGTTGGAGAATGTCCATCCCGTGCCTTGTTGAGCCAAAAGTCGCCGGAAAATGGATGACCCGAGTCCTATCCTTCAGGAGGGGGTGGTAGTGTCGGCTGTATTTTCTGAGCTTGAGGAGGAGGTGTTAGAGGCTCAGGGGGACGCCCCTGCAGGACCTCCAGGGAGACTGTTTGTCCCAAATCTGTTGAGACAAAAGGTTATTGAGGCACATCATAATTCTGCTCTAGCAGGACATCCAGGGAGTAAGGCTACTTTAGATCTCCTTTCTCGCCGGTTTTGGTGGCCTAATGCTAATAAAGATGTTATAACTTTTGTCGCGTCATGTGGGTGTGTGGCTCGCTCTAAAACCCCTCATACCCGTCCGTCTGGGACCCTTTTACCCTTGAAACTTCCGGAGCGTCCATGGACTCATTTATCTATGGACTTCATTACGGACCTTCCTCCGTCGTCAGGGAATACTGTCATACTGGTGGTTGTTGACAGGTTCAGTAAGATGGCACATTTCGTTGCTCTTCCTGCACTCCCTAATGCTAAAACTCTGGCGCAGGTGTTCATTAGGGAGATCGTTAGACTTCATGGGTTGCCTTCTGATGTGGTGTCAGATAGGGGGTCTCAGTTTGTGTCCAAATTTTGGAGGGCATTTTGTTTACGTCGGGGGATGCAATTGTCATTTTCCTCGGCTTTTCATCCGCAGACCAATGGTCAGACAGAGCGTCTGAATCAGAGCTTGGAGACATATCTCCGGTGTTTTGTTTCAGAGAACCAAGAGGACTGGTCTTCTTTCTTGCCTCTGGCAGAGTTCGCTCTTAACAACAGGCGGAGCGAGTCCACTGGTAAGTCCCCGTTTTTTGGGGCATATGGTTTCCATCCCCAGTTTTGTACTTTCAATGGGGGGGGCCCTTCTGGGGTTCCTGAGGAGGAGCGTTTCTCGTCGTCACTTGCTTCTGTGTGGAGAGGTGTATTGAATAATCTGAGTGCGATGGGGAACCGTTACAAACGTATGGCTGATAGGAGGAGAGTTTCTGGTCCAGATCTGAATGTGAACGATCTGGTATGGTTGTCTACCAGGAATATAAAACTTAAAGTGCCTGTCACGCTGTATAGCAGATATATATATGTGATGACAATAATCTATATCAAAAGGGCAACATACTATATAACATGCGCATAGCTATATGATAACATAGATTTACCTGACAGAAAGTCCAGTGGGTCAAAACGGAATCCGTTATACGCTGTCTCCGGCTAGAGGGTGACCGGGTCTAAGCTGACCCTAAACTGGGGTCCTAACTAATCCCTCAACCTGGAGGTACTGTTAAAGGTACAGAGGTCCAGGCCACCAGCGTAAACCCTGTCTCCTATCAATCCCTGCCAACTGTATTCTAGTCCTAAGAAGGACCCTGAATACCACCAAAGGGAATGAACAGGTAACGGTTAATGAACAGAAAGACATACAAGAAAGACAAGAAATAAAGTAAATAAAGTCTTACATACAACACTCACACACAGTAGGAACACCTAAGGTCTCAGAGATAAACTATAAGCTGTAAGAGTAAAAACAACTAAGGAGCTCTTAGCTTAAGTATTCTCAGAACCGATCCAGTCTGCTAAACTATATGAATGCTTTCACCGGCGTCTAACACCCAGACTGGCAGAAATATAAAGGAAACTAATTAGAACATAAACAAAAGCAGCCGGGCGAGGCTGCACCTAGCCTTAGCAAAGAGCTAGGAAAAATTAACTCTCACATCACCAAAAAACAAAGAAACAGAAGCTCAGCTGTGAGAAGTCAGAATGTGCAATCGCGACGATCTTCGTGGCGATGCACCCATGACAGTACCCCCCCTTCTACGAGGGGCCTCCGGACCCTCATGACCAGGTCTGTCCGGGTGAGTTGTGTGAAAGGTCCGTCCACGTTATCATTGACCACCACTGAAGGAGGTAGAGGTGACGGTATGACTGGTGCCACATACTTTTTAAGTAATGACTTGTGAAACACATTATGAATTTTAAACGTAGGAGGGAGGTCCAGACGAAATGCCACAGGATTAATTATGGAGCTGATCCTGTACGGCCCGATGAATCTGGGACCCAACCTCCAGGAGGAAACTTTAAGTTTAATATTCCTGGTAGACAACCACACCAGATCATTCACCTTCAGATCTCGACCAGAAACTCTCCCCCTATCAGCCATCCGTTTGTAACGGTTCTCCGTAACCTTCAGTCTTAACTGATCTGGAACTATCAGTCTCCCTGGAAGTCCCACAGGGCGTCCCCCTGAGCCCCCAATACCTCCCCCTCAAGCTCAGAGCATACAGCTGACACTACAACTCCCTCCTGAGGAATAGGAACCGGATCATCCATCCTCCCGGTCCCTGGGAAAGTACGAGATAAGGCATCAGGAAGCAACTTTATTGAGCAGTCATATGCGCGATGAGGAGGTAACTCTTTACACCCCTCCTCTGAGAACATCTCCCCAAAGTCCTCCAGAAAAGGAGCAAAGTCCTAGGTACAACCGCACCGATGACCGTGCTCATGCAGTTATTCTTGCAAAATTCACCCCACTGGCTAATCTTTCTGGATTGCCAATCAATCACTGGGTTATGTTTAGCCAACCAAGGAAGTCCCAACACAATAGGAGTAGGTAGACCCTCCAACACATAACAAGACAATTGCTCTTTATGTATTGCCCCTACTCGAAGATCTATGTTATGAACAGCTTGAACCAAGCTACCTTGACCAAGAGGTCTAGAATCAATAGAGAGTATAGGGACCGGTTTGGCCAATACACTCAGTTGCATACCATGCACCTGGGCAAACCGAGCGTCCACAAGATTAGCCCCGGACCCACTATCAAGAAAAACAGAAATCCTCTCAGTTCTAGTACCAATCACCACCTCCGCAGGCACGATAAACTGAGAGGGATTTGGGGACGAAATACAGACTCCCAGGTTAACTCCTTGGGTCAAAGAGGTCCGGGATGGACAACCCCCAACAAAATGTCCCTCTCTCCCGCAAAAGAAACACCTTCTAGTCTTGCGGCTCACCGCTGATTCCCTCCTACAAAATGATGTCCCTCCCAACTGCATGGGTTCCTCAGAACAGACCAGGGGAACCTCAGTATAAGGGACTTTAGTAGTAGGTGGAGTCATCACGGGGGCGGAGTTACCTCGCGTCTTCCCCGAAGACGTCTATCAATGCGAATAGCGAGGGCCATAGCAGCCTCCAGTGATGGAGGAGAATCATACTGAGCCAACACATCTTTTAATTTGTCAGACAACCCTTGACAAAACTGGCTCCTAAGAGCTGGGTCATTCCACTGAGTATCTGTTGCCCATCTACGGAACTCAGAAGAATATTCCTCCGCTGGACGATTTCCTTGCCGTATTTTACGTAACCTTGTTTCAGCAAGGGAGACTCGATCCGGATCATCATATACCAGACCCAGGGCAGTAAAAAATCGATCCACTGACTGGAGATCTGGGGAGCCTGGAGGAATAGAGAACGCCCAAGATTGAGGGTCCCCTTGTAAGAGCGAGATAACAATTCCCACCCTCTGCTCTTCACTCCCAGATGACCGAGGCCGCAGCCGAAAGTACAATTTACATGCCTCCCGGAAAGTAAAAAATTTGTCCCGCCCACCAGTGAACCTATCCGGGAGAGCAACCTTAGGTTCAGATCTGGTTTGCTCCGGGGGGACAAAACCTTGGACTTAATGTCTGCAAATTCCATGGACAACCCCTGCAACTGCCGGGCCAGCTGGGCTACTGGATCCATGACAGCTGGGGAGAATCTTTAGTATTGGCCGGTGAAAATGTCACGCTGTATAGCAGATATATATATGTGATGACAATAATCTATATCAAAAGGGCAACATACTATATAACATGCGCATAGCTATATGATAACATAGATTTACCTGACAGAAAGTCCAGTGGGTCAAAACGGAATCCGTTATACGCTGTCTCCGGCTAGAGGTGACCGGGTCTAAGCTGACCCTAAACTGGGGTCCTAACTAATCCCTCAACCTGGAGGTACTGTTAAAGGTACAGAGGTCCAGGCCACCAGCGTAAACCCTGTCTCCTATCAATCCCTGCCAACTGTATTCTAGTCCTAAGAAGGACCCTGAATACCACCAAAGGGAATGAACAGGTAACGGTTAATGAACAGAAAGACATACAAGAAAGACAAGAAATAAAGTAAATAAAGTCTTACATACAACACTCACACACAGTAGGAACACCTAAGGTCTCAGAGATAAACTATAAGCTGTAAGAGTAAAAACAACTAAGGAGCTCTTAGCTTAAGTATTCTCAGAACCGATCCAGTCTGCTAAACTATATGAATGCTTTCACCGGCGTCTAACACCCAGACTGGCAGAAATATAAAGGAAACTAATTAGAACATAAACAAAAGCAGCCGGGCGAGGCTGCACCTAGCCTTAGCAAAGAGCTAGGAAAAATTAACTCTCACATCACCAAAAAACAAAGAAACAGAAGCTCAGCTGTGAGAAGTCAGAATGTGCAATCGCGACGATCTTCGTGGCGATGCACCCATGACAGTGCCCTCCTGGAAACTGGGTCCCAGATTCATCGGGCCGTACAGGATCAGTTCCATAATTAATCCTGTGGCATTTCGTGTGGACCTCCCTCCTACGTTTAAAATTCATAATGTGTTCCACAAGTCATTACTTAAAAGGTATGTGGCACCAGTCATACCGTCACCTCTACCTCCTCCTCCTGTGTTGGTCAATGGTAACTTGGAATTTCAAGTATCAAAGATCATTGACTCACGTCTGAATCGCCGGTCCCTTCAGTACTTGGTGCATTGGAAGGGGTATGGTCCAGAGGAGAGGACGTGGGTCCCTGCGTCTGATGTTAACGCAGATCGTTTGGTTCGGACCTTCCACAGAACTCACCCGGGCAGGCCTGGCCCTGAGGGTCCGGGGGCCCCTCGTAGAAGGGGGGGTACTGTCATGTGTGCATTGCCACGAAGATCGTCGCGGTTGCACATTTTGACTTCTCACAGCTGAGCTGCTGTTCCTTTGTGTTTGGCAGCTAGGGAGTTAATTCTGTCTGTGCTCGGTGCTGGGACTGGGTGCAGTTTCTCCCGGCTGCAATTGATTATTTGTTGATTGGTTTCCTTTAAATTCCTGGTTGTCTGCTTGGGGAGTTGCCAGTGAAACCTTCATGCAGACCACAGATAGGAATGAATCTGTATAGACTTTAGTTGTGAGCTCCTTAGTTGTTCTAAGCTCAACTTGGTTAGAGTTTATTTCCCAGACCATTTATGTTCCTTTGGTGTTTGAGTGTGTATGCAAGCGAGTGTTATCCTGTCTGTCTTATATGTCTAATCTGTGTATTTAGCTGAGATCAGCCCATATCCCTTTGGTGGTAGTCAGGATCCTTCTTAGGACTGATTACAGGGTTCAGGGTCTGATAGGAGACAGGGTTAGGTTGGAGACTTGGACCTCTGAACCATTATCAGTACCTCCAAGGTGAGGGATTAGTTAGGACCCCAGTTTAGGGTCAGGTTAGATCCCGGTCCACCTCTTTCCTGTTTCAGCTCATCAAGTCCTCAAGATTAACCCTGAGTTCAGCAGATATCGTGTCAGGTAAATCTATTCTATACTTACATGCTGATGTTGCTATACTAGTTGTTGTATAGAGTGTTGTTCCTGTATTAATAGTTTACTGACATTGTATACATATCATTAGACAGCGTGACAATATTACTGTGAAATATCAATATCCGTTACCCTTGATTTCTGACCTGTTTTCCAGGGTGAAAAACGCTACTTGGTTTACCAAGCTTGACCTCAGGGGGGCGTATAACCTTATTCGCATTAAGCACGGGGATGAATGGAAGACGGCATTCAATACCCCTGAAGGGCATTTTGAGTACCTAGTGATGCCCTTTGGGCTCACTAATGCTCCTTCCGTCTTCCAGTCCTTCATGAATGACATTTTCAGGGATTTTGTGGATAAATTTCTGATTGTTTATTTGGATGATATCTTGATTTTTTCTAATGACTGGGACTCTCATGTGAAACATGTTCGAACTGTATTCCAGATTTTGAGAGAGAATGCTCTGTATGTGAAGGGATCAAAGTGTCTTTTTGGCGTACAGAGGATCTCATTTCTGGGATTCATTTTGTCCCCATCTGTTATTGAAATGGACCCGGTCAAGGTTCAGGCCATCTGTGATTTATTGGTAATTTCTCGGTTATTGTTAAACCATTAACTGATTTGACCAAAAAGGGTTCTGATGTGGTGAATTGGCCTGCTGAGGCAGTCTCTGCATTTCAGGAACTTAAGCAAAGATT
>JARQOD010000005.1:252841675-252949012 GCA_033576555.1 Oophaga sylvatica | reverse complement strand
GACTCACCACAGCTCTCTGACCAGCAGTAATGATCTTACCTCCGATCAGAGCTGCCAGTGTTCCTCGCAATGTCATGCACATGACAGAGTGGGAAATACCCAAAGTTAGGGTGCCAAACCCGAACATTAACACGGGCTTCCTGGAGAAGTGCTAGGATTGGACCCCGAATTTTAGTGTTCGGGTTCACCCATAACTATCCATGAAATTGGGGCATTTTTCTATCGCTCTGCCACATCCATTGCTCTTGTCATATTTGGGTATAGCATACATTTTAGATAAAAGCAAAATGTTTAATTTTTCTCTAAACTTTGTTTTCCAACTTAACCAATTTTTGGTTTAAAATATTCCCACCTTTGACAAAATAGCTTTACCCTAAATAGAGAGGTCACTATATAAGTACACACAGCATTAGCTGCCTGCTAGCTGTAACCTGTTAACCCTTTCTGATGGATTACAGCGTGGGACCTGACTGTGCATCGGATAGGTAAGAATCATTTTGCTTTTTTATTTTATTTTTATTACAGGAAATGGTATTAGCAGGAAAATAAACGATGGTCAAAAACTGTTTGCTTATTTCATTAAAATAATTTGTTATTAAAGTGTGTGTTTCATTTTTCTTTCATACAATAGGATTAATAATTGATAGTTGTCTAATTGACAGCTCTCAATTATTAACCTGGCTTAAAGTCACCTTTCAATTGCAAGGTGGCTTTAACCCCTTATTAACCCATTCGCTACTGCTACTGGGCAATGGGAATAGACAGGCAAAGTGCCAGAAAGGGCTAATCTAATTATAGATTTGCCTTTTCTGGGGTGTCTGGGGGCAGATGTTAGTAGCCAGGAGGGGCACAAAATATATGCACCCTCCCTGGGCTATTATTATCTGCCCCCACTCGCTTGCTTTGTCTGTCTGGTGGAGAAAATACAGCGGGAGCCCACGCATTTTTTTTCAATGAATTTACACCTTTACTTAACCCCTACATGTCTGCAATTTTGCACACATACACAATGTAATTGTAAGTTAAAACCATATAGCAAACTACATGAAATGACATGGTTAACTGTATGTAAACCATGTGTCATTTCATGTCGGGTCTGTAGTTTCACAAAAGCCGGCAATTGAATTGACGGCTATTACAGTATGTAGAAGTGTATGAACTATAAATATATGTATATGTCACAATGACATGTATATATATATATATATAATATATATATGTGTTCTATGTGTATATATCTATTCTTTCTTTTGTGATTTAAATACTATTCATTTGGATCCATTATATGTCGGTTTTGCAAGCCTGCGAGAAAATCTCGCAAGTCGGATGTAAATCGGATGTTACAACTACGGTCAGATGCGACTAAATCGCATCTTTCCAGGAAAATCGGATGCCAGACGGATGACTGTTCATGACATTTTGCTGCGATAATCGACCGACTAAAACGGTCCGATTTTTTGTTGTTGTTGTGTGACTCCGGCCTTATTGTGGCAACGGCAGCATGGCTGTGGGGTGTATGGTATCTAGAATAGATAACTAAAACAGGTATTCCAAAAATAAAGAGAAACCTTGTATATTAAAAGCAAATAAAATTAAAATAAAGGTAAAAAATCTACTTATCTTTACCAAATAGGGATGGACCAGAAAATCTAGGGTAGAATCATGTCCAAATAGTAAGCACATGTAACTGGCCACTGTATTCAGGTGGGGTGTGTACATGTTTAATATTAGACTGTTGGAGCCATGAAGTGGGCTTAAAGCATTATTTTAATCCCTTAACGACCGCAGATACGCCTCTTAACGGCGGTAGTTAAGGGTACTTTAACCACAGCGCCGTGAATTCACTCGGCTGAGGAAAAAGTATATAATGCCTCCTAGAGTCAGAATTTCTCCAGGGTCTTGGCTGCTGGGGGTAGCCGGGACCCCAGAGAACATGATTCGGGTCGGTTTTTACCGACCTCGGTGTTGCGATTGCCATTATTAACCGTATAACTGCGACCGGAAAAAAAAAAGTGCGATTTTGCATTTAATTTCTCCCTCCTCTGATGTGATCGCAGATCAGAGGGGAGAGAAATAGGGTCCCCCAAGCCACCACGGTATCTTATGTACCGGAATAGCTGTCCCCTGGTCCCCCGGGCCCCCTCCTTCCTCCAGCAGAAAGAAAATGGCAGACGCATACACAGTGCGCCCGCCAAGATCTGCCGGCCGGCACCTGGCAACCAATAAGAATTTTCTCATTGGCTGCTGGGTTTTGATTACTGTAATATACCCAATCGCAGTGATCAAAACCCCCAATATTTAATAAATATGGCAGCACTTGGGCTGTACCTCTCTCTTTTCTCCTTGTAGTTGTTCTGGGAGAGAAGAGAGATAGACTACAGTTGAAGTGTTGCCCTGTCAGAGTTATAAAACATAAGTTCTGCATCCGCAAACTTAAAAAAAATCCTATTTATCACCCCCATTCTCCATAATCCCCGCATCCTCATTGTCAGGGAATTATAAAAAATATATATTTTTTTATAATTTATTTTTTTAATAATTTTTTTAAATAATTTTTAGCAGTTAGGGTTAGGGTTAGTGTTAGGGTTACACGTATTAATTACACATATTAGGGTTAGGGTTAGGGTTAGCAGTAAAAAAAATACTAGTTAGATTAGGGTTAGTTTTTCGTTAGGCAGGGAAATAAATAAAATGGCCCGCAGAACTTTCAGCGCGGAGGAAGCTTACAGCCTGCTTTGCTCCAGCAGCTCCGGTAGTGAAACAGAATGTGCCTCTGAAGCTGAGAAGCTTTCAGACAATGATGATGACTCTTCCTCCACGGGATCCCCCAGCCCGATGGTAGTGGAGTCGGTCATCACTGCTGAAGGCAGGACCAAGTACCGCAGTCCCCCCATCGCTGTGGTATAATGACTCCTCATTTTCCCCTCAAATTCCCCCTTTTTCTGCAGTCCCTGGAATAAGAGTAGATGTCGCTAATTTTACCCCCATTGATTTTTTCCAAATTTTCATTAGCCCAGAAGTCCTACAATTAATCGTCCACCAAACAAACCTATATGCCCGACAATACATTTCCCAAAATCCCACTGCCTTTCATTCCAGTTCCTGGATCCCCACAAATGTCCTCGAAATAAAAAAAAATTTAGGCCTTACCCTGAATATGGGTTTAGTAAAAAAAAACACACTCCACTCTTACTGGGCAACAAAAGCTGTCCACAGCACCTCTGTATTTGCAGCAGTCATGTCCCGAGTCTGTTATAAAGCCCCAATGAGATTTCTCCACTTCAGTGACATTTCCCAAGCCCCCCAAGAACTGACCCCAACTATGATCAGCTAAATAAATTTAGACACCTAATTTCCCTCCTACAAAATTCATTTCTAAATTCCTATACCCCAGAGAAAAATGTGGTAGTTGACGAGTCCTTGATGAGTTACAAGGGCCGTCTGTCATTCCGCCAATTTATCCCCTCCAAGTCAGCCAAATACAGCATAAAATTATACAAAACGTTTGAGAGTTCATCAGGGTACACTTCCATCTTCCTAATTTATGAAGGTAGGGACCGCCGAATAAACCCCCCAAACTGCCCCCAGACAATTGGCATTCCAGGCAAAATTGTATGGGAGCTAATGACGCCATTTCTCCATCAAGGGTACCATGTGAATATGGATAACTAATACACAAGCATCCCCCTATATAAATCCCTCCACGCTGCAAATACAGGGGCCTGTGGGACAGTCAGGAAAAACAGAGTGGAGTTTCCAGCACAGTTGATGTCCAGACGTTTGTAGAAGGGGGCATCACTCTCACGTGAACAACTTCTTACAGTGAAGTGGAATGACAGGAATGAAGTCTACATGCTGACCAAAGTGCATGTGGACACCACTGTGATGGTCAGAGAGAGGGACGCCACCAGGGACAAGGAAAAACCAGTCTGCATCACAGACTATAATAAATATATGGGAGGTGTTGACTTGTCAGACCAGGTTCTGCAACCATACCTGGTTAAGTGGAAGACCAGGGCCTGGTACAAAAAGGTGGCAATCTACCTTATCCAAACTGCCACATACAACAGCTTTGTCCTGTACAAAAAGTTCCAAGGACCACTTACATTCCTGCAATTTCAGGAAAAAATTGTAGAGGGCCAGATGTTTAAGTCAATGGCACCGGGGAAAAGCCTTCGAGTCTGAGGATTCATGGAGACTTGCAGAGCATCATTTTCCTCACCCTGTCCCTGTCACTCCCAGCCAAAGGTATCCTCAAAAAAAAGTTGCTGGATTTGCAGGAAGCATGGCAAACGGAGTGATTCCCAGTACTATTGCCCCACATGCCCATCCCGAAAAGGCTTTTGTATCTTCCCGTTTTGAGACCTACCACACTACCTACAATTATTATTTATTTTTTTTAATCATTTTGATTTTCTGCTTAGTGGCCCCAGTAGAGTAATTTGGAACATGTAATAGAGAATATTTTCATTAGTAGATCCAATTTTACCACATTTCACAATTAATTCCAGGACTTGATCAATCACATACCAAACTACTATTCCAACAAATTCTTGTCCACGTACCCACGTCTGTATGCTCCAGAGTGTGAACCCCACAAATGTTCCTGGAAAGTCAGGTCACCTGAAAATTAACTTGATTACTCACAAACATTTTTGACCATTTATCTATCTTTAACTGTTTTTATGACTGTCTTGCTACACAAAACTTTGGCTTCCATTTACCTTACTTATATTTATGTTGGTGATATGGACATGATCATTTTATTGGAGGATTTCTAATAATGAGGAAGTTCCGTACTTATTCACTATGGGCTTTACTGTATGGTTCTTGCCGAAACTCTGGTACCAGACAATACTTTACAGATTCTGTAGGGGATTGGTTGTTTTGTGCATATAGTGGTTCATACCTTGGCGGGTGTGAGTTTGCTATGGTGCACCACGTCTATTGGCATATTTGTCTCTCATATAGAGATTGATGGAGCTAAACAGACGTTGTATGACCAGTCTCTGAAAGTGTCTGCCATTCTACCCTTGCTAGTGTTCTTTCATCTTTGGAACAAACTCAGCTTTGCAACATAGTTGGCTGTATTTTCCTGCACATTTTGCCCTTCGTTCTAGTACAGTTTATTCTTCCTGCTACAGTATAAGCAAATGCGGGACAACTGTTTAGGTAGCAAGACCAAATTTTAAATTCAGCCAATGTGCTTTTAGGAACATGCATCCCTCTGTGAGTAATAATTCCTGAAAGGATTTTGTTGTTTGCTCAATGTCTCTAGAAGCTTTGAATCGGCTCTCCAAATGCAACATGGCATCCGATCTCAATTCCAGCCAATTCTGCGTTGAAAAAGTAACAGCGCTCCTTCCCTTCCGAGCTCTGCCGTGCACCCAGAGGTTTACACCCACATATGGGTTATCAGCATACTCAGCGCAAATTGCATAACAACTTATGGGGTCCAATTTCTCTTGCTACCCTTGGGAAAATAAAAAAAAATTGGTTCTGAATTAAAAATGTTTGTAAAAAAAGTTAAATGTTCATTTTTTTCCTTCCACATTGCTTCAGTTCCTGTGAATCACGTAAAGAGTTAATTAACTTCTTGAATGTGGTTTTGAGCACCTTGAGGGGTGCAGTTTTTAGAAAGGTGTCACTTTTGGGTATTTTCTGTCATGTACACCCCTCAAAGTGACTTTAAATGTGATGCGGGCCTTAAAAAAAATGGTTTTGTAAATTATGTTGTAAAAATGAGAAATCGCTGGTCAAATTTTAACCCTTTTAACTTGCTAAAAAAAAATTGTTTCAAAATTGTGCTGATGTAAAAATGACATGTGGGAAATGTTATTTATAAAGTATTTTGTGTGGCATATCTCTCTTATTTAAGGTTATGAATATTAAAAGTTTGAAAATTGCAAAATTTTAAAAATTTTCGCCATATTTCCATTTGTTTCATAAATAAACACAAGTCATATCGAATAAATTTTATGACTAACATGAAGTATAACATATCACGAAAAAACACTCTCAGAATCAGCGGGATCCATTACAGCTTTCCAGAGTTATTACCTCATAAAGTGAAAGTGGTCAGAATTGTAAAAATTGGCCAGGTCATTAAGCTGCATATTGGCTCTGTCTTTAAGAGGTTAAACAATGTGCACATGTTTGGTATGTAAATATTTGTGTCTCAGTTACAGGATTTTGGACATTTCTCTTTAAAAAAATGGCAGATCTCAAACCTCAGGGATCACACTTTCATATACAAACAGAAGCAACTCTTGAATTCAGATTTAGTTGCAACATCTGCAATGAGTTGTTTAATACCAGCCAAACACTCAGTGGTTGGTAACTCACCATGTTACAAAGATTTTGTCCTGACAATTTTGAGTGTTTCTGATAGATTTTTTCATGCTGATTTCAGAAATGACTTCACATTTTTCCTATCACGTAAGGTTTTTGAGAAATGACACGAAACATTATAATATTCTGTTATAATTCTAAAATCTCATATATGAACTTTTTCTGAAACCGTATTATTTGAATTTTCCATTGAAATAACATAAATCGCTGATCTTCACATATGCAAGCACTTATTATTCGAATTCCGCGCAGGTGCAGTGAATCATTCGGCTGACCGTGTACGGAGCATACCACATCTCCTGGGCAGGGGGGGAATCAAAAGACAATACTGACATAATTAGTGCATGGCTGAATGGATCATGAATTCAATGCCGTTTGCTGCCCCACTGATATGGAGAGAGCAGAGAGATAATGTAACAGATTGCTACTTCTGCCTTACAAATGTAACAGGATATTCAGCAAAGAACAAGAAATCAATAGAACATCCTAATTAGTGATGAGCGAGTAGCATTGTTGCTCGGGTCCCCCCCGAGCATGCTCGGGTGATCTCCGAGTATTTTGACATACTCTGAGATTTAGTTTTCTAGTCTCAGCTGCATGATTTGCGACTTGTAGACAGGCTTAATACATGTGGGAATTCCCTAACAAACAGGCATTTCACACATGTACAAACTGTCTAGCAGTCGCAAATCATGTAGCTGATGTGAGGAAAACGAAATCTCTGAGCATGCCAAAATACTCGGAGATCACCCGAGTATGCTTGGGGAAACCCGAGCAATGAGTATACTCGCTCATCACTAATCTTAATCTTCCTTCAGTCTTCATGTTCCAAAGCCGCCTAAAGTAAGAACAATGGAGGACGATGAAGATGAACTAACATCTACATTTAATCCACATCTGTTCAGTCAAGCTGATCTGAGTAACTTGGTCAGAGATTTGAAATTGTCAAAGAGGCAGGCAGAATTATTGGGATCAAGGCTACAAGAACGGAATCTCTTATTACCAGGAACAAGAGTTTCTGTTTTTCGCAGTCGTCAAGAAGACCTTAATCAATTTTTCAACCATGTCGACAGTTTAACCTTTTGCAACAACGTCTTGGGGTTGTTTGGTGCTCTTGGATGAGAACATGACCAAAGGAATGGCGACTGTTCATTGACTCCTCAGTTTTAAGTCTGAAGGCTGTTTTACTACACAATGGAAATATATATCCTTCTATACCTATTTGACATGCCATACACATGAAAGAAACGTATGAGAATATGGAGTTACTGTTGACCCACATTAATTATAGAAATTTATAACTGGAACATATGTGGTGATCTAAAAGTTGTTGCATTTCTTCTTGGACTGCAGCCTGGATATACCAAGTGTTATTGTTTTATTTGTGAGTGGGACAGTCATGTACGAGATATGCACTATTTCAGAAAGGACTGGCCACTTCGTGAAAACCTGGTTGCTGGACAGAAGAATGTTAAACATAATCCTCTCGTTGGTCCAGCAAAGATATTTCTCCCTCCTTTGCATATTAAACTTGGGCTTATGAAGAATTATGTCAAAGCAATGAACAAAGAATCGGAAGCCTTTTCTTACTTTCGACAGAAATTTCCAAGAATAAGTGATGCAAAGATTAAAGAAGGTATTTTTATTGGCCCACAGATCAGAGATAAATGAATGACAGTAGCTTTGATGGTCTTTTGCAAGATGCTGAACAAGTGGCATGGAGAGCCTTTAAAGATGTGACCTTTAACTTCCTTGGTACCAGCAGGGCACCAAACTTTGAACAACATGCTCACAGCATATCATTTGATGAAATGCAATATGTCACTAAAAATGCATTTTCTACATTCCCACTTGTACTTTTTTCTAGCCAATCTTGGTGCCATTAGCGATGAACACGGTGAAAGATTTCACCAAGACATTGCGCTGATGGAGAAAAGGTACCAGGGAAAGTGGAGTATGTCAATGCTGGCTGACTATTGCTGTAATCTTATTCAAAAAGCATCTGACACGGATTATAAATGAAAGTCGTCTGCAAAACACTTTGAACAATTTGTTTTGCTACTGATATCGAAGCACATACGCGTATATGTAGTGTCTTGAACGTCATAATGTGGACTATAGACTGCTGTTTCTTAACCCCTTACTGCCAGCTGACAGAATAGTATGTCAGCTGGCAGTATCCCATGCTTTGACGTGGGTTCCAGCAATGAGCCCACCTCAAAGCCACGACATGTCAGCTGTTTTTAACAGCTCACATGTGCCCGCAATAGGCGCGAATGAAATCGCGATCCGCGCGGGCCTATTAATAGTTAAATGCCATTTAAATGCACTTCTGGATGCCGTTCCGGAAATATGCGAAGCGACGACCCCGTCATGTGACCGGGGGTCATTACTGCGTTGCCGTCACTACCAGAAGTCTCCTCGAGACCTCCAAGCTTGTTGATGGCAGATTGCTATGAGCGCCACCCTGTAGTCTCCAGTCATAGTAAGCCTGGAATTCTGCTGCATAGAGGTGATCTGAGCATTACCTCTATGTAGCAGAGGCGATTCCGCTATGGCAGCTTCTAGCCTCCTGGGAACCTGCGTGGCCAACAGGTGACAGACAGGAGTCTGTGGTCTGATGACTGGGGTCAGGAAGACTGTTCAAGCCGTGAGAAGTATTGGTGAGAAAAAAACTGTTTTGATGTTTACTGGGTACCTCTGAAAGCTAAGAGGCCTCCGGGAACCTGTGTGGCCGACGCCAACAGGTAATGGACAGGGATGCGTGTTGTGCTGATCGGGATCAGTGAGAGACTGTATTTTGTCTAATGGCTGCTGTAATAAACTAAATGGACTGTTGTTTTAACCCTAAGTGTTCCAGTGCTTACCTCCAAGACCAGCAAAGTGAATAATCCCCATCCACAGACAGTGTGGAACGTTACAATATCAATCTGCTCATCTCTATTTTGATATGACTCCGTCCATACTATAATGTAAGATTTTTCAAAGCAAAGGGGAATCATATGTTGCAGGACTCTGATCTCCCTTATTATCTACCTCCAGAGCTTATTTTACATGAAAGGGGGAGTTACCAGTGTGAGACATGTAACTAACACAGAATAGTAGAACTGAACTTTGTCTCATAAATAACACGTTAGCAGCTGCAGCTCTCACAGCTCTGTTGTATTGCAACAATATGGCTGCCTGTGAGATGGAAGCTGAAGATCTGAGAGGAACCTGCAGATGTGTCAGTTAGGCCGGGGCCATACTTGCGAGAAACTTGCACGAGTCTCGCACCTCAATACCAGGCACTGGCACTCGGACCGGAGTGTTCAGCTGCATAGAAATACATGCAGCTGCACACTCCAGTCCCAAGTGCCGCGGCAGTGTCGGTTATTGAGGTGCGAGACTCGTGCGAGTTTCTCGCAACTGTGACCCCGGTCTTATAATCACACACAGCTCTGCAGTGGGATCACGGGAGCAGAGAGCAGTCACACTGGTAACTCCCCTTTTATGTATATCAATCTCTGGAGGCAGATTCTCATGAAGATCAGTGTCCGGTTACATATAAGAAAAATATTAATTTCTTTTCAATAACACATCGGATCGCAGCTATCAAGTTATCATTTTATTCAGCTTCCTATGACCTGCATGCCCATTTAGATGCCTTAGGAGGGTTGATCCTACTAACAGATTCCCTTAAAGTTGCTGTTACTACAGTATATAATAGATTTTTCATTTATTTGATTTGATTTATTTTACTCACTTATATAGCACCTATAATTCCACAGCGTTTTACAGACATTATCATCATCAATTCACACTCACGTTGATTCTGCTGGTCCAGCACCTCCTGATCATTTGAATTTTTCGATTATTGTTTGGAGACATAGACTACTGCTCCCATTTTCAATGTACTTCAGCACTCTATGCCTATGTGTAATAGGCTGCATGCTCTGATCTCCTTTCCCTAGACTCTAAAATGGTGAAAATGTGATAATTCTTACATTTACATGATTCTCACATTTGTTTGAGAATTATTTATAAACTATACTGCTGTGAGTGACAAGCCAAAAATTTGAGACTAGACATAATACTATAGATATAAAAAAATCACATAGGTACTAAGACTTTAATCCATTTCCTGGCTCAATAAAAATAATCACACCTTAAAATTGTATTATTTTTTTAGTTGTACAGCAGAGGCTTAGCAGATAAATAATGCTCACATATTATTTATTATACATATCTTAAGGTACAACATGCAAAATTTACAAACTGGAAAATATTACTATACTGAATTATTGTTATAAATTCTGATCTACCTAAAATTTTGTAAAGTAAACTCATTTGTATCACTCCATCCATTTAATTGTTGCCTAACTACATTCACAGCATGATTTCGACCAGCATTAATATATCATGATCAACATTGGATACTGTGTCACTTAAAGTACATTTTTATGATTGTTTGTCCACATTATATCTTACCGGCACAGTCCTTCTAGCACTAAACATACTTGGTCCACAGTTTACCAAAGAACACACTTGAAATAATCCGTTCAAAAATTACAAATCCAATTTAACTTCTATCAGCATCTTTTAGCAGCAATCAAATGTCAACAAGTGAGGCATTATTTTGTTGCTAGCAATGTGCTACTATGATTTACATTAAAAATGCAAGTTGCTGAGATGTTGGCAAATCCCAGATTAAGAAAGGACAAAATGTTCTTAAATATTCTATAATAATGTAAGAAGAAATGAAAACGAATGTGTGAGTGACCGAGAGAGTCATTCCAAATGTGAATCGCACCAATATGCACAGTAGTATGCAAATGTTTTAGGCATGTGGGAATAAATAGCTACAAAGTAAAAATGCTTTTAAAAGCATTTCAATAGTACCGTATATACTCATGTATAAGCCGACCCGTGTATAAGCCGACCCCCCCTAATTTTGCCACAAAAAACTTGGAAAACTTATTGACTCGCGTATAAGCCGGGTGTATAAGTTGGCGTCCTGCTCTGTGCTCCCCTATCCAGCTCTGTGCGCCCCCATTCTCCTCTGTGCTCCCCTCCTCCTGCTCCATTATCCTGTCCTGCTCCGTGCTTTCCATCCTCCCCGTCCTGCTCTGTGCTCCCCCATCCAGCTCTGCACTCCCCCATTCCCCTCTGTGCCCACCCCGTCCTGCTCCGTGCTCTCCGTCCTCGCCCCCGTCCTGCTCCGTGCTCTCCGTCCTCCCCCCGTTCTGCTCCGTCCTCCCCCCGTTCTGCTCCGTGCTCTCCATCCTCCCCCCGTCCTGCTCCGTGCTCTCCGTCCTCCCCCCGTTCTGCTCCGTGCTCTCCGTCCTCCTCCCCGTCCTGCTCCGTGCTCTCCGTCCTCCCCCCGTTCTGCTCTGTGCTCTCCGTCCTCCCCCCCGTCCTGCTCTGTGCTCTCCGTCCTCCCCCATTCTGCTCCGTGCTCTCCGTCCTCCCCCCCGTCCTGCTCCGTGCTCCTTGTCCTCCTCCATGCTCCCCCCCATCCTTCTCCATCATACTCACTCTCCCCGTGCCATCGCTGAACGTCCCGCCGGCAATCCTGCGTTCTCCCCGGCTTCCTGCAGCTCTCCAGCGCTGAGCGGTGACGTAATACCGCTCATTAAGGCGATGAATATGGAGGCCACGCCCATGGGAGTGGCGTCGCGTCCATATTACATGTCCTTAATGAGCGGGTATTACGTCACCGCTCAGCGCTGGATAGCTGCAGGAAGCCGGGGAGAACGCAGGATTGCAGGGACATTCAGCGATAGCACGGGGAGGGTGAGTATGATGTCCCAGCCACCGGCTCCTGCCACCGCATCCCCTCCTCCGCTGGTTTCTGCCCTATGACTCGTGTATAAGCTGAGGGGGCATTTTCAGCAAAAAAAAGGTGCTGAAAATCTCGGCTTATACACAAGTATATACGGTATATTTTTATCAAATAAGAAAATGAATGAACATAAGAGAAATCTAAATCAAATCAATATTTGGTGTACCCATCCTATACCCTCAAAACAGCATCCATCCTTCTATTCACACTTGCACACAGTTTTTAAAGAAACTCGACAGGGAGGTTGTTCCAAACATCTTGGAGAACTAACCACAGATCTTCTGTGAATGTAGGCTTGTGCAAATCCTTCTGTCTTTTCATGTAATCCTACACACAGTGCCCAATGATTTTGAGATCCAGTACTTTGTGGGGCCATATCATCAATTCCAAAATTCCTTGTTCTTCTTTGTGTTAATGACAGTTCTTAATGGCATTGACTGTATATTTGGGATTAGTATCTTGCTCTAAAATAAATGTGAAGCCAATCAGATGCCTCCTTGCAGATATTTCATCATAGATATGTATGTTCTTTTATTTCTCAGCAATGAGGTCACCATTAATCTTGACCAAATCCGCAACTCCATGTGAAATGCAGTCCAGAACTTGAATGGAACCTCCACCTTTGCCTCATTATTGTACTACTCTCCAACCAATCAGCAAACTACTTTCTGTTATATCTAAATTCTTTATAAATCCAAATATTTAAAAAAATACTTGTTTTTATCAATAGGCAAAGAGCTGTGAGTGCTCTGAGTGTGACATAACATTTTCCTAGTTTTTGCCTCCCCAGCCAGTAGTGTGATGTCAAGCCATAGAAAAAAGAGCTTCACATCAGTCAAGCAGCAGTGGGAGTCACAAGGCTTGAGCTGGGAAGGCAGAAGCACGGGAAGTACACCATCAGGCTCAGAGCATTTGAGGTCTCATTTGCATATTTATAAAAATAGACTTTTTGATTTGAAGATATGGATTTTATAAAGGTATGCATCTTTACAAGAGCTACCTGACCATATAAGTAACCAATTCTCTTTAAGTTCAGTATCACCCTCTCTATTATATGCTCACCTTAGATATTGGCCTGATATCAATGCAGTTTATTGAGAAAGCTGTGAAATGTGTACAAGCCTTATCTGGACCTACAGTATGTGTACTAGGTTTTCCTTGAATTTGAAACAACATTAAGTGCTGTCATTTTTATTGGACAACATTATGATACTTTTGTGACAAATCAGCTTAGACCTGTAGAAAAATCAGTTCCAGTTGAATTGACTTCTTGAAAGCATTCTTAGATAGACTGCTGAACTAAAGCCAAGTGCTCTCTAGAACAGAATCAAAGTTCAAACTTACTCCTATAAATCTGGAAATGCTTTTAAAGAAGTGCTGATATTTAGCACTACATAGAATTTATGACTGTCCAATGATCTTCTTCCAACAGAGGCCATTGCTTTTGGCAGAGGTCGTGTCTGATTTGAACTTAAATTCTCAGTCTTGCAAGATAACATCCAAGAAAATTTCAAGAAACAATTTATTAGACTTTTCATTCAGCAGTAGGAAGATGAACTTTGGTGAAAAAATGCTCTTCTAAGAAAATTCATAAGAAATAATGTGGGTCTAAAATTTTCATTTAAAATTAAAAATATTTATGAATTAAAAAGGAAACAGGAGAGCATAAGAATAAAGTTTTTTTACACACAATCTTCTGATTTCTAAGACAAATACGCTTGTCATTGGAACAGTATAAGCATGAAAAATTAGAAGAAAATATATGACTACCGGTAATTATTAGATATCTTTTGGTCTTACAGTAGCTCTCGTTTTGTCATTGGCCGTTCTACTTTAAACTTCTCACTAGTGTTATGTGTATTTAATCTAGTAGTTATTCAGCTCTTTCAGGTAGGCCGTTGCCTAAATTATACAGTAAGGTATACTGTAGATTATTATGTCTCTTATGTAAGAGCTGATATGGGCTATTTTTCATGCGACAGAAATGGAAACTCAATGCAGTTCTCTGCTGAAGTATTTTAAATTCTTTTAGGTATATTCTTGTCAATTCTTACAAGTTAGAGTAATTAGCTGAAATATTAGAACCTCTATGGATGTGTCACTGGGAAACTTTAACCCCTTAACAACCAGAGGTATTTTTGTTTTTGCATTTTCATTTTTTGCTCCCCTTCTTCCCAGAGCCATAACTTTTTATTTTTTGGTCAAAATGGCCATGTGAGGGCTTGTTTTTTGCAGGATGAGTTGTACTTTTGAACAACACCATTGGTTTTAACATATCGTGTACTGGAACACGGGAAAAAAATTCCAAGTACGGTGAAATTGTAAAAAAAGTGCAATCCACATTTGTTTTGTTTTGTTTTTTCTTTCACCATGCTCACTAAATTCTAAAACTGACCTTCCATTATGATTTTCCACTTCATTACGAGTTCATAGACACCAAACATGTCTAAGTTCTTTTTTATTTAAGTGGTGAAAAAAATTCCAAAGTTTGTTAAAAAAAAAATATTTAGACTTGAGAGTCCTCGGTGGTTGATACCTTTTAATGGCTAACTGAAAAGATGGTAACAAATTGCAAGCTTTCGAGACTACTCAGGTCTCTTTATCAGGCAAAGACTAAAACAAAAACTGAAGAATCACATATTTATATACACAAAAGGACACAGGAATAGTGCAATAGGTAAGACAAGTGACGTGAAGCAGAACTGTCATTATGGCAGAGGGATGAACATAAATATTGGAACAGTTCATAGATAAGGAGAGAAAGTTTTATTGCCCTCTGATTGGGGTCTGGTGTTGTGTTTTGATGCCCCTGGAAGGTCAGAGACGCAGATTCCTTAATTGATATAGAATGACATGAATCCGTGTGATATATTCATTCCAGCACTAAGAGTGTCAAAGGTCATCATAAGTTTGTATTCCCAAACCTTTCTATCTTTCTCAGATTTGAAGTTAGATTTTAATACCAGTAATTCCATATCCATCATGCTATGACCGGGCATACAAAAGTGTTTTGCCACAGGTAAATCCATTCTTTTTTCTCTTATTGTGTGGCGTGAGAATTCATCCTTGTTCTCAGTTTTTGCCCGGAATTCTCATCGCCACACAATAAGAGAAAAAAGAATGGATTTACCTGTGGCAAAACACTTTTGTATGCCCGGTCATAGCATGATGGATATGGAATTACTGGTATTAAAATCTAACTTCAAATCTGAGAAAGATAGAAAGGTTTGGGAATACAAACTTATGATGACCTTTGACACTCTTAGTGCTGGAATGAATATATCACACGGATTCATGTCATTCTATATCAATTAAGGAATCTGCGTCTCTGACCTTCCAGGGGCATCAAAACACAACACCAGACCCCAATCAGAGGGCAATAAAACTTTCTTTCCTTATCTATGAACTGTTCCAATATTTATGTTCGTCCCTCTGCCATAATGACAGTTCTGCTTCACGTCACTTGTCTTACCTATTGCACTATTCCTGTGTCCTTTTGTGTATATAAATATGTGATTCTTCAGTTTTTGTTTTAGTCTTTGCCTGATGAAGAGACCTGAGTAGTCTCGAAAGCTTGCAATTTGTTACCATCTTTTCAGTTAGCCATTAAAAGGTATCAACCACCGAGGACTCTCAAGTCTAAATATTTTTCTATCTACTGGCTAACACAGTACGAAGATACACATCTTTCCTATATTAAAAAAAAAAAAAAAAAAATTGTGCCATTTTCTTATACCTGTAGCGTCTCTACTTTTCGTGATCTCGGTTTGAGTGGTAGCTTATTTTTTGCAAACTGAGCTGACGTTTTTAATTATATTAGTTTTGTGCAGATGTTATCTTTTGATCGCCCGTTATTGCATTTTAATGCAATGTTGCGGCAACCAAAAAAAAAGTAATTTTGGCGTTTTTACTTTTTTTTTCTCGTTACGCTGTTTAAATAATCTGTATGCGGCAATGTTTACACATGTAATGCAGAGCATTTGGCTTACAGCCTATTAGTGATGCCCATACTCTTGGATCAGGCGGGCTGCCCAGAGATGCCCAGCCGCATACAGATTATTATCTTTTGTGCACTAATATACCAAACAAACTCCCCCTCCATGGATTGGAAGGTTGAGAGAGGTTGTCTCATCTGTATTGCCGCCATCTTTAATTGGGTCCACTGCACCCTGATAGTGCATTTGCTTTGAGGCCTGGGCAAAACTTTTGTGGTTAAAATATATTTTTTCATTTTCACGCTCATTGTTATAAAATTCTGTGAAGCACCTGAGGGGTTCACAGGAATTTTTGGAATGTTTCAAAAAAATGCACATTTAACTTTTTTTCACAAACAATTTACTTCAGATTCATTTTTTTTTTTATTTTACCAAGGGTAACATGACAAATTGGACCTCAAAAGTTGTTGTACAATTTGTCCTGCTGATACCACATATGTAAGGGGAACAACTGTTTGGGCGCATGGCAGAGCTCGGAAGGGAAGGAGCGCCGTTTGACTTTTCAATGCAAAATTGGCTGGAATTGAGATCGGACGCCATGTCACGTTTGGAGAGCCCCTGATGTGCCTAAACAGTGGAAACCTCCCACAAGTGATACCATTTTGGAAAGAAGACCCCCTAAGTAACTTATATAGATGTGTGGTGAGCACTATGAATCCTCAAGTGCTTCACAGAAGTTTATAACGTAGAGCCGTAAAAATAAAAAATCATATTTTTTCCACAAAAATGATTTTTTCGCCCCAATTTTTTTTTTCCCAAGGGTAACAGGAGAAATTGGATCCCAAAAGTTCTTGTGCAATTTGTCCTGAGTATGCTGATACCCCATATGTGGGGGTAAACCACTGTTTGGGTGCATGGCAGAGCTCGGAAGGGAAGAGCACCGTTTGAATTTTTCAACGCAGATTTGGCTAGAATTGGGATCAGATACCTTGTCACGTTTGAAGAGCCCCTGATGTGCCTAAACAGTGGAAATCCCCCAATTCTAACTCCAACCCTAACCCCAACACACTCTAACCCTAATCTTCACCCTAACCATAACCCTAACCACAAACCTAACCCTACCACACCCCTAACCCTAATACCAACCCTAACCCTAATCATAACCGTAACCGTACTCCAAACCCTAACCCCAACTCTAGCACCAACCCTAACCCTAACTTTAACCCCAACTGTAACCCTAACTTTAGCCCCAACCCTAACTCTAACTTTAGCCCCAAACCTAACTTTAGCCCCCAACCCTAACCCTAACTTTAGCCCCATCCCTAACCCTACCTCTAGCCCCAACCCTAACCCTTACCCTAATGGAAAAATGGAAATAAATACATTTTTTTATTTTATTATTTTCCCTAATTAAGGAGGTGATAAAGGGGGGTTTAATTAATGTTTTTTTTAGCGGGTTTTTATGTTTGGCAGCTGTCACACACTAAAAGACGCTTTTTATTGCAAAAAATAGTTTTTGCATCACCACATTTTCAGAGCTATAATTTTTCCTATTTTGGCCCACAGAGTCATGTGAGGTCTTGTTTTTTGACGTTTTTATTGGTACCATGGCATATGGCTGACTGCTTGACTGAAATTAAGTGCAGGCCTGCCTGTCTGGGAGCCTCTACTTGCACAGGAAACCCACCAGATGAAGACCCAACTTTGGAGTCTCCACATTTCAAAAAATATTTGTCACACACCGCTAAAGTGGTATTTACAGTATTTCCACAGGGTACAAACAGTATAATAGACCTGTGACACACCTTCTACTACAGGCAACCCACTAGATGGAGACCCAACTTGGAGCCTCTGCATTTCAAAAAGTTATTGTCACACACCACTGAAGTTACATCAATTTCCACAGAGGAGAAATATTATAATAGGCCTCTGACACACTTTCCACTACAGGCAACCCACCAGATGGAGACCCAACTTGGAGTCTTCCCATTTCAAAAAATTGTTTGTAACATCAGCAGCAGTAGCAACAGCAGGCACAGAAGACACCACAAATGTAGTACAGACTGCAATATTGCGAGATCAATGCATGACTCTAAAAACTACACCATCGCCTAAGAGCCTATTATGCCCTATACAGTAACACGGTGGACCGTGAGACACAGAAGACCAATATAGGATAAAGATCCTCCAACAACAGAGTAATGTCTAAAACATATATTGATTTTTATTCAGCAATTAATTTAAAAGACATGATTAAAAAGGAGATAGCAACAAATACTGAACACAGTAAATGAAAGAACACTGTGCAGGAATTATAATGGAGGTCACTCCAATTGTGAAGAATTATATATACAGAGCATGTAAGTTTGGTAAATACCTAATATTCGTGATAGATACACCTAATTATGATGACAATACAATACACATCATAATGAACATTTCAGAAGGTAAAAATAAATATGCAAAATAAAGATACATTGAAAACAAAGTGCTGAGTGTGTGTAAACATAATGCTAGGAGTTGCTGGAACCTGTCCCAGGTGTGTGGTGCATGCACCCCTTCTGAGGAAGAACAGCCGAACCGTGTGTAAAGGGGGTCCACTGTTGCAGGTTGGAGTTTGGGTAAATATGCCTGTCTGTAACCTTATCCTGAGTATTGCTTAAATAGCAGCCATGTAAATTGTATTTCTTTTACTGTACCTTGTCTGTCTGCTGGTAGATGGTTTGGAATCAAGCTATTATAACTAGAGATGAGCGACTTTGCCTCCGGGAGGGTCGAGTCGGGTTTTGGACCACCCGACTTTATCAAAAGTCGAGTCGAACGAAATCGGCCGACTATCGGCAAAAGTCGGTGTTCCCACTGAAACCCGACCTGACCCCAATGCAAGTCAATGCGGAATAAAAGTCGGCAGTGAGTGCAGGACAATAAACACACCTACGGTACCCATTTCAATGCCAACGACATCAATTCTTATTACTTAAGCTTTTCAACCTTAATTTACTTTATAATAATAGTAACGCATTAAAAACTGGGGGTTATTTGGCTAAAGTTGTGGGGGGGCAGGGCTGGCTCCAGGTTTTCGTGGGCCCTGGGCAAAAGAGTGTCAGTGGGCCCCTTTAACACATACCACAATTCATGATGCTCTGATACTGCAGAGAAATATAGGTATAGTCCAATGCCAAATACTTCACTTCTTACATTACATGAGTGATATCTATTGAAAATTCGACAATAGCTCAAAAACCGGACAGTATAGTCCTCCATACAGTATTATGGGCACCACATAGTGCGCCATACAGAATAATGAGCCCCATATATTGCTCTATACAGAATAATGAGCCCCATATATTGCTCCATACAGAATAATGAGTCCCATATACGATGCTCAATACAGAATAATGGGCCCAATATAATGCTTCACACAGTATAATGAGCAACATATATTGCGCCATACAGAATAATGAGCCCCATATATTGCTCCATACATAATTGGTCCCATATAATGTTCCTTACAGTATATGATGAGCTCCACATAATGCTCCAGTATATGATGGTCCCCATATAATGTGTCATACAGTATAGGACGGTCCCCATAGAGTATAATGAGCCCCACATATTGCTCCATACATTATAATGAGTCGCATATAAAGCGCCATACAGTATATGATGGGCCCCATATATTGCTCCATACAGAATAAGCCCCATATGTGCTCCATATGATACTCCATATATAAAGGGCCGTATATGATGCCCCATAAATAATGAACCCCATATGATGCTCTAGTATATGATGTGCCCCATATATGATGCTCCAGTATATGGTGGGCCTATATAATGCTCCAGTGTATAATAGGCCCTATCTATTATGCTCAAGTGTATGATGGGCCCCATATATAATTCTCCAGTGTTTAATGCTCTCCATATATTGCTCCAAACATTAAAAAAAAATGAAATACCTCTCCTCGTTGGGCACTGCTCTACTCTGGACTCCTCAGCATCGCCATCTTCCACCTCTCAATACTGTGACTGTTCAGGCAGAGGGCGCACAGACGTGACATCATCGCGCTCTCTGACCTCAATGTAACTGTCAGAAAACGCGGAAGACTTCACAGTGGTGGAGCAGGGAGAGGTAAGTATTGCAAGTGCTGGGGCCCTGAGCAAGCAGGGGGTCCCACTCATGGGCGCCGGCACTGGCTCAGGACCCCTCATAGTACGCCAGTGTCTCTGATGGCGATTGGGCCCCCCCACCTGCTCAGGGCCCTGACACTTGCCCGGGTGCACCAGGTGCTGACGCCAGCCCTGGGGGGGTACAGCCCAGTTAGGGAGGTGGAAAAACTGGCATATGTTGAGGTGTAGGCTGGACGTTCAGCAGCTGCAAATGGAGGAATTGGAGAAGTCAGGAGGAAGAGGAGGACAAAGTGAGCCATTTTGTTGGCAACCTATGCATCATCAGTGGAAGGTGGTACAAAATCCTTTGAAACCCAGGCATGGTTCATTTTAATGAAGGTGAGATCAGCAACATTTTGGGTCGACAGCCGGGTCCTTCTTTCTGTCAGGATTGATTCAGCAGCACTTAAGACTCTTTCTGATAGCACACTACCAGTAGGGCAGCGAGCTCCTGTAAGGCATATTGTGCCAATTCAGGCCAGGTGTCAAGTTTACAGGCCCAGTAGTCAAAAGGGAATGAACTGTGAGGGAGAACATCGATAGGGGAGGAGAGGTAATTTTGAACCATAGTTGACAACTACTCTCTCCTGTCTGTTGCAAGCGATTCAGTATTACCAGTCGTCTGAGCGTTACTTGAAGAATCAGTCAACAACATGGTCATGAAACCCTTGTCTCCAACGCCACTTCGGCTGTGTGCACCACGAACACCTCTTCCATTTGGCCCAGTACGGCTCGTGGTAGAACCTGCACCGCTGCTGTGTGCTGGGAATGCCTCTAACAAACGGTTTACCAGAGTTGCTTGTTTGTTCGCCAATATTAGCTCTAGGTTCTCCTGTGGCATGATATTCTGTAATTTGCCTTTGTAGCGTGGATGGAGGATGCTTGCCAACCAGTAGTCGTCCTCCTTTATCACTTAGGCAATGCGGGGGGTCCCTTTTTAGGATCAGCAAGAGATAATCACACATGTGGGCCAATGTTCCAGGTGTCAATGATGCACTGCCAGTGGTGGGTGGAGGAGCACTTTCTGCCAAATACACATCTCTCCAGTCACGCACAAACCCTGTACCTGACCTTGGCAAGCCAACATTTTCTCTTGCCCCCTGAGAAGCATCCTCCTCCCCAAAATAATCATCCCCCTCATCCTCCTCCTCCTCTTCTTTCACAACCTCATCCAGGACAGTTCCCTGAACAGACAATGCCTGACTGTCATCAAGGCTTCCCTCCTCCTCCTCTGCTGCAGATGCCTGATCGTTAATGTGCGTCAAAGTTTGCATGAGCAGATGCATAAGTGGGATGCTCAAGCTTATAATGGCGTCGTCTGCACTTACCAGCAGTGTGCATTCCTCAAAAACACTGAAGGACTTAACAGAGGTCTTTAAGCTTTGACCACTGCACACCCGACAACTCGATGTCGGCCCTCAAACTGCCTGCCCGTGCATCCTCCCACAAATGCATTACAGCCTTTCTCTGTTCACACAGCCTCTCAACCATGTGCATGGTGGAGTTCCACCTTGTTGCAACGTCTATGATTAGGCGGTGCTTGGGGAGGTGGAGCCATCGCTGCAGCCTCTGCATACGACTGGAGTCTTTGGGCGAGCGACGGATGTGCGAGCACAGACTTCGTACCTTATGGAGCAGGGCTGGTAACTCCGGATAATTATTTATGAAGCACTGCACCACCAGGTTCAAGGTGTGAGCCAGGCAAGGTATGTGTCTGAGTTTTGCCAGGGCTATGACCGCCACAAAATTACGGCCGTTATCACAGACTACCTTGCCTGGCTCAAGATGTAGACTGCCCAGCCATGACTCAGTTTCTCGCTGCAAGTAATCGGCCAGTACCTCCGCGGTGTGTCTGTTGTCGCCAAAGACATCATCTTGAAAAACAGCCTGCTGACGCTTACCACTAGCAGTTCGATAGTGGGACACCTCGTGTGCAACACTGGCAGCTGCGGATGGAGTGCTCGTGCGACTGCGCTCTGTCGACGAGCTTTCGCTTCTGGAGGAGGAGGGTCGAATGCCTACAGCCAACTGTTGCCTATACCGTGGGCTAGGCAGCACTGTCCCACCGCCGCTGTCCCCTGTGGACCCTGCATCCACCACATTAACCCAGTGTGCAGTGATGGACATGTAACGGCCCTGGCCATGCCTACTGGCCCATGCATATGTTGTGACGTGCACCTTTCCACTCACTGATTATGCATGGACAATGTGGTCTTTCACATGCAGGTGGAGGGCAGAGATGGCTTTTCTAGAAAAGAAGTGGAAACTGGATAGGTCATAGCGTGGGACAGCGTAGGCCATGAGCTCTCCAAACCAAACCAAACGAAAGGGCATCACCTCTAATGAGATCAGTTTGGCAATGCAGGCGTTCAAAGCCAGTGTACGCGGATGAGAGGATGAGTACTTTCTTGTCCTACTCAGAGTGTCTTCTAGGGTGAGCTGGACTTGAGAGCTGCCTATGGTAGAGCTAGCATTGGACATGATGGACTGAGAGGGGGTTGGTGATGGTGATGGTGGTGGTGATGGCCTAGATGCAGTCTTTTGTTGGAAAAACATTTTGATTCCCTGACTACTTTGGCCTTGCGACGACACCTCAACATTTCTTGCTGGTGGTGTGGTAACCGGTGGGCTTACAGTGGGGGAAGCGATGTAGCATTGCTGGCTACCTTCAGTCGGAGCACGAGCACGTGTGCTACCTGAGGTTTTGTAGTCCATCCACGCTTGCAAGTGCATGGTGTTTAAATGTCTAAGCATGCAACTGGTATTCAAATTTCGGAGATTTTTCCCTTGGCTAAAGGTCCTTCCGCACTTCTTACAGATAACCTTTGCCTCATCAATAGGATTTTGGCCAAAAAAGTGCCACACTGCACCTTTCCTACTATGGGATAAATTTTCAGGGCTTGCACGCTGTGCTAATTTGACCATCTGGCCAAGCTGTCCTGCAACCCTTTTTGCTTTTCTAACACATTTTGGACTGCTACGGACCTGTCAGAAAAAACGCAGCTGCGATGTCGATGCCTGCTGCGGATCCTCCTCCTCTTCTGAGCTATTGCCAGCGGCACCCTCTTCCCCAATTGACGCCAATCCGGGTCAACAACTGGATCATCCATCACCTCCTCTTCAATTTCTCTGCACCTTCCTCTGTGTCACTGTGTAAGGTGGTATAGTTTGTGGGAAGGGGCACCTGAGTTTCATCAGGGTCAGAATCTGTCTCAGTAGACTGTGAGGGCAATGCAGTGCTCTGGGTGAATGTACCAGCAGAATCGTATAGCACTGGCTGTGCATCAGTGCACTCCATGTCATATTCATGTTGAACTGGGGAATTCAGGATTTCACTTGATAATCCAGGCATGGTATGTGAAAAGAGCTCCAGGGAGTAAACTGAAGCGTGGCCTGCCGCATCCTTCAATTTTGGTGGGGGTGAAGGACACAAGGAAAGGTGTTGTTCCTGACCAGGAGCCTGCACTGACGACTCAGTGCTTGCAGTTTTTGAAACTTTAGAAGAGGAGGCGATAGAGCTGGAGGCTGTTTCGGCAATGTAAGCCAAAACCTGTTCCTGATGCTTCGGCTTTAAAAGCGGTTTACCTACTCCCAACAAAGGGAGCCTTCCAGGCCTTCTGGAGCCAGTTGATGACGCAGGCTCAACACCTCCTGCCTTAGGTGCTGTTGTGCTTTTGGCACTACCAGCAGATGCACCGCCACCACCATCAGTACCAGCTGGCCCCCCCACCCACGTCCATGGCCTCTTCTTCCCTACTTCCTCATGTTTGGAAAAATGTGCCAAAAATACCTGCAGATATATGGTACTGTATGAGGAGCGTACAGCTGTATACGGTGTAGGGAAAAATTTAAATCTCAGTATATATTTCCAGAGTCACACACAGATGCTCACTCAGTAGGGATTTGACCGTAATACAAACAGCAGATATACAGTACTGTATCAGAAGCGGACAGTTGTATACGGTGTAGTGAAAAATTTAAATCTCTGTATATATTTCCGGAGTCACACACAGACACTCTTCCAGTATGGATTTCACCGTAATACAAACAGCAGATATACAGTACTGTATCAGAAGCGGACAGCTGTTTACGCTGTAAGGAAAAATTTAAATCTCCGTATGTATTTCCAGAGTCACACAGACGCTCTCTCTAAGTATGGATTTCACCGTAATACAAACAGTAGATATACGGTACTGTATCAGAAGCGGACAGCTGTATACAGTGTAGGGAAAAATTTAAATCTTCATATATATTTCCAGAGTCACACACAGACGCTCTCTCAGTATGGATTTGACCTTAATACAAACAGCAGATATATGGTACTGTATCAGAAGCGGACAGCTGTATACGGTGTAGGGAATATATTTAAATACCTTCCGTATATAATTTCATGGAGTCACACACAGATGCTCTCTCTCAGTATGGATTTCACTGTAAAACAAACAGTAGATATACGGTACTGTATCAGAAGCGGACAGCTGTATACGGTGTAGGGAAACATTTAAATCTCTGAATATATTTCCGGAGTCACACACGCTCTCTCAGTAAGGATTTCACCGTAATACAAACAGCAGATATACGGTACTCTATCAGAAGCGGACAGCTGTATATGGTGTAGGGAAAAATTTAAATCTCCGTATATATTTCTGGAGTCACACACAGACGCTCTCTCAGTATGGATTTGACCGTAATACAACAGCAGATATATGGTACTGTATCAGAAGAGGACAGCTGTATACGATGTAGGGAAAAATTTAAATCTCCGTATATATTTCCGGAGTCACACGCAAACTGTTATGTTCGGTAGCTGAGGAGGACAGGAACAACATCCGGGCAGCCGAACTCCTGAGATGTTGGTAACTAATGGGTTGCAGATTCCTAAACTAACCACACAACTAGAGGTAGCCGTGGAGCATTCCTACGTTGATCTTAGACGCCTCGTCACAGCCTGAGAGATAACTACACCTAAAGGCAGAAAGATGAAAGCTATCTGCCCCAGAGCAGATCCCCAAAGAAAATAGGAAGCCCCCAAACATGTAATGGCGGTTAGACAAGAAGAAAGCACGAACACAGACATAAAATAGAATGAGCAAATGTTGGGGCCACAAGCTGACTAAATAGGATAGGACAGGAGAGATTACTTTCTGCAACCCAGAAAACCCTACAAAAATCCAACAATTCTGATTACAAAAATACTGAGATCACACGATCTCGCCACCCACTAAATCAGATCTCAGTGTGAACAAAACCAAGCCGCAGCCACTGAAAAAGCAGGAAAAAGAAAATGAACAAACAACAGTGGCTTCAGATAAACTGAGAGGAGCACAAGCCCCCCCGGAGGGGACCTGGCTGACCTCCACAGAAGCGCAGGGAACAATGCAAAAAGCAAGCACAAAAATAAAAGCAGAAAATATCTTATCTGATAGCAGAAGATGCAGGCAAGACTCAGCAAACTTCCAAATGAACCAGGAACCACAATTGAGACAAGAACAATTGATTACCGGCAACCATAATGGGAGGGAACCTCCCTTATATCAGACCAGTCAGTGAACCCAGATTGCCATTCCTCGCTGAAAGGTTCAGTACTGTCTGTAACCACCAGAGGGAGCCTCTGCTCAGAAACCATCTCTAGCACATTCATAACAGTACCCCCCCTTGAGGAGGGGTCACCGAACCCTCACTTGTGCAACCAGGCCGATCAGGATGAGCTCGGTGATAGGCACGGATCAGTCTCCTAGCATGGATGTCCGAAGCAAAC
The DNA here is from genome assembly GCA_033576555.1 of Oophaga sylvatica. Classification (NCBI taxonomy): domain Eukaryota; kingdom Metazoa; phylum Chordata; class Amphibia; order Anura; family Dendrobatidae; genus Oophaga; species Oophaga sylvatica. Next base: position 252,922,977 of record JARQOD010000005.1, on the reverse strand, counting down.
ACCCAAGAATTGTCCTCCTGACCATAACCTCTCCACTTAACCAAATACTGGAGTTTCCGTCTAGAAAAACGAGAATCCAATATTTTCTCAACCATATACTCCAGATTGCCCTCAACCAAAACAGGGTAAGCACAGCAATAGGAACCACTGGCTCGACAAACCTCTTCAATAAGGACTTGTGGAACACGTTATGGATCTTAAATGTCCCTGGAAGAAGCAAACGGAAGGAAACAGGATTAAGAATCTCCATGATCTTATAAGGTCCAATGAACCTAGGCTTAAACTTTGGAGATGTAACCCTCATAGGGATATTTCTTGAAGACAACCAGACCAAGTTCCCCACTTTAAACCGAGGACCATCAGTCCTATGCTGGTTGGCAAACCGTTGGGCCTTCTCCTGAGAGAGAGACAACCTCTCCACTACCTGGTCCCAAATCTGCTGCATTTGCTCCACAACAGAGTCAACACCTGGACAGACAGAAGCCTCCGCCTGTCCCGAAGAAAATCAAGGGTGAACCCAAAATTGCAGAAAAATGGAGACATCAAGATGGCAGAGCTAGCCCTATTATTAAGAGCAAACTCAGCCAAAGGCAAAAAAGAGACCCAGTCATCTTGATCAGCAGACACAAAACATCTCAAATAAGTCTCCAAGGTCTGGTTTGTTCTCTCGGTTTGTCCATTGGTCTGAGGATGAAAAGCAGAGGAGAAAGATAATTGAACACCAAGTTTAGAACAAAATGTATTCCAAAATCTGGAAACAAACTGGACTCCTCTGTCAGACACAATGTTCTCCGGAATGCCATGTAACCGAACCACATGCTGAAGGAACAAAGGCACCAATTCGGAGGAGGAAGGTAACTTAGGTAATGGCACAAGATGTATCATCTTGGAAAACCTATCACAGATTACCCAGATAACGGTCATTCTTTGAGAAACAGGGAGGTCGGAAATAAAATCCATAGAGATATGGGTCCATGGCCTCTTGGGCACAGTGTTGTGAATGGGTTTGAGATGAGTTCTGAGCAGAGGCTCCCTCTGGTGGTTACAAGCAGTACTAGTGAGGATTGGGAATCAGGTGTTACTGATTGGTCTTATTTAAGGGAATCATTTTCCCATCAGGGTTGCCGGTGATCAATTGTTCTGGTCTGAATCCTTCTTTCCAGTTTCCCTTGTAGCCTGCTGTGTCGTGTCTGCATCTCCTGCTATCAGATAAGACAATTTCTTCTTTTGTGTTGTTGCTATATTTTTGCATTTTGTCCTGCACTTCTGTGGGGGCCTTCTGGGTCCCCTCCGGGGGCTTTTGCCCTCTCAGTTTAGTCCAGCCACTGTGTTTTGTACTTTTGCTTTTTGCAGTTTTTTCAGTGGCTGCTGTTTTTGTTACACCAGAGAACTAATTTAGGTGGTAGAGGTCGTGTGATCTCAGGTGATTTTGAAATTAGTAGAGTTGGTGTTTTTCAGGGTTTTCTGGGATTGCAGTAAGTACCCTTCCTGTCCTTTTCTATTTAGATAGTTTGGGCCCCAGCGTTTGCTCATACTATTTTCTTTCTGTGTCAGTATTTCCTCTTGTCTAACCGCCATTACATGTTTGGGGGCTTTCTATTATCTTTGGGGTTCTGCTCCGGGGCAGATAGCTTTCCTATTTCTATCTTTAGGTGTAGTTAGTTTCTCAGGCTGTGACGAGGCGTCTAGGACCATCGTAGGAACGCTCCACGGCTGCCTCTAGTTGTGGTGGTTAGTCAGGGTACTGCAATCTCATAGATTCCAACTGCTCTGGTGTATTTCCTTTTTTACCTGCACTCCTCAGCTACCGTAACATAACAGTATCACCGGCCATAAAAATTGTATGGTACTCACAGAAGGGAAAAAATATTTTGAAGGAAGAAAAGTTGTCAGAGATATTTTTCTGTTTGTTGCATTTTTTTTTTTTTTTTTTTTTCCCTCTGTATCTCTGGGTGCTGGGGAGGATCTTTTCTCCCAATGGAGTTTGCACAGTTGTCTGGCCGTGTGGATCAGCTTGCCACTGAGGTTCGGAGTATTGCTGCATATCTTGCTAGGTTGCCTGTTGTGGAACCTAGGATCCCCATGCCAGATTTGTTTTCAGGGGATCGAGCTAAGTTTCAGAATTTCAAAAATAATTGTAAATTGTTTCTTGCCTTAAAATCTAAGTCCTCAGGAAACGCAGCGCAGCAGGTTCAAATTGTCATCTCTCTCCTGCGCGGCGATCCTCAGGATTGGGCTTTTTCCCTCACACCTGGGGATCCTGTTTTGAGTGATGTTGATGCATTTTTTCAGGCTTTGGGGTTATTGTACGATGAGCCTAATGTCACTGATCAAGCTGAAAAAGCCTTGTTGGCATTAAATCAGGGGCTTGATGACGCTGAGTTATACTGTCAGAGATTCCGTAGGTGGGCAGTCCTGACCAAATGGAATGACGACGCTTTGGCGGCCCTTTTCCGGAAGGGTCTGTCGGATAATGTAAAGGATGTTATGGTGGGATTCCCTGTCCCCTCTGGTCTCAATGATTCTATGTCATTAGCGATTCAAATTGACAGACGTTTGCGTGAGCGGAGAAGTATGCGTGGAGTGGTGTTGCCTTGTGAGCCAGCTGCTGAGCCCATGCAGTGTGATGGAGTGGTGTCTGGGGCACAGCGTCATGAGTTTCGAAAGCGCAATGGGTTATGTTTCTACTGTGGTGATGCCTCTCATGCTATTTCAGTCTGCCCTAAGCGGGGAAGACGTTTTGCACGCTCAGTTGTCTTGGGTAGTGTTCAGACTAAGTTTTTATTAACTGTCACTCTGATATGCTCTCTGTCCTCATTTTCTGCTCAGGCTTTCGTTGATTCTGGAGCAGCTATTAACCTGATGGATTATGATTTTGCTAAACGTTGTGGATTTCCCTTGATACCCCTACAGAAGTCTATTCCCCTACTGGGGATCGATTCTACCCCTTTGGCTGAGAATAAACCCCAGTTTTCTACTCAGGTGATAATGAGGGTTGAACCTGATCACCAGGAGTGCTGCAAATTTTTGGTTCTATATAATCTGCATGACATTATCGTGCTGGGTTTCCCTTGGTTACAGTCTCATAATCCTGTTTTGGATTGGAAATCTGTGTCTGTAACCAGTTGGGGCTGCCAATGTGTTAATACCAACACTCCTGTTTTTTCTGCCTCCCCCCAGGCTGAGGATGTTCCTGACTTTTTGTTTGATTTTTCTGATGTGTTTAGCGAAAGTAAATCTGCATCCTTACCTCCCCATAGGAGCTATGACTGCGCTATTGAATTAGTGCCAGGTAGTAAATTCCCTAAGGGTCGCCTTTTTAACTTGTCTGTACCTGAACATGACGCTATGCGGTCTTATATCAAGGAATCATTGGAGAAGGGTCATATCAGACCATCCTCTTCACCCTTAGGTGCCGGTTTTTTCTTTGTGGCCAAAAAAGATGGTTCATTAAGGCCGTGTATTGATTATCGTCTCTTGAACAATATTACTGTGAAATATCAATACCCGTTACCCTTGATTTCTGACCTGTTTTCCAGGGTGAAAAACGCTACTTGGTTTACCAAGCTTGACCTCAGGGGGGCGTATAACCTTATTCGCATTAAGCACGGGGATGAATGGAAGACGGCATTTAACACCCCTGAAGGGCATTTTGAGTACCTTGTGATGCCCTTTGGGCTCACTAATGCTCCTTCCGTCTTCCAGTCCTTCATGAATGACATTTTCAGGGATTTTGTGGACAAGTTTCTGATTGTTTATTTGGATGATATCTTGATTTTTTCTAATGACTGGGACTCTCATGTGAAACATGTTCGAACTGTATTCCAGATTTTGAGAGAGAATGCTCTGTATGTGAAGGGATCAAAGTGTCTTTTTGGCGTACAGAAGATCTCATTTCTGGGATTCATTTTGTCCCCATCTGTTATTGAAATGGACCGGTCAAGGTTCAGGCCATCTGTGATTGGGTCCAACCTACTTCATTAAAGGCTCTTCAGAGATTTTTGGGTTTTGCCAATTTTTATCGTAAATTTATTGGTAATTTCTCTGTTATTGTTAAACCATTAACTGATTTGACCAGAAAGGGTTCTGATGTGGTGAATTGGCCTCCTGAGGCAGTCTCTGCGTTTCAGGAACTTAAGCAGAGATTCACTTCTGCTCCTGTTCTACGGCAGCCTGATGTTTCTCTGCCATTTCAGGTGGAGGTTGATGCCTCTGAAATTGGGGCAGGTGCCGTTTTGTCCCAAAAAGATCCAGAGACCTCTAAAAGTAACCCTTGTGCCTTTTTCTCTCGAAAATTTTCTCCTACTGAACGTAATTATGACGTGGGTAATCGGGAGTTATTGGCCATGAAGTGGGCTTTTGAAGAGTGGAGACATTGGCTGGAGGGAGCCAAACATCAGGTGGTGGTCCTTACGGACCATAAGAATCTGGTCTATCTGGAATCTGCCAAGCGACTCAATCCTAGACAGGCCAGGTGGGCCTTGTTTTTCACACGTTTTAATTTTGTGGTTTCCTTTCTTCCTGGCACTAAGAATGTTAAGGCGGATGCCCTCTCGAGGAGTTTCCTTGCGGACTCTCCTGAGCTATCTGATCCCTCTGTTATTTTGAAGGAGGGTGTAGTTCTTTCCGCCATCTCGCCTAATTTGAGACTTGCTCTGGAGGGGTGTCAGGAGGATAGGCCCGAGCGCTGCCCTGTTGGAAAATTGTTTGTCCCGGACCAATGGAAAAAGAGTGTGATGTCTGAGATTCATTGTTCCGCATTGGCTGGGCATCCCGGAATTTTTGGTACCAGAGACTTGGTTAGTCGGTCCTTTTGGTGGCCTACCTTGTCTCGCGATGTCAGGGAATTTGTGCAGTCCTGCGGGACTTGCTCTCGCTCCAAGCCTTGCTCTCGCTCTAGTGGTTTGTTGATGCCATTGCCTGTGCCCAAGAGACCATGGACCCATATCTCTATGGATTTCATTTCCGATCTTCCTGTTTCTCAGAGAATGACCACCATCTGGGTAATTTGTGATAGGTTTTCCAAAATGATACATCTTGTGCCATTACCTAAGTTGCCTTCCTCCTCTGAATTGGTGCCGTTGTTCCTTCAGCACGTGGTTCGTTTACACGGCATTCCTGAGAACATTGTGTCTGACAGAGGAGTCCAGTTTGTTTCCAGATTTTGGAGGACTTTTTGTTCTAAACTGGGTGTTCAATTGTCTTTCTCCTCGGCATTTCATCCTCAGACCAATGGTCAAACTGAGAGAACAAACCAGACATTGGAGACTTATCTAAGATGCTTTGTGTCTGCTGATCAGGATGACTGGGTCTCTTTTTTGCCTTTGGCTGAGTTTGCTCTTAATAATAGGGCTAGCTCTGCCACTTTGATGTCTCCGTTTTTCTGTAATTCTGGGTTTCACCCTCGATTTTCTTCAGGACAGACGGAGGCTTCTGTCTGTCCAGGTGTTGACTCTGTTGTTGAGCGTATGCAGCAGATTTGGGACCAGGTAGTGGAGAGGTTGTCCCTCTCTCAGGAGAAGGCCCAGCGGTTTGCTAACCGGCATAGGACTGATGGTCCTCGGTTTAAAGTGGGGGACTTGGTCTGGTTGTCCTCAAAGAATATTCCTATGAGAGTAGCATCTCCTAAATTTAAGCCTAGGTTCATTGGACCTTATAAGATCATGGAGATTATTAATCCTGTTTCTTTTCGTTTGCTTCTTCCAGGGACATTTAAGATCCATAACGTGTTCCACAAGTCCTTGTTGAAGAGGTTTGTTGAGCCAGTGGTTCCTGCTGCTGTGCCTCCTGACCCTGTTTTGGTTGAGGGCAATCTGGAGTATGTGGTTGAGAAAATATTGGATTCTCGTTTTTCTAGACGAAGACTCCAGTATTTGGTTAAATGGAGAGGTTATGGTCAGGAAGATAATTCTTGGGTGTTTGCTTCGGACATCCATGCTAGGAGACTTATCCGTGCGTATCATAGAACTCATCCTGACCGACCTGGTTGCTCAAATGAGGGTTCGGTGACCCCTCCTCAAGGGGGGGGTACTGTTGTGAATGGGTTTGAGATGAGTTCTGAGCAGAGGCTCCCTCTGGTGGTTACAAGCAGTACTAGTGAGGATTGGGAATCAGGTGTTACTGATTGGTCTTATTTAAGGGAATCATTTTCCCATCAGGGTTGCCGGTGATCAATTGTTCTGGTCTGAATCCTTCTTTCCAGTTTCCCTTGTAGCCTGCTGTGTCGTGTCTGCATCTCCTGCTATCAGATAAGACAATTTCTTCTTTTGTGTTGTTGCTATATTTTTGCATTTTGTCCTGCACTTCTGTGGGGGCCTTCTGGGTCCCCTCCGGGGGCTTTTGCCCTCTCAGTTTAGTCCAGCCACTGTGTTTTGTACTTTTGCTTTTTGCAGTTTTTTCAGTGGCTGCTGTTTTTGTTACACCAGAGAACTAATTTAGGTGGTAGAGGTCGTGTGATCTCAGGTGATTTTGAAATTAGTAGAGTTGGTGTTTTTCAGGGTTTTCTGGGATTGCAGTAAGTACCCTTCCTGTCCTTTTCTATTTAGATAGTTTGGGCCCCAGCGTTTGCTCATACTATTTTCTTTCTGTGTCAGTATTTCCTCTTGTCTAACCGCCATTACATGTTTGGGGGCTTTCTATTATCTTTGGGGTTCTGCTCCGGGGCAGATAGCTTTCCTATTTCTATCTTTAGGTGTAGTTAGTTTCTCAGGCTGTGACGAGGCGTCTAGGACCATCGTAGGAACGCTCCACGGCTGCCTCTAGTTGTGGTGGTTAGTCAGGGTACTGCAATCTCATAGATTCCAACTGCTCTGGTGTATTTCCTTTTTTACCTGCACTCCTCAGCTACCGTAACATAACAGTATCACCGGCCATAAAAATTGTATGGTACTCACAGAAGGGAAAAAATATTTTGAAGGAAGAAAAGTTGTCAGAGATATTTTTCTGTTTGTTGCATTTTTTTTTTTTTTTTTTTTTTTTTTTTCCCTCTGTATCTCTGGGTGCTGGGGAGGATCTTTTCTCCCAATGGAGTTTGCACAGTTGTCTGGCCGTGTGGATCAGCTTGCCACTGAGGTTCGGAGTATTGCTGCATATCTTGCTAGGTTGCCTGTTGTGGAACCTAGGATCCCCATGCCAGATTTGTTTTCAGGGGATCGAGCTAAGTTTCAGAATTTCAAAAATAATTGTAAATTGTTTCTTGCCTTAAAATCTAAGTCCTCAGGAAACGCAGCGCAGCAGGTTCAAATTGTCATCTCTCTCCTGCGCGGCGATCCTCAGGATTGGGCTTTTTCCCTCACACCTGGGGATCCTGTTTTGAGTGATGTTGATGCATTTTTTCAGGCTTTGGGGTTATTGTACGATGAGCCTAATGTCACTGATCAAGCTGAAAAAGCCTTGTTGGCATTAAATCAGGGGCTTGATGACGCTGAGTTATACTGTCAGAGATTCCGTAGGTGGGCAGTCCTGACCAAATGGAATGACGACGCTTTGGCGGCCCTTTTCCGGAAGGGTCTGTCGGATAATGTAAAGGATGTTATGGTGGGATTCCTGTCCCCTCTGGTCTCAATGATTCTATGTCATTAGCGATTCAAATTGACAGACGTTTGCGTGAGCGGAGAAGTATGCGTGGAGTGGTGTTGCCTTGTGAGCCAGCTGCTGAGCCCATGCAGTGTGATGGAGTGGTGTCTGGGGCACAGCGTCATGAGTTTCGAAAGCGCAATGGGTTATGTTTCTACTGTGGTGATGCCTCTCATGCTATTTCAGTCTGCCCTAAGCGGGGAAGACGTTTTGCACGCTCAGTTGTCTTGGGTAGTGTTCAGACTAAGTTTTTATTAACTGTCACTCTGATATGCTCTCTGTCCTCATTTTCTGCTCAGGCTTTCGTTGATTCTGGAGCAGCTATTAACCTGATGGATTATGATTTTGCTAAACGTTGTGGATTTCCCTTGATACCCCTACAGAAGTCTATTCCCTACTGGGGATCGATTCTACCCCTTTGGCTGAGAATAAACCCCAGTTTTCTACTCAGGTGATAATGAGGGTTGAACCTGATCACCAGGAGTGCTGCAAATTTTTGGTTCTATATAATCTGCATGACATTATCGTGCTGGGTTTCCCTTGGTTACAGTCTCATAATCCTGTTTTGGATTGGAAATCTGTGTCTGTAACCAGTTGGGGCTGCCAATGTGTTAATACCAACACTCCTGTTTTTTCTGCCTCCCCCCAGGCTGAGGATGTTCCTGACTTTTTGTTTGATTTTTCTGATGTGTTTAGCGAAAGTAAATCTGCATCCTTACCTCCCCATAGGAGCTATGACTGCGCTATTGAATTAGTGCCAGGTAGTAAATTCCCTAAGGGTCGCCTTTTTAACTTGTCTGTACCTGAACATGACGCTATGCGGTCTTATATCAAGGAATCATTGGAGAAGGGTCATATCAGACCATCCTCTTCACCCTTAGGTGCCGGTTTTTTCTTTGTGGCCAAAAAAGATGGTTCATTAAGGCCGTGTATTGATTATCGTCTCTTGAACAATATTACTGTGAAATATCAATACCCGTTACCCTTGATTTCTGACCTGTTTTCCAGGGTGAAAAACGCTACTTGGTTTACCAAGCTTGACCTCAGGGGGGCGTATAACCTTATTCGCATTAAGCACGGGGATGAATGGAAGACGGCATTTAACACCCCTGAAGGGCATTTTGAGTACCTTGTGATGCCCTTTGGGCTCACTAATGCTCCTTCCGTCTTCCAGTCCTTCATGAATGACATTTTCAGGGATTTTGTGGACAAGTTTCTGATTGTTTATTTGGATGATATCTTGATTTTTTCTAATGACTGGGACTCTCATGTGAAACATGTTCGAACTGTATTCCAGATTTTGAGAGAGAATGCTCTGTATGTGAAGGGATCAAAGTGTCTTTTTGGCGTACAGAAGATCTCATTTCTGGGATTCATTTTGTCCCCATCTGTTATTGAAATGGACCCGGTCAAGGTTCAGGCCATCTGTGATTGGGTCCAACCTACTTCATTAAAGGCTCTTCAGAGATTTTTGGGTTTTGCCAATTTTTATCGTAAATTTATTGGTAATTTCTCTGTTATTGTTAAACCATTAACTGATTTGACCAGAAAGGGTTCTGATGTGGTGAATTGGCCTCCTGAGGCAGTCTCTGCGTTTCAGGAACTTAAGCAGAGATTCACTTCTGCTCCTGTTCTACGGCAGCCTGATGTTTCTCTGCCATTTCAGGTGGAGGTTGATGCCTCTGAAATTGGGGCAGGTGCCGTTTTGTCCCAAAAAGATCCAGAGACCTCTAAAAGTAACCCTTGTGCCTTTTTCTCTCGAAAATTTTCTCCTACTGAACGTAATTATGACGTGGGTAATCGGGAGTTATTGGCCATGAAGTGGGCTTTTGAAGAGTGGAGACATTGGCTGGAGGGAGCCAAACATCAGGTGGTGGTCCTTACGGACCATAAGAATCTGGTCTATCTGGAATCTGCCAAGCGACTCAATCCTAGACAGGCCAGGTGGGCCTTGTTTTTCACACGTTTTAATTTTGTGGTTTCCTTTCTTCCTGGCACTAAGAATGTTAAGGCGGATGCCCTCTCGAGGAGTTTCCTTGCGGACTCTCCTGAGCTATCTGATCCCTCTGTTATTTTGAAGGAGGGTGTAGTTCTTTCCGCCATCTCGCCTAATTTGAGACTTGCTCTGGAGGGGTGTCAGGAGGATAGGCCCGAGCGCTGCCCTGTTGGAAAATTGTTTGTCCCGGACCAATGGAAAAAGAGTGTGATGTCTGAGATTCATTGTTCCGCATTGGCTGGGCATCCCGGAATTTTTGGTACCAGAGACTTGGTTAGTCGGTCCTTTTGGTGGCCTACCTTGTCTCGCGATGTCAGGGAATTTGTGCAGTCCTGCGGGACTTGCTCTCGCTCCAAGCCTTGCTCTCGCTCTAGTGGTTTGTTGATGCCATTGCCTGTGCCCAAGAGACCATGGACCCATATCTCTATGGATTTCATTTCCGATCTTCCTGTTTCTCAGAGAATGACCACCATCTGGGTAATTTGTGATAGGTTTTCCAAAATGATACATCTTGTGCCATTACCTAAGTTGCCTTCCTCCTCTGAATTGGTGCCGTTGTTCCTTCAGCACGTGGTTCGTTTACACGGCATTCCTGAGAACATTGTGTCTGACAGAGGAGTCCAGTTTGTTTCCAGATTTTGGAGGACTTTTTGTTCTAAACTGGGTGTTCAATTGTCTTTCTCCTCGGCATTTCATCCTCAGACCAATGGTCAAACTGAGAGAACAAACCAGACATTGGAGACTTATCTAAGATGCTTTGTGTCTGCTGATCAGGATGACTGGGTCTCTTTTTTGCCTTTGGCTGAGTTTGCTCTTAATAATAGGGCTAGCTCTGCCACTTTGATGTCTCCGTTTTTCTGTAATTCTGGGTTTCACCCTCGATTTTCTTCAGGACAGACGGAGGCTTCTGTCTGTCCAGGTGTTGACTCTGTTGTTGAGCGTATGCAGCAGATTTGGGACCAGGTAGTGGAGAGGTTGTCCCTCTCTCAGGAGAAGGCCCAGCGGTTTGCTAACCGGCATAGGACTGATGGTCTTCGGTTTAAAGTGGGGGACTTGGTCTGGTTGTCCTCAAAGAATATTCCTATGAGAGTAGCATCTCCTAAATTTAAGCCTAGGTTCATTGGACCTTATAAGATCATGGAGATTATTAATCCTGTTTCTTTTCGTTTGCTTCTTCCAGGGACATTTAAGATCCATAACGTGTTCCACAAGTCCTTGTTGAAGAGGTTTGTTGAGCCAGTGGTTCCTGCTGCTGTGCCTCCTGACCCTGTTTTGGTTGAGGGCAATCTGGAGTATGTGGTTGAGAAAATATTGGATTCTCGTTTTTCTAGACGAAGACTCCAGTATTTGGTTAAATGGAGAGGTTATGGTCAGGAAGATAATTCTTGGGTGTTTGCTTCGGACATCCATGCTAGGAGACTTATCCGTGCGTATCATAGAACTCATCCTGACCGACCTGGTTGCTCAAATGAGGGTTCGGTGACCCCTCCTCAAGGGGGGGTACTGTTGTGAATGGGTTTGAGATGAGTTCTGAGCAGAGGCTCCCTCTGGTGGTTACAAGCAGTACTAGTGAGGATTGGGAATCAGGTGTTACTGATTGGTCTTATTTAAGGGAATCATTTTCCCATCAGGGTTGCCGGTGATCAATTGTTCTGGTCTGAATCCTTCTTTCCAGTTTCCCTTGTAGCCTGCTGTGTCGTGTCTGCATCTCCTGCTATCAGATAAGACAATTTCTTTTTTGTGTTGTTGCTATATTTTTGCATTTTGTCCTGCACTTCTGTGGGGGCCTTCTGGGTCCCCTCCGGGGGCTTTTGCCCTCTCAGTTTAGTCCAGCCACTGTGTTTTGTACTTTTGCTTTTTGCAGTTTTTTCAGTGGCTGCTGTTTTTGTTACACCAGAGAACTAATTTAGGTGGTAGAGGTCGTGTGATCTCAGGTGATTTTGAAATTAGTAGAGTTGGTGTTTTTCAGGGTTTTCTGGGATTGCAGTAAGTACCCTTCCTGTCCTTTTCTATTTAGATAGTTTGGGCCCCAGCGTTTGCTCATACTATTTTCTTTCTGTGTCAGTATTTCCTCTTGTCTAACCGCCATTACATGTTTGGGGGCTTTCTATTATCTTTGGGGTTCTGCTCCGGGGCAGATAGCTTTCCTATTTCTATCTTTAGGTGTAGTTAGTTTCTCAGGCTGTGACGAGGCGTCTAGGACCATCGTAGGAACGCTCCACGGCTGCCTCTAGTTGTGGTGGTTAGTCAGGGTACTGCAATCTCATAGATTCCAACTGCTCTGGTGTATTTCCTTTTTTACCTGCACTCCTCAGCTACCGTAACATAACAGCACAGGTAATGGCATTATCAAACCACTAGAGCGAGAGCAAGGCTTGGAGCGAGAGCAAGTCCCACAGGACTGCACAAATTCCCTGACGTCACGAGACAAAGTAGGCCACCTAAAAGGACCGACTCACCAAGTCTCTGGTACCAAAAATCCCGGGATAACCAGCCAACGCGGAACAATGAATCTCAGACATCACATTCTTTTTCCACTGGTCTGGGACAAACAATTTCCCAATAGGGCAGTGCTCAGGTTTATCCTCCTGACACCCTTTCAGAGCTAGTCTCAAATTGGGCGAGATGGCGGAAAGAACTACACCCTCTTTCAAAATAACAGTAGGATCAGATAACTCAGGAGAGTCCGCAAAGAAACTCCTCGAGAGGGCATCCGCCTTAACATTCTCAGTGCCAGGAAGAAAAGAAACCACAAAATTAAAATGTGTGAAAAACAAGGCCCACCTAGCCTGTCTAGGATTAAGTCGCTTGGCTGATTCGAGATAAACCAGATTCTTATGGTCCGTGAGGACCACCACCTGATGTTTGGCTCCTTCCAGCCAATGTCTCCACTCTTCAAAGGCCCACTTCATGGCCAATAACTCCCGATTACCCACGTCATAATTACGTTCAGTTGGAGAAAATTTTCGAGAGAAAAAGGCACAAGGGTTACTCTAAGAGGTCTCTGGATTTCTTTGGGACAAAACGGCACCTGCCCCAATTTCAGAGGCATCAACCTCCACCTGAAACGGTAGAGAAACATCAGGCTGCCGTAGAACAGGAGCAGAAGTGAATCTCTGCTTAAGTTCCTGAAACGCAGAGACTGCCTCAGGATGCCAATTCACCACATCAGAACCCTTTTTGGTCAAATCAGTCAATGGTTTAACAATACCGGAGAAATGACCAATAAATTTACGATAAAAATTGGCAAAACCCAAAAATCTCTGAAGAGCCTTTAATGAAGTAGGTTGGACCCAATCACAGATGGCCTGAACCTTGACCGGGTCCATTTCAATAACAGACGGAGACAAAATGAATCCCAGAAATGAGACCTTCTGTACGCCAAAAAGACACTTTGATCCCTTCACATACAGTGCATTCTCTCTCAAAATCTGGAACACAGTCAGAACATGTTTCACATGAGAGTCCCAGTCATTGGAAAAAATCAAGATATCATCCAAATAAACAATCATAAATTTATCCACAAAATCCCTGAAAATATCATTCATGAAGGATTGGAAGACGGAAGGAGCATTAGTGAGTAGTGTTGAGCGATACGATACTGCAAATATCGGGTATCGGCCGATATTAGCTGTATCGGGCTTTCGATTCCGAGTACCGATATTTTCGTCATATCGGATACCGGAATCGGATTTGTCACTGTCACTGTGAGTGTTCGTCGGTCGGGTCTGTCAGGAGTCAGCGGCACTTACCTTGCAGAAGATCTCCGGCGGTCACGTCCTGGACTGCTTGATGGCCGCCATTATCTTCTCCCTGGCGGTCACATGCAGTTTTTCGCGATAACTGCAGTGACTGCAGGGTAATCCCGGCCGTAAACCAGTCCGATGACGTCACCGCCGGGGGAAGCAGGTAATCAGCTGTGCTGCGCCGGGATGACAGGCTCTGCCTGTCATTCTGATGTAGCAGAGCTGGATCGTCGTGGGACACTCGTTACTATGGACTGTGTCGGACAGGTGGTATACTGCTGGTTTTTTTTTTTCATTTTTTTACAGGAGATCGATGGCGTCGCAGGATGAGACTGTAATAAAAGTAATGAAAACTGTGTTGTGTTTTTTTAATAAATTAAAAAAATTTTTTATGAACATTCACCCGTCCGGGTACATCAACAATTTAACCATTTACATACAGGGACCCTGTCCGGGTTATTTATAATTCTTTGGCAGGGGTGTTCCAGGTACCACCTGGTACTCTTCTGATGCTTGCCAAACATCCGAGACACCAAGGACCACCAGGACCTGATGACGTCGTGTGGCCTGTACAGTCAAGTCGTGACCCGCTATCTGTGTCTGTGTGGCCACCTCTTTCATCTCCCTCTGGGTCTGGAGCCCTATGTCCCGGACTGAACGAACCCCAGGGGGCCTAACAGGCGCCGGGTACGGGCCAGCTATAGTTATCATGTCCATAGCTGGGGCTGCTGAGTAGACCACTGAGGGAGGCTGGGGAGATTTACGGCGTGGGGTGGGCACTTGTGCAGAGGCCTGGATGTGGGAGGCTGAAGGCTCCGAGGGTCTCACAGGTTCCTGACACTCTGGGGAGTAGGGGTCGCACCTGGTAACATTTAGGGCGTACCATCCATTGTAACCCCAGTGTCGGGTGTAAGTCACCAAGTCTCCTGGCAACAGGTCCCTCCCCGGGTGTCCTTCTGGGAGGTGAGTCTCCACGTCCCGCCGGGTCACAAACACTTCTAAATAAAGTCCAGGCTCCTGGATAAAGCCCCAACCACCTTTCAATTTAAAGCTCCGTACTGCACCCTTACGCCGCGGCTCCCACAGGGTTCCTTTATCTTTTCTCATCCGGTCCTTATCTGCCCGGTCCTTCTCCAGGTGACGTTGCCGAAGCTTTTGGGATTCTCGCTGCTCCCTTTGTCGCTCTGCTTCCCGCTCCCAACGTCTCCACTCTTCCTCCTGACGCTGGTTGTAATTCTCCTCCACCAGCATCTCCATGTCTCCACCATCAAACTGCAGCTTACGATGTCCGGTTTGCGGCAGCTCTCCTGGCGCCCGACAGTCCTGGCGGCGCTCACCTGCGGAGGAAGCAGCCGGCTCTGGAACAGATGACAGTCGGGGCTCCGGTACAGACAGGTAGACCTCTGGTGCCTGCGCGGCCTCCTCCATGAGGACGGGTGTCGCTTCTTCTGTCTCAGCGACGGGGGCAGACAGCGGGATCTGGGGTGCTGCCGGTGCAGAGTTTTTTGCAGGAACGGGTGCCTCCACTGCGACAACGTCAACCGGATCACATTGCAAGGGCTGGGATGCCCGCACGGACTCCTCTACTAGAACGGGTGCCTCACCTTCCGGTACAGACACTCAGGTAAGAGGGATTGGCGCCGCTCCAAGTTTAGTTTTAGGGCACGCCAGCTGGCTTTCATCCTGGCGACCTCCTCCCGGTGCCGGGCCAGGCCTCTTAGGGTATCCTCCGCTTCTTGCAGCCTAGGAGGGTTTCCAGGCCGGGTGCCCAACGGTGGTTCTGTGGCGATCGGGTCGCTTCCGTGGGGGGAGAGCTCTGACTGCTCCATCCCTTCACACTTCTGCTCGTGTCCATTAGCCATCTCTGCCAAGTCACATGTGTCATTAGCATCTGGAGAGGGCCCCTCTTTTGTAGGGAGGCGGGACCTTCGTGTTAGTTTCCGCACACTGAGGAGGATGAGGAGGCGGAACTGAAGAGCTGTGGGGCACGATCTTACATTGCAGTACCATTTAGAGTGGTCGGCCATCGTTTTCGCGCCACTGAGTGAGTGTACACCCACGAAGAGCACGGCCTTCTTCTTCACCAGTGCCTCGTCGTGACGCAGATATGGCGGAAAAATGGCAAATACATTCTCTGATGATTTTAGCAATTCTCAAGCACAAAACCAGTTCAATTCAGGCACACAGGACTCGTTTATAGCGAGCTACAGAATCCTGTTCGTGACGCCCAAGTTGAGTCGCACAGAGCCAGAGGTTTTGGGGGTACTCGGCACCGAGCCCGTCGACTTCTATGGGGTATGTCACGGCTTTACCCGGCAATTGAATCAGAGTCTATTTTACTATGTAGAAGTGTATAAACTATAAATATATGTATATATATATGTCACAATGACATGTATATATATATATGTGTTCTATGTGTGTATATTTTGTGTTTACAACGAAAGAAAGGGTTTTTTTTTGTTGCGATATTTTGTTCCCATAGACTTACATGGGACTTCCGGTATCGGAATCGGATATCGACGATATTTAGTGATATCGGCGATACCATTCCGATACGATATTTTTAGATATCGAGCAGTATCGCTCAACACTATTAGTGAGCCCAAAGGGCATCACTAGGTACTCAAAATGCCCCTCTGGGTATTAAACGTCATCTTCCATTCATCCCGTGCTTAATGCGAATAAGCAGGGGCGCCGCTGTAATGAGGCGAGTTGAGCTGTTGTCTCAGGCGGCGGCAGCCAGGGGGGCGGCAGAGCAGAACTCAGCAGAACTCATAACACCAGCGCCGCTCAATGTGTGAGAGGAAGTGAGAAGGAAGCTGCCGGATCGTGGAGAGGTGAGTCTGGCCGTTGTGCCTGTGAAGCTGCTGTGTGTGTGGTGTGTGTGAAGCTGCTGTGTGGTGTGTGTGTGTGTGTGTGTGTGAGACGCTGTGTGTGTGATAGATGAGGAAGCGATATCAGCGTTGGAACGGGTAGAGGTGAGTAGTTTTTTTTTATGCAAGGCCATTATTCAGTCTGGAGCATCATGTGGGGCTATTATACTGTATGCAGCAGTGATATATGGGGCCATTATTCAGTATGGAGCATCATGTGGGGCTATTATACTGTATGCAGCAGTATATGGGGCCATTATTCAGTATGGAGCATCATGTGGGGCTATTATACTGTATGCAGAAGTATATGGGGCCATTATTCAGTATGGAGCATCATGTGGGGCCATTTTACTGTATGCAGCAGTATATGGGGCCATTATTCAGTAGTTTTTTTTCTTTCCCATCTTTCTTTCTCTCTCTGTTCTTTTTCTTTCTCTCTGTTCTTTCTTTCCCATCTTTCTTTCTCTCTCTGTTCTTTTTCTTTCTCTCTGTTCTTTCTTTCCCCTCTTTCTTTCTATCTCTGTTCTTTCTTTCTTTTTCTTTCTCTCTCTGTTCTTTCTTTCTCTCTGTTCTTTCTTTCTTTCTCTCTCTGTTCTTTCTTTCTCTCTGTTCTTTCTTTCTTTCTTTCTTTCCACTCTATCTTTCTGTTCTTTCTCTCTCTGTTCTTTCTATCTGTTTTCTTTATTTCTCTCTCTCTCTGTTCTTTGTTTCCCATCTTTCTTTCTCTCTATCTCTCTGTTCTTTCTTCCTCTCTTTGTTCTTTCTTTCCCCTATTTCTTTTTTTCTCTCTGTTCTTTTTTTCTGTCCCTCTTTCTTTCTTTCTTTCTTTTTCTTTCTTTCTTTCTTTCTTTCTTTCTTTCTTTCTTTCTTTCTTTCTTTTTTCTTTCCCGTCTTTTTTTCTTTCTCTCTCTGTTCTTTTCTCTCTCAGTTCTTTCTTTTCCCTTTCTTTGTTTATTTATTTCTCTCTCTACTTTCTCTCTGTTCTTTCTTGCTTTCCCCTCTTTCTCTCTCTCCTTTCTCTGTTTTCTTTTTTTTCTCTCTGTTCTTTCTTTTACTCAGTACCAGTGTGCCCATAGTACCAGTCACTGTGCCCTCAGTACCAGTCAGTGTGATCACCAGTGCTAAATGGGTGTGGTCGGGGCGTGGACATGGGTGTGACTAGCTGTGAAATGGGTGTGGTCGGGGCATAGCCTAAAATTTGCCGCTGCGCGCTATGCGCGCCGCAACCTTCCTCGCTCGAATTGGGGGGCGTCGTTTTGCAGTTCGCCTCAAGCAGCACAGAGGCTACGTTCACCCCTGCGAATAAGGTTATAACCCCCCTGAGGTCAAGCTTGGTAAACCAACTAGCACTTTTCACCCTGGAAAACAGGTCAGAAATCAAGGGTAATGTATATTGATACTTCACAGAGATCTTATTCAAGAGACGATAATCAATACACGGCCTCAATAAACCATCCTTTTTGGCCACAAAGAAAAAACCGGCACCCAAGGGTGAAGAGGATGATCTGATATGACCCTTCTCCAATGACTCCTTGATATAAGATCGCATAGCATCGTGTTCAGGTACAGACAAGTTAAAAAGGCGACCTTTAGGAAATTTACCACCAGGCACTAATTCAATAGCGCAATCATAGCTCCTGTGAGGGGGCAAGGATGCAGATTTACTTTCACTAAACACATCTGAAAAATCAGTCAAAAAGTCAGGAACATCCTGAGACTGGGGAGAGGCAGAAAAAACAGGAGTGTCGGCATTAACACATTGGCAGCCCCAACTGGTCACAGACACAGATTTCCAATCCAAAACAGGATTATGAGACTGTAACCAAGGGAAACCCAGTACAATAATGTCATGCAGATTATACAGCACCAGAAATTTGCAACTCTCCTGATGATCTGGTTCAACCCTCATTATCACCTGAGTAGAAAACTGGGGTTTATTCTCCGCCAAAGGGGTAGAATCAATGCCAGTAGGGGAATAGACTTCCGCAGGGGTATCATGGGAAACCCACAACGTTTGGCAAAGTCAAATTCCATCAGGTTAATAGCTGCTCCTGAATCAACAAAATCCTAAGCAGAAAATGTGGACAGGGAGCAAATCAGGGTAACTGTAATGTATGTAGTACAGTTCATATAGCGTCTTGTGCTTGGGTGCGATGAAAACACAGGAGTCACAGGTTTGATATAGAAAAGTCCTGTATTACTTCATACAAGTTGGCAGAAATAGTCACACAGTTTGCAGACACAGAAACAGGAGACACAGCAGGCCAGAGTAATCCAAGCTCAGCAATCACTCTCCAATACAGATTCAGGATCTTCTTCTCTGTTACCGTAAGTCCATGCAAACGTGGGTCTTTTAAAGAGCAGGGTTCAGAGTCCACAAGTGCTTCAGAGTTCCTAAGTAGGAATAGCTGGAGTACAAGGTCCAAGGCTTACAGGAGTCAAGTCACAGGTTCACTGCAGGCTAGATTCTGAAGCACTGATTGCTCAGCTGTGGCTGCTTAAGAAGCAAAGGAGAGAATCAGGGCGGGAACATGCAAGCTGGAAACTCCATTTTGACTGAGGGCAAGATAGCTGCAGCAAGACAGAAAGTAAAATGGCTGACGAACAAACTGAGTTTCAGGAATATATACATAGAACCTTACATTACTCCCCCCTTAAGGACAACCTCCGGATGACCTCAGACCAGGCTTGTGTGGGTACCTCTGATGAAACTGACGGAGCAAGCGAGGAGCATTAACGTTATTGACCGGTTCCCATGAGTTGTCCTCCACTGGGTAGCCCTGCCATTTAATCAGATATTGTAACTGATTTCTATACAACCTGGAATCTAAAATCCTTTCCACCACAAATTCTTCCTGACCATCGACTAGCACTGGGTCAGGGCAAGGAGAGGAACGTCCAGGAAACGTATTGGGTGTCGCAGCCTTTAGTAGGGATACATGAAAGACAGGGTGGATTCTCATAGTTCTGGGCAGTTGAAGACGACAAGCAACGGCACTTATAATTTTACTGATTTTATAGGGTCCAATGTACTTATGTCCCAACTTAGACGATGGAATCCTTAACTTAAGATTTCTGGTTGACAGCCAGACCAAGTCTCCTACCTTGAAAGCTGGTGCAGGTTTACGAAATTTATCTGCTGCTTTCTTGTACCTTTCTTGAGCCGATTCCAGATTTTCCTTTAGAAGATCCATATTCTTCTGTAAAGACGTGATTCTTTCAGCCACTGCTGGTAAAGGCGTTTCTATGGGAAATCGTGGTAGAATGTTAGGATGATAACCTAGATTAGAGTAAAAAGGAGAATGCTTAGTGGAGGCACTCTGAGAGTTGTTATACGAGAACTCAGCTAATGGAAGTAGATCCACCCAATCATCCTGTAGGTGGCAGATAAAGCAGCGGAGATACTGCTCCAGGGTTTGATTGGTTCGTTCGGTCTGTCCATTAGTCTGGGGATGAAAAGCAGAAGAAAGGTTTACTTTAATGTCCAATGCTGCACAGAAATTTTGCCAAAACCTAGAAGTGAATTGCACTCCTCGATCCGAAATAACCTCATCCGGTACTCCATGTAAGCGAAACACATCTTTAATCATCAAATCTGATGTCTGTTTTGCAGTGGGTAAGCCGACACAAGGGATAAAATGAGCTGCCTTTGTTAGACGGTCAACCACCACTAGAATGGTGTTCTTCCCCTGAGAGGTTGGTAACTCCACAATGAAGTCCATAGAAATGGATCCCCACGGGCGGGACGGGTGGGAAGAGGCTGTAACAGACCAGTTGGTGAGGAGCGAGGTGTTTTGCATCTTGCACAGACCTCACATGAAGTGACATAATTCAAAACATCCTTCCTGCAAGTGGGCCACCAAAAGAAACGAGAAAGAAATTCCTGTGTCTTTAGAATTCCTCTATGCCCAGCTATCTTGGAATCGTGAATGAGTTGCAATACTCTCAATCTGACTGTTTCAGGAATATACAGACGTTGTCCCTGAATCCACACACCATTCTTAAAGACAAGACTTACGTCCCTTGGGGGTTGTGCCAAAAAGGAATCCGCATGGTATGCTTCCTTGATGTCCTTAAGTAGGTCTTGATTATGAATTACTCCTAGGAATCTAGAGTCAGGAAGAATAGTCTTAGGAGGAGTAATTGGACGTGTCTCTGCTGAGTAAATCCTAGAGAGTGCATCAGCCTTTCCATTGCGCGATCCTGGTCTATAAGAGATGATAAAATTAAATTGGTTTAAGAAAAGATTCCAGCGAGCCTGGCGAGGAGTCAGGCACTTAGCCGACCTGATAAACTCAAGGTTACGATGGTCTGTCAGGACGACTATTTGCTGTGCAGCTCCCTGAAGAAGGTGTCTCCATTCTTTGAAGGCGGCAATAATGGCCAACAACTCTCTATTGCCCACATCGTAGTTCCTCTCAGCCGAAGACAACTGCTGGGAAAAGAAGGCACAGGGATGCAAGACATTCTTCTCACCTGTTCTCTGAGAGAGTATAGCTCCAACGGCACAGTCTGAAGCATCCACCTCTATTATGAAGGCAAGCTCGGGGTTGGGATGTACTAGGATAGGTGCAGTGGTAAATTTATCTTTTAGACGGGAAAATGCTTCCTGGGCTTGGGGAGTCCAGGAAAACCTAGACTCTTTCAGGGTAAGTTGGGTGATAGGTGACACTACCTCAGAGAAATTTCTAATGAAACGTCTATAGAAGTTGGCAAACCCGATGAAGCGCTGTACCTCCTTCACATTTCCAGGACTTGGCCAATCCTTGATGGCTTGGGTTTTGCTTCCATCCATACTAATTCCTTGTGTAGACAGTACATACCCCAGAAATTGAATTTCGGTCCTATGGAATTCACACTTTTCAAGTTTGATGTAAAGATGATTTTGTCTTAGACGTTCCAAGACCATTCTCACATGTCCATGATGTTCCTCTGTGGAGTTAGAAAAAATTAGAATATCATCCAAATAAATTACCACGAATGTATCTAGGAGATCCCTGAAGATGTCATTCACCAAGTGTTGGAAAGTGGCTGGGGCGGTACTCAGACCAAAAGGCATAACTAGATATTCAAAGTGTCCATAGCGTGACCTGAATGCAGTCTTCCATTCATCCCCAGGTCTAATACGGACTAAGTTATAGGCCCCACGAAGATCTAGTTTAGAAAAAATTTTGGCATGTCGCACTCTCTCCAATAACTCAGGGATTAAAGGCAATGGATAACGGTTTCTAATAGTAACCTTATTGAGTTCCCTAT
Source organism: Oophaga sylvatica (assembly GCA_033576555.1). Lineage (NCBI taxonomy): Eukaryota > Metazoa > Chordata > Amphibia > Anura > Dendrobatidae > Oophaga > Oophaga sylvatica. Next base: position 252,901,528 of record JARQOD010000005.1, on the reverse strand, counting down.
AGTCTACGCATGGTCTCAGAGATCCATCTTTCTTCTTTACAAAGAAGATGGGTGCACCTGCAGGAGATGAAGAGGGGCGTATGAAGCCCTTGGCTAGATTTTCATCTATGTAATCCTTTAAAGCCTTTAGCTCGGGCCCGCCAGGGGGTAGATCTTACCAAAAGGTATCTCTGCTCCAGGCAATAATTCAATTGGACAATCATATGGACGGTGAGGAGGAAGCTGGTCAGCGTTCTTCTTGTCACATAAATCCACATAGTCCTGGTATACAGCTGGTAGTTCAGGGACTGACATGATTCCTTTAGGAACAGAGCAAGCTGAAAATTTTGGACTCATCTGTTTCTCTGGAAAGTGTAATTCCTTGGTCTCCCAGTTAATGGTAGGATTCTGAGCCTGCAGCCATGGTAGCCCTAGAATAATGGGAAAGTGGGGAGAAGAGATAAGCATAAAGGACAGTTTCTCTTGATGATCTTTACCCATAAGAACCCTCAAAGGCTCTGTTTCCTGATCCACTGGTCCAGAGGTCAGCAGGGAGCCATCCACAGTTTCCATCTGTACTGGAGTAGCCTTCTTCACTGAACGTATTCCCTGTTTCAGAGCAAAGGAGACATCCATAAAATTTCCACTTGCCCCTGAGTCGATCATAGCAGAGCTAGACACCCAAGCTGAGTCAACCCAGAGTTTGATGGAAAGAAAGCAATGAGAATTGTTTTTCTTACAACTCAGCTGGGACACCGCTGAGGAAACTTGAAAAATGGCAGCGTTTACACAGTCAACGTCCTCAGAGGTAACGGAGTTTAAGTCCGAGAAATCAAGATCTGTTGCTGCAGATCTCTCTGGAGCCTGAGGCTCGGACCTGACAGATCCCCTCTCGCAACACTCACAATGAATGAGTGCTGCAGTAGTCTTACGAGAACGGCTGGGGCAGTTTATAATGAAGTGCCCTGACTTACCACAATAGAAACATAGATTCTCCTTAAAACGATGTTCCTTGCGTGCATCACTAACCCGTCGTTGTAAAGAGTCTACCTGCATGGGTTCAGGTTCCCATGTAATCCTACTCAAACTTTCCTTAGCTGGAGAGGAAGGTAGGAAAAGGTTAGTACGATTGCTTTCAAACCATCTCTCTTGCCTGCGTTCAGTCAGACGAGTATCAATACGGATGCAGTAGTTAATAAAGTCACCTAACGCAGTGGGAGGGTCGGCACGAGCAAGTTCATCCTTAATCAGTGGAGATAACCCCTTTCGAAAAATAGATTTTTTGGCGGAACTGTCCCAGGTGGTAACAAGGGCCCATCTCCTGAAATCCAAGGCATATTCAGCTACCGAGTGCTTACCTTGGCGCAAAGCTAACATGGCTGCTTCAGCTGTTGCACCTCGATTGGGGTCATCAAACACCTGCCCCATGGCTGAAATAAAATCATCAAGGTGATTCAAACAATCATCCTCAGTCTCAATCAGAGGGTTTGCCCACATTAAAGCCTTGTTGGTAAGCAACATAATTATAGTAAGCACCTTAGATCGTTCAGTGGGAAATTGTGAAGCATGTGCAGAAAAAAAAAGATTGCATTGATTAATAAATCCCCTGAATTTCTCACGGAATCCCAGCACTCGGGGCTACGGCAGGAGCCTGGACTCGCCCCTCTAGAACCTCAATCCTGGCTCGCAAATCCTGGGTAGTCTGTCCAACCACTTGCAAATTGTGATTATTGAGGTCCTGTAGATTTGTAAAACGGGTCTTTATATTCTGCAAATCTGCAAGGATATTATCAGTCACTCCGCAAAGTTCCTTTATGCGGGCCTCCATTTTCCAGATCTTTTAAGACAGGATTACTGGAAGAAGAGGAGAGAAAAAAAAAACAATAGTGTTCACCTGTGGCAACACTGCAGAGAGAAAAAAAAAATTAAGGGAACTGCTCACCTGGAATGGTTGTGAGAAGTCACAACCACTATCATCGCAGAAAGTTTCAACCAGACATCTGATATCCAGAGTTACAGCAGACAAAAAAGAGAAAAGAAAGGAAAAAAAAAAAACAATAGTGTTTACCTGTGGTAACACTGCAAAAAGAAAAAACTTAAGGGAATTGCTCACCTGGAATGGTTGTGAGAAGTCACAACCACTGTCATCACAGAAAGTACAACCGGACATCTGATATCCACAGTACAGCAGACACAGCCTTTCCAGACCCAGCAGACACTAACGTTTTGGCTTCAGAATCTTGTAATGTATGTAGTACAGTTCATATAGCGTCTTGTTCTTGGGTGCGATGAAAACACAGGAGTCACAGGTTTGATATAGAAAAGTCCTGTATTACTTCATACAAGTTGGCAGAAATAGTCACACAGTTTGCAGACACAGAAACAGGAGACACAGCAGGCCAGAGTAATCCAAGCTCAGCAATCACTCTCCAATACAGATTCAGGATCTTCTTCTCTGTTACCGTAAGTCCATGCAAACGTGGGTCTTTTAAAGAGCAGGGTTCAGAGTCCACAAGTGCTTCAGAGTTCCTAAGTAGGAATAGCTGGAGTACAAGGTCCAAGGCTTACAGGAGTCAAGTCACAGGTTCACTGCAGGCTAGATTCTGAAGCACTGATTGCTCAGCTGTGGCTGCTTAAGAAGCAAAGGAGAGAATCAGGGCGGGAACATGCAAGCTGGAAACTCCATTTTGACTGAGGGCAAGATAGCTGCAGCAAGACAGAAAGTAAAATGGCTGACGAACAAACTGAGTTTCAGGAATATATACATAGAACCTTACAGTAACAGTCAACAGAAATTTAGTCTGAACACTACCCAAGACAACTGAGCGTGCAAAACGTCTTCCCCGCTTAGGGCAGACTGAAATAGCATGAGAGGCGTCACCACAGTAGAAACATAACCCATTGCGCTTTTGAAACTCATGACGCTGTGCCCCAGAAGTCACTCTATCACACTGCATGGGCTCAGAAGCTGGCTCACAAGGCAACACTATCTCACGCATACCTCTGCGCTCACGCAAACGTCTGTCAATTTGAATAGCCAATGACATAGAATCATTGAGACCAGAGGGTACAGGGAATCCCACCATAACATCCTTTACATTCTCTGACAGCCCCTTCCGAAAAAGGGCTGCCAAAGCGTCATCATTCCATTTGGTCAGGACTGCCCACTTTCGGTATTTCTGACAGTACAACTCAGCGTCTTCAAGACCCTGATTTAATGCCAACAAGGTTTTTTCAGCTTGATCAGTGACATTAGGTTCATCATACAATAACCCCAGAGCCAGAAAAAATGCATCAATATCATTCAAAACAGGATCCCCAGGTGTCAGGGAAAAAGCCCAATCCTGAGGATCGCCACACAGGAGAGAGATGACAATTTGAACCTGCTGTGCTGCATTCCCTGAGGACTTTAAGGCAAAAAACAACTTACAGTTATTTTGAAATTAGAGAAATTTAGCCCGATCCCCCAAAAACAAATCTGGCATGGGAATCCAAGGTTCCACAACCGGCAACCTAGCAAGATAGGTATCAATACTCCGAACCTCAGTGGCATGCTGATCCACACGGCCAGACAACTGTGCAAACTCCATTGAAGAGAAAAAAAAATCCTCCTCAGCACCCAGAGAAAAAGAGGGAAAAAATGCAACAAACAGAAAAAAAAAATCTCTGACAACTCTGACAACTTTTTTCTTTCCACACTATTTTTCCCTTCTGTGAGTACCATATAATTTTCAGTTTGGCCGGTGATACTGTTATGTTCAGTAGCTGAGGAGGACAGGAACAACAGCCGGGCAGCCGAACACCTGAGATGTTGGTAACTAATGGGTTGCAGATTCCTAAACTAACCACACAACTAGAGGTAGCCGTGGAGCGTTCCTACATTGATCCTAGACGCCTCGTCACAGCCTGAGAGATAACTACACCTAAAGGCAGAAAGATGAAAGCTATCTGCCCCGGAGCAGATCCCCAAAGAAAATAGGAAGCCCCCAAACATGTAATGGCGGTTAGACAAGAAGAAAGCATGAACACAGACAGAAAATAGAATGAGCAAATGCTGGGGCCACAAGCTGACTAAATAGGATAGGACAGGAGAGATTACTTTCTGCAACCCAGAAAACCCTACAAAAATCCAACAATTCTGATTACAAAAATACTGAGATCACACGATCTCGCCACCCACTAAATCAGATCTCAGTGTGAACAAAACCAAGCCGCAGCCACTGAAAAAACAGGAAAAAGAAAATGAACAAATAACAGTGGCTTCAGATAAACTGAGAGGAGCACAAGCCCCCCCGGAGGGGACCTGGCTGACCTCCACAGAAGTGCAGGGAACAATGCAAAAAAGCAAGCACAAAAATAAAAGCAGAAAATATCTTATCTGATAGCAGAAGATGCAGGCAAGACTCAGCAAACTTCCAAATGAACCAGGAACCACAATTGAGACAAGAACAATTGATCACCGGCAACCATCATGGGAGGGAACCTCCCTTATATCAGACCAGTCAGTGAACCCAGATTACCATTGCTCGCTGAAAGGTTCAGTACTGTCTGTAACCACCAGAGGGAGCCTCTGCTCAGAAACCATCTCTAGCACATTCATAACAGCAAACGCTCTCTCAGTATGGATTTGACCGTAATACAAAGAGCAGATATACGGTGCTGTATCAGAAGCGGACAGCTGTATACAGTGTATGGAAATATTTAAATCTCTGTATATATTTCCGGAGTCACACGCAGACGCTTTCTCAGTATGGATTTCACCGTAATACAAACAGCAGATATACAGTACTGTATCAGAAGTGGACAGCTGTATATGGTGTAGGGAAAAATTTAAATTTCCATATATATTTCCGGAGTCACACACAGATAGTCAGCATGTATTTGTCCGTGATACCAGCCGGTACACGGTAGTGTGTGAGGAGCATACAGCTCTATACGGTGTGGGAAAAAATGAACGCTCGTTAACTGTACAGAAAAAAAGAATAAAAGTATTCATGCTGTGTAAAAAGCAGTTTGCACAGCAGTGTACACACAGCAATACAGCTATAAGGCAGCCTAATAACCAGCGCTGCTGCACACAAGAAAATCCTCCCCTGTCACTGCAAACTAACTGTACAGCACAATTGCTATCAGCACAAGCACATAAGAACTTCTCTTTCCAGCCCTAACTCTCTCCCTACTGATAAACAGCAACCTCTCCTTACTGTTAAGATCGGCAGAAGTAAAATGGAGGTCGGCGGTCAGGGCTTTTATAGACACTATGACGCCCCCCAAAACAAGCCAAACACTGCAATGCCCTTCTCTATGATGAAGGTAGACGCTGCACATGTCATCTCGTTGCCAACAATGTACGTCCTTGCTCAATGGCTGAAAAAAAGGCACCTGCAAGCATTCTGGGAAATCCGACTTTGGCGCTCGTTTTGCCGACCTCATGGCCGACTTCACGCTATGGTCGGGATTCGGTTTGCGAAACCTGACTTTGGTAAAAGTCGGCGACTTTTGAATCTGACTGACCTGTTTCGCTCAACTCTAATTATAACCTTATCTCTGGCATCCAAGCCATCTGGTCTGCTCCACACACCTGGGACGAGTTCCAGCATCTCCTAGCATTATGTTTACATACTAAGCACTCAGCATTTTGTGTTGAATATATCTTTATTTCGCATATTAATTTACCTAATTTACATGCTCTGTATATATAATCCTTCACAATTGGAGTGACCTCCATTATAATCCCTGCAGAGTGTTTTTTTGTTTACTGTCGAGTATATGTTGCCATCTCCTTTTTTAAGCATGTCTTTTAAATGAATTGCTGTATAAAAATCAATATATATTTTAGACATTATTCTGTTGCTGGAGGATCTTTCCTACATTCGTCTTCTACACCATCGCCTAGTCTGGAATGTCTGTGAAAGGGGTGCAAAAGTCTTTGGAGATCCATGACTTGTTCATTTGGATGAAAGTTAGGTAGTCTACACTTTCAAGGGACAGCCGGATGCGCTTATCCATCAAGACAACAACAGCAGCACTGAAGACACGTTCTGAGAGAACGCTGGCTGCCGGGCATGAAAAAACCTCCAAGGCGTGACAGGCCTACTCTTCAATTTTTGAAGGCCAAAATGCAACAGGTTCCAAACTCCCCTTGATAGCATTTATATTAAGCTCCAGATACTCCTGCACCATCCTCTCTAGTCATTTACAAGGAGTCAGACTTGTACTCTGTTCTGCTAGAGCACGGGCAGTTCTAAAAATTGTGTGAAACAACTCACAGAAATTGATTATGTAACTTACACTGCTGCTGCTGCTAATGTTTTTGTGATGGCGCCTTTACGTTCACGGGGTTGGACGTGTAGAACTGGAATGCACACTGTGTGCCCCACTGCTGCCTTTGGGCAAACCACGCTTAAGATTGTCTACAAGTGTGTTTCGATACTCCAGCATACGCACATCACTTTCCAGTGGGAGAAGCATATGGCTAAATTTACTTTTGTACCATTGATCTAACAGAGTGGCAACCCAGTAGTCAGGACTATTTCTAACCCTAAGAATGTGGGCATCATGTTGAAGATAGTGCAGCAAGAAGATCATGTGCTGGGTGCTTCCAAGAGGTCCAAGTCCATGGTTTGTTGGTGGCAGGGTAACATTCAAGGTTGCTTCCTCAGTTCTCTCTTGCCAACCCCAGATAACAGAGAGGGGGTCATTATCCTCCTTATCTACTGACTTTTGCATGTCCATCACCTTGTTCTCCTCCATTTGTTCCTCGGCTTCTGCATCTTCACTAATAGTTTATCTGGTACCATGAGCCCCCTTGATCGCTGTAAGCCACCCTCCCATGGCACCCGCCGGTGCGACAACAGTCTGGAAATTTGAGGTATTGCTATCCCTTCCACATCCTCTTCTGCTTCCACCTATAAACTCTGGGACCACCACCTCCTTACTCAGACTATTCAAAGTGCGTTCCAGCATGTAGCTGACAAGAATAGTGATGCCAACGATGGCATCATCAGCGCTAACCATGTTAATAGCCATTTCAAAACTGTGCAGAAGGGTGCAGATTCATCTGTGCCCACTCTGTAAGTGTGATTTGCACTATGTCTGTACTTCGTTGGCCCAGGCTATGGAAATGGACATAATGCACCAGGGCTTGTCGCTGCTGACACAGCCACTGCATCATGTGCAGAGTGGAATTCCATCATGTCAGAACATCGCTAATCAAGTGGTTAACCTCTGTAGCGATGCAAATCAATGACCTGCTGGGTGCGATCGTCAGAAGTGAGCAAACAACGACCGTGCTTTCTACAAAGGTGCATCCAGGCCTGGATAGTATTGGAGAAATTGCTGTACCACCTGGTTGAGGACATGAGCCACGCAAGGCATGTTTGTGAGGTTGTAACGGTGTAGAGCCACCACTAGATTTGCACAATTATCGCACATGGACTTTCCTGGCTCCAGATTTAGTGGAGACAGCCATTGCTCTAACTCGGCCTGGATAGCTGTCCACAACTCTTGAGCTGTGTGACTGCGATCTCCAAGTCATATTAATTTTAACACTGCCTGATTGCAGTGAGCCATGGCTGAGCAGTATGGATGTGGGAGAGATTCTATCTGCACTGTTGGATTGTGTGTCTAAGGGAGAGGTTAAGTTCTCAGGTAGAGGCCCTAGAGGAATTGGACGAGGCAGAATCAGTGGAGGAACTGTTGGATACAGAGGTTTGTCCCGCAAGCCTTGGGGATTCAAAGACTTGTGGAGAAGCCGCTTGACCACCTGCCCCCACAGCCACCTGAGTCACCAAGTGCTCAGTCAGTGAGATGTAATGTCCTTGCCAGAGATGGGCGGACACCTGGATGTTCGGGTACGGCGAGTTCGGCCGAACAGTTACAAAAAGTTCGGGTTCGGTTACCAGAACAGTACCCGGACCGAAACCCGGACCTTAAATGGGGGGTCCGAATGGGGGGCCCGAGCATCCAGTGTTTTTCACGCTGTCATGTGCATGACAGTGTCAAACACTGCTTCTGATCGGCGGTGAAATCATCCCCGCCGGTCAGAAAGCCGCTGTTGCCATGCAGTCAAAACAAAGCGTGAGCACTCAGCTGTGATCGGAGGTATAAAGCTAACCTCCAGTCACTGGTGTCAGTTGATGGGATTACTGATCCCATCATCCGACACCTGCAGCAGCTAATAATAGCAAGAGCAGGAGCGGTGGATGGGAGTATTCATCAGCAGCTCATGTAAATAAATAATTAAATAGAAAACAATAACAATATACCATACCTGTCTGTCGTTCTGTCCCACACCGTAATCCATGTCTGGGGGATAAATAGTTTTTAACCTAGACAATGCCATGAGTTTTTCTCATGGTGCTAGCAGAGATCTCACCAAGGTCACCGCAGTTCAGCCTGACTGGGAACGGAGACTCAGTGACCGGACGTAACCTCAATGACGTCACCACCCGTCACTGAGGCCGTGCTCGCAGCCGGTCAGTCACCAGTAGTTCTCAGCCTGAACAGTCGCATCTTGGCACTGTCCAGGTTGAAAGCTGCTTATCCCCAAGACATGGATTATGGCGTGGGACAGAACGATGGAAAGGTATGTTATATTGTTGTTTAATTAAGATTATTAAAGGATTCTGTGTCATTCTTTTAATTAAAGGACTTTTTTTCTGGTTGTCTGTGTTTTTTTACAATGTGACTATAGGATTAGTAATGGATAGGTGTCTTATAAATGCCTCTTCACTACTAAGCCATGGACTTGATATCAACTGACAATACAACGGTGACATCAGCCCCCCCAACTATCACACCACTTGCCATCGCTACAGGACAAGTGGGAAGAGGCGGGCAAAGCGCCAGAATTGGCACATCTTATTGATGTGCCTTTTCTGGGCAGCTGTGGGCTGCTATTTTTAGGCTGGGGGGGCCAATATTCATGGCCCCTTACCAGCCTGAGAATACCAGCCCCCAGCTGGCTGCGTTAGCAAGGCTGGTTGACAAAAATGGGGGTACCCCAAGCCATGTATTTTATTTATTTAAATAATTAAAGAACAGTGTGGGGACCACTCTATTCTTGATAACTAGCCTTGCTGAAGCTGACAGCTGTGAATTGCAGCCCCCAGCAGTGAGCTTTGTCTGGCAGGTTAGCAAAAATACAGGGAACCCACACCGCTTTTTTTTAAATTATTTATTTATGGCGTAGGAGCGGTTAATGAATACTTCCATCCGCCACTCCAGTTCTCACTGCAATTAGCGGCAGCAGGTGTCTGATGATGGGATCAGTAGTCCCATCAGCTGACATCAGTGACCGGAGGTAAACTTTATACCTCCAATCACAGCTGAGCACTCATGTGTCTTTTGACAGTGTGGGAAATGCGGCTCTCTGACCGGCTAGGATGATTGCACCGCCGATCAGAAGCGGTGTTTGACACGCTATTATGCACATGATAGCGTGACAAACACCCGGTGTTTCGGGCAGCCGAACTCAAACAATAACTCGGAATTCCTGGTGAAGTCCCTGTTCGGTGTCCGTGCCCCAACAATAGGGGTTCGATACGGACGCCGAACCTTATTGTTTATGTTCGCCCATCTCTAGTCCCTGCTCATATTTGCTTATCCAGGTGTCAGTGGTGAAATGCACCCTGAAAGACAAAGATTTTATCAGTGAACGGGTGATGTTGTCGGTGACATGCTGGTGAAGTGCAGGCACAGCTTCCTTAGCGAAGTAATGGTGACTGGGCAACTGGTACTGGGAGACTGCGATGGCTATCAACTTTCTGAAACCATCTGCATCCACCAGGCGGAAAGGCAGCATTTCCATGGCCAACAGATTGGAGATGGTGGAGTTCAAGCTCTTAGCTTTGGCATGTGTAGGAGGAAACATTCTTTTACGTGACCACAACTGCAGGACTGAGGGCTGTCTGCTGTGCTGAGAGAGGGTGGAGTATGGAGAACAGGACAAACTGCTGACTGTACGTGAGGTGCAGACGGAGAGGTTATGGTGGATTTAGAAAGATGTGTTGTGCTAGGTGACACAAAATCAGCAGTCATATATGCTTCCATATCAGTTGATAAGCTCTCACTCACCTCGACTGTAGGGGGTAGAAATAAGTGTAGTTTCTGGGGCCGGAGACCTTTGTGAGAAAATTTGGCATGGTAACAGAGGAGGAAGAAGCAGCAGATGGGGTTGATGGGACGGTCAGTGGTTGGTGCATTTCAGCTCAGTGAGATTCCTGCACTAAGGCATGTTGATCGCGTATGTGTCGGTTCATACATATAGTAGTCATATTTGCAATTTTTGCCTCTACTGAGTTTTTTTTTTTGCAAATTTGACAGATAACGTGTGTTAAGTCATCCTTTGCGGTATCAAAAAAGGCCCAGGCCAGGCAATGTTTGGCACTCCTGCGAACTGCACACTTGTGACTGGTGCTGGTCACAGCCAGAGTTGGGGCTGAGGAAGCAGTGCTTTTGTGGTTGCATCAATTGGTATCTGTGAGTGAAGCTGCAATGTAACCTCCTCATCTTCCTCCTCCACCTCCTCTGCTGAGATGCTCAGCTGCGTAACTCTGGGTTTACAAGTGGGATCTACAATCTCCTTGTCTTCCTCTTTGTTCTTACACTCCTCACCCTCCTCCTCTTCCTGTGCCTCTGGTATCTGAGTCTCATCAGGATCATCTCCACCCTTGGTGATTAACATTTGGTGACGAGGGTCTAGATTCTGCTTTGTCGGGCCCAGGATACAACATGAAAAAATTTTGTACATCAGTGCAGATGCTTTCCTCCTCTGGAATCTTTGATTAATCTGAGTAGACCTCTGATACCCATGGAACACAATGTGTGAACAGCTCTGCAGGATGGCCCATCTTATGTTCCCCATACTTAGATGGGCTTTTGGAAATTTTTGACATGGGAGAAAACAAGGGTGATTGGGGTGTCAACTCTGAGGATTGTACTGTGTGTGAAGTTAAGGTGAAGGAAGAGGAGGAGAGGCCACTTTATGCAGCGCTTGCCATTCACTGTAGCACATGCTCTTTCTGCGCCTCATCTACAAGGCGTACAGCTGTGCGGTTGCCAAAATAAGGGTCTTTGGATAGGACAAGACAGTATTTGTTCAGTTGAGCTATCATTAGCAATAATACCTCACCTATGTACAAGTTGAACACTAAGCCTATTCCCCCTTCCAACACGACCTCGCTTTTTCCCACTCATGTTGTAAGTAGCCTTCCAGTCATCTAACTTGCCGTTTCATAACCTTAGCCGCACAGCTGTCAGTCACCTGTCACTAAATGAACAATCACTATTTATTTTCTTAGTGTGCCTAATGATTTTGAAGTGGAAATCTGGCCTTACCAGTAGTGTATCTACATTGGGGCAGAGGGGGTGGTTGCCCGGGGCTCAGTGCTCTGAGGGTGCTCACAAATAGTTACGCTACTGTAACAGTATTGGCATGCCCATACAGTTACACTCTGCGGCAGAGCAGGGAGACTCAATCTTCCTGCTCTGCCAACCAGCTGCTATTGGGCCCCTGAGCAGCAGGGGGGCTCGGTGTCAGCACTGAACTCCCACCCATCACCGCAAGTTCAACTGTTGGCTAGATGCCGATACAGTTGACCGCATTGCATCATGCTCCCTCTCCCATCACCCCCCCTTCAGCATCCCCTTCAGCATCTGATGTCCCTGATGCAAGCACTGACTGCGGGCGCAATGAAGTCGTTACTTGGCGCTCGTGCCTACTGTTTGGAAATGTGCTGGTGCTCGAAACATCGGGGGAACGAGAATGATACTCACCATATTGTATTTTTTATGGGGGTGCTGTTGTGAACGTGTTGGAGACGACTTCTGAGCTGAGACTCCCTCTGGTGGTTGCTGAGGGTATTGGACCTATGTTGAACAGCAAAAGTCAACCACCTGCAATGGATGAATGGTAATCAGGGGGGACGGACTGGCCTGATATAAGTGAGCTGACCTCCCATAATCCTCGCCGTGATTAATTGTTACTTCCTGGTCTAGGTTGGAAATCAGCTGGCTTTTCTGCTGTCTCCTGCTATCATTCAGATAAGTTACTTTCTGTTTTTTTTTTCTGTGGTTTGATTTTCCTTGTTTTTGCTGCCTTGCTTTTGAGTTCAGCCAGGTCCCTTTGGGGGCTTGTGCTGGTCTCTGTTCTCTTTTTGTATTTGTTCATTTGCTCTGTTCCTGTGATTTTTTACTGCTGGGTAGCTGTGTTTTCACACCAGAGATCTGATATAGGTGGTCGAGACCGTGTGGTCTCAGCATTTTTGGAATCAGAAGTGTTGGAGTTTTTCCTAGGGTTTTGCTGGGTTGCAGACAATATTCTCTCCTGTACTATCCTATCTAGACAGTTTGGGCCCCAGCGTTTGCTCAATCTATTTTCCGTCTGCGTTCGTGTTTTCATCTTGTCTAACAGCCATTATATGTTTGGGGACTTCCTATTTCTTTGGGGCTCTACTCAGGGGCAGTTAGCTTTCCTCTTTCCATCTTCAGGGGTAGCTAATCTCTCCGGCTGTGATGAGGCGTCTAGGGCACCGTAGGAACGTCCCACAGCAGCTTCTAGTTGTGCGGTTAGTTTAGGGGTCTGCAACCTATTAGATCCCAACCTCTCAGGTGTTTGGCTGCCTTTGCTATTTTTTACTTCTGCCCTTCTCAGCTAACAAATCATAACAGAATCACTGGCCATACTGAAATTCTATGGTACTCAACAGAAGGGAAAAAATAGTAAAAAAAAAAAAAAAGTTGTCAGATTTGTCAGAATTTTTTTTTTTGTTTGTTTGTTACATTTTTTCAATCTTTTTTCTCTGGGGGCTAAGGAGGAATTTTTTCCCCAATGGAAGTCAAGCATTTGTCCGATCGTGTGGAGCAGCGTGCTGCTGAAGTTCGGAGTATTGCTATCTATCTTGCTGGGTTGCCTGTTGTGGAACCTAGGATCCCTATGCTGGATTTGTTTTTGGGGGATCGGTCTAAATTTTTGAATTTTAAAAATAACTGTAAGTTGTTTTTTGCCTTGAATTCTAAGTCCTCAGGGAACGCAGCACAGCAGGTTCAAATTGTCATCTCCCTGTTGCGCGGCGACCCTCAGGATTGGGCCTTTTCCCTGACACCTGGGGATCCTGTTTTGAATGATGTTGATGTGTTTTTTCAGGCTCTGGGGTTGTTGTACGATGAACCTAATGTTACTGATCAAGCTGAGAAAACCTTGTTGGCATTGAATCAGGGTCAAGAAGCTGCAGAGCTGTTTTGTCAGAAATTCAGAAAGTGGGCAGTTCTTACTAAATGGAATGATGATGCTCTGGCAACTCTTTTTCGGAAGGGTCTGGCAGAGACTGTAAAGGATGTTATGGTGGGATTCCCTGTCCCTTCTGGTCTCTATGACTCTATGTCATTAGCTATTCAAATTGACAGACGTTTGCGTGAGCGTAGAAATATGCGTGAGATTGTGATGCCTTGCGGGCCAGCCCCTTAGCCCATGCAATGTGATGGAGTGATTTCTGGGGCTCAGCGTCATGAGTTTCGAAAGCATAATAAGTTGTGCTTCTACTGTGGTGACGCTTCTCATGCTATTTCCATCTGCCCCAAGCGGGGAAGACGTTTTGCGCGCTCAGTTGTTTTGGGTAGTGTTCAGACTAAATTTCTGTTGACTGTTACCTTGATTTGCTCCGTGTCCACATTTTCGGCTCCGGCTTTTGTTGATTCAGGAGCAGCTATAAACCTGATGGATTTTGATTTTGCCAAATGTTGAGGTTTTCATATGATACCCCTGCGGAAGTCTATTCCTTTGCTGGACAATGATTCTACCTCTTTGGCAGAGAATAAACCCCGGTTTTCTACCCTGGTGATAATGCGGGTTTACCCGGACCACCAAGAGAATTGCAAATTTTTGGTGTTACATAATTTACATGACATTATTGTACTGGTTTTTCCTTGGTTACAGACTCATAATCCTGTTTTGGATTGGAAATCTGTGTCTGTGACCAGTTGGGGTTGTCAATGTGTTCGTACTGGTACTCCTGTCTTTTCTGCCTCTCCCCAGTCTCAAGATGTCCCTGAATATTTGACTGATTTTTCTGATGTGTTTAGTGAAAGTAAATCTGCATCCTTGCCCCCTCACAGGAGCTATGATTGCGCTATTGAATTAGTACCTGGCTGGAAAATTTCCCAAGGGTTGGCTCTTTAATTTATCTGTATCTGAGCATGATGCTATGCGATCTTATATCAAAGAGTCTTTAGAGAAGGGTCATATCAGACCATCCTCTTCACTCTTGGGCGCCGGCTTTTTCTTTGTGGCCAAGAAGGATGGTTCATTGAGGTCGTGTATTGACTATCGTCTCAAGAATAAGATCACTGTTAAATATCAATATCCGTTACCCTTGAATTCTGACCTATTTTCCAGAGTGAAAGGTGCTAGTTGCTTTACCAAGCTTGACCTCAGGGGGCGAATAATCTTATTCGCATCAAGCACTGTGATGAATGGAAGATGGCGTTTAATACCCCAGAGGGGCATTTTGAGTACCTAATGATGCCTTTTGGGCTCACTAATGCCCCTTCCGTCTTCCAATCCTTTATGAACAATATTTTGCAGGATTTCGTGGATAAATTTCTGATCGTTTATTTGGACGATATCTTGATTTTTTCCAATGACTGGGATTCTCATGTGGAACATGTTCGGACTGTATTCCGGATTTTGAGAGAAAATGCATTGTATGTGAAGGGATCAAAATGTCTTTTTGGTGTACAGAAGGTTTCATTTCTGGGATTCATTTTGTCTCCGTCTGTTATTGAAATGGACCCGGTCAAAGTTTAGGCCATTTGTGATTGGGTTAACCCACTACATTGAAGGCTCTTCAGAGATTTTTGGGTTTTGCTAATTTTTATAGTAAATTTATAGGTAATTTCTTTGCTATTGTGAAACCACTGACTGATTTGACCAAAAAGGGTTTTGATGTAGTGAATTGGTCTCCTGAGGAAGTTTCCGCGTTTCAGGAGCTTAAGCGGAGATTCACTTCTGCTCTTGTTCTACGGCAACCTAATGTTTCTCTACCATTTCAGGTGGAGGTTGATACTTCTGAGATTGGTGCAGGAGCCGTTTTGTCCCAAAGGGATACAGAGACCTCTAAGAGTAACCCTTGTGCCTTCTTCTCTCGAAAATTTTCCCCAGCTGTACATAAATATTATGTGGGAAATCGGGAGTTATTGGCTATGAAGTGAGCTTTTGAAGAGTGGAGACATTGGCAGGAAGGAGCAAAACATCAGGTGGTGGTCCTCACGGACCATAAGAACCTGGTTTATCTTGAATCAGCCAAGTGACTTAATCCTAGACAGGCCAGGTGGGCCTTGTTTTTCGCACATTTTAATTTTGTAGTCTCTTTTCTCCTGCGCACTAACAATGTTAAGGCGGATGCCCTCTCGAGGAGTTTCTTTGCGGATTCTCCTGAGGTAACTGAGCCTGCTGTTATTCTGAAGGAGGGTGTGGTTCTTTCCGCTATCTCGCCCAATTTGAGACTGGCTATGGAGGAATTTCAGTAGGATAAACCTGAACGCTGCCCTGTTGGGAAATTGTTTGTCCCAGACCAGTGGAGGAAGAATGTGATGTCTGAGATTCATTGCTCCACGTTGGCTGGCCATCCTGGTATTTTTGGTACCAGAGATTTGGTGAGTTGATCCTTTTGGTGGCCCACTTTGTCTCGTGACGTCAGGGACTTTGTGCAGTCCTGTGGGACTTGTTCTCGGTCCAAACCTTGCTCTCGCTCTAGTGGTTTGTTAATGCCATTACCTGTGCCCAAGAGGCCATGGACCCATATCTCTATGGATTTTATTTCTGACCCCCCGGCCTCTCAGAGGATGACCGTTATTTGGGTGATTTGTGATAGGTTTTCCAAGATGATACATCTTGTTCCACTACCTAAGTTGCCATCCTCCTCCGAGTTGGTGCCCTTATTTTTTCAACAGGAGGTTCGGTTGCATGGCATTCCAGAGAACATTGTGTCGGACAGAGGAGTCCAGTTTGTTTTCAGATTTTGGAGGACATTTTGTTTCAAACTGGGAGTTCAGCTGTGTTTCTCCTCTGCGTTCCACTCTCAGACCATTGGACAAACTGAAAGAACATACCAGACATTGGAGACTTTTTTGAGATGTTTTGTGTCCGCTGATCAAGATGACTGGGTCACTTTTTTGCCCTAGGCTGAGTTTGCTTTGAATAATAGGGCTAGTTCTGCCACCTTGATGTCTCCATTTTTCTGCAATTTCGGGTTTCATCGTCGATTTTCTTCAGGGCAGGTGGAGGCTTCTGTCTGTCTGGGTGTTGACTCTATTGTGGAGAGAATGCAGCAGATTTGGGATCAAGTAGTGGATAACTTGTCTTTCTATCAGGAAAAGGCCCAGCGGTTTGCCAACCGGCATAGGACTGATGGTCCTCGGTTGAAAGTGGGTGACTTGGTTTGGTTGTCCTCAAAAAATATCTCTATGAAGGTTGCATCTCCAAAATTTAATCCAAGGTTCATTGGACCTTATAAGATCGTGGAAATTCTTAATCGCGTTTCCTTCCGTTTGCATCTTCCAGGAACATTTAAGATTCAAAACATATTCCACAAATCTTTATTGAAGAGGTTTGTCGAGCCAGTGGTTCCTATGGCTGCGTCTCCTGATCCTGTTTTGGTTGAGGGCAATTTGGAGTTTGAGGTTGAGAAGATATTGGATTCTCGTTTGGCTAGATGGAGACTCCAGTACTTGGTTAAGTGGAAAGGTTATGGTCAGGAGGACAATTCTTGGGTGTTCGCTTCTGACATTCATGCTGAGAGACTGGTCCGTGCCTATCACCGAGCTCATCCTGATCGTCCTGGTGGCGCACGTGAGGGTTCGGTGTCCCCTCCTCAAGGGGGGGTACTGTTGTGAACGTGTTGGAGATGACTTCGGAGCTGAGGCTCCCTCTGGTGGTTGCTGAGGGTGTTGAACCTATGTGAACAGCAAAAGTCCACAACCTGCAATGGATGAATGGTTATCCGGGGGGACGGACTGGCCTGATATAAGTAAGCTGACCTCCCATAATCCTCGCCAGTGATCAATTGTTACTTCCTGGTCTAGGTTGGAAATCAGCTGGCTTTTCTGCTGTCTCCTGCTATCATTCAGATAAGTTACTTTCTGTTTTTTTTTCTGTGGTTTGATTTTCCTTGTTTTTGCTGCCTTGCTTTTGAGTTCAGCCAGGTCCCTTTGGGGGCTTGTGCTGGTCTCTGTTCTCTTTTTGTATTTGTTCATTTGCTCTGTTACTGTGATTTTTTACTGCTGGGTAGCTGTGTGGTTTCACACCAGAGATCTGATATAGGTGGTCGAGACCGTGTGGTCTCAGCATTTTTGGAATCAGAAGTGTTGAAGTTTTTCCTAGGGTTTTGCTGGGTTGCAGACAATATTCTCTCCTGTACTATCCTATCTAGACAGTTTGGGCCCCAGCATTTGCTCAATCTATTTTCCATCTGCATTCGTGTTTTCATTTTGTCTAACAGCCATTATATGTTTGGGGGTTCCTATTTCTTTGGGGCTCTACTCCGGGGCAGTTAGCTTTCCTCTTTCCATCTTCAGGGGTAGCTAATCTCTCCGGCTGTGACGAGGCGTCTAGGGCACCGTAGGAACGTCCCACGGCATCTTCTAGTTGTGCGGTTAGTTTAGGGGTCTGCAACCTATTAGATCCCAACCTCTCTGGTGTTTGGCTGCCTTTTTCTGTTTTTTGCTCCTGTCCTCCTCAGCTACTAAATCATAACAGGGTGCATTATACTATTATCACGACTCAGCTGTTGGGTGACCTGGGACTAGTGGCTCCTTCCCTGTCCCTAACACTAGGTGGCTTCCTAGCTTGTTCTACTCCCTGGGATACTTCTGAAGGTGAAGATGCCGGGGCCTCAACCCTTGCCTTATCTCCTGGGTTAGCCCTCCATCTGTTCTCTTCACCTACCCAGGGAAGACGGGCGCTACTGTGCACTGCAGTACACAAACCCAACAAACAAGGCAACACAAACAAGGATTAACAGAAAACTCCAGGCATACAAAATATTCACTGTTAGGGCTGGCGGAACGCACCAAATAAATATAAATAATAGGTGCGTTCGCAGCCCGGGGTCCATCGTGCAGGCAGAGCCTGCTGCTAGTAAGATGGCACAATATGGCGGTATAAGCGAGTTCTGTTACTCCACAGAGTCGCAGATATAGAGACTGTGTCCTGTTAACCTCACAGGAACACACAGATTACTGCAGAGCGGATAGCAGTCCGTGGTTATGCAACAAGAACGCAAACAACCAACTCCTCTGTTATGATTTGGTAGCTGAGGAGAGCAGGCAAAAAAGGAAATACACCAGAGAGGTTGGAATCTATGGGATTGCAGTACCCTGACTAACCACCACAACTAAAGGCAGCCGTGGAGCGTACCTACGTTGGTCCTAGACGCCTCGTCACAGCCTGAGAAGCTAACTACACCTAAAGACAGAAAGAGGAAAACTATCTGCCCCGGAGCAGATCCCCAAAGAACATAGAAAGCCCCCAAACATGTAATGGCGGTTAGACAAGAGGAAATACACAGACACAGACAGAAAATAGTATGAGCAAACGTTGGGGCCCAAACTTCCTAAATAGAAAAGGATAGGAAGGACACTTACTGCAATCCCAAAAAACCCTGAAAAGTACCAACACTACTAATTACAAAAACACCTGAGATCACACGACCTCTACCACCTAAATTAGTTCTCTGGTGTAACAAAACTAAACAGCAGCCACTGAAAAAACTGGAAAAGGCAAATGAACAAACAACAGTGGCTGAACTAAACTGAGAGGAGCACAAGCCCCCGGAGGGGACCCGGCAGACCCCCACAGAAGTGCAGGACAAAATGCAAAAAGCAAGCACAAAAAACTAAAAGAAGAAAATGTCTTATCTGTTAGCAGAAGATGCAGGCACAAAACAGCAAGCTACAAAGTGAACAGGAATCAAAGATGAGACCAGAACAATTGATCACCGGCAACCCTGATGGGAGGGAACCTCCCTTATATAAGACCGGTCAGTAACACCTGATTGCCAATCTTCACAATCTTCATTGGATAGTTCAGTACTGTTTGTAACCACCAG
Source organism: Oophaga sylvatica (assembly GCA_033576555.1). NCBI lineage: Eukaryota > Metazoa > Chordata > Amphibia > Anura > Dendrobatidae > Oophaga > Oophaga sylvatica. The sequence continues at coordinate 252,882,443 of JARQOD010000005.1, read as the reverse complement.
AGGGAGCTTCTGCTCAGAATTCATTTCAGCACATTCACAACAGTACCCCCCCCCTTGAGGAGGGGTCACCGAACCCTCATTTGAGCAACCAGGTCAGTCAGGATGAGCTTTGTGATACGCACGGATGAGTCTCCTAGCATGGATGTCCGAAGCAAACACCCAAGAATTGTCCTCCTGACCATAACCTCTCCACTTAACCAAATACTGGAGTTTCCGTCTAGAAAAACGAGAATTCAATATTTTCTCAACCACATACTCCAGATTGCCCTCAACCAAAACAGGGTCAGGAGGCACAGCCATAGGAACCACTGGCTCGACAAACCTCTTCAATAAGGACTTGTGGAACACGTTATGGATCTTAAATGTCCCTGGAAGAAGTAAACGAAAGGAAACAGGATTAAGAATCTCCATGATCTTATAAGGTCCAATGAACCTAGGCTTAAACTTAGGAGATGCAACTCTCATAGGGATATTTCTTGAGGACAACCAGACCAAGTCCCCCACTTCAAACCGAAGACCATCAGTCCTATGCCGGTTGGCAAACCGCTGGGCCCTCTCCTGAGAGAGGGACAACCTCTCCACTACCTGGTCCCAAATCTGCTGCATACGCTCCACAACAGAGTCAACACCTGGACAGACAGAAGCCTCCGTCTGTCCTGAAGAAAATCGAGGGTGAAACCCAAAATTGCAGAAAAATGGAGACATCAAAGTGGCAGAGCTAGCCCTATTATTAAGAGCAAACTCAGCCAAAGGCAAAAAAGAGACCCAGTCATCCTGATCAGCAGACACAAAGCATCTCAGATAAGTCTCCAATGTCTGGTTTGTTCTCTCAGTTTGTCCATTGGTCTGAGGATGAAAAGCCGAGGAGAAAGACAATTGAACACCAAGTTTAGAACAAAAAGTCCTCCAAAATCTGGAAACAAACTGGACTCCTCTGTCAGACACAATGTTCTCAGGAATGCCGTGTAACCGAACCACGTGCTGAAGGAACAAAGGCACCAATTCAGAGGAGGAAGGCAACTTAGGTAATGGTACAAGATGTATCATTTTGGAAAACCTATCACAAATCACCCAGATAACGGTCATTCTCTGAGAAACAGGGAGGTCCGAAATGAAATCCATAGAGATATGGGTCCATGGTCTCTTGGGCACAGGCAATGGCATCAACAAACCACTAGAGCGAGAGCAAGGCTTGGAGCAAGAGCAAGTCCCGCAGGACTGCACAAATTCCCTGACGTCACGAGACAAAGTAGGCCACCAAAAGGACCGATTAACCAAGTCTCTGGTACCAAAAATTCCGGGATGACCGGCCAACGCGGAACAATGAATCTCAGACATCACACTCTTTTTCCACCGGTCTGGGACAAACAATTTCCCAATAAGGCAGCGCTCGGGTTTATCCTCCTGACACCCTTCCAGAGCCAGTCTCAAATTGGGCGAGATGGCGGAAAGAACTACACCCTCTTTCAAAATAACAGCAGGATCAGATAACTCAGGAGAGTCCGCAAGGAAACTCCTCGAGAGGGCATCCGCCTTAACATTCTTAGTGCCAGGAAGAAAGGAAACCACAAAATTAAAACGTGTGAAAAACAAGGCCCACCTGGCCTGTCTAGGATTAAGTCGCTTGGCTGATTCCAGATAAACCAGATTCTTATGGTCCGTGAGGACCACCACCTGATGATTGGCTCCCTCCAGCCAATGTCTCCACTCTTCAAAAGCCCACTTCATGGCCAATAACTCCCGATTACCCACGTCATAATTACGTTCAGTTGGAGAAAATTTTCGAGAGAAAAAGGCACAAGGGTTACTTTTAGAGGTCTCTGGATCTCTTTGGGACAAAACGGCACCTGCCCCAATTTCAGAGGCATCAACCTCCACCTGAAATGGCAGAGAAACATCAGGCTGCCGTAGAACAGGAGCAGAAGTGAATCTCTGCTTAAGTTCCTGAAACGCAGAGACTGCCTCAGGAGGCCAATTCACCACATCAGAACCCTTTTTGGTCAAATCAGTCAATGGTTTAACAATAACAGAGAAATTACCAATAAATTTACGATAAAAATTGGCAAAACCCAAGAATCTTTGAAGAGCCTTTAATGAAGTAGGTTGGACCCAATCACAGATGGCCTGAACCTTGACCGGGTCCATTTCAATAACAGATGGGGACAAAATGAATCCCAGAAATGAGATCCTCTGTACGCCAAAAAGACACTTTGATCCCTTCACATACAGAGCATTCTCTCTCAAAATCTGGAACACAGTCCGAACATGTTTCACATGAGAGTCCCAGTCATTGGAAAAAATCAAGATATCATCCAAATAAACAATCAGAAATTTATCCACAAAATCCCTGAAAATGTCATTCATGAAGGACTGGAAGACAGAAGGAGCATTAGTGAGCCCAAAGGGCATCACTAGGTACTCAAAATGCCCCTCTGGGGTATTAAATGCCGTCTTCCATTCATCCCCGTGCTTAATGAGAATAAGGTTATATGCCCCCCTGAGGTCAAGCTTGGTAAACCAAGTAGCACTTTTCACCCTGGAAAACAGGTCAGAAATCAAGGGTAACGGATATTGATATTTCACAGTGATATTGTTCAAGAGACGATAATCAATACACGGCCTTAATGAACCATCCTTATTGGCCACAAAGAAAAAACCGGCACCCAATGGTGAAGAGGATGGTCTGATATGACCCTTCTCCAATGACTCCTTGATATAAGACCGCATAGCGTCATGTTCAGGTACAGACAAGTTAAAAAGGCGACCTTTAGGGAATTTACTACCAGGCACTAATTCAATAGCGCAGTCATAGCTCCTATGGGGGGGCAAGGATGCAGATTTACTTTCGCTAAACACATCAAAAAAATCAGTCAAAAAGTAAGGAACATCCTGAGCCTGGGGTGAGGCAGAAAAAACAGGAGTGTTGGTATTAACACATTGGCAGCCCCAACTGGTTACAGACACAGATTTCCAATCCAAAACAGGATTATGAGACTGTAACCAAGGGAAACCCAGTACGATAATGTCATGCAGATTATACAGCACCAAAAATTTGCAACTCTCCTGATGATCAGGTTCAACCCTCATTATCACCTGAGTAGAGAACTGAGGTTTATTCTCAGCCAAAGGGGTAGAATCGATCCCCAGTAGGGGAATAGACTTCTGTAGGGGTATCAAGGGAAACCCACAACGTTTAGCAAAATCATAATCCATCAGGTTAATAGCTGCTCCAGAATCAACGAAAGCCTGAGCAGAAAATGAGGACAGAGAGCATATCAGAGTGACAGTTAATAAAAACTTAGTCTGAACACTACCCAAGACAACTGAACGTGCAAAACGTCTTCCCCGCTTAGGGCAGACTGAAATAGCATGAGAGGCATCACCACAGTAGAAACATAACCCATTGTGTTTTCGAAACTCATGACGCTGTGCCCCAGAAGCCACTCTATCACACTGCATGGGTTCAGAAGCTGGTTCACAAGGCAACACTGTTCCACGCATACCTCTACGCTCACGCAAACGTCTGTCAATTTGAATCGCTAATGACATAGAATCATTGAGACCAGAGGGGACAGGGAATCCCACCATAACATCCTTTACATTCTCTGACAGACCCTTCCGAAAAAGGGCTGCCAAAGCATCGTCATTCCATTTGGTCAGGACTGCCCACCTTCGGAATCTCTGACAGTATAACTCAGCGTCCTCAAGCCCCTGATTTAATGCCAACAAGGCTTTCTCAGCTTGATCAGTGACATTAGGCTCATCGTACAATAACCCCAGAGCCTGAAAAAATGCATCAACATTACTCAAAACAGGATCCCCAGGTGTCAGGGAAAAAGCCCAATCCTGAGGATCGCCGCGCAGGAGAGAGGTGACAATTTGAACCTGCTGTGCTGCATTCCCTGAGAACTTAGATTTCAAGGCAAAAAACAACTTACAGTTATTTTTGAAATTCAGAAATTTAGCTCGATCCCCTAAAAACAAATCTGGCATGGGAATCCTAGATTCCACAACAGGCAACCCTGCAAGATAGGTAGCAATACTCCGAACTTCAGTGGCAAGCTGATCCACACGGCCAGACAACCGTGCAAACTCCATTGAGAGGAAAAAAAAATCCTCCTCAGCATTCAGAGAAACAGAGGGAAAAAAAAAAAAAATCTCTGACAACTCTGACAATCTTCTTTCTTTAACACTATTTTTCCCTTCTGTGAGTACCATACAAATATCAGTTTTTGGGCCGGTGATACTGTTATGATTTGGTAGCTGAGGAGAGCAGGCAAAAAAGGAAATACACCAGAGAGGTTGGAATCTATGGGATTGCAGTACCCTGACTAACCACCACAACTAAAGGCAGCCATGGAGCGTACCTACGTTGGTCCTAGACGCCTCGTCACAGCCTGAGAAGCTAACTACACCTAAAGACAGAAAGAGGAAAACTATCTGCCACGGAGCAGATCCCCAAAGAACATAGAAAGCCCCCAAACATGTAATGGCGGTTAGACAAGAGGAAATACACAGACACAGACAGAAAATATTATTAGCAAACGTTGGGGCCCAAACTTCCTAAATAGAAAAGGATAGGAAGGACACTTACTGCAATCCCAAAAAACCCTGAAAAGTACCAACACTACTAATTACAAAATCACCTGAGATCACACGACCTCTACCACCTAAATTAGTTCTCTGGTGTAACAAAACTAAACAGCAGCCACTGAAAAAACTGGAAAAGGCAAATGAACAAACAACAGTGGCTGAACTAAACTGAGAGGAACACAAGCCCCCGGAGGGGACCCGGCAGACCCCCACAGAAGTGCAGGACAAAATGCAAAAAGCAAGCACAAAAAACTAAAAGAAGAAAATGTCTTATCTGTTAGCAGAAGATGCAGGCACGAAACAGCAAGCTACAAAGTGAACAGGAATCAAAGATGAGACCAGAACAATTGATCACCGGCAACCCTGATGGGAGGGAACCTCCCTTATATAAGACCAGTCAGTAACACCTGATCGGCAATCTTCACAATCTTCATTGGATAGTTCAGTACTGTTTGTAACCACCAGAGGGAGCTTCTGCTCAGAATTCATTTCTAGCACATTCACAACACTCCTCACCAGAGTAGCCTGTATTCTAGAGGCTATTTCAGCCAAGCCCTGAACACGTGCATACAAAAACTCCTCACCGGAGGTGCCGGTATTCTAGGGCTTATTTCAGCCGAGCCCTAACCGCATGCGTACATGACCACACTGGCGCAAAGCACATAACAGAATTGATACTAGCGCATGGCCGTGCGGCTATACAACCCTTTTATAGCATCAACTACAAGACCTTCCAGAAAAGGACCAATGAGAAACTGTTTCAGAACACAAGCAGTTTCAGGACCTTCCTGGCGGACCAATTGGAGTTGCTGCAGTACCTGAGCATGTGACCCCTGATCTCCAATGAGAGATCTTACCCTGGGCATGCTCAGAAGGGGAAACGCAGGACTTAGTCCCAAAGACGTCTGCTCGCCGCTGACCAGTACTGGCTACAATAGCAGAACCTGGAGAGGCAGCAGTAATCCTCTGCACAGTATTAGACTGGGGGAGACGCTGGGACCGACGTCTTTGCTGAGCAGAGTCCACTGCGGCCGGAGACGGATGGGAGACCCCAGCGGGGATGGTTCGAGATTCCCCTTGTGCAGAAGCGGGAACTCGACCCCTAACATTCACTCACATATAACAGAGGAATGTACTGGGGCACGGAGGTAGGTGAATAAACCAAAATAGAGAAGGATAGGGAATTACCACACATACAAACCAAGCAACAGTCACTGATAACTCCTCCAACTCTCGTTCTCATATGAACTCCTCTCGTTTCATTAGCCATGCAGCTAATGCTAGCTCTGACAAGTATTTGTAACAGAGCCCAGATTATAAAAAAGAAAGGAGTGACTAACTAACTGAGATCAGCTGTGAGCACAGGGATTTCCAAGATGGCCGATTAACCACTGTTCTGCCATAAGGAATAAACAAATTTAAAATGAAGGAGAGGTGCTTCTTCTCAACGCCGGAGTAGGAGCAATCAGACACTGGGGTCTTCTGGCTCCACACTGTCGCGGTAACCCTGTGACAACTATACAGGCAAATAGGGGTGCATTATACAACTTTATATAGAGTCTGCCTATGGGGTTTGCATTATACTATTGTATTTAGAGTTTGCCTATGGGGGGTGCATTATACCATATAGAGTCTGCCTATGGAGGTACATTATACCATATAATCTGCCTATGGGGTGCATTATACCATATAGAGTCTGCCTATGTGGGTGCATTATACCATATAGAGAAAAGCGTCATGGAATAAATGGCGCTATAATAATAAATAATAAATAATAAAAGTAGAGTCTGCCTATGGGGAGTGCATTATGCTATGGAGTCTGCCTATGGGGAGTGAATTATACTATAGTGGCCTATGAGGAGTGCATTATACTATTTGGAGGCCTATGAGGAGTGCAATATACTATATTGAGGACTATTTGGCACATTATACTATATGGAGGCTATTTAGGGGGCCATCATACACTGTGGTGATTACAGTCACGGGGCCATCATACAGTGTTAGAGCCATCAAAAAGTTTGGGGGCTACTAAGGGGTTAGCATACTATGTGGGTGGTATTATACTGTGAGGGGGCATTATACTATGTATAAGAGAGCATGATACTACGTAGAAGGGAGCTGTATAACAGGAGGAGACTCAGGACATTATTAAATGTAAAGTGTGCACTAATTGTTAAAGAGGAACTCATTTTATTGTGACTGTCAAAGGGGCACACAGAGGGGATTATTACTTTCTAGGGGGCAATTTGTAGGCACTGTGTTCTAGGGCACTTGTACATAGCATTACTAAATTCTAGAGGATTGTTTGTAGAGCACACAGTACAACACAAAAGGTGCAGTAATAGGGACACATACAGCAGCAGTGGCTCAGTATTGGGGTATTTGCAGGACAAGGAGTCTGTGCAGGTTGAGGACAGATAGGGACTATGCTGGAAATATGAGAAGTGAAATGTGTTTTTGTTGTAATCTCTGCAACATAGTCGTGGCTGGAAGAAGTTCTTATGTCCGTCTGGGCCAGATGGAAAAGACGTGAAAAGTGAACAATTCCATCAGAAAGAATTTCAGCTGTATGTCACTATACAGTTGTGCTCAAAAGTTTACATATCCCAGCAGAATTTTTTCTGAGAATATGAATGATAACACCAATTTTTTTTCCCCACTCATGGTTAGTGGTTGGGTGAAGCCATTTATTGTCAAACTGTATTTTCTCTCTTTAAATCATAATGACAACCCAACCACTAAGCATGAGTGGAGAAAAAGTTTTGGTGTTATCATTTATATTGTATGAAAAAAGGCCAAGAAAGCAAAAATTCTGCTGGGGTATGTAAACTTTTGAGCACAACTGTATATAACTATGCTGTAATCACTTATATAATCCTTAGGACCGGTATTTACCACTGACCATATTGCGGTAATATCAATGTTGGTCTTTGTATAGAGCAGTGTTTCTCAACTCCAGTCCTCAGGACCCACCAGCAGGTCATGTTTTCAGGATTTCCTTAGTATTGCACAGGTGATAATTTTATCACCTGCTCAAGCATTAATTCCATCACCTTTGCAATACTAAGGAAATCCTGAAAACATGACTTGTTGGTGGGTCCTGAGGAGAGGACTGGAGTTGAGAAACACTGGTATAGAGATTATTTTCAGCAACAGTGCGGTCTTCTGTTGAGGTTCTCCTACATTGACTATTAGGGTGCGTCAACCAGTTGTCATCAAAGTTATCTGGTTAGGTGCCCACACAGAAGTTTCAAGCCCCCCCGAACTAAAACCTTTTCTACGCTTCTGGGCTTTATGATTTGTCTCTGAAGCACAGTTTTATCACAAAGAATTTGGAGTAGGTAATTGGGGCTCGTGACTGCACCCAATAGTAAACATAAAGATTTTTAAGTGGAAATATGGCCTTATGATTTGTCTTTGAAATACAGTTTTATCACAAATGAATTGGAGTAGCTAATTGGGCCTCATGGCCAGGGCCGTATTTGCCACTAGACACTCGAGGGCACGTGCCTAGGGCGGGACTCTGCGGGGGGGCGGCACCTGAGCATGATTTTTTTTTTTTAAGTCCGGGGGTCGGCCCTCCCCTTGCTTCCCTCCCCCCTAAACCCCCCATCATCATACTCACCTCCTCCTGCTACAGCTCCAATGGTCCAGTGCCGACATCTTCCTGTACTGAGCGCGTGGACACTGGTGGTACCGCTCATTAAGCTCATGAATATGGATGCCACTCCACTCTCATAGGCGTGGCATCCATATTCATGGACCATTGGAGCTGCAGCAGGAGGAGGTGAGTATGATAATGGAGAGAAATGAGTAGGGAGGGCAGTGAACGTTGGGGCTGGGGGGGTCAGTGAGCGCTGGGGCGGCAGTGAATGCTGGGGCTGGGGGGGCAGTGAACGTTGGGGCTGGGGGGGCAGTGAACGCTGGGGCTGGGAGGGCAGTGAGTGCTGGGGCTGGGGGGGCAGTGAGCGCTGGGGCTAGGGGGGCAGTGAATGCTGAGGCTGGGAGGGCAGTGAGTGCTGGGGCTGGGGGGCAGTGAATGCTGGGGCTGGAGGGGCAATGAATGCTGGGGCTGGGGGGCAGTGAGCACTAGGGCTGGGGTGCAGTGAGTACTGGGGCTGTGGGGGCAGTGAACGCTGGGGCTGGGTGAGCACTGGGGCTGGGGGGGCAGTGAGCGCTGGGGCAGTGAGCGCTGTGGGGGCAGTGAGCGCTGTGGGGGCAGTGGGGCATGACTGGGGCAGTGAGCGCTGTGGGGGCAGTGAGTGCTGTGGTAGCAGTGAGCGCTGGGGGCAGTGAGCACTGGGGGGGCAGTGAGCACTGGGGGGCAGTGAGCGCTGGGGTGGCAGTGTGCGCTGTGGGGGCAGTGAGCGCTGTGGGGGCAGTGAGCGCTGTGGGGGCAGTGAGCACTGTGGGGGCAGTGAGCGCTGTGGGGGCAGTAATCGCTGGGGGGAGAAATGAGCGCTGGGGGCAGTGAGCGATGGGGAATGAGCACGGGGAGGAATGAGTGCTGGGGAGGAATGAGCGCTAGGGGAGGAATGAGCGCTTGGGGAATGAGCACTGGGGGGAGGAATAAGCGCTGGCGGGAATGAGCGCTGGGGGACTAATGAGCACTGGGGGAATGAGCGCTGAGGTGGGGAATGAGCACTGAGGTGGGGAATGAGCGCTTGGGGGAATGAGCGCTGAGGTGGGGAATGAGCGCTGTGGTGGGGAATGAACGCTGAGGCTGGAGGGGCAATGAGCGCTAGGGCTGGGGGGCAGTGAGCACTGGGGCTGGGGGGGCAGTGAATGCTGGGGCTGGGTGAGCACTGGGGCTGGGGGGCAGTGAGCGCTGTGGGGGCAGTGAGCGCTGTGGGGGCAGTGAGCGCTGTGGGGCAGTGAGTGCTGTGGGGGCAGTGAGCGCTGTGGGGCAGTGAGCGATGAGGGCAGTGAGCGCTGGGGGGGCAGTGAGCACTGTGGGGCAGTGAGCGCTGTGGGGGCAGTGAGCGCTGTGGGGGCAGTGAGCGCTGGGGGCAGTGTGCGCTGTGGGGGCAGTGAGCGCTGTGGGGCAGTGAGCGCTGTGGGGGCAGTGAGCGCTGGGGCAGTGAGCGATGGGGGAATGAGCACGGGGAGGAATGAGCGCTGGGAGAGGAATGAGCGCTGGGGAGGAATGAGCACTGGGGGAGGAATTAGCGCTGGGGGAGGAATGAGCGCTGGGGGAGTAATGAGCGCTAGGGGAATGAGCGCTGAGGTGGGGAATGAGCACTGAGGTGGGAATGAGCGCTGTGGTGGGGAATGAGCACTGGGGTGAGGAATGAGCGCTGGGGTGGGGAATGAGCGCTGAGGTGAGGATTGAGCGCTGGGGTGGGGAATGAGCACTGAGGTGGGGAATGAGCGCTGGGGGAATGAGCACGGGGGAGGAATGAGCGCTGGGGGAATGAGCGCTGGGGGGGAGGAATGAGCGCTGGGGGGAGAAATGAGCACTGGGGGAGTAATGAGCCCTGGGGGAATGAGCGCTGAGGTGGGGAATGAGCGCTCAGGGGAATGAGCGCTGAAGTGGGAAATGAGCGCTGGGGTGAGGATGAGCGCTGGGGGAATGAGCGCTGAGGTGGGGAATGAGCGCTGGGGGAATGAGCGCTGAGGTGGGGAATGAGCCCTGGGGAGAATGAGTGCTGGACTAATGTAAAAGAGGAGGTTGTACAGAAATTACATCACAAATCTTTTTTTTTTTGTTAAATAACATCTTTATTTAGCTTACATAAAGGCATACAAATCCACATGTAAAAAACGCATCAAATACGCACCTGGTTTTCTGCCAAGAGATGCGGATTATGTACGGAAACTTCTGCAGACAAATCTGCAACTTGTGCACATACCCTAAGGCTATGTTTCCACGTTCAGGAAACACTGCAGAGAGGACACAGCTCCGTCCAAAGCTTTGCCGGCTTTTGTACGCGCGGTGGTTCCGCATGTGTCATTGAACCGTGTGGAATCACCGCATCCTATACATAGGACGGTGTTATTTATCTTGCGCAGACTGAGCGTCTCCGCGAGATAAATAGACATGCTGCGGTCTAGAAAGACGCTCCACATGTGCATATACACAGGTCTGCCACCTGCATGTTTGTACGCATAGTGAATATGGGATTTCATAAAATCCCCTCCACTATGCTGTAACATTTGGATGCTGCGGATTGGACTCTGTGGCTGTTCTCAGCGTCCAACCCGCAGCGTTTCCTGAATGTGGAAACGTACCCTAAATATATCTCTGCCTTTGGACATTATATAGTATAGATTTGCCTGGACTGTGCATTATTATAAATCTACTACCTGAGCATTATATATTATAGATCACCCTGGACATTATATATAATAGATTGTACATCATATAATTCTGGACATTTTATACTATAGGTCTCCTTGTACATTATATATTATAGATCTATAGTAAATAATATACCGGGAGATCTATAGGATAAATTGTCCAGATTTAAATGTAAGTATCTGTTTACACCCAGACATATGAATAAGGCCTTAGTCAGAGACTGGGCAGTAATAGAATAATAAAATCCATCTAGTAATCCTCCAATGTCTGCTGGACATGGTATGGGGAGAGTTTCTAGTTCAGTTAGTACACCGACACCAGACTTCTTGCTGTTAACCAGTTAATGTTTTCTTGTCCACCACACTGCAGTGTGAAAAGAGGAAGACAGCGAGACAGGCAGCAACATCACATCAGAGAGCTCTTGACCTCAAAACAGAAAATCCTCAGATCCTGGTATTGTAACCTAATATTAAGAATAATATTTATTCATTGATATTGCACTATTAACTCCACAGCACTTTACATACATCATCAACACTGTCCCATTGGGGCTCACAATCTAAACATCCTATTTGTATGTCTTTTGAGTGTGGTAGGAAACCACTGTCTTTGAAAGAGCTACATGGGCATACACATAGATTCGGCCTCATTCATTCCCTATCGGACTGCAAACATGTGTGGCACTTGCGGTGAGACAAAAAAACACTGCTAGTAGCATTTTTTTTCCGTTGCTGCAAGTATCGAATTTGCGGGATCTCGTCAAAACCGCAAGTGTCGCACATGTCTGCAAGTCGCATAGGGAATGAATGAGGCCGAATGCAGTGTTGCCATAAGTGATCCGTTATGTGGCAGATGCGGAAAAACTGTTGGATCTGCCACGAATGGCAAAAATCGCTGATGTGCAAGTAGCCTAAGTCACTGACGACAGTGTCTGCATTAGTCATACTCTCCAATGGTGGAGGCCGAACGAAAAGTGCCTAGGGCAGCATAAACTCTAAATACGGCCCTGCTTATGGCTGCACCATTATATTAGGTCTAATGACTTTTAAGTAGAAATCTGGCCTTCTGATTTGTCACTGAAACATAGTTTTAGGAGGAGAACCGTGTGCACAGCGATAAATTTAATGAACTGGTGCCAAGATAGGTTCCAAAACCATAATGATGATAATAGTAAAAATCCGGCACTCAACTTGAATTTATGAATTTTATTGTATCCAAAGAAAAAGAGGTGACAGCAATCAGCAAACGTTTCGGTCCACAACCGGACCTTCGTCAGTTGCTGTATAACAAATATTTGGGTCAAGGTCAAAAAATAAAGTATATACAAAGACATTGTATGGTCGAGAAGTCGGCATATTCATAACATAAGGTATAGGAAGAAGGCACATTTAGCACAGTCTTGATTCCAAAGTGGAGTGGAGAACATAGAAAGAAACCTGTATCAACATACCGTTTATAAATAGCTGTATCGATGATGTATTCTGCCTGTGGCGTGGCACACCAGAATCATTATCAGATATTCTCTCCGTTTTGAATCAATCATGGCCAGGTATCACATTTACCATGTCATATGACAACAGTTCTATTGATTTTCTTGAGGCTGTGGTTCCACGGTCCGGAACCATAGCGCTTTGGACGGAGCGGAAATTCCGCTCCGTCTAAGCCCCGCCCCCTTTATGACGCGCGATCTTTCCGGAGGTGTTCAGGACACCTCCGGAACACCTCCGGAAAGAGCGCAGGGCTACATAGCCCTGTGTTAATTATGTTGCGGCGACGCACCGTCGCCGCAATACGCGAGGACATGCTGCGGTCTAAAAAGACGCGCCGCATGTCCGTTTACGCAGGTCTGCCACCTGCGTATTGTTACGCATAGTGGAGACGGGATTTCTTGAAATCCCCTCCACTATGCTGTAACATCTGGACGCTGCGTGTTTGGCGCTGCGCCAGCGCACAGCGCCAAACACGCAGCGTTTCCTGACCGTGGAAACTCACCCTTACACTAAGATCCTAAAAGATATTGAAGGAAACCTTACAACAGATCTGTTTATCAAACGACTGATCGGAATAGTTTACTACATTTCACAAGTTTTCACCCACCCGCAGTCAAACGTTCCATCCCTAAATCACAATTTCAGAGGGTCCATCGTATAGTTTCCGATGACAACAAACGGACACAACGCCTTACTGATATGACCCACAAATTTTCTAACCGGGGTTATCCCGCTACATTATTAGATAGAGCTAAAAATACATCACACAGACAGGAGACTAGACGGAACGAAACCACAAAACGAATTCCCTTTGTACATTCCTTCCATCCCTTTGCTTTTCTTCTTCATAGAACTATCAGAAGACATTGGCCCATTTTATCCTCTGCACATCCTGATATAGTGGAATTTCGTAATCCTTTTCTGCCATGCTTTAAGAGACCACCTAATCTAAAGGATTCTCTGGTCCGTGCTGACATTGGCTCCAACACACGTCGCAAACAACTGTTCTTGTCCAAACCACAAACAGACACCTATCCGTGTTTGCATTGTGCACAATGCAATATTGTTACAAAGGGAGGCAAATTCCTACATCCGCGGACAGGCAAAACATTTTTCATTAAGAACTATTACACATGTGAATCTTCATTTGTTGTCTATTTAATTAAATGTCCGTGTGGACTACTATACATAGGCGAAACGACACAATCCATTAGAGATCGTATCTCTAAGCATAAGTCCACCATACGATGTCGGAATCTCCTCCTCCCTTTACACAGTCACTTTCATCAAATGGGACATTCCATCTCCCAACTCAAATACCAGGTAATCGATTCTGTTCCTCCCCTACGACGAGGGGGTGACCGGATAACGTGCCTCAAGAAACGTGAATCCTTCTGGATACACACGCTTGAAACTCTGGCCCCTAAAGGGCTAAACCGTGAATATGACCTGTTATCCTTTTTATGAACATGCAATGTCCATCTATATTACCATGTCTGCATAAGTTAATTGTCATATCTTTATTTTTTCAGAGCCACCTTTACTGAATGTCATCTTTCCACTTGGAGCTTCACCTTATCACCACCATAATGGGTCTATTTTTACCATTGCACCATCACACTGGTCACCATGAATGTCCACATATATGCCTGTTAGCGCTCCTATTTTGTCCCATGCTGGCTTCCCTATGTCATGGAACGCAAGCGAGTTATACATTGGAACGCATAGTCCACTCTAGATTACGTCACCTCCGTCCCGGAGCTATGATGTGCCGACATGCCGTTCTCAGCGTGCCACATACTTCCGGTCACATGATCTCACTCCACGAGCGTCCTGCTCTTAAGCCAGCCACTAGACAGACTGTCTTAGACTAGCGGTGGATACCGCGTCGGCAGCACACCTGATCGGTAAGACACATGACCTCTTTGCGTCCTTTCTCAGTGTGTGAGCACTCCAATACTCTAATGATCTTTCTGCATATAGGCTGCAAACTCCGTGTGTCTGATATACTCTGCGTCACCCCAGCGGTATGTTACACTATAGATTTACTTTGTATACAGGCTAATTCTATCTTTAATGTAATATCGAACTACCCACTTGTCTTAGGTTGTAACCTTTGAATATCCCACTGGGCACTGTCGGTTCCAATAAGAAAAGCCACATAGGCTGCGTTATTGAAACAGTTCTCTCCACTCCCAGCGGTAGGTTCACATAGACCCTGAAATCACCATGGTGATTCTTGAACACAGTAATTTTCTAATATCACCAACTGCTTGTAGGTTATCTTCTCTCATTGCTCCAATTTTGGCTCTAAGATTGATACAGCTATTTATAAACGGTATGTTGATACAGGTTTCTTTCTATGTTCTCCACTCCACTTTGGAATCAAGACTGTGCTAAATGTGCCTTCTTCCTATACCTTATGTTATGAATATGCCGACTTCTTGACCATACAATGTCTTTGTATATACTTTATTTTTTGACCTTGACCCAAATATTTGTTATACAGCAACTGACGAAGGTCCGGTTGTGGACCGAAACGCTTGCTGATTGCTGTCACCTCTTTTTCTTTGGATACAATAAAATTCATAAATTCAAGTTGAGTGCCGGATTTTTACTATTATCATTATTATTATTATTATGAAACATAGTTTTGTCACAAATAATTTGGATTAGCAAATGGGGCTTTCGGAGACTGCCACACTACTTTGATGCTGGAATATCGATTTCACACTGGACAGGATCTCATCTATTTAACTGACAAGTTTACTTTCAGCAGCAGCACTAGCTCAGGAGCAACCTCTCTGCACTGTGACACTGAGACAATGGCACCAGCAAAACAAGTTGTATGCTTTTATATGGCCAGGGACATGTGACTCCGGCTGTGAATCACAGAAGAGATTGTGTCATGACATTGTGGATGGTGTCTGTGCCCTGATTGGCTGCTGAAATCAACACACATAAAGTTAAGGGAAAAAGTGCACAGCTCTTCTTACCTCTGCACACGCTTTTCTAACCTCTCCACACCCTCTCCCCTGAAACATGTTTTCCTGTCCCCCATGCTCATCATACAACACAACTATCCTAGCCAAAGTAATAACAAAAGCATAAGTGTAGACGCAATGATTTACCTAACTGTGACCGAATTTTGGCGACATTGAGTAAAAAATGCTTGTGAAAGCCAACGCAAATCCAAATGTGCTATGTTTGTACAAAATCTAGTTAGTATCTCAAATAATTCTGTAAATATACACATGCAATAATTAAATAAGTTTAATATACCTTATAACATATTTGCATTAATTGTTGCTCTAACTAAAGAAATTTTACATTTATATCTCATAGCTTATAACATTCCAGAGTTTTTCTTCATTTTACAAATTATGCAGCCACACTGGGTAGAGTGGTTCACAAACAGTCATGACCGAAAGTGTTGGTACTCCTGAAATTGTTCCAGAATAGTATTTCTCCCCGAAAATTATTGCAATTTCACATGTTTTGTTATACAAATGCTTATTTCCTTTGTGTGTATTGGAACAAGACAAAAAACAGAGGAAAAAAGGCAAATATGAAATAATTTATAATTTGACACAAACCCCCAAAAATGGGTGGGACAAAAACTTTACCATCTTTCCAAAATTGTTGGTAAACAACTTTCTTTCAAGCATGTGATGTTTGTTGGAACTCACCTGTGGCAAGTAACAGGTGTGGACAATATTAAAATCACACCTGAAACCAGATACAAAAAGGACAGAAGTTGACTCAATCTTTGAATTGTGTGTCTGCGTGACACGCTAACCATGGAAAACAGAAAGAGCAGAAGAGAATTGTCTGAGGAATTGAGAACCAAAATTGTGGAAAAATATCAACAATCTCAAGGTTACAAGTCCATCCGCAGAGATCTTGATTTTCCTTTGTCCATGGTGTGCAACATAATAAAGATGTTTACAACTAGGGATGAGAGAATGTACTCGGTGCTACTCGTAGATCTCTGGAGTATCAGGGTGCTCAAATTTCAAGCTCGAACCCCCTACCTGCATGTTTGGCGCCTGTTACACCACCAATAAACATGTAAAGATTGCCTGCCAGTCACTGTAATGGTATAGCCATCTTGGAAGTGGCATTACTGTGATTGCCTGGTCGCATTACCTCAACAGAGGTTATAAAAAGTCAAGCACCCTTGCGCTCAGCTCACTGATGCCATTGCACAGCCAAGGGATAGTTGTGACTGGCGGGAGAGAGCAGTTATCCAGGACTGTGTGTGCACAGCTTAACTAATCAGAGTCCTGTAGTAGTGCCACTGGTGCTGATGCTGAACCATCATAGTTACAGTCATTCTAAGGTCTAATCATGTGCTTTGCTGTTTGCATCAGATACATTTTTCATTTAGTCTAAGGACAGTTGCAGGAGCAGAGAGAGTTTCAGAATACAGCCTCTAGGCTTAGCTTAGGGCTTTGCATTCCGTTGCTAAATATATAGCTACTTTGGGGTGAAAAAATTTACTATAATGTTATCCATACAGTTTAGCGTGCTTAGTGTAACACTTTGCGGTGATAAATTAAACTAAAAAAAAAAACAGTTCAAATTTTTTTCTGGATTGAATTAGTGATCCACAGAATTTAATATGGTTACTGTTACATTTTTGTGGTATATAAAACTGACAAAAAATTTTCTCTTTTTCTTCTGGATTCTATTAGTCATCCATAGAGCTTAACTTCATTGCTGTTACATTATGCTAGTATATAAAACTGAAAAACAAGTTTGTTTTGTTTTTCTAATGCGGTTACTTTTACATTACCATGGTATATAAAAGTCCAAAAAAAGTTCAATTTTTTTTCTGGATTTAATTATTCATCCATACAGTTTTACATACTTTGAGTTACATTTTGGTGGAATATAAAATGAAAAAAGTTAAATATTTGTATGGATTGAATTAGTCATCCATAGAATTTAGCGTAGTTATTGTTACATTATAGAGGTATATAAAACAAACCAAAAAAATTCTGTATTAAAATATCTACGGACCTTTCTGATTCAAAACAAGGAAAAGAAACTACACAGATTGCGCCTCCATTCCGGACTCTATACAAACAGATACAAAACAAAACCAAAACCTGACAACTCTGACAACCACTCCATTCCAGACACAAAAGCATCTAACTGTGTCATCAATCTTTCAGATTACAAACCTAGCAAAGTGGAGCTTGCCGTGCTTTCTAGAGGACTCTCATTTTGTCCTACTAAGGCCCTGGATAAAACCGAACTCTGCAGTGATATGGAACATTTTTTCAGGAGACTGCGCCTGAGGGAATACTTCAATGATACAGAAGATTCAGATAACACTCGGACTGAAGGAAGAGGGATCCCAATAACCAAGAAGAGGTCAGACTGGACACCTCCACCTGGACGTAACCCTCATTTGGATAAATATATAGACTCATTCAGACATTTGATAAAATCCACCATCATAGCCACCAACAAGAGACAAGCCTCCAACATCAGTGCCCAGGAGAGAAAGGCCATACAGTCTCTGAAAACCAACAAAGAAATCATCATTAAACCTGCTGACAAGGGAGGTGCAATAGTCATGATGAACACATCAGACTATATGAAGGAAGCAAACAGACAACTTACGGACACACGCTACTACAGAAAACTGGAGTCGGACCCTACACAGGACTATTACAAGGAACTAAGCAAGTTGGTATCTTGTCTGTCTGACAAATCCATAAGAGCTGATGACCTGATACCAGAAAGTCCAAGAACAGGGACATTCTACATGCTTCCCAAAATCCACAAAGCCGGAAATCCAGGGAGGCCGATTATTTCATGTGTGGACACCCTTACTGAGCAAGTATCTGGATGGGTAGAGGGTGTTCTTAAACCCCTGGTAAAGGATACACCCAGCTACATTCAGGACACAACTGACCTACTGAATAAACTAGCAGCAATAGGTTCTCTACCAGAAGGAACCATCCTGGCCACCATGGATGTGGAATCTTTGTACTCTAATATCCCACACCAGGATGGATTAAATGCCTGCAAAGTCTTCATGGGAAACACCGGGAATGATGCTGATTCTGTGGTGAAACTCACAAAATTCATCCTCACCCACAATTACTTCGAATTTGACAACAAGATCTATCTTCAGGAGACTGGCACAGCTATGGGAAGTAAAATGGCTCCACAGTATGCAAATCTTTTCATGGCCAAGCTTGAAAGCGAATTTTTGTCCTCCTGCCCCATCAGGCCTCGGGCCTACTACCGCTACATTGATGACATTTTAATCATCTGGACGGAGTCTGAACAACAGCTAAAGACGTTCCATGAACAGTTCAATCAATTTCAT
Source organism: Oophaga sylvatica (assembly GCA_033576555.1). Taxonomy (NCBI): domain Eukaryota; kingdom Metazoa; phylum Chordata; class Amphibia; order Anura; family Dendrobatidae; genus Oophaga; species Oophaga sylvatica. The sequence continues at coordinate 252,863,710 of JARQOD010000005.1, read as the reverse complement.
CCCACCATCAACTTAACACTTAACTACTCCAGCACTGAAATTAACTTTTTAGACACCACCATTAAGCTAAAGAACAATGAAATAGAGACATCCCTGTATCAGAAGCCAATCGACCGTCCAACATATCTTAAATGGGACAGTTTCCATCCTAAACACATAAAAAACTCTATTGTCTACAGCCAAGCCATCAGATACAACCGTATATGTTCCAACCCCATGGATAGAGATGAACACCTTGGTCGCCTCAGAAAGACTTTTTTGAACCAGGGCTACCATCCAAGAACAATTGAAAACCAAATTACAAGAGCCACCAGAATATCAAGGAATCACCTGCTACATTACAAAGCTAAAGAAGAAAATAACCGGGTGCCTCTAGTGGTCACCTACAATCCAAGTCTGGAGATGCTAAGGGGAGCTGCACGGAAACTACAACCTTTACTACAAAAAGATGCCCGATTACAATCCATATTTCCAGACCCCCCACTACTATGTTTTAGGCAGCCCCCAAATCTAAGAAGCATCATTGTCAGAAGCTCCCTGTCCTCCCCAACAGCTGCAGGAACCTTTCCTTGCAGACAAAAGAAATGCAAGACCTGTACATCTATAATGACCACGGACAGGATAAAGATCCCCAACTCCCATCAGGACTACAAGATACCAGGTACTTTCAGCTGCATCACATCTAATGTGGTGTACCTAATTATATGTACTAAATGTCCAACTGGGGGTCTGTATGTGGGGGAGACCGGGCAAAAACTGAGAACAAGGATGAATTCTCATCGCCACACGATAAGAGAAAAAAGAATGGATTTACCTGTGGCCAAACACTTTTGTATGCCCGGTCATAGCATGACAGATATGGAATTACTTGTATTAAAATCTAACTTCAAATCTGAGAAGGATAGAAAAGTCTGGGAATATAAACTTATGATGACCTTTGACACTCTTAGTGCTGGGATGAATATATCCCAGAGTTTTATGTCGTTCTACAACAATTAAGGAATCTGCCTCCCTGACCTTTTAGGGTCATCACAACACAATACCAGACCCCAATCAGAGGGTAATAAAACCTTCACTCCTTATCTATGAACTAGTCATATTTATGTTAATCCCTCTGCCATAATGACAGTTCTGCTTCATGTCACTTGTCCTACCTATTGCATTTTTTTCTGTGCTATTTTGTGTATAAATATGTGATTCTTCAGATGTTGTATTAGTCTATGCCTGATGAAGAGACCTGAGTAGTCTCGAAAGCTTGCAATTTGTTACCATCTTTTCAGTTAGCCATTAAAAAGTATCAACCACTGAGGACTCTCAAGTCTAAATATTTTTCTATCTACTGGCTAACACGGTACGAAGATACACATCTTTCCTGTATTAAAATAGTCATCCATAGAGTTTAAAGTGATTACTTTTACATTATGGTGGTATATAAAACTAAAAAAAGTTCACTTTTTTTCCTGGATTGAATTAATCATCCATGGAGTTTAACATGCTCAGTGTAAAAAATACAGGAATTTAACATTTTTAAGGCTTGGGCTGTTACAGGTGACCAAATTTTTAGTTAATTAAAAAAATAGTTTCAATTAATCAAGGAAACATGGTTTCCAGAGACCAAGAATTAGAAAATGAGTAAGGAGTGCGGTAAGGGAAGGGAAGGGAAAATGGAAGTACTGATGATGATGCATGCAAATGTCGAGGACGTGGGGCCGGAATGACTACGCCTATTGCTGAAACACAAGACACACATCTGTCCACGACACGTAGCTTACCGTTCCATTTTGCAGGGAGTCATGGGACACCACTTTTGAAGCCACACCAGTCTCACCAGCCAGCAGTCTGGATACCTTAATCCTCACCGTAATACTCCTTCCTCCCACCATGTTGAGCCCTAGGAAACCAGTGATTCCACACAAGGACACTCCGAGGAGCTCTTTACAACATCACTTCTTTATTGTGGCTTCTCATCCTGCATGTATCAAGAGGGCAGGAGGAGATGCAGTTTATTGATGCACAAAAATTAGAGCAGGCTCGGTCACAAGGAATTAGATGATGATGAGACACAGTTGCCGATAAGTCAGGTTGTTGTTAAGTCACAAAGTCAGGAGGGCCAGGGTGCGGCAGTGGAAGACCAAGTGGTGGATGACTAGGTCACCGACTCAACCTACCATGCAGAGTGAGGCCAGCAGTGCTGATGGGGAGGGATAAGCAGCATGGAAACAGGCATGAAGAGGCAGTGGCATGGCCAATGCGACAAGGCTAGCAACTGTTCTGTAGAGCACTGACACTCCTGAATTTCTCCGTCAAAGTGTTAGGTGTTCCCCAGTCTGGGACTTTTTTAAAGACAGTTCTGAGACCAAAAAAATGTCATATGCAACTTGTTCCATGCCAAGATCAGCAGGGGCCTGACCACTAAGAGCCTAATCACCACCAGCATGATCAGGCACATGTAATCTAAGCACCCAACTTGGTAGGCCGAACGCCTGGGTGTTGTGAATGGGCTTGAGATGAGTTCTGAGCAGAGGCTCCCTCTGGTGGTTACAAGCGGTACGGGTCTGTCCAGTGAAGATTGTGAAGATTGTGAGGATTGGGAATCAGGTGTTACTGACTGGTCTTATATAAGGGAGTCACCTTCCCATCAGGGTTGCCGGTGATCAATTGTTCTGGTCTCTATCCTTGATTCCTGTTTCCCTTGTAGCCTGCTGTGTCGTGTCTGCATCTCCTGCTAACAGATAAGACATTTTCTTCTTTTTGTTTTTGTGTTTGATTTTTGCATTTTGTCCTGCACTTCTGTGGGCGCCTGAAGGGTCCCCTCCGGGGGCTTTTGCCCTCTCAGTTTAGTTCAGCCACTGATGTTTGTACTTTTGCTTTTTCCAGTTTTTTCAGTGGCTGCTGTTTTGATTTTGTTACACCAGAGAACTAATTTAGGTGGTAGAGGTCGTGTGATCTCAGGTGTTTTTGAAATTAGTAGAGTTGGTGCTTTTCAGGGTTTTCTGGGATTGCAGTAAGTACCCTTCCTATCCTTTTCTATTTAGTTAGTTTGGGCCCTAACGTTTGCTCATACTATTTTCTGTCTGTGTCAGTATTTCTTCTTGTCTAACCGCCATTACATGTTTGGGGGCTTTCTATTATCTTTGGGGTTCTGCTTCGGGGCAGATAGCTTTCCTATATCTATCTTTAGGTGTAGTTAGTTTCTCAGGCTGTGACGAGGCGTCTAGGACCAACGTAGGAACGCTCCACGGCTGCCTCTAGTTGTTGTGGTTAGTCAGGGTACTGCAATCTCATAGATTCCAACTTCTCTGGTGTATTGCCTTTTTTGCCTGCACTCCTCAGCTACCGAAACATAACACCTGGGTCTACGACTGGTGCTAATGGGTAACACCACTGCATATTTCCCTGTACTAGGTGCTTCTCATTCCCCTGTCCATGAAACTGGATAAATGCCTCCCGCCCTTCACCTGTCCTTGCATATTATGAGGCGCCATCATCAGACAATTCCAAAAACTTGTCAAAGCACAGCATTCAGCTGTTGCAACCGCAGGCCTTGGAAAGAAAAAGAAAGTTCCCAGCCAACCACATAGAGGTCCAAATGCTAAACTGTAAGCAGCATGGAAATGATGCCATTTAGTCTTCTAGACACAGAGAATTCTTGCTGACTGACAGCGGCAGCTGGCTCTCGGTACTCGCTCCCCAGCCGCCACCATTTCTCCCGATGCGGTGTCCGCACCTTGTACCAGCACGTGTCCAGGAAAATAACCCGTGCCATAACCAATGCAGTTACTGGAATTGTACACTTAATGACTGACGCGTGGACAAGCTCTTGTGGCCAGTGATGCACCTGTCAACAGAATATGCTGACAGACTCACTCTGATAAAAAAGAACAAAGTCTGGATTAGCCCCAACTTTTCCACACCACCAGATGAAAGCAGCACATAAAGAGCTTTTCATCTTTAATCTTTGACTAAAGTCAGCCAATTGTTGCCTTCAAGGGTCTGTGGATACCTGGAAAACCCTCCTTATAATTTTTTTACTGGCTTTGCACTTTGTGCAAATCCTTTATGAGTGTTAGGAGTACACTAACTAAACTTTCACAATATTTTCATGAGACCCGCCAGTTGTAACCTTGAAGGGAATGAGGCCTACAACAAAAATAAAACACAGTATCTACAGTCAAATATGGTGAAGGTTCAAAGATGGGGTTGTTTTACTGGCACTGGGTGCCTTGACTATTTGCAAGGCATCATGAAATCTGAAGATTAACAAAAAATTTTGGTTTGCAATCTAGTACCCAGTGTCAGAAAGCAGGAGTTGGTCCTAGGTCATGGGTCTTTGAGCAGTACAATGACCCCAAACATACTTCAAGAAGCACTCAGAAATGGATGGAAGCAAAGTGCCGGAGAGCTCTGAACTATTAAGCAATGAGTATCTAAATCCCATTGAACACCTGTGGATAGATCTTAAAATTGCTGTTGGGAAAAGTCACCCTTCAAATATGAAAGACCTGAAGTAGTTTGCAAAAGAAGAATGGTTCAAAATTCCAGTTGAGAGGTGTAAGAAGCTTGTTAATGGTTAAAGGAAGCGATTGATTGCAGTTACTAATTCCAAAGGGTGTGCAACCAAATATTAAGCTGAGGATGCCAAAAATTTAGTCCGGACCATTTTTTTTTTGTGATATTATGTCCAATTTGCCTTTATCTGTTTTTTTGTGTTGTTCCAATACACAAGGAAATAAAAATGTGTACAGCATAACATGTCTAATTGCAATAATTTTCTGAGAGAAATACTTAATTTCAAGAGTATTAACACTGTATGTCATTTTTATTGCGTAACTAGATTCATGTTTTTATTCTTCTTACATATTTTTACTATATATTTTGTATTGAATTAAAAAAAAGTATATTTATGCTCTAGTTTATTAGAAGACCTGAAACATATTAGATGAAAAATTATGCCAAAACACTAAAACAGTAAATCTTAGTTTAATGTTTAGGAATGTCTAAGGAATCCCTCAATACTGTATGCTGGGCAGTACCGTTAAACGTGACACCGCCCTTATTTCACCACAATCATAAAAACATTAAAGGGGTATTCCACTTATAGTTCTATAGTGTCTATTATAGAAAATAAAATACAATGTATCACTTTATTAGAAATGCTATACCTCATATTATAATATTGTATAACATTAGCAAAAAATTTGTGCAGAGTCCCAAAGTTCTCTTTGATTGATTAGTTTGATGAATGCAATATTTAATTGTATTTTTTTTAAAACTTGGCCCAGCATGGTGTAAAATGCCAAAAATAAAAATATAGTATATGCTCATCTTCCCAGAAATCTCACTGACCCATTCCTGCTGGAAGCTTGGATACCAGCGGGGAACTTTTATTTTTACAGAACAATGGGCTCAGATTTAATAAAAAGGGGCTGAAAAAAACCCATTGAAATAAAGTTAATAGAGTTTTGAAATCTACCATTTTAGGACACTGCTCTCTATGTTCAAAATTGCCGTTTCTTTACTGAATGCAGCAATGACAATTACATGTCTTTTTCCAAGCGAGTCATTTTTTCCACAACTATTTTCTGCGCAAAACTAAAGCTTTCAATGTAATTATCTGCCTTTAAGAAACTGTTAAGGAATAAATTACGGTGGGATGCTGCCCAACAGGTTATTGCAAAGGAGATGCATAATGACTGAAAGTAAAATATGCATCTAACAGATTGTAAATTAAATCAATTCATTGTAAGCTATAAATGGCTTTTCATTTTGTTCACTCTCATACCTTGTTCCTAAAGTGAATTTATTAAATATTACATAATGCTTTATGAGCAATTACTTTATTTCAATACGTTATGTTCATATAACACTTATAAAATAAAAATACCATATTTATGCCCCTGAGCTATATAACACATAGTTATAGTCACTCTCATCATAATCCCTATTACTATTCTTACATCATTCTTTACGGCTGATGGCTCTCTCAATCTGACCTTTAAAAATTGGACTATTCTATTCCTTTTTAAATGTATTGACTTTGACATGCTTTGAGTATTAAAAGATAAATATTTATTGCAAAAAAGATTTTTTTCTTTTAGATATCACTTTTTAGCTTATTGTGCAGAAGAGGTACTGATGGACAGATGGGCGGATCAGGCAAAATTCAAATTCTATTCACACAAATTTTTTCAGGAAATTTGATTCACAGAGAAGTTATTCTTTGTAAATTTAATATCTGGGTCTCCCAGAGGATAGTAAAGTAAGGTTTAAACACTAAAAAAAAATCTTCATGCTCACTTGGCTCACTTTTCTCGGAACGTAAGCTCTTCACCGTCACCCGTTCGGTCCTTGCAACAACGTCCTATCAATGCAACCAATTACTGAATCCCCCATTTGTTAGGCAGGGACTTCTGATTCCGATGAGGCCTGGGAGGGTTCTATACAAGTACAAAAAAGTAACAACGTCGTGATGTCACGATGTGCACTGTGATTTTACGCAAGTATGCACAGGGGATTTTAGAACTCGTGGTGATGATCTGAACATGCAACGGGGCCTGGACAGGTGACGGTGAAGAGTCAAGTAGCTGGAGAGGCGAGCAGTAAGGTGAGTGTGACTTTTTTTTAATGTTTTAACTTTTTGATGGCTCTTTGTGGTTCAGAAAAATAGTGACTAGTGGCCGACATTTTGTTGAATCTGCACAGGATTGAATTACAAAAAATCCACTTTTTGGCAAATGCAGATTTTTGGAATATTGCAGTACAATAAAATTTTACAAGATTATTTTTACTCATATATAGCACATACCTTTACAACAATAAGAATTTGGCTGTACCAACTGAATCAGTTGGCTCGCAAAGAGAAGCCTATTAATGTCATGGACCACAATCTAGCAGATAAGAATTATTAGAATATACAGTATGAACACATAAGGTTCAATATTCATGAGTGCTTAGTTAATGTATCCCTTTTCACCATCATGGTTTCATCGGTGATTTTCATAACTGGATAAATAAATAAATTACAAAGCTTTTCATGGTAACATAGTTAGGTAGGTTAAAAATATTGCATAAAAAGGAGTACTTGATATACATAATTTAGAAAAATTATCACCATGATGCAGTTGGTTTGAAATAACAGATAATTAATTAGTACTCTACAATCTGAAAGATAATTCTGGGAACGGGTCAGTCTGATCATATATAAAAATAAATTGTAGCTTATCTGATAAAAGTATGCATACTTCTAGTACACTGGAGTCAGGAGGTTCAAATAAAAAATCTAAAAAGAGATTATATTACAAAAATATTTTGTCAGATAAGACAACCAATAAATGCAATATGTTACAATATTAGTAGTTAGGGGTCAGGTAATTAATTTAAAGTGGTACTCCCATCTTTTAGATCCTAGCTCAATATGTAGTAAGTGTAATAATAATAATAATATTAATAAATACCTCCAATTAGAAATTTTGTATAGTTCTTCTGATTTGCTATGGCATTGCAGTAGCTTAAATATCCATGGTTATGACCACTCTTAAAGTGACAGTTAACTGTTAGTGATTGTAACCGAGCATATCTAAGCTACTGCAATGCCCTGCACATGGGGTAAGTGACATAGTGAATCAGAAGATCTATACTACATTTCTAGCTGTAAGTATTTGCTAATATTATGATTATTTTCACATCAATTACATATTGTGATTAGTGATGGGAGAGCAATACAATTCTCAGGTGCTCGTTGCTCGGGTCGAGCAAATTGGAATGCTCGGGTGCTCGACCCAAGCAATGAGCCCAATGTAAGTCTATGACAAACTCGAGTATTTTTGCCACGCCCCCCCGGGCGGTCTGCAGATGAACCAAAAATTGCAGAGATTGAAAACTCGAGTATTTTTGCCGCGCCCTCCCGGGCGGTCTGCAGATGAACCAAAAATTGCAGAGATTGATGGAAACAGTGCTAAATGACATGGGAACAGCATGGGGAAGACCTCTGGAAGCAATTCTGACTCCCAGGTCACTGCTGTAAACAATGTTGTCAGAGTCGTATGCCACTTTTACAGACTCACAATAAAACATACAAAAACGAAACCAAAATGGATTTTCCTGCGAAATATGTTAAGGACGATCCTTTCCAGGGTAATGACTTGTATATAAGGCAAAATAAATCACCAAAAACAAAAATGCTCATCCACATCTTGGGCTATATTCACATGTAGAGTTTTTGATATGTTTTTGAACTTTAACTTTGCTTTCAACCAGGACAAATGCATTCTCTGGGAAATGTCATTTTAACATTTTACAACCTTATTTGGCCATGTGGAGTGTGACACATCATCAGATACATCCTGTTTCATTTATGAAGGAGGGACTCTGAAAGTCACAAAGCCTATTTTTATAGGGCTATCAGGCAGCCTTTACTATTCTTAAAGGGCCAGGAGTCAGCCCTCACTGTTATGGTTCGGTAGCTGAGGAGAAATAGCAAAAATAGCAAAGTAGCAATACACCAGAGAGGCTGGAACCTATTGGATTGCAGGACCCTAAAACTAACTGCAACACTAGAAGTAGCCATGGAGCGTACCTACGGTGATCCTAGACGCCTTGTCACAGCCGGAGAGATAGCTACACCTAAAGGCAGAAAGATGAAAGCTATCTGCCCCGTAGCAGAACCCCCAAAGAAATAGGAAGCCTCCAAACATGTAATGGCGGTTAGACAAGAAGAAAATACGGACACAGATAGAAAATAGAATGAGCAAACGCTGGGGCCCAAACTGTCTAGATAGAAAAGTATAGGACAGAATTCTGACTGCAACCCAAAAAAACCCTGACAAAAATACCAACACCTCTGATTAACAAAAAACCTGAGATCACACGATCTCTACCACCTAAATAAGATCTCTGGTGTAACACACAGCAATTCAGCAAATAAAAAGTGACAAAGGAACAGAGCAAAAGTCCAAACACAAAATGAGCACAATTGCAGCGCCAGGCCCCAAAAGGGGAACAGGCTGAAGTCTACTGCAAGCAGCAAACCAGCAAGGAAAATCCAACCAGAGGAAAAAAAACAGCAAATCACTTAACTGAATGAGAGCAGGAATGCAAGCTGAGCTCCAAGCAAGACAAGGAAGAACAATTGATTACCGGCAAGGCTGATGGGAACTCAGGTCACTTATATCAGACCATTCAGAGCCAGCTGAAGGCCATTCAGCAATTAGTTCATTACTCTTAGCAACCGCCAGAGGGAGCCCCAGCTCAGAAGTTGCCTCCAGAGTATTCACAACACCTCACTATTCTTAGAGAGTTATCAGCCGGCTATGCTTTGTTGTTCTTATTATTAAACAGTGGGTCTCCTATACTGTTGTTGCATATGCAGTGAGTGGCAGGGCTACCCAAAATTTGGATGCACCCCAATACCCCTTTAAAGAGATGTACAGGAGCGTCACGTGAAAGCAGTGTTCCCATTATTAGGAATTTGGTACTCCCATAGTGTTTGCCTATGCAGTGAATGCAAGGTCTGTCAAAAATTTGGAGGCACTACAATACCCCTTGGTAGAGATGTGAAGGAGGGCTTCATAACAAAATGTACCCATTAGAAAGGAGCGGGTTTCCCATAGTGTTTCCTATGCAGTGAATGCAAGGGCTGCCAAAAATTTGGAGGCACTACAATGCCCTTTGGTAGAGACATGGAGGAGGGCCTCATAACAAAATGTTCCCATTAGAAAGGAGCGGGTCTCCCATAGTGTTTAAAAACAAAGAAAAACAGATTAGGCACTGCTGCATCACCGTGGTCTCTTAAAACCATTCACACACTATATTCACGCCACACACCCCAGGGAACGAGTGCTCAATACTGTGTAAATGTAGAGTCCAATTGCACAGTGAAAGAAAAAAGGAAGGTACTCACCATTACCAAAAGTGGAAGTCTTTATTTCATTGATAAAATTGCATAGGCTCGGGAGCAATGCAAAGAGTGTGAACAATGGCCGTTAAGCGCTCCTGCACTTCAACGGGTCCTAATGACAAGCAGCAGGAGAAAAGTGCCGTTAACCACACACATGTGGGGCACCGCCTCCTGAAAGCTGACAATATAGACCCGTAATATTTCCATTAGAAAAGAGTGGGTCTCCTATACTTATTATGACCATGCACTAAGTGTATGGGCTGACAAACATTTACCCCTAGGGGTATACATGAACAAACTGTATAAAATTTTTTGTTGCGGGCATCATAAACACCCTTTAAAAAAAATTATGTGGATGTTGCATCACGGAGCATGGTCACCCTGGTGATATAGTGGTGGTGGATGATGAGGATGAGAAGAAGGAGGTGGACAACAGCAAATAGGCCAAATCAGGAAGCGTATACCCATGTGTGGGTTTGAAGAGGTGCATGGGAATAGACCTCCCAAAAAAAGACACTGGATTTGAGATTATGATACGCTGCTATCATTCGGTGGTGTAGAAATATCTGGCCCAATCCAGGCCTTGTTCATTTTTATAAGAGTCAGCCTGTCAGCATTTTCAGTTGACAGGCGGATACGCTTATCAGTAATAACTTCACCAGTGGCACTGAAAACCCGCTCCAACAAAACGCTAGCGGCAGGGGAGGCCAGGACCTCCAAGGCGTAGAGAGCCATTTCATGCTACTTGTCTAGCTTGGATACCCAATAATTATAAGGCACAGAGGAATAACGGAGGAGATTGCTACAGTCAGCAAGGTACTCCCTCAGCATCTTCCCAAACTTTGCACTCCTTGTGAGAGTACCCCATGCCTCAAGGCCTGTGTGATGGTAGGGTCTGAGAAAACTCTCCCAGAACTATGCCAGGGTTCCCCTGCCTTTGCTGGATTGGAGTTGTGTCTCTCTCACCTGTACTCCTTGGTTGTCCAAAGAACTGTGACCTCTGCCTCCAGCATTTTCAAATGGGAATTTTTTTAATAATTCCACAACAAGGGCCTTCTGGTACTGCCCATTTTAGTAGACCTGTCCACCTAGGGAATAAGCGATAGAAAGTTCTCCTTGTAGTGTGGGTTTAGAATTGTCACTAACCAGTAATGACTGTTACCCAAAATTTTGAGAATGCAAGGGTCCTGGTCAAGGCAGCGTAATATAAACTCAGCCATGCATGCCAGACTGCTAACAGGCATAACTTCTGTGTCCCACCAAGATAACAACTGATCATGCTCTCTTCCTCCTCGTCCCTGTCCTAAGGCCATCCACGCTTAACAGACGGCATGACAGATGTGCAGGTAGTACCATCTATAGCACATCAAACAAGCTCCTGTTCTTCTTCCTCCTCCTCCTCATTGTCACCCAATCCACATTGGATGAGAGGAGGCGGGGCTGTGCCTAATCACCCTGTATGGTTTCTTGCTCCATCTCATTGTGCTCCACCAGCAATGCATCCTCTTTGATTGTGAGCAGAGAGAATTTCAAAAGACAGAGAAATGGGATGGTGACGCTAATTATGGCGTCATCGCCGCTCACCATCTTGGTGGAATCATCAAAGTTTTGGAGGATGGTACATATGTCTGACATCCATGTCCACTCCTGAGGCCTTATGTGTGGAGTCTGAACTGAATACAGATGGCCTTGTTGATGCTGGTAAACAACAACTGCCCTCTTCTGCTCACAAATCCTTCCCAACATCTGCAGTGTAGAGTTCCAATGCATGGTGACATCACACACCAATCGGTGAGCAGGAAGCTGCAAATGCTGCTGAAGCACGGCAAGGGCAGCGAAAACTGTAGCTGACTTTCTAAAATGGGAACACAGGTGGCGTACTTTGACAAGCAGATCCGGCATCTCCGGGTAGGTTTTGAGAAACCGCTGAACCATGAGGTTAAGCACATGGGCCTGGCATGGTACGTGTGTGAGCTCGCCTCAGAGCCACCACCAGGTTCTGGCCATTGTCACACACAACCATGCCTGACTGTAGGTTTAGCAGTGTCAGCCACAGATCTGCCTGCTCTTTCAGAGCTGTCCACAACTCTTCAGCATTGTGTGGTTTGTCACCTAAGCATATTAGCTTCAGCACTGCCTGTTGACGCTTGGCTGAGGCAGTGCTGCAGTTCTTCCAGCTTGTGACTGATGTGGTCATTTCCGAGATGGAGGCTGAAGAGGAGGAGGTGCAGGAGCTTTAGACTGTGGGCAACCCTGATTGACCTAGGGCCCACAATCCTGGGCTTCGGGAGGACATGTTCCATCCCAAGATCTGACTGGGTCCCGGCTTCTACTATGTTAACCCAGTTTGCAGTCAGCGAAATGTACCGTCCCTGCCCTCAAGCACTTGTCCATGTGCCCGTGGTTAGGTGGACTTTCCAGTAACTTGATTGTTGAGGGCACGCCTAATGTTGTGGGATACGTGCTTGTGTAATACGGGGACGGCACACCAGGAGAAATAGTGGCGGCTGAGGAGTACCGAGGGACAGCCGCCATCAAGTTGTGGAAAGCTTCCATCTCCATGGGCCTAAAAGGCAACATTTTGAGCACAAGCAGTCGCAAAATGTGGAAATTCAGTAACGTGGCCTGTGAGGCCAGTGGGGAATCTGAATGCTGCACTGGAACAAGGACCTGGATGTGCTTGATGATGGTGCTAGTTGAGTGTGTGCAATGACAGGTACAGGGTGGGAGGCATCTTTGCATGCACCATGGACGGGGATTGGCTTGCACACACAACAGCAGAAGAAGCAGTTGTGTCACCCACAGACACTGTCCCTGGACCCTGGTTTTCTGCCAACAAAGTCGGGTGCTTTGCTGCCATGTGCCTGATCATGCTGGTGGTGGTCAGGCTGGTAGTATTGCTACCCTTGCTGATGCTGGCCTGGCAGGTGGTGCAAATGGCCTTTTTGGGGTTATTGGCAGAGTCTTTAAAAATCAACCAGACTCGGGAAGACCTAACAGTTGTACTGGCAACTTCCATCGTGTTGGTGTTATGGGGAACGATGTCCCGCCTTCAGTCTGTGGTCACCACACTGCTTCTTCTTTCCTGTTGGGCTACTATGCCTCCCTCCCCCTGTATGCTGCTGTCCTTGCTCTGCATATCCTCCTGCCAGTTTTGGTCAGTTACTATATCATCCAGCACCTCATCTTCCACTTCCGCACCCTGGTCATCCTGATTTTCTGGCAATTGTGTATCATCATTGTCCACCTCTTGTGACACGTTCCCACCGTCGCCTTTGTGAGACCGTGGCTGCTCAAATATTTGGGCATCGCTACATGCAATCTCCTCTTGCCCGCTTCAAGTGGACCGGGAGAGAGGCCTGAATCTATAAATGGAAAAGTGAACAGCTCTTCAGAGTGTCCAAGTGTGGGATCAGTTGCGTCCGGGCACTCAGCATGATGGGAGGAAGGAGGATCAGGGTGAGGAATATGCGGTCCAGACTCACAGCTACTGACTCTGAGACTTGACCATGTAAAAGACAGAGTGATGGTGGTGGCAAACTGACTGGAAGCATTATCCGCTATCCAACCAACAACCTTTTGACACTGCTCTTGGTTCAATAGTGGTGTGTAGCTGCGGTCCCCTAGTAATTGGGACAGGAAAGTTGGACGAGAAAATGTGGGTGTTTGTTGTGGCACAATTTCACCATCCTCGTCCAGCTCCCCATCCCTTGCCACGCGCCTTGCCCATTTTAAATGTAGGTCAGTATTTTCCACAGTCACTACAAATGGCTGAATTATAGCAAACTTATATGTGATCCGCGTGACAGACAAACCACCGGTTTAAAATAGCTGGCCTGTAGGTAACTATTTGTTTTCAGCAAACTTGTGTCAATAACTTATGTAAGACACTACAACAAAATTTAACAGTAGTCCAAAAATGGCAAAATTTTCAGCACAATGAGATGTGATCTGAGTGATGGCAAACCCCTGTTTAAAATAGCTAGCCTGTAGGTAACTATTTTTTTTCCAGCAAATTGGTGTCAATAACTTATATAAGACACTACAACAAAATTTAACAGTAGGCCAGAAATGGCAGAATTTTCAGCACAATGAGATGTTATCTGTGTGACGGCCAAATCCCTGTTTAAAATAGCTGGTCTGTAGGTAACTGTTTTTTTCAGCAAACTGGTGTCAATAACTTATATAAGACACTACAACAAGATTTAACAGTAGGCCAGAAATGGCAGAATATTCAGCACAATGAGATGTGATCCCTATGACGGCCAAACCCTTGTTTAAAATAGCTGGATTTTTACTCTGTAATATGTAAAGTATCTGGCTGTATTCTTCAGTGACAACAAGCAAATGGAGCAGAAAAACGGTGTTCTGTGGATTGCTTTTTCAGCAAATAATCAGGATTAAGATCCAAAAAAATTACTCCTGGCCCCTGATACCTGGGCTATGTCTACAAATATCTGTTATAGCAGCAGCAGACAGAACTGTAATGGACGCTCTTGATGTATGCACTACAGTCTGCCACTGTAAGGTTCTTTGTCTCTGTTGACATGTTCCTTGAAACTCAGTTTTTCGTCGGCCATTTTGCTTTCTGTCTTTCTGCAGCTCTTGCCCTCAGTTAATATGGAGTTTCCAGTTTTCATGTTCCCGCCCTGATTCTTCCCTCTTGCTTCTTAACCCCTCTCTGCCATCAGACGTACTATTCCGTCCATGTGACCCTGGACCTAATTCCCATGGACGGAATAGTACGTCATGGGCGATCAGCTGCGCTCCCGGGGGGAGCGCAGCTGATCGCCGCCGGGTGTCAGCTGATTATCACAGCTGACACCCGTGACTGTGTGTCAGGAGCGGTCACGGACCGCTCCCGGCACATTAACCTTTGGCACACACCGATCAAACATGATCGCGGTGTACCCGGGGCACAGGGGAGGATCGCGCAGGCAGGGGGCTCCCTGCGCGCTCCCCTGAGACCCTCAGAGCAGCGCGATGTGTCACGCTGTTCCGAGGGTCCATCCTCCCTCCAGGTCCCCGGAACCAAGATGGCGCCGGGGTCCTGCAGGGAGGCGACTTCCTCAGTGCCTGCTGAGAGCAGGCGCTGGGGAAGCCTGCAGCGATGCCAGAGCGATCGCTGGTGTGACAGAGTGCTGTGCACACTGTCACACCAGCGATCTGATAAAATACTGTGATGTCCCACCCTGGAACAAAGTAAAAAAGTAAAAAAAGTAAAAATAAAAAGTGTAAAAAAAAATCATAAAAAAAAAAAAAATATTCCCCAATAAATTCATTTTTTCCTGTAAATAAAAAAAACAAAACAATAAAAGTACACATATTTGGTATCGCCGCGTCCGTAACGACCCCCCCAATAAAACTGTCCCACTAGTTAACCCCTTTAGTGAACCCCTTAAAAAAAAAAAAAAAAACGAAGCAAAAAATCAATGCTTTATCATCATACCGCCGAACAAAAAGTGAAATAACACGCGATCAAAAAGACCGATATAAATAAACATGGTACCACTGAAAACGTCATCTTGTCCCGCAAAAAACGAGCCATCACACAGCATCATGAGCGAAAAAATAAAAAAGTTATAGCTCAAATAAGATAAAATAATTTAATAAATGTTTTATCATAAAAGCAGCAAAACTAAAAAGAATATATAAAATATCGCATTCTACTGAAAGAATAAAACCTTAAAATTTTAAACGTCGCATAACGTATAAACGCCCACAAAAGAATTATCAATTTTACCACACGCAGAACGGTATAAACGCCTCCCCCAAAAGAAATTCATGAATTGCTGATTTTTGTTCATTCTAACCACCCAAAAATCGAAATAAAAAGCGATCAAAAAATGTCACGTGCTCAAAAATGGTACAAATAAAAACGTCAACTCGTCCCGCAAAAAATAAGACCTCACATGACTGTGGGCCAAAATATGCAAAAATTATAGCTCTCAAAATGTGGTGATGCAAAAAACTATTTTTTGCAATAAAAAGCGTCTTTTAGCGTGACAGCTGCCAATCACAAAAACCCGCTATAAATATTAAATCAAACCCCCTTTATTACCCCCTTAGTTAGGGAAAAATAATAAAATTAAAAAAATGTATTTATTTCCATTTTCCCGTTAGGGTTAGGGTTGCGGCTAAAGTTAGGGTTAGGGTTGGCGCTAACGTTAGTATTAGGGTTAGGGTTGGCGCTAACGTTAGGATTAGGTTGGGATTAGGGTTATGGGTGTGTTAGGGTTAGGTTTGTGGTTAGGGTTGGGACTAGGGTTATTGGTGTTTGGGGTAAGGGTTGGAGTTAGAATTGGGGGGTTTCTGCTGCTTAGGCACATCAGGAGCTCTCGAAATGTGACATGGCGTCTGATCTCAATTCCAGCCAATTCTGCGTTGAAAAAGTCAAATGGTGCTCCTTCACTTCTGAGCTCTGCCATGCGCCCAAACAGTAGTTTACCCCACATATGGGGTATCAGCATACTCTGGACCCCAAGAGTTATTGTGCAATTTGGCCTATTTCTCCTGTTACCCTTGGGAAAATAAAAAACTGGGGGCGACAAAATCATTTTTGTAAAAAAAAAATGATTTTTTTGTTTTTACGGCTGTATGTTATAAAACTTCTGTGAAGTACTTGGGGCTTCATAGCGCTCACCACACTTCTAGATAAGTTCCTTGTGGGGTCTATTTTCCAAAATGGGGTCACTTGTGGGGGGTTTCCACTGTTTAGGCGCATCAGGGGCTCTCCAAATGCGACATGACGCCCCCAGACCATTCCATCAAAGTCTGCAATCCAAAACGTCACTACTTCCCTTCCGAGCCCCGACGTGTGCCCATACAGTAGTTTACTCTCACATATTGGGTATCAGCGTACTCAAGACAAATTGGACAACAACTTTTGGGGTCCAATTTCTCCTGTTACCCTTGTGAAAATAAAATATTGGGGGCGAAAAAATCATTTTTGTAAAAAAAAAAAAGGATTTTTTATTTTTACGGCTGTACGTTATAAACTTCTGTGAAGCACTTCGGGGTTCAAAGTGCTCACCACACATCTAGATAAGTTCCTTGTGGGGTCTATTTTCCAAAATGGGGTCACTTGTGGGGGGTTTCCACTGTTTAGGCGCATCAGGGGCTCTCCAAATGCGACATGACTCCCCCAGACCATTCCATCAAAGTCTGCAATCCAAAACGTCACTACTTCCCTTCCGAGCCCCGACGTGCGCCCATACAGTAGTTTACTCCCACATATTGGGTATCAGCATACTCAGGACAAATTGGACAACAACTTTTGGGGTCCAATTTCTCTTGCTACCCTTGTGAAAATAAAATATTGGGGGCTAAAAAATCATTTTTGTAAAAAAAAAAAAGATTTTTTTTATTTTACGGCTGTACGTTATAAACTTCTGTGAAGCACTTTGGGGTTCAAAGTGCTCAACACACATCTAGATAAGTTCCTTGAGGGGTCTAGTTTCCAAAATGGTGTCATTTGTGGGGGTTTCCACTGTTTAGGCAGATCAGGAGCTCTCCAAACACGACATGGCATCCAGCCAATTCTGCGTTGAAAAAGTCAAACGGCGCTCCTTCCCTTCCAAACTCTGCCATGCACCCAAACAGTGGTTTACCCCCACATATGTGGTATCAGCGCACTCAGGACAAATTGCACAATAACTTTTGGAGTCTTATTTCCCTTGGGAAAATAAAAATTGGGGTGAAAAGATCAATTTTGTGGAAAAAATATAATTTTTTAATTTTACGGCTCTACGTTATAAACTTGTGTGAAGCACTTGGGGGTTCAAATTGCTCACCAAAGATCTATATAAGTTCCTTAGGGGTCTAGTTTCCCAAATGGGGTCACTTGTGGGGGGTTTCCACTGTTTAGGCACATCAGGGGCTCTCCAAATGCAACATGGCGTCCAATCTCAATTCCAGCCAATTTTGGTTGGAAAAAGTCAAATAGTGCTCCTTCCATTCCGAGCTCTGCCATGCGCCCAAACAGTGGTTCCCCCCACATATGGGGTATCAGCGTACTCAGGACAAATTGGACAACAACTTATGTGGTCCAATTTCTCCTGTTACCTATGGGAAAATAAAAAATTATTGACTAAGAGATAATTTTTGTGGGAAAAAAATAGGATTTTTTATTTTCATGCCCGGGCATTATAAACTTGTGTGAAGCACTTGGGGGTTCAAAGTGCTCACCAAAGATCTAGATAAGTTCCTTAGGGGGTCTAGCTTCCAAAATGGGGTCACTTGTGGGGGGTTTCCACTGTTTGGGCTCATCTGGGGCACTACAAACGGAACATGACCCCCATCAATGTTTGCATTCCAAAACGTTACTGCTTCTTTTCCAAGCCCTGCCGTGCGCCCAAACAGTTTCCCCCCCCCACATATGGGGTATCAGCGTACTCAGGACAAATTGGACAACAAGTTTTGGGGTCCAATTTCCTTGGGAAAAATCAAAAATTTGGGACTAAAAAATCATTTTTGTGGAAAATTGTTTTTTTTTTTTTTCACACCCAGCATTATAAACTTTTGTGAAACACTTTGGGTTCAAAGTGCTCACAACAGATCTAGATAAGTTCCTTAGGGGGTCTAGTTTCCAAAATGGTGTCACTTGTGGGGGGTTTCCACTGTTTAGGCATATCAGGGGCTCTCCAAACACGACATGGCGTCCAATCTCAATTCCAGCCAATTTTAGTTTGAAAAAGTCAAACGGCGCTCCTTCCCTTACGAGCTCTGCCGTGTGCCCAAACAGTGGTTTTCCCCCACATATGGGGTGTTGGCGTACTCAGGAGAAATTGCACAACAACTTTATCTGTCCATTTTCTCCTTTTACCATTGTGAAAATAAAAAAAAGTTTGTAAAAGATCATCTTTTGTGGCTAAAAAGTTAAATATTAATTTTTTCCATCCACGTTGCTTCAGCTCCTGTGAAGCACCTGAAGGGTTAATAAACTTCTTGAATGTAGTTTTGAGTACCTTGAAGGGTGCAGTTTTTATAATGGTGTCACTTTTGGGTATTTTCTGCCATATAGACCCGTCAAAGTGACTTCAAATGTGAGGTGGTCCCTAAAAAAATGGCTTTGTAAATTTTGTTGTAAAATGAGAAATCACTGGTCAACTTTTAACCCTTCTAATTTCCTAACAAAGAAAAATTTTGGTTCCAAAATTGTGCTAATGTAAAGTAGATATGTGGGAAATGTTATTTCTTAACTATTTTGTGTGACATATTTCTCTGTTTTAAGGGAAAAAAAATTCAAAGTTTGAAAATTGCAAAATTTTTAAAATTTTCGCCATATTTGCGTTTTTTTCAAAAATAAACGCAAGTTATATCGAAGAAATTTTACCACTATCATGAAGTACAATATGTCACGAGAAAACAATCTCAGAATCGCGAAGATCCGTTGAAGCGTTCCAGAGTTATAACCTCATAAAGAGACAGTGGTCAGAATTGTAAAAATTGGCCCGGTCATTAACGTGCAAACCACCCTTGGGGTGAAGGGGTTAAGCAGCCTCAGCTGAACAATCAGTGCTCCTGAATCAAGCCTCAGTCAGTCTGTGACCTGACTCCTGGAAGCCTTGGACTTGTACTCCAGCTATTCCCTACTGAGGAACCTTGGAACACTTTTGGACTCTGGAAACCTGCTGTTTGGTGAATCCATGTTTGCAGAGGAATTACGGTACAGAGAAGAGATCCTGAACCTGCTTTGGAGATTTATTGTAGTGCTTGAAGTTACTCTGGCCTGCTGTGTCTCCTGTCGCTGTTCCTGCAAACTGTGTGAACTTTTCAGCATGCTTGTATGAAGTAATACAAGTCATTTCATTTCAACCTATGTCTCCTGTGTTTTCCTCGCACCCAAGCACAAGACGCTATAGGAACTGTACACTATACATGACAAGATTCAGGAGCCAATGTTTAGTGTCTGCTGGGTCTGGGAAAGCTGTGTCTGCTGTGACTGTGGATATCAGATGTCCGTTTAATACCTTATGTGATGACAGTGGTTGTGACTTCTCACAACCATTCCAGGTGAGCGCATTCCCTTAAAATTTTACTCTGGAGTGTTACCACAGGTAAACACTATTGTTTTTTTTTTTTTTTTTTTCCTTTCTCTTCCAGCACTTCTGCCTTAAAAGATCTGGAAGATGGAGGCCCGCATAAAGGAACTTTGCGGAGTGACTGATACAATCCTTTCAGATGTACAGACTTTAAAAACCTGTTTTGCAAGCCTACAGGACCTCACTAATCATAATTTGCAAGTATTTGGACAGACTACCCAGGAATTGCGAGCCAGGATTGAGGCTCTAGAGGAATGAGCCCAGGCTCTTGCCATAACCCCGAGTTCTGGGATCCCCAAATTACCTCCTTTTCGTTTTGGCGGTGAACGTGAGAAATTCAGGGGATTTATTATTCAATGCAATTTATTTTTCTCTGCACATGCTTCACAATTTCCCACTGAACGATCCAAAGTGCTTACTATAATCATGTTGCTTACCAATAAGGCTTTGATGTGGGCAAACCCTCTGATTAAGACTGAGGATGATTGTTTGAATCACCTTGATGCTTTTATTTCAGCCATGGGGCAGGTGTTTGATGACCCCAATCGAGGTGCAACAGCTGAAGCAGCCATGTTAACTTTGCGCCAAGGTAAGCGTTCAGTAGCCGAATATGCCCTGGATTTCAGGAGATGGGCTCTTGATACCACTTGGGACACTGCCGCTAAAAAATCTATTTTTCGGAAAGGGTTGTCTCCACTGATTAAGGATGAACTTGCTCGTGCCGACCCTCCCACTGCGTTAGGTGACTTTATTAACTATTGTATCCGTATTGATGCTCGTCTGACTGAACGCAGACAAGAGAGATGGTTCGAAAATAATCGCACTAACCTTTTACTACCTCCTTCCTCAGCTAAGGAACCTTTGAGTAGGATCACAAGGGAACCAGAACCTGAACCCATGCAGGTGGACTCTTTACAAAGACGGGTTAGTGATGCACGCAAAGAACATCGTATAAAGGAAAATCTATGTTTCTACTGTGGTAAGTCAGGGCACTTCATTATAAACTGCCCCAGCCGTTCTCGTAAGACTACTGCAGCAGTCATTCACTGTGAGTGTTGCGAGAGGAGCTCTGTCATGTCCGAGCCTCAGGCTCCAGAGAGATCTGCTGCAAGAGATCTTGATTTCTCGGACTTAAACTCTGTTAGTTCTGGGGACGATGACGGTATAAACGTTGCAATTTTTCAAGTTTCCTCAGCAGTGTCCCAGCTGAGTTGTAAAAGAAACAATTCTCATTGCTTCCTTTCCATCAAACTCTGGGTTGACTCAGTCTGGGTGTCTAGCTCTGCTATGATCGACTCAGGAGCAAGTGGAAATTTCATGGATATCTCCTTTGCTCTGAAACAGGGGATACGTTCAGTGAAGAAGGCTACTCCAGTACAGATGGAAACTGTGGATGGCTCTCTACTGACTTCTGGACCAGTGGATCAAGAAACAAAGCCTTTGAGGGTCCTTATGGGTAAAGATCATCAGGAGAAAATGTCTTTTTTGCTTATCTCTTCTCCCCACTTTCCCATTATTCTAGGGCTACCATGGCTGCAGGCGCAGAATCCTACCATTAACTGGGAGACCAAGGAATTACACTTTCCGGAGAAACAGATGAGTCAAGGAGTTTCAGCTTGCTCTGTTCCTAAAGGAACCATGTCAGTCCCTGAACTACCAGCTGTATACCAGGACTATGTGGATTTATGTGACAAGAAGAACGCTGATCAGCTTCCTCCTCACCGTCCATATGATTGTCCAATTGAATTATTGCCTGGAGCCGAGATACCTTTTGGTAAGATCTACCCCCTAGTGGGGCCCGAGCTAAAAGCTTTGAAGGATTATATAGACGAAAATTTAGCCAAGGGCTTCATACGCCCCTCTTCATCTCCTGCAGGTGCACCCATCTTCTTTGTGAAGAAGAAAGATGGATCTCTGAGACCCTGCATAGACTATAGGGAACTCAATAAGGTTACTATTAGAAACCGTTATCCATTGCCTTTAATCCCTGAGTTGTTGGAGAGAGTGCGGCATGCCAAAATTTTCTCTAAATTGGATCTCCGTGGGGCCTATAACTTGGTCCGTATTAGACCTGGGGATGAATGGAAGACTGCTTTC